>CM066045.1:74723339-75923339 GCA_033557465.1 Ichthyophis bannanicus | reverse complement strand
CCTCCTTATGGAACAAACACACATCTAGGGAGTCATGGTCCTCCTCTAAATACTCCTGCGGCGAACACTCCCCATCCCCACTGTCTGAAGCTATCCTCTGTTGAACCGTGATCTGGATCATCCAGAGGAGAGGAATCCCCTTCCCAAACAGCCCAAGACACTAATTTTGATAAGTGTTTTGTATCCTCAGACTCTTTTGTGCGCTTACGTGAGGCGTGCACCTTGTGAGACAATGTCTGGGGTGACTTAGCCTGGGATGATATTGGCTCATGTTTCCAAAGCTCCCAGGCTCTCCTAAAGAGACTCAGAAACTGGTCTGAGTCTCCCAGGTCCTCTACGAGGTGCTGCTGGAGAAGAAGGTGGGGGGGGGGCCATAGGCACCCCCACCTGACTATCTTGATTAGAGTCAAGGCGAGGAGGCGGAAGACTGACTTAATTCTGTCGGGGCATCCCGAGTTGGTGTTAGGGGGTCCAGGGCTGCTGCAGAGGTCTCACCCAGGACTGAAACACAGAAAACACATAGCAGGTCCACTAGGTTCTGTGCTTATGTCCGCAGGACAAGCAACAGGGGAGAGAAGAAGGCATGCCCTGCTTGGATCGAACTGAACCAGTGCCTGCTTGTATCAAACTGAGCCGGTGTCCAAAATGCGTGGGAAGACTGAAATCAGCCACAACAGGTGGGTAAAAAAACTGTAAGATGGCCGCCGCTAGCAGCGTGACTCACTGCAGTTATGCAGGCAGAAAGGTCTACTCCGGAGAAGCAGCCGCAAAGAGCCAAACTGTTCCCGCTCAACCGCAAAGGCTGAAAATGTTCCTGCTGTAGAGAAGAGGCCACAATACTATCTGTAAGGCCGCCGGCATAAAAAGAGCCATGCGAGAGGGCAGGGTGAGTGCCAAAAGTGAGGTCCGATGCTAGCGCAAAAGTGCTGTGCAGGTCGAGGCAGAAGGGCGGGAAGCAGCAAGTCCTGATGTAGTTAGAGGCAGACAGGCCAAAATGAGTAGAGAATGATGGCAGCAATTCACTCCAAAAGGAGCAGAAAGCGCCTGTACAGGCTGCAACTTGAAGGTGGGGGGAGGGGAATGGAGACTCACTGCGACCCCTGTCGTTTGCCAGTGCAGAGCTCTGGCTGTTAGACTGAGTAGACACGCAGAAAATAACAAAAGGCAAATTCTGCTAAATCAGGGCCACTGAAGACTGATCCCCCTGCCAGCTCAGGTGAACTGATCCTCATGACCAGAAGCCTGTCCCTGTTTGGAAGGGAGCAACACTGATCCTCTTGACCAGGTGCTCAAACCCCAAAAAATGTGTGGGTAACTCTTAGGGGGGGGGGGCATCTCCAGTGCACCCTGGAGATGTCTACTGGCCCAAAACTCCGCTGGCCCCATACGCTCAGAGTGAAGTGCCAGGAGAAAAAGGAAGATCATCTGTTGGAGTCAGAGAAATACTAAAGGTAGTCCCTGGGGAATCACTATGCATGCCAGAGATGAGTCACCAAAGCTTCTGGCACTTTCTCTGTCTCCAACATCTGCTGGCAGGGGGACACAACCCACTTGAATGGACTGGTATAGCAGGATGAATTGGATTGGGTGAATCTGGGTCGCTTATACTCTGTAGTGCTAGAACTAAGCAAGCAGTTCAATTTGGTGGGAGGATGGGGGGAGTCTAGCGGAGTGTCTCCATGGAAGACTGTTGTAACCTACTCTCAAAGTAGGCCTAAATGCACATTCATTTTGTTACCATACAATATTTTTGGGCCTGATACCAAAGCGTCAGGGCAGGTGAGTATGTCTTGCATACAAGGGGATTTAATAACACACCAAAAAATAAAATTGCTAATACAATTATTCCCTATATGTAAATTCTCTGTATGAGATATGTTCCATGTTTTACAGCATCCAGTTTATTCTAGCAGCCAAACAACTAATAGAGCACTGCATTACATGTTTTTACCCACTAAACTGAAAATAAGTGGTTTTTTTTACAAACGGAAGAGAAAGCGTAGTTACTCACCTGTAACAGGTGTTCTCCGGGAACAGCAGGAATCAGTCATCACATATGGGTGACATCGGCACTGACGGAGCCTTTGCAGAAGCATCCCCCCAGTTTTCAAAGAAAGCCTTTATGAGATGCCACCATGCATGCATGGTCCCCTTCCAACCCAAGGGTGCCATCTTGCTCAGTCAGATGACATAGCTAAAAGACGGCAAAAATAAAAGATGGTAAGGAGCAACTCCAAGGGGAGGAGGGAGGGTTGTGAAGACTGATTCCTGCTGTCTCTGGAAAACACCTGTTATAGATGAGTAACTACACTTTCTCCACGAACACACAGGACGTCAGTTCTCACATATGGGATTCCCCAGCAACAGGCTACCGAAAGCCCATAGCAAAAATAGGGCTCCCTCATGGGGAGCCACAAGCAGCAGCAAGAGCAAATGAGTCTGTGTCCACAGACCACAGTAGGACCCCTGTGTCTGGTGAAACCATAAGAACATAAGATATGCCATACTGGGTCAGACCAAGGTCCATCAAGTCCAGTATCCTGTTTCCAACAGTGGCCAATCTAGGTCATACGTACCTAGCAGTATCCCCAAAAGACACAGGTTCCACAATGCTTGTATTGGGTCAAGCATTGATATCCTGGGTCCCTTTTTAATAATGGCTTATGGACCTTTCCTCCAGGAACTTGTCCAAACCTTTTTTAAACCCAGCTACACTAACTACATCCTCCGGTAACAAATTCCAGAGTTTGATTACACGTTGAGTGAAAAAATATTTTCTCTTATTTGTCTTAAATAGTTTACGACACCGCCCGCCCCTTAACCTTGAGGGTTAAGGAGGGGTTGCCTTTTTATGCCCTTGAGGCAGTTAGTTGTAGTTGTGTTATGCTTCGAGCAGTAAGGCTGGCAAGAGTTATTTATTTACATGAGGTTTATTTTCATGTGGCTCATTGCCATTGTGCAGTTCAAAAGAAGATTACAGACGGTGCAGAAGTTTAAACCAAATAAACAGGATTAACTGAAACTTTGCCTAACTGGCTTTAAATGCTGTATTTCTTCACATTCCTTTCATGTGCTTTTAACATACAGGCTGATAACAGAAAAGTCTTTCACTAATAAAGCTCAGGTTCTATCAATCACTAGTAGTGCTCTAATTCAGTTTCCCTCCACAAGCTTTCTTGTGTCGGTCAAAGTTACGTCACTGTTATATTACTTCATATACCAGCACAATCCTCTCTCTGCTTAATTGCCTCTATCAATTAAACAGGTAGAACAGTCCATCATCATCTCATCATCATCAGCAGCAGGGGAAAACATAGAATTATGAACAGAGTTTTCTTCCTTACAGCCAGTAACTGGAACACTGTGGTTAAAACTCTTCTTCTGTTCTAAATAATCCTGGAACTCTTTAAGAAGTGATTCAGCATGAAACTTTTCTTCATTGAGCTGTCTTCCCCTCGGTGAATAGGTATTGACTGAGCCTATCTATCTCAGGCTCCTTATCAGGTTTGTTTGCATTTGGAAAACAAACATGTGCTGGGCTCCCGTTAGCTCCCCAGCCTTCCCTACACGTGGGTGCTGTACATTCAAACTTAGCAGTGCTAGGAGAATATTTAAAAGCATGTATATCAGCCCTGTCCTGGCTAGGTGACTCAGCTAGTTTAAAAGAATAGTTATTGTCATTCAAAACTTCTCTTTTCTGACAACAGCTGCCACCATCTTGACTGGCTTTGCTTTTAAAAGCAGAACATAGACTTTCTGGCTTTAGAGCATAAACTCCTCTTTCTCTGGGTACCTTATACAGGAGTTTCTCTCTTGGAGGATTCTTTATCCTTCTGCCTCTGTTCCCCAGCTCTGCCTGGTCCTGTAGCCTTGGGTTTCTCAGCGTTCTAAAGGAGCTCTGCCTCCAGCAGTTTCTTTCCTCATCTGAATGCTGCTCCAAGCTATCCTCCAGCTGCAGACTGTTAGGGAAATTATCCCAGCAAGGGAACCTCCGTTGCTCTCTTGTCTTCTCTCTCTGGCTCTCTCCTTGGATCCCCGTCTGGATCTGCCTCTGCCCGTGGATCTGCATCTGCCTCTGCGTCTGCCTTTCACTTCCTGGTTCCTGTGTATTTAACCAGGTGCTTCTAGCCTGCACTGCCCGCCTCCCCTTGGGGCGTGCCCAATCACAAGCCTTCCTACTCTCCTCCCTCGAGGTGAGCTGTTTTGCCTGATTGAAACTGTGTTTTTTTCTTTCTGCAGAGAAATCCCTGCTTTCTCCTGCAGTACCGGCTTCTACCACCGGCTGCTCACTTGTATCCATCTGTTCCTGAGGAGCTACTGTGTCACAAGCTTCATTACATGTCCCCTAGTCTTTCTATATTCTGATAGCATAAACAATCGATCTACGTTTACCCGTTCCACTCCATTCATTAATTTATAGACCTCTATCTTATCTCCCCTCAGCCGTCTCTTTTCCAGGTTGAAGAGCCCTAACCTTTGTAGCCTCTCCGATAGCACTCCGGTAGCCTGAACACAGAAGAGTCTGAGGTAGGAGTTGCCTAAACCCCAAAAAGGTTACGGAACACAGCTGGACAAAGGCACTGTGCCGTTGGGACCCTCTTTCCAGGCAGTAATGGGCCGCGAAGGTATGGAATGAAGACTAGGTGGTGGCCCGGCAGATGTCCACCATTGGGATGGATCGCAAGTTTGCCACCGAAGATGCCATGGCCCTGACATGATGCGCAATGACGTGGCCTTCCAGCGGAAGCCTCGCCTGCTCATAAGCGAGGGCAAGACAGTCCGCCACCAAGGTGGACAGCGTACGCTTGGTCACCGCCTCCCCATCATACTGGGGTCATAGGAGATGAAAAGCTGAGAAGCCTTGTGGTGGCCCTGAGTGTGTTGGATATAGAAGGAGAAGGCCCTCTTACAGTCCAAGGTGGGAAGGACCATCTGCGCCCGAATGGAGTGAGGTCTTGGAAAGAAGGTAGGGAGCACCACTTCCTGGTTGAGATGGAAGAGTGACACTACCTTCAGCAGGACTTTGGGGTGCGTGCGAAGCACCACTCTGTTCTTGTAGAACCTGGTATAAGGCGCCTCTGCCACAAGAGCCTGAAGCTCGCTGCAAGCGGAGGTAAGCGCGACCAAGAAAGCCACCTTCCAAGAGAGGTAGCGAAGGTGGCAGGTAGCCAGAGGTTCCAAGGGTGGGCGAGTGAGCTGCCCCAACACTACGTTGAGGTCCCATTCGGTTGCCGGAGGGCGAACCGGGGGCTTCAATAAGAGCAGGCCCCGAAGGAAACGGGTTACCAATGGTTGGACCAAGAGGGGATTACCATCCACCAGATGGTGGTGCGCCACCAGGGCATTAAGGTGCACTCGGACAGAATTAGACTGGAGCTCGGACTGAGAGAGGTGGAGAAGGTATTGTAATGCCAGAGCCACCGGGCAGGAGAAAGGATCAGCTCTGTGTTTGGCGCACCAAATAGAGAACCTGCGCCATTTGAGGACATAAGCCTTTCTAGTAGAGACCTTGCAAGAGGCCAGCAGAATGTCTTCCACCTCAACCGGAAGGCTGAACGGGGCTAGAGTTAGCAGCCAGGCTGTCAGCGACAGGGACCCTAAGTTGGGATGCAGTAGAGAGCCCCCCTCCTGAGATAGGAGTCCCGGGGCGGTCCCAAAGGGGATGGGGGTCTCCACCATCAAATGTAGAAACCGTGGGAACCAAAGTTGCCTGGGCCACCGAGGAGCTATCAGAATAAGCGAGGCCCTGTTGCGGAGGGTCCTGAACAAGGTCTTGGCGATCAGCAGGGTAGAAGGGAAGGCGTACATGAGAACGTCCGACCATGAGACCAGGAACGCATCCGCTGCCACCCTGGAGGGTTGGGCCCGCTGGGAGCAGAAGTGGGGCAACTGAAAGTTATCCGGGCTGGTGAACAGGTCCATCATGAGTTCTCCCCCCAGAGCCGGAAAAGCTGACTAGCTATCCTAGGGTTCAGCTGCCACTCGTGCTGCTGGAGAACTCTGCTGAGCCTGTCAGCCAGCATGTTGTCCTGGCATGGCAGCTAAACTGCCCGCAGGAGGATACTTTGTTGGACTGCATAAGAGCAGAGGACCAGTGCCTCCCGACAAAGGGTACGAGACCCCGTTCACCCTTGTTTGTTCATGTAGAACATTGCCACCTGGTTGTCTGGACCAGCACTGGTTGGTGACACAGGTGGTGGCAGAAGACTCTCATGGCTAGGTGTATGGCCTGGAGCGCCAGGAGGTTAATCTGCTGGGTGCTCTGTCTGGTGACCAGCGGCTCTGGGTGTGGAGATTTCCACAGTGGGCTCCCAAGTGGAGCAGGGAGGCATCCGTGGTGAGGACCCTTGAGGGGCTTGGGGCCTGAAAAGGCATGCCCACCTCGAGATGCTGGGGCAATTGCCACCAGCCAGGGAGTCTGCCAATTGGTGAGTCAGAGAAACTCTGTCTCGGAGGCGGCCCGTGGCCTGAGACCACTGGTCCTGGAAAAACCACTGCGCTGCCCTCATATGGAGGCGAGCATCTGGGGTGATGTGGACCGTGGAGGTCATGTGCCCAAGGAGGTGCAGGAGGAGCTAAGCAGGCACCGAGGGATGGTACTGTATGTCCTGAGCCAAAGTCCTGAGATGATCGGCACAGTCTCTGGGCAAGAAAGTCTTCGACTGGAGAGTGTTGATCCTTGCCCCAATGAACTCCAGACACTGCGTCAGGTTGAGGTGAGACTTGGGGTAGTTTATGATAATGCACAAGTGTTGGAGAACCTGGATGGTGCGTGCGGTGGCCTGCTGCACCTCTGAGGCCATGCCCCCTTTTATGAGCCAGTCGTTCAGGTAGGGAAAGATGAAGAACCCATGGAGCCGGAGGAAGATGGCCACGACTGCCAGGCATTTCGTGAAAGCTCTTGGGGCAGAGGCTAGGCTGAAGGGGAGCACCCTGTATAGAAAGTGCCTGCCCCCCACTACGAAACGCAGGTACTGCCCATGGTTGGGGTGGATGAGGATGTGAGTATAAGCATCCTTGAGGTCTAAGGAGCATTGCCAGTCTCCCTGCTGGAGGTATGGCAGCAATGTTCCAAGGGATAGCATCTTGAACTTTTCACTCACCAGGAATTTGTTGAGGTTGCACAGGTTGTGGATGGCCTTAGGCCCCTTGTCCTTTTTGGCACGAGGAAGTACCTGGAGTAGAACCCTTTGCCCTTGAGGTGGTGGGGCACCGGTTCCACCACTTTGTCCTAGAGAAGACCTGCCAACTCCTTCAGAAGAAGGTCCCAGTGGAGGGGAGACCTGAGAAGCTCTCCTGGGAAATAAGAGGGAGGTGTCTGAGTTAGGTGGAGGAGGTAACCTTCTTTGACTACCTGAAGTGCCCATCGGTGGTAATGGACATCTACCTCTGGGCATAGAGGGCCAAACTTCCCCCTGTGGGCTGCTGATATCCTTGGTGTAGAGAGGCTATGCTCAAGGAGTCAAAAGCTCCTCCCTGGCTGGGCCGGAGCTGGTGCCTGGGATTTTGGAGCCTTCTGCTTACGTAGGCTGTGCCCATGTTCCTTGGCCTGCTGACCCTGTTGGGGAGCTGGGGAGGCCTGATAAGGTGGATAGTTTCTGTAAGCAGCTCCCTTCCTTGGATAGAAGGAAGTTTACCCGAGCCCTTCTGTCGGGGAGGGGCAGCGGTCTTTTTAGAGAGCCTGGTTCTCGTCATGAACTCGGTCTCCAGCTCGGCAGCCTTGTTGGTCATGGGATTGCCAAATAGGTTCTCTCTTTGGCAGGGGACATCGACCAATTTGTCCTGAACCCACTGCTTGAGGTCGGACGACCGTAGCCAAGCTTGGTGGCGTGCACCTATGCCAGCCGCTGCTACTCGGGCCACCGACTCGAACCTGTCATAGGCTGCTCAAGACATGAATTTGGAGCATTCACAGACTGCTTTGGCCAGGTTCTTGAACCACTGCAAAGGTTCCTTGGAGAGACCAGCTGAAAACCTGGCGAGTTCCTTCGCCAGGTCTCTCAGGTACATGCCTATGTACAGCTGGTAGGCCTGGATGTGGCCGATGAGCATTGAGCCCTGGTAGCACTTTCTGCTGAGGGCATCCAGGGTGCAGGCCTCCCTGCCAGCGGGCATCGAGGAGTGCTTATTCTGGCTTTTCAGCCGAAGCATGGCCGACTCCACCACCATGGAGTTATGTGGCAGCTGTGATTTTTGGAAATCCGGGCTCCAGCGGACCAGATAAATCGAATAGAGTCGCTTGCTCACCACTGGCACTGAAGCCAGAGTCTTCCAGATTCGGAGCATCAATCGTTCCAGGATGGGCTCCGTGAGCGATTCCCTCCGACTCGGTTGGGAATGACAGGGCCTTAGACATGTCCTTGACAAAATCAAGGAAACCCATATCCTTGGGCGAGGACCACGTTGAGGCTCCGAGACGGGAGAGTCAGATGGGACAACACGGTGGTGATGGGTATCGGGGAACTCCTTGTTCTCCGTCTCCCACTCGGAGTAGTCCGTCAAGGACTCGTAGGAGGACTGTTCCGCGGGTTTTGGGCCCCCGATGCCCTGTGGCTGGTGCCCAGCAAACTTGCCAGGGATGATCGTGGTTCCGTTGAGTGGGACTCAGCTTGCTACCTCGGCCGAGGATCGACTCGAGGCCGAAGGACCTCAAGGATCAGCTCAGCCTTTGGGGACATCTTGGACGTCGAGGGCTGGGTGGTGGGGGCAAATGAATCAGTTGTGCCGGACAACAGCACCTGCTGCTGGTCCATGAAGGCAGACAAACTGCACTCCAGGGCTGCCATTCTGGACTCCAGACCAGAAGGCTCTGCAGCCTTCGGCGCAGGGACCGAGGGACTCAGGCCCGATGCCAGCTGCTCCAAAAGGGAATCCTCGATGAGGATAGTGTCTGGGGACCGATGTCGGTCTGCAGTTGACTCTTTCAAGGGGACCTTTGCAGGCCGCTCCTTCCCTGAAGCCTCGGACGAGCATCTCGTACTGCGGGACCAGGTCTGGGGAGCACCCGGCTGCTCGGAACCTTCGAAGGGCGCCACCTTCAAGCGTTTCTTCTTCTTCCTGGGTTCCCTCAAGGGAGACCCCCTTTCTGAGGACCCACAACGAGGCTCGGGTTCGGAAGGCTCCGCCCAAGATGTCGGGGCCTCAGACGAGGCCCTGGCCTTCGGTGGCACAGGGGACTCAGGGAAAAACATTGTGCCGCTGCTGGTGGCTCTTGAGGACCTTACTGGACATCCTCTTGCAGAGACCGCAGGCTGCCAGGTCGTGGTCTGGCCTGAGGCAGCAGAGACAGCAGTTGTGTGTGTCGGTCAAAGACATAATTTTGGAGCACTGAGCACACTGCTTAAAGTCACTGGTAGTCATGGGGGGAAAAAGTACCCCTGTGAGGTCAAAGACTCTCCAGGCTGCCAGTGGAGAAAAAAGGTGCGAAGACGCCAGGAAAAGGAAGAACGAAAACTACAAAAATAGGCCGAACTCGATGCCAAGGCAACGAGATCGGTAGGCTGGAAGAGTAGCAGTGCGATGCCAGAGATGAGTATGAAACTCGAAGAGAAAAAAATAAGAAATTAGACCTTACCTGCTAATTGTCTTTCCTTGAGTTCTCTCCGGGCCAGTCCAGGAACCTGAGGGTAGTCGACCTCCTCCAGCAGCTGAGGTCTGAATTTTTTTTCAAAGTCTTGCTGACAGCCTATCTAGCTCCCCCTGGTGTCACAGACTCAGACTACTACTGTCAAAGCAGCCTACGCAGCAAATCCTGCCTATGAACCAAACAGTACTATAATAACAAAAACAAACCTAAACTAACTTCGTTAAAGTAACTGCTACTGCCTTCATTCTAGAATTCTTTATTCTTGGTTTTCATTCTTTCTTTTTTTCTTCCTGAAAACACCACAACTCGTATTCCATTAGGGAACCCCACAATCACCTCCGCTGCAACAACACCTCAAACTCCAGTTCTCCAACTCTTAATCCACCCGCAACGATGATTACACTGACTATGAGCTCCTGACTGAACTGCCACAACCTAGTTGTCCTTTAATAACTCGCAAATAAATCGGGAGGGCCCTGGACTGGCGCGGAGAGAACTCAAGGAAAAACAATTAGCAGGTAAGGTCTAATTTCTTCTTCCTCTTCTTTTCTCCAGGCCAGTCCAGGAACCTGAGGGAAGAACCAAAGCAGCACTTAATTACAGGAAGGCCCCACTAGACCCGCCATTATGGCCAAGGCTCCTACATTTACATCTCCCCTTGCCTGAACATCCAGCCTATAATGTTTTGCAAACGTGTGGAGAGACGATAATGTAGCCGCTCTACAAATATCCACCGGCGGAACCAATGCTAACTCGGCCCATGACACCACTTGACCCCGAGTAGAATGAGCACGGAGCCCCTCGGGAGCCAATTCTCCACTCGCCTGATACGCAGCTGCAATAGCCTGTTTAACCCATCGGGTGATGGAGGCCTTAGAGGCTGCCTCTCCTTTTCGCGGCCCACCAAACAGTACGAACAACCTATCCGTTCTCCGAAATGACTCCGTCCTCCTGATGTACTGACGAAGCACCCTTCCAAGATCCAACTTTTGCAGCAAACGATCCATACCAACACTCTCCCGGTTCTGAAAAGTCGGAAGAGAAATTGGTTGATTCATGTGAAAAACCGACACTACTTTGGGCAGAAAAGAAGGTACCGGCCTTAACACCACCTTCTCCACTGAAAACTGAAGATATGGCTCTCTGCACGAGAGTGCCTGTAGATCCAAGATCCTTCTGACCGAGCACAAGGCCACCAAGAAAGCAGTTTTCCAAGAAAGCTCCCTCAGAGCCCCCACCCCTGCAGGCTCAAAGGGAGGCCGAACCAACGCTTCAAGCATCAAATTCAAATCCCATGCCGGAACCACCGGTCTCACTGGAGGCCGAACATTCTTTACGGCCCTGATGAATCTCAGAACATCGGGATGCAAAGACAAGCTGCTTCCCTGCACCTTGCCCCTAAAAGATGCCAGAGCTGCTAAGTGGACCTTCAGGGTGTTGAGGGCTAGACCCTTATCCAAGCCCCTTTGCAGAAACGCCAATACGTGTGGCACCGCTGCGGAAAAAGGTTGAATACTATGCCGCTCACACCAACCTTCGAAAATGCGCCAAATACGGACATAGGCTAACGACGTAGACCGCCTCCTTGAGTTCAACATTGGAGCTACGACTGCCGCGGAATAGCCCCTACGCTGCAACTTTCCCGCTCAAGAGACAAGCCGTAAGCAAGAAGTGATCCATCTGCGGCATTAGTATCAGTCCCTGGCACAGCAGATTGACCCAATTGGGAAGCCTCCAAGGTTGGTCCACGAGAAGCCTCACTAGGTCCGCATAGCAATGCCTCCTTGGCCAATCCGGAGCAATGAGAATCACCTTGCCACCGTGACCTGCTATCCTCCGAATGACACGACCTATCATAAGAACATAAGATATGCCATACTGGGTCAGACCAAGGTCCATCAAGCCCAGTATTCTGTTTCCAACAGTGGCCAATTTAGGTCATATGTACCTAGCAGTTTCCCCAAGGGACACAGGTTCCACAATGCTTGTATTGGTTCAAGCATTGATATCCTGGGTCCCTTCTTAATAATGGTTTATGGACCTTTCCTCCAGGAACTTATCCAAACCTTTTTTAAACCCAGCTACACTAACAGCCTTTACTACATCCTCCGGTAACAAATTCCAGAGTTTGATTACACGTTGAGTGAAAAAATATTTTCTTTTATTAGTCTTAAATAGTTTACCCTATAGCTTCATTGCATGTCCCCTAGTCTTTCTATATTCTGATAAGGTAAACAATCGATCTACGTTTACCCGTTCCACTCCGTTCATTAATTTATAGACTTCTATCATATCTCCCCTCAGCCGTCTTTTTTCCAGGTTAAAGAGCCCTAACATTTTTAGCCTTTCTTCATAGGAATATCCTTCCATCCCCTTTACCATTTTGGTGGCTCTTCTCTGAACCTTTTCTAAAATCGCTATATCCTTTTTAAGATACGGAGACTAGAATTGCACACAATATTCAAGGTGTGTATATCATCGGCCATGGAGGAAATACATCAAGAAACCCGCTTGACGGCCAAGTCTGAGCTAGGCCATCGAGCCCCTCTGACATGTGCTCTCTGCACCTGAAGAACGTCAGAGCTTTGGCATTGCTGAGAGTAGCCATCAAATCCATGACGGGCTGTCCCCACCGCACTGTGAGGTCGTGAAAAACTGCCGCGTTCAGCTCCCACTCTCCTGGATCTAAGACATTTCGGCTGAGATAATCGGCCTGCATGTTGTCCTTTCCTGCTACGTGATCTGCCGAAAAAGCTACTAGATGGACCTCCGCCCACTGCATTAATAGCTGACTCTCCTCCAGCAAGGCCGCACTGCTCATACCGCCTTGCCGATTGATATAACACATCGTCACCGCATTGTCGGAAAACACGCGCACCGCCTTTCCCTTCAACAGACTTTCGAATTCTTGAAGTGCCAATAGCACCGCTCTCATCTCCAGTCGATTGATCGACCAACTGCTTACTTCTGCCGACCAGCGCCCCTGCGCCACCTGGGACTGACAATGTGCTCTCCAGCCGGAGAGACTGGCATCCGTGGTGACCAGAACCCAATCTGGCTGCTCCAAGGGCATTCCCGCCTGCAAGTGCTGGGGATCCAACCACCACTGTAGACTGACCCTGACTGACTCCGGGCACCGCAACCGCTGACTCAGAGCATGCATCTGTGGCGACCACCTGGAAAGAAGCACCTGCTGAAGAGGACGCATATGAGCCCTGGCCCATGACACCAGGTCCAACTCTGCCGCCATGGAGCCCAGCAGCTGTAAGTATCTCCATGCCATCAGAGCCTTCATGCGTAAAAACGCTGACACCTGCCTTAAAATTTTCTGCACCCTGTCTTCCGGTAGAAAAACCGCCCTGACGGCCATATCGAAGAGAGTCCCGAGATACACGAGACTCTGCACCGGAAGCAACTGGCTCTTGGCCTGATTTATCACCCAACCCAATTGCTCTAAGAAGTCCACTACACGAGCTGTTGCCCTGACGGGATTCCGCTACTGATCCTGCTTGAATTAGCCAGTCGTCCAGATAGGAATGGACTGGAATGCCTTCCTTTCGTAACACCACCGCCACCACCACTACCATCACTTTCGTGAACGTGCATGGTGCTGTAGCCAGACCAAACAGCAACGCTCGGAACTGAAAACGCCCCATGGGCACTGCAAAACGCAAAAACGTCTGATGCTCTGGTCTGATGGGAATGTGCAGATACGCTTCTGTCAAATCTATGGATGAAAGTACTTCGCCCGGTATCACCGACTGAATCACTGATCGCAGAGTTTCCATTCGGAAATGCGGTACTCTCAAACAGCGGTTCACATGCTTGAGATTTAAAATCGGTCGAAAAGACCCTTCCTTTTTGGGAACCACAAAATAAATCGAGTATCGACCTAAGCCGTACTGGTCTCGGGGCACGGGAACCATCGCTTGAAGCCGTAGCAAGCGATGAAGCATATCGCACACCGCCTTTTCCTTTGCCTGGGAACCACAAAGAGACACCATGAAGACTTCCGTTAGCGGCTGAGTGAACTCCAGCGCATAAACATCGTGCATGATCTCCAGAACCCACTGGTCCACTGTTATGGTGGTCCAGATGGAGTGGAACCCCTGCAGACATCCTCCTACTGGGACCTCTGCCTGGACCAACCTGCCTTCATTGTGGCTTCTTTGAGGATCCCTGCTGGGGACTGAAATACCCCCGTCCGAATCCCCTAGCTCCCCGAAAGGACTGCCCCCTGGTCACAAAGTGACCTCTCTGATAAGGAGCAAACCGAGACCCTCGAAACCTGTGAAACTCTCTCCCTTAACCTCTCTGTAGCGCCATCAGTCTTGGATCTTTCGGACGGTCTTCCGGGAGCCGATCCCCCTTGGAGTCACCCAAATCTTTAACGATCTTCTCTAACGCCTCCCCAAAGAGCAACTTGCCTTTATAAGGAAGCTTACTAAGGCATGCTTTAGAAGAGGCATCCGCTGCCCAATTCCTTAGCCAGAGAAATCTCCTAGCAGCGATCACCGATGTAATGGACTTTGCCGAGATGCGTATGAGATCATAAAAGGCATCAGCGAGATATGCTGCCGCCGACTCTAATTTTGCCCCTTCTGGTGAAGAACCTTCCTCCCCCTCCGAGGAAGTCTCCCTCTGGAGCCAACGAATAGAGGCCCTTGACACGTATGCTCTGCAGATGGAAGCCTGCAGGGAAAGCGCACTCGCGTCAAAAGCCTGCTTGAGAAGAGACTCTAACTTTCTATCCTGCAAATCCTTAAGGGCCGCTCCGCCCTCTACCGGAATTGTAGTCTTTTTCGTCACTGCTTATACCAAGGCATCCACCTTTGGTGCCTGAAGGAGCTCCTGCTCTTCCTGCAGTACCGGGTACAGGCGGCCCAATGCACGCCCTCCCCCTCAGGGTAGCCTCCGGGCATTCCCATTCTGATTCTACCATCTGCTTAATTACCCTGTGCACCGGAAAACACCGCTGCTCCGCTTTAAAGCGCTGGAGTAGAGGATCCTCGAGCGGTTCTTCCTGAACTGCCGGTATGGCAATATTTAAGGCTGTCAGCGATTTGTGCAATAAGCGCCCTCAGCTCTTCTTTGTGAAAAACCCTGAATACATTAGGGTCATTGCCAGTTCCAATCTCACCTTCTTCCAGATCTCCTACCCAGGGATTCAGTCCCAGGTCCGAGAGGATTTCTCCTTCCTCCGTCCCCTGAGGATCTGAGGCCTGCTTCTCAACATTATCCTTTATCAGATAACCCTCATTGTATTTAATTTCCCCTATTTCGCCAAGTTATACTTCCTGTTAAATGTAATGACCAGACATATGTAAATTGTCGGATGTTTTTTGTTCAATGTAAACCGCGCTGATGTCTAATAGTGCGGTATATAAGAATTGTTAATAAAATAAAATAAAATTATCGGCTCCTGCCTCAATTAACCACCCTCTACTAGAAGACCCCTCACCTGGTCCATGAGACTGCTATCATTTTTTGACCTATCCTTAATCTGGGCAGCAGAAGACTTGTCTTTCATCTGCTCCATCTTTAAACAATAAGCCTTATGCAACCACAGAATAGTCTGCCGAAAACAAGGCTTCTAAACCCTCCTATACCTCTGGCAATGGAGCTGGGGTCAAAACTATGGAGCAGCCTTTTTGCTTGCACTGGGTCAATGCTTGTACTGGGTCAAGCATTGATATCTTCGGTCACTTCTTAATAATGGTTTATGGACCTTTCCTCCAGGAACTTGTCCAAACCTTTTTTAAACCCAGCTACACTAACAGCCTTTACTACATCCTCCGGTAACAAATTCCAGAGTTTGATTATACGTTGAGTGAAAAAATATTTTCTTTTATTAGTCTTAAATAGTTTACCCTGTAGCTTCATTGCATGTCCCCTAGTCTTTCTATATTCTGATAACGTAAACAATCGATCTACGTTTACCCGTTCCACTCCGTTCATTAATTTATAGACTTCTATCATATCTCCCCTCAGCCGTCTCTTTTCCAGGTTAAAGAGCCCTAACCTTTTTAGCCTTTCCTCATAGGAGTATCCTTCCATCCCCTTTACCATTTTGGTGGCTCTTCTCTGAACCTTTTCTAAAATCGCTATATCCTTTTTAAGATACGGCGACCAGAATTGCACACAATATTCAAGGTGCGGTCTCACCATGGAACGATATAGAGGCATTATAATATCTTTTGTTTTATTTTCCATTCCTTTCCTTTCCATTCCATTCCTTTCCTTATCATACCTAGCATTCTATTTGCTCTCTTGGCTGCCGCTGCACACTGGGCCGAGGGTTTTAACATGGTATCCACAATGACGCCTAAATCCAGAATCCAGAAAGCACAGCTACCACACCATTCCATGGTTGTGGAATCGGCCATGCATCGTCTGAAGAGCCAGAAGATGCACTCCGCAGTGCCCCCCGGCAGGGAGGCCCGCAACCTCGATGGCATCGGTAGAAAGTGCTTCCAGGGGTCTATGCTTGCTTGCCATGTCCAGTCTTACCAGCTGTACATGGGCATGTACTTGCGAGACCTGGCCAAGGAACTGGCAGGATTCTCTGCTGGTCTCTCCGGGGAACCCTTGCAGAGATTTAAGACCTTGTCCTCGGGGATTCGGGAATGCTCAAAGTTCATTTCCCGCGCCGCCTACGATGGCTTCGAGGCTTCGGCCCGAGTTGTGGCTGCCGGCATCGCGGCTCGACGCCAGGCGTGGCTGCAGTCCTCAGACCTCAAGCCATGGGTTAAGGACAAGTTGGTCGATGTCCCCTGCCGAGGTGAGAACCTTTTTGGCAAACCCGTGACCGAGAAGGCCGCTCAGCTCGAGACCGAGCACCTTACCCGGACAAGGCTGTCAAGGAAGACCTCTGCCCCTTCACATAAAAAGAAGGGCTCGGGTAAAAAGTCCTTTTACCCGAGGAAGGGCACTGCCTACAAACAGTACCCTCAGTATCAGGCTGCCCAAGCTGCCCCCCAGGGTCAGCAAGCCAAGGGTCAGGGTAATGGGTCCCGTACCTGCAAAACTTTGTCAGCGGATCCAGTGAACTGTCTACCTCTGCTGCTAGCAGGAGACTAAGTTCGGCGATTGGACGCAGCGGGCTGGAACCTGGGGCTCCCAGTTCCTTTCTGCCCTGCTCTGTCATGGAACTGCTCAATGAGGCAGGCTCTGCCTCTGCTGCCCTCCTACTCCATGAACCAGCAGCATAGCTCCGTCTCCCTTTTTTTTTTCCAAACTTAATGGAGTTTCCCTTTTGGATTTAAGTACCCTGCTAGGGTCCCCAAGAAACTCTTTTCCAAACAATTTCCTTCCTTTTCCTCCTTCTCCACCGGGAGCCTGTCAGCCAGACATCCTATCCAGCTGCTGAGGACTGAAGACTGAGTCTGTGACCCAGGGGGAGCTAGATAGGCTGCCAGCAAGACTTTGAAAAAAATTCAGTCCTCAGCTGCTGGAGGAGGTCGACTACCCTCAGGTTCCTGGACTGGCCCAAAGAGACGAAGAGGAATCAACTTTTTCCGGGGACAAGCCAAACGTCCGAAGGGCTCCACGGAAAATAGGAGACTGAGCAAGATGGCACCCTTGGGCGGGAAGGGGACCACACATGGTGGCGGCATCTCCCAAAGGCTTTCTTTGAAAGCTGGGGGGATGCTTCCACGAGGGCTCTGTCGGTGCCGATGTCACCCATATGTGAGGATTGACTTCCTGCTTGTTCCTGGAGAAATGTGCTGCAACAGGGAGAGTAAGGGTTCTCCTTTGCTATGAAGAATCTGCTCTAGTCACACTCTTCTACTCCATGAATGGCAAGAGGAAAGGGCAGACTAGGGAACAAAGTGGCTCCTCTCTGCTCTGTCTGATCCAGGCTCAACCCCTCCCCTCCTGTAATCTACATGATGGCTTTGAGAAGAGAGGCTGGGATAGAAAACAGAGGGCTGTTCTCTGGTCCACTGTTCAATAGAAATTGGGCAACACTCTCATGAACCCATCCCCCTATCAATCACCCAAAAGCACAACAGAGACTTTGCAAAGGCACATCGGTGTGCCATCACACACTGGTTGAGAACTACTGCTCTAAATAAAGTCCTGTTTCTTCCCTCTTCAGACACAGAGTAGTTACTCACCTGTAACAGGTGTTCTCCAGGAGCAGCAGGAATCGGTCCTCACATATGGGTGACGTCGGCGCCGACGGAGCCCCTGTGCAGAGCATTTCCCCAGCTTTCAAAGAAAGCTTTCAGGAATGCAGCGCGCATGCGCGGTCCCCTTCCCGCCCAAGGGTGCCATCTTGCTCAGTCTGATGACATAGCTAAAAGACAGCAAAAATAGAAAAAATAAAGCATATGACTGCAACTCCAAGAGGAGGAGGGAGGGTTGTGAGGACTGATTCCTGCTGCTCCTGGAGAACACCTGTTACAGGTGAGTAACTACTCTTTCTCCAGGACCAAGTAGGAAGTCTGTCCTCACATATGTGACTCCCCAGCTCAGGGATACCAGAGGCCCCAAACTGAAACAATGAGCTCCCTCTAGAGCCTCAGCAGACAAGAACAGAATCTTCTCTGATAACACCCCCGAACGGTAGCCCAACACCAGGGCCGGAGGGTAGGAGTTGCCTAAACCCCAAAGAGATTATGGAGTACCGCCTGCCCGAAAGCACTGTCCCTGCCGGACTCCCTCTCAAGGCAGTAGTGGGCCGCAAAAGTCTGGCTTGAAGACCAAATAGCGGCCCGGCAGATGTCTGCCAAAGGAACAGAGCGGAGATGAGCCACTGACCCAGCCTTTGCCCTGACACGATGAGCCGTAACTCGACCCTGCAACAAGAGGCTGGCTGCCCTGTAAGCCCGGGCGATACAGTCAGCTACCCATATGGACAAAGTACGCTTGGAAACAGCCAACCCCAACTTACTGGGGTCAAAAGAGACGAAGAGCTGAACAGCCCTCCGGTGTTCCCGCGTACGGTCAAGGTAGAAGGACAACGCCCTCCTACAATCAAGGGTATGCAAGACCATCTCAGCACGGCCTGGGAAAGAAAGTTGGAAGAACCACCTCCTGATTGAGGTGGAAGGAGGAGACAACCTTTGGAAGGAACTTAGGGTGAGTCCGTAAGACTACTCTGTTCCTATAGAACCTAGTATAAGGAGCATCTTATACTAGGGCCCGAAGCGCACTCACTTGCCTCGCTGAGGTAAGGGCTACCAGGAACAATGCTTTCCAGGAGAGAAAACATAGAGGGCAGGCAGCCATAGGTACAAAAGTTGGACATGTAAGCCATTGCAAGACCACATTCAAGTCCCAGTCAGGGGCAGGAGGAAGCAGTGGAGGTTTAAGCAAAAGCAGGCCTCTGAGAAAGCGAGCCACCAAAGGATGGCTGGAAAGAGACCGACCTTCCACTGGGGAGTGGTGTGCTGAAAAAGCACTAAGGTGCACTCTCACAGAATTGGACTTAAGGCCTAGGTTGGACAGGCGAAGCAAATATTGCAGCACCACTGGTACCAGGCAAGAGAAAGGATCTTCGTTGTGCTGAGTACACCAGACAGAGAACCTACGCCACTTAAGGGCATAAGACTTTCAGGTGGATTGCCTCCTAGAGGCCAAGACCACGTCTTCCACTTCCCTAGGCAGCAGTAAGGGTGCTAGAACTACCCTTTCAGCAGCCAGGCCATCAACTGTAGGGACTGGAGATTGGGGTGTAAGTGAGATCCGTGCTCCTGAGACAGGAGATCGGGTTGCATCCCCAGAGGAAGAGGAGTGTTCACCGCTAGTTGCAAAAGAAGTGGGAACCACGGTTGCCTCGGCCATCTGGGGCCACCAGGATCATTAAGGCCCTGTCCCTGAGCACTTTGAACAGTGTCTTGGGCACTAGAGGCGTGGGAGAAAACGCATATAGGAGGCCTGTGGACCAAGGAATGAGAAACGCATCCGCTGCTACTCGGAGAGGATGCGGTTGTCTGGAACAGAACCTTGGAAGTTGACGGTTCAGAGGACTGGCAAAGAGATCTATGGTTGGAAGGCCCCATCTCAGGAAGATCTGTTAAACCACTAAGGGATTCAATTGCCATTCGTGCGGCTGCAAGATCCGGCTCAGTCTGTCCGCCAGGTAATTTTCCTAACCTGGGAGGTAGACTGCTTTGAGAAGGATGCCGTGATCGACTGCCCAGGAGCACAGTCTCTGCGCCTCCTGACATAGAAGAAGGGACCATGTGCCCCCTTGTTTGTTCACGTAGAACATAGCAACCTGATTGTCCATTTGGACCAAGACAGACTGGTGAGAGAGTAGATGGGAGAAGGTTCTCAGGGCTAAGCGGATAGCCCTCAGTTCTAAGAGATTGATCGGCTGAGCAGCCTCCCAAGGGGTCCACAGGCCTTGAGTACATGCTCCTTGGCAATGTGCACCCCAACCCTGAAGAGAAGCATCGGTGGTCAGCACTTGAGAGTGTGGAGGTGTCTGAAATAACACCCCTTGCAGTAGATTCGGAAGATGAAGCCACCACTTCAGAGAAGAGGCTAGTAGCGTGAATACCCTCACTTTGTCCGTAAGGTGTCCTGTGGCTTGGTGCCACTGAGGCCCCATTGAGCTGGCCTCATGTGCAGCCGGGCATTTGGGGTGACAGGAACTGTAGAAGCCATGTGACCTAAAAGCCTCAGGAATTGCCTGGCAGAGACCAGAGAATTGCTGTGGAACTGCCTGGCCAGATCCATTAATCTGTGGGCCCTGTCCACGGGTAAAAAGGCCTTGGACTGAAGGGTGTCCAGCCTTGCTCCTATGAACTCCATGTTCTGTGAAGGGTGCAAAGCGGACTTTGCGAAGTTTATAACAAACCCCAAGTGCTGAAGGAGAGCAACAGTGCGAAGGGTGGCTTGATTGGCCTCCTGTGGAGACTGGCCCTGATGAGCCAGTTGTCCAGGTATGGAAACACAAAGAGGCCTTGAAGCCTTAGGTAGGCCGCCACCACCGCCAGGCACTTGGTGAACACCCTGGGGGCGGAGGTTAGGCCAAAGGTCAGTACTCTGTACTGATAGTGGTTTCCTCCCACTACAAACCTGAGATATTGTCTGTGGTCTGGATGAATGAGGATGTGAGTATACGCATCCTTTAGGTCTAAGGAGCATAGCCAGTCTCCCTGCTGGAGGTAGGGCAGCAGGATTCCAAGGGTGAGCATCTTGAACTTTTCCCTCTCCAGGAACTTGTTGAGATTTCGCAAGTCTAGGATGGGTCTGAGGCCTCCTGTTCTTTTTGGTACTAGAAAGTACCTGGAATAGAAGCCTTGAACCCTCAGGTGGTTGGGGAACCGGTTCCACGGCCTGTTCCTTTAGAAGAATTGCCAGCTTCTGCAGGAGTAAGTCCCTGTGCAGAGGGAGTCTTGGAGGCTCCCCTGGAAAATAGGAGGGGGGTACCTGGTGGAAGTGGAGAAGATAGCCCCTGTGGACTATACTGAGCACCCAGGTATCCCTGGTGACGGCTGACCACCTGTGGGCAAACAGGGCCAGCCGGCCTCCTGTGCTGATGGCCAGCTGAGGAGGAGAGGCTATGCCACTGGAGTCAAAACCCCGCTCCCTGCTGTGCAGGAGCCAGTGTTGGGGGCTTGGGGGCTTTCTGCCTATGGAGCCCATGTCCCTGCACCTTGGCCTGCTGACCCTGGTGGGGAGCTACAGAGGTCTGATAATGAGGGTACTGTTTATAGGCAGATGACTGCCTCGGGTAAAAGGTCTTTTTTCCCGAGCCCTTCTTCTTCTGAGAAGGGGCAGAGGTTTTCCTGGATAGCCTAGTCCGGGTAAGAGTCTCGGTCTCGAGTTCTGCAGCCTTTTCAGCCATGGGCTTGCCGAAGCGGTTTTCACCTTGGCAGGGGACATCGACCAACTTGTCCTGCACCCATGGCTCGAGGTCCGATGACTGTAGCCAGGCCTGATGGCATGCACCGATGCCGGGCGCGGCTACTCAGGCCGAAGCCTCAAAGCCATCATAGGCTGCTCGAGAAATAAACTTCGAGCACTCACGAATACCCGATGACAGAGCATTGAACCTCTGCAAAGGTTCCTTGGAGAGACCAGCAGAGAACCCGGCAATCTCCTTTGCCAGGTCTCGAAGGTACATGCCCATGTACAGCTGGTAGGTCTGGATACGGCAAGCAAGCATAGAGCCCTGGAAGCACTTCTTACTGAGGGCATCCAGGTTCCGGGCCTCCCGCCCGGGAGGCACCGAGGAGTGCATCTTCTGACTCTTCAGACGATGCATGGCCGATTCCACAACCATGGAGTGGTGCATTAATTGTGCCTTTTGGAACCCGGGGCTCTTGCGGACTCGATAGATGGAATCGACCCGCTTGCTTAAAACCGGCATCGACGCCGGCGCCTCCCACATGCAGAAGAGCAACCGTTCCAGCATCAGAGGAACCGGAACAGTAAAGGCCTCCTTCGGAGGCGAGTCATACTGTAGGGCCTCGAGCTCCTCGGCTCGAGGCTCCTCCTCGGGATCCTCAGGGAATGCCAAGGCCTTGGCCATATCCCGCACGAAGTCCGAGAACCGGGTATCCTCTGGTGGGGACCTTCTCCGAGGCTCGGGTGAGTCCGAAGGGATGCACCGAGTCTGAAAGGTGTCGGGTGACTCCTCATCCTCCGTCTCCCAGCCGGACTCCTCGGAGGAGGAATCAAGCGGCTCCGGTCGGGCAGGCACCGATGCCATCCGCCCTGACGCCGAGGGTACCGGCGTCGACGACCTCGGTCCCGAACGGGAGGCCGAGGGAGACCTCGGCCGAGGATCGACGAGCACGCATGGACTCGAGGATCGGCTCGGCCTCCGGGGTCGACTTGGACGTCGATGTCCCGGTGGTTGGGGCAGATGCACCGGTGAGACCGGCGATCAGTGCCCGCTGCTGTTCCATGAAGGCAGCCAAGCTGCTCTCCAAAGCCGTCAACCTGAGTCCGAGCTCAGGAGACTCAGCAGCCCCCGACTCGAGTCCCGGCGGTGCCGGGCCCGACGTCGGCTCCCCTGGAGGAGAGTCCACGAGGACTACAGTACTCACGTGACCCGGGGACTCCATCTCTACAGGAGGTTGTTTTGCAGGCCTCTCCGACTCCGAAGACCCGGGACGGCGCTCGGGGCTATGCGACTTGGCCCTCGAGGAGCCAAGTGCGTCCACCGACGCCGCCCTCGCGGGTTTTTTCTTCTTGCGATGCTCCCGCGAGGGAGACCCCCTCTCAGAGGAGCCTCAACGCTGCTCGGGACCGGAGTCCCGAGATGTCGAGGCCTCTGACGAGGTCCGGGCCCGACCGGACGCGGAGTCAGAGAAGATTATTTCCTTTTGGTGCTGACGACTCCTCAACGCCTTAGAGAACATTTTCCCACACGGACCACAGATCATTGGGTCATGATCGGGTCCAAGGCACCGGAGGCAGCAGTCATGTGTGTCGGTGAGAGACATGAGTTTCTTACACCGATTACACTTTTTAAACCCGCTGGCAGCCATCGGGGGAAAAAGGGCCCCTGCGAGGTCAAAAGACAGGGCTGCCAGTGAAAACAGAAAAATGATGCGTACGCTAGTCACGAAGGACAAAAACCGAAAAAAGAGGTCCGGGCTCGATACCGATGTATCGGGCCCAGGCGGGAAAGGGAAACCGGCGTCGAACCGAAGAAAACGGGTTCACGCAGAATAAAATCGACTTTTTCCTCGGGTGAAACGAAAACACATCCGTTGGGCTCCGCGGAAAAAAGAAGACTGAGCAAGATGGCACCCTTGGGCGGGAAGGAGACTGTGCATGTGCGCTGCATTCCCAAAGGCTTTCTTTGAAAGCTGGGGAAATGCTCCGCAAGGGGGCTCCGTTGGCGCCGACGTCACCCATATGTGAGGACTGACTTCCTGCTTGGTCCTGGAGAATGATGTTACTTTCCCAGAACCACTGCTTGTTTCTAGCAGTTTTCAGAGAGGAGAAATAACAAACTCTGCTCTGATCCCCTGCAGGATTGCCAAAACAACACTGGACACAGCTAGTGTGATTATTTATCAATTCTTCTAGGAAGGTTGGACACCATTTCCAGCAGGAAGAATTTTCAGGAATGCTAATAGTTTAGATTTAACCAAATATTATTGATATGTACGTCTGTTAATCACAATTTTACTTTAGAGATAGAACATAAAAGAAAGAAAGAAAGTTGCCTGCCAATTTTTTAAATCACTTCATCAGTTGGATCCTGAATGCCTCTCTTGTCTCTTGACTTAATATTCCAAATTAAAAATGTATGCTATTTTGTACCAAAGGAGTGGAGTGTTTAGATGGGGCTGGTGGGGATGATCCCTGACAATCGTCATCACACACATATTGTAATGGTATTCATGCTTTCTCAATCAAAGCAGAGAGAGAACATCCTGACACTGCAAAAACAGTATTTAGATACAATCTCTGGTGCTTCACCATAGAAAGAAAGGTTAATTGTGTCTCCACATCCAACCTGTAGAATTCTTCTATTGGTCTCATCCTCACAGTCAACAGTAACATTACGGCATATTGATTCCCATCCTGGAGCGAAAGGATTTACTATTGGAAAGAACAAAACAATACTAATGTTATCACAGAGACTGAGATTGTACTCCACATACCTTGGCTTAGGAGTGTAGATTCATGACTTTCATGGTATGTGCAAAACTAACCCATTTGGAGAAACTGCCCCCAAAGGGAGCAGTGAAGGTTTACTCTGAAGAGCCAACCAACCATCCTCTAAATACAAATGAAACATGAAGAAGTCAGTATTCAGCAGTGCAGCATTTGTTTAATATTAAACATATAGGGGTAATATTCAGCATCGGTAGCTAGTCCTTGTAAAGCAATTAGCCATCACTGCTGAACTTTAAACCTGGATATTCAATGCTGGGCCATATCTGGCCACTAATACTGAAAATCTGGTTCAGTTGGATAGTGCTGCAGCTAACTGGGCGGCGGCAATATTCAGCTGCTGCCTGGTTAGCTACAGCAGTGAAAGTTAGGCGAGCCTTTCAGGTACCTAACTGCCGCCATGGGATAACTTCACCCAGAGCAATCCAGTAGCATCAGTACTCTGTTAAACAGCAAATGTTATCTATTATAAGCTGTGGTTATTGATATAAGTTGGGATAGTAAATGTTTTAGTAAACTGAAAAAATATAAGGTTCACAGCAATGTGTGGATTATAAAGGATTACTATATAGTTGTGATATCTGTGGGAGTTTTTTGGATCATTGGTGTTATGGTGACGATTCATGGCCAAGATTTACTAGCCAGGATCAATTGAGCCAATGGTGTTGAGATCCTTTTTCTCCCCTAATAAATGATGTTTGAGTGTAATGTTTCTGACAGTGTGATATTGGGTGGGATGAAGTTTTGGTAATGATTCAGGCCATGGGACAACTGGCTAATGGCTGAATATTACCGCTAGCCTGTTACCTTGGATGCCACTTTTGCTCTGCCCCCAGAATGCCCCAATGCTAGCTAGCATCGGGGCATTCAGTGGCGGCACCCAGGAATATTCAGCAGCACTAACTGCTTTAGTGCTGCTGAATATCCCAGTCTCTGCAATTAACGCTGTTAGTAGGTCTGCTAACCATGTTGAATATCATCCCCATAATGTATGTGTATTTTTAGCAGCACTATCCATATAAGTGCTAGCTTTGAAACTCACGGATAAAGTGGAGTTACTCACCTGTAGCAAGTGTTCTCTGGGAACAGCAGGAATCAGTCCTCACATATGGGTGATGTCGGCATTGACAGAGCCTGCACGATAACTTCTCCACAGTTTTCGAAGAAAGCCTTTGGGAAATCCACCACGCATGCGTGGTTGCCTTCCTGACAAAGGTGCCATCTTGCCTCAGTATGATGACATAATTCAAGATGGCAAAAAAGAAAAGCAACTCCACAGGGACAAGAGAGGGTTGTGAGGACTGATTCCTGCTGTTCACGGAGAACACCTGCTACAGGTGAGTAGCTACATATTCTCTGGGAACAAACAGAAGGTCAGTCCTCACATATGGGACTCCCTAGCTACAGGCTACTGAAAAAAACAGTAAGCCATGGGTGACCCAAAAAGCGAATCATGAGGAACAGCAGAGTGTACAGTTCAGTCACAAGACCTCAGCAGCGACTGCAGTGTCGACCAGGGAAACCAGCTCTCCAGTAGCCTGGACACACAGAAGGGCCGGAGGGCAGGAGCTGCCTTAAACCCCAAACAAATGATGGAGTACCATCTGGCCAGCTGCTGTCCCACAGGGACTTCTCCTCCAGGCAGTAATGTGCTGTGAATGTGTGAAGCGGCAGATCTCCAGCAAGAAAACTGAGCAGAGGTTCGCCACAGATGCTGCCATGGCCTGGATGCTGAGCGCCAAGAAGTGACGCTCCAGTGAAAGACCGTCCTGTCCGTAGGTGAAGGTGATGCAGTCCGTTACCCAGGTGGACAGAGTACTTTTTGGAGACCACTATGCCCAGGCGATTGGAGTCACAGAAAATGAAGAGCTGCAAGGAGCAGCTATAGGGCTTGGTCCACTCCAAATAATAGGTCAAAGCCCACTTAGTCCAGCATATGGAGAGTAGCCTCCACCCTGCTGGCATGAAGTTGTGGAAAACAGGCGGGAAGCACCACCTCCTGGTTGAGGTGGAACGGGGAGATCACCTTGGGGAGAAACTTAGTGAGTTTGGAACTCACTAGCCCTGTGTGCAGACATGAATGCCACAAGGAAGACCATTTTTCAGGACAGATTTCTGAGGTGGCAAGAAGCCAGCGGCACCAAGGGTGGAACGATGAGCTTTGAGAGGACCACACTGAGATCCCACGCCGCCATCGGCAGTGGTTGAGAGAGGAGGCCCCTCTGTAAGCGAGCCATGAGAGGCTGGGCGGAGAGGGGCTTCCCCTTGCTGAAGTGATAGTATACCGATAGCACACAGAGGTGAACCCTGATGGAATTAGACTTCAGAACAGCATTGGACAGGTGCAGCAGGTATTGTAGCACCAGCAGGACCAAACAGGAGAAGCGGTTGGCGCCCCTCTCCGTACACCAAATGGAGAATCGATGACACCAGCAGGACCTCTTCCATCTCCCTGGGCAAGTCGAACTGGGCCAGGTCTACCCTTTCAGCAGCCAGACCATCAGGGCCAGGAATCTTAGGTTGGGGTGCAGGAGAGAGCAGGTCCATGGCACGCCCCAGGGGAACTGGGGGCTCCTGAGACAAGATGAGCAGCAGAGGGAACCACGGCTGCCAGGGCCACTGGGAGGCTATGAGAATCAGGTTTGCCCATTCAAACTGGTCCTTGAAAACAGTCTTAGCAATAAGCGGCATGGGAGGATAGGCATAGAGAAGGCCTTCCGTCTACGGGATGAGAAATGCATAGGCTTCCACCCGGGAGGGGTGCAGCACTCTGGAGCAGAAGCAGGGCAGCTGAGCATTGGCTGAGCTGGCAAAGAGATCTATCACAGAAAGGTCCCAGCGACAGAACAGTCGGTTGGCCACATGTGGGTCGAACTGGAGAACCCGGCTCAGTCGGTCCACCAGAACACTGTCCTGGCTGGGGAGTTAACGGCCCTGAGGAGCATCCCACTCTCGCTGATGAAAATGCAGAGGCAGACTGATTCCCAGCACAGAAGGGATGGCCCCATGCTCTCTTGTTGGTTGACAAAGAACATCGCCACCTGGTTGTCTGTCTGAATCAGAATTGACTGGCTCCGCAGGTGGTGTTGAAAAGCCCGGAGCGCGCACGCAATGGCTCGGTGCTTTAGGAAATTGATCTGCTGGAGGCTCTCCGACACCAACCACAGGTCCTAAGTGCAAAGGTTGCTATAGTGGGCCCCCCAGCACAACTTGGAGGCATCTGTAGTGAGGACCCTCTGAGGGGTCAGGGCCTGGAAGGGCTGTCCTGCCAGCAGGTTCTGCGGCTGTTGCTACCAGCCAAGGGATCAGCGAGGGAGCAGGTGATGGTCACCCTGTCTTGCAGGTACTCCATTGCTTGAGACCACTGGGAGCAGAGGGCCCACTGGGCCAGATGCATATGGAGATGGGTGTCAGTTGTGACATGCAGTGCTGGGCCCTGTTGAGGGGGAGGAAGGCCCTGGCCTAGACCGTGTCTAGCAGCACCTCAGGCCGGAGGCACTGAGGTCTCTGGTCCCATGGCTGCTCCTTGTGGCCTTGGGCAAGCCACTTAACCCTCCATTGCCTCAGGTACACTTAGATTGTGAGCCCTTCGGGGACAAGGGAATAAAAAAAAGTACCTGTTAGTATATATGTGTAAACCGCTCTGATGCGTAAGTAAAGGGCGGTACATCAAATGCCTAAACTATAACCATAACCTCTATGAACTCCAGGTGATGAGTTGGCGGAAAGTGGGACATGGTGCGGCACGAACCCCAGGTGCTCTAAAGTGAGAATGGTGCAGCATGCCGTTTGCTGGACTTTGACGACTGTGCCGCCTTTGACAAGCCATTTATCCAAGTAAGGGAAAACAAACACCCGCTGCAGCCGCAGGTGGGTCCTCTTGGGAACCAGGAAGTACCAAAAGTAGAATCCCTTGCCCCTGAGGTGGAGCGGGACTAGTTCCACCACCCTGCCAGGAGCCTGGCGAGCTCTCACTGGAGTAGGTCTCGGGAAAGGGGAGTCATCGGGAGCTCCCCTAGAAAGAACAAGGGAGGCATCTGATCAAAATGGAGATGGTAGCCCTCCCCCACCACCTGCAGGGCCCTGCTGTCAGTGGTGATGCTGGACAACCAGCTGGCATAGAACACCAGACGCCCCCTCGTGTACTGTGGGGCTAGACATTTAGGGAGAGAAGAGTCTATGCCTAAGAAGTTAAAAGCCCCCTTCAGGTTGTGGCACCGCCTGGGGCTTTTGGGGCCTTAGGGTGGGCCTTATTCATATCCCTTGGCCAGCTGGCCCTATTGGAGAGCTGGGAAAACTCACCTGTAACAGGTGTTCTCACATATGGGTGACATTGGCACCGATCGAGCCCAAATGGAAGCATCCCCCCCAGCTTTCAAAGAAAGCCTTTGGGAGATGCCACCATGCATGCATGGTCCTGTTCCAGCTCAAGGGTGCCATCTTGCTCAGTCAGAAGACATGGCTAAAAATGGCAAAAATGAAAGATGGTAAAGGAGCAACTCCAAGGGGAGGAGGGAGGGTTGTGAGGACTGATTTCTGCTGTCCCTGGCTAACACCTGTTACAGGTGAGTAACTACGCTTTCTCCAGGAACAAGCAGGAAGTCAGTCCTCACATATGGGACTCCCCAGCTACATGCTACCGAAAACCAATAGGGGTTCCCTCATGGGGAGCCGCAAGCAGCAGCAATTAGCCCGTGTCCACAAACCACAGTAGGACCCCTGTATCCGATGAAACCAGCACTCCGGTGGTCTGAACACAGAAAGGTTGGAGGGAAGGAGTTGCCTAAACCTTGAAGAGGTTATGGAGCACAGCCTGGTCGAAGGCACTGTCCCGTTGGGACTCTCTTTCCAGGCAGTAATGGGCTACGAAGGTATGGACTGAAGACCAGGTGGCAGCCTGGAAGATGTCCACCATAGGGACAGAGCGCAAGTTTTACACCGAGGCCGCCATAGCCCTGACATGGTGTGCCGTGACACGGCCTTCCAGCGGGAGCCTTGCCTGCTCATAAGCGAAGGCGATACAGTCCGCCATCCACATGGACAGCGTACACTTGGTCACCGCCTCCCCCAGACTGCTGGGGTCGTAGAAGATGAAAAGCTGAGAAGATTTGTGGTGGCCCTGAGTGCGTTGGATATAGAAGGACAAAGCCCTCTTACTGTCCAAGGTGTGAAGGACCGTCTCCACCCAACTAGAATGAGGTCTTGGAAAGAAGCTAGGGAGTACCACTTCCTGGTTGAGATGGAAGGGCAACACTACCTTTGGCAGGAATTTGGGGTGCATGCGAAGCACCACTCTGTTCTTGCAGAACCTGGTATAAGGGGCCTCCGCCACAAGAGCCTGAAGCTCACTAACTCTGTGAGCGTGACCAGGAAAACCACCTTCCAAGAGAGGTAGCGAAGGTGGCTGGTAGCCAGAGGCTCGAAGGGTGGGCAAGTGAGCTGCCCCAACACTACATTAAGGTCCCATTTGGTTGCCAGAGGACAAAACAGGGGCTTAGATAAGAGCAGGCCCCAAAGAAAACGGGTCACCAAAGGTTGGACCGAGAGGGCTTACCATCCACCGGATGGTGGTGCATCGCCAGGGCACTAAGGTACACTCGGACGGAGTTAGACTTGAGCCCAGATTGGGAGAGGTAGAGAAGATACTGTAACACCAGTGACACCGGGCATAAGAAGGGGTCAGCCCTATGCTTAGCATTCCATGCCAAGAACCTGCGCCATTTGAGGGCATAAGCCTTCCTAGTAGAGGCCTTGAGAGGTCAGCAAATGTCCTCCACCTCAACCGAAAGGTTAAAATGGGCCAGAGTCACCATCTCAGCAGTCACGCTGTCAGCAACAGGGACGCCAGGTTGGGGTGCATAAGAGAGCCCCCCTCCTGAGAAAGGAGTGCCAGAGCAGTCCCCAAGCGAATGGGCGTCTCCACCATGAACAGCGGAGGAGCAGCGGGAACCATGGTTGCCTGGGCCACTGAGGAGCTATCAGGATGAGCGAGGCCCTGTCGTGGAGGGTCCTGAACAAGGTCTTGGCGATCAGGAGCGTGGGATGGAAGGTGTACATGAGGCCTCCCGACCATGAGAGAAGGAACACGTTCGCCGCCACCCTGCAGGGGTGGGACTGCTGGGAACAAAAGTGGGGCAACTGGAAGTTGTCCGGGCTGGCAAACAGGTAAAATCACAAGTTCCCCACAGAACTGGAAAAGCCGACTGGCTACACTGGGGTCCAGCTGCCACTCGGGCAGCTGGAGGACTCTGTTCAGCCTGTCGGCTAGAAGGTTGTCCTGGCCTGACAAGTACACTGCCCACAGGAAGATACCCTGTTGGATTGCGTATGAGCAGAGGACCCGTGCCCCTGTTTGTTCAGGTATAACATTGCCACCTGGTTGGCCATCTGGACCAGCACCGGCTGGTGATGAAGGTGGTGGCAGAAGACTAGGAGTGCTAAGCGTATGGCTCGGAGCTCCAGGAAGTTGATCTGCTGGGTGCTCTCATCTGGTGACCAGCTGCCCTGGGTGCGGAACACTTCACAGTGGTCTCCCCAGCCGAGCAGGGAGGCATCCGTGGTGAGGATCCTTGAAGGGCTTGGGGCCTGAAAAGGCATGCCCGCCTCGAGATGCTGGAAGGACTGCCACCAGATTAGGGAGTCCGCCAGTTGGCGAGTTACAGAGACTGTGTCTCGGAGGCGACCCGTGGCATGAGACCACTGGTCCCGGAGACACCACTGCACTGCCCTCATGTGGAGGCGTATGGGGTGATGAGGACCATGGATGCCATGTGCCCGAGGAGGCGAAGAAGCTGAGCAGGCACCGAGGGGCAGCACTGTATGTCCCATGCCAGAGTCTTGAGATGGTCGGCTTAGTCCCTGGGCAAGAAGTCCTTCAACTGGAGAGTATCAAGCTTTGCCCTGATGAACTCCAGGCACTGTGCCGGGAGAAGGTGAGATTTTGGGTAGCTTATGACAAATCCCAAGTGTTGCAGGACCTGGATGGTGCGTGGGGTGGCGTGCTGCACCTCTGAGGCCGTGCCTCTCTTTATGAGCCAGTCGTCCAGGTAGGGGAAGACAGAGACCCCCTGGAGGCAGAGGAAGGCGGCCACGACTGTCAAGCATTTTGTGAAGACTCTTGGGGCCGAGGCCAAGCCGAAGAGGATCACCCTGTACTGAAAATGCCTGCCTCCAACTACAAACCGCAGGTGGGGGTGGATGAGGATGTCAATAAAAGCATCCTTGAGGTCTAAGGAGCATAGCCAGTCTCCCTGCTGGAGGTATTTATTTTATTTATTTATTTATTGTTTTTTCTATACCACGCTATTCATTATCAGTGCGGTTCACAGGAAACATAATTGTGCAATGTAGGAATCTACAATGCACTTACAATAAACAGGGTTTTTAACAGGGCTAACGGGTTAAACTATGTACAAGTTGGTAGGTGAGGTATGGCAGCAATGTTCCATGGGAGAGCAATGTAAGCAAAGGATTGTTCCAATGCAAAAATTTGTTGACTGTAAACCGCGCTGGTACCAAAAAGCGCGGTATATAAGAACTGTAAATAAATAAATAAATACATCTTGAACTTCTCCTTCACCAAGAATTTGTTGAGGTTGCGCAGGTCGAGGATGGGCCTTAGGCCCCCTGTCCTTTTTGGCACGAGGAAGTATCTGGAGTAGAACCCCTTGCCTTTGAGATGGTGGGGCACCAGTACCACCACTTTGTCCTTGAGAACCCCCTTCAACAGTGGGTGCAGAGCAGAACCAGGACATTCATCCACAGAACTCAATCTTAAATAAAAAAAAATCTGATTCTGATCATCTAACAACAACAAACATTCTGTAGTACTAAGCATATTGTAAACTAATACAAAATCCTACAACAAAGTCATTGAGTATCTATAGAGCAAATCTACCATACCATACCATATCAGCACCAACTTCCAAATCTTACATAAGGAGCCCATCCAAAAAAAGCATAACTATAAATACTACAGTGGGCCACAGAACATCTATACACCTATTTGAAAAGCTAAACAAGTCAAATTACTACAGTACAGTATAGATCTTTATGTACAAACTCCATGTTAACAGAATCCTGGCTTCAGTCACACACTCAGAACACAGACCCTCATCAAATACACAATAAGTGACTTACAATCTAAAGTAAAAATAAAAATATGTAGACAAAATTTAAACTGAAACCTCAAGAAGCCAGACTCCGCATGCAGTGCAACATCAGATAAATAAGAGATGCAGTTCCCCCATACTGTGTAAAATATAAAGATACCACAAAGTCCAATCACTAAAATGCAATACAATTATTTTTTCTATCTTTGTTGTCTGACCATTTTATTCTCTAATCATGCTGGTCCCGATCTGAGGCTTATGCTTTCCTGTCTTCTCTTAGCTCTCTTTCTGTGGTTTATGATCCATCTGCCATTTCTTATCTCATAGAAACATAGAAATATGACAACAGAAAAAGACCACTTGGCCTATCTAGTCTGTCCTTCCATAACAACTACAACAGTCCCCTTTTTTCCTTTAGAGATCCTCTGTGTTTGTCCCATGCTTTTTTGAATTCAGTTACTGTCCTCATCTCTACCACCTCCACTGGGAGACTATTCCATGGATCCACCACTCTTTCCGTAAAGAAATATTTCTGCATATCACTCCTGAATCTATCCCCCTTCACCCTCATCCCATGTCCTCTCATAGCAGAATTTTCTTTCAACTGAAAGAGGCTCTCCCCCTGAACATTTATGCCACGGAGGTATTTAAACATCTCAATCATATCACCTCTATCCCGCCTTTCCTCTAAAGTGTAAATATTAAGATCCCTAAGTCTGTCCTCATATGCTTTATAATGAAGACCACTAACCATTTTAGTAGCCACCCTCTGCACCGACTCCATCCTGTTCAGATCCTCTTGAAGGTGCGGTCTCCAGAACTGCACACTATACTCCAAATGAGGCACTATCACCTCCTTTTTTCTGATAGCCATTCCTCTCCGTATGCACCCAAGCATTCTTCTAGCTTTTGCCGTCACCTTTTCTACCTGTTCAGCTACTTTAAGATCATCAGACACAACCACGCCTAGGTTCTGCTCTTCTTTAGTGGACAAAAATACTTCACCCCCTATACTATATTGCTCCCTTGGATTGCTGCAGCCCAAATGCATGACCTTACATTTTTTAATATTAAATCTCAGCTGCCAAATTCTAGACCATTCTTCAAGCTTAGCTAGATCCTTCCTCATGTTATGTACACCTTCCTGGGTGTTTACTCTAATGCAGATTTTGGTATCATCTGCAAAAATGCAAATCTTATCTGACAGCCCATCCGCTATATCACTAACAAAGTTGTTAAAAGAATCGGACCAAGGACAGATCCCTGGGGCACACCACTGGTAACATCCTTTTCCTCAGAGTGAGCTCCATTTACCTGTACTCTTTGTCGCCTCCCACCCAAACAATTTCTAACCCAAGCAGTAACTTTAGGGTCCATCTCTAGGGTGCTCAGTTTGTTTATAAGTCGCCTGTGAGGAACAGTGCCAAAGGTTTTACTGAAATCTAAATACACCACATCTAGGGCTCTCCCTCGGTCCAACTCCCTGGTCACCCAGTGAAAGAAATCAATCAGATTTGTCTGACAAGACCTGCCTCTGGTGAATCCATGCTGCCTCGGATCCTGTAATTCGCTGGACTCCAGAAATCTCACTATTTTCTCTTTCAGCAGCGTTTCCAATAATTTACTCACCACTGAAGTTAAACTAACCGGCCTGTAGTTTTCAACCACATCCTTACTTCCGCTTTTGTGTAAAGGCACCACATGAGCCTCTCTCCAGTCCTTTGGCACCACTCCCGACTCTAACGAAGCATTGAAAAGGTGAGTCAGTGGAGCTGCTAGAACGTCCCCAAGTTCCCTCAGTATTCTAGGGTGTATCCCATCCGGTCTCATCGCTTTTGTCTACTTTAGGTTGAGCTAGTTTCTCACAAACACAGTATTCTGAAAATTGTTCAAGATGTCCCTCGCTTCTGTTCCTGTTTGTGGGTGTTTTCTGAGGTCCTGCTCCTGGTTCTTCATCTGTGAACACAGAACAGAAATATTTGTTAAGCAATTCTGCTTTAGCCTCATCAGCCACTACATATTCCTCCCCTTCACCCTTGAGTCTGACAATACCACTTTTGCCCTTCCTCTTCTCACTAAGATATCTGAAAAATGTCTTATCCCCCTATTTTACTGCATTGGCTATGTTCTCCTCTGTTTGAATTTTTGCTTTCCTGACTACTTTGCTAGCTTCTCTAAGTTTTTCCAAATATAGATGCCTGTCTTCCTCTCTCTGTGATCTCTTGTATTTCATGAAGGCTTCCCTCTTTTTCTTCAATTTTTCAGCTACTTCTTTCGAAAGCCATAGCGGTCTCCTTTTCCTTTTACCTTTATTTACCATTTTAACAAAAAGGTTGGTTGCCGGGGAGTGTTTGCCTGCAATCCTGTGTTCCCACGGAGGAGTGAGTGCAGCTGGCTTTGCAATCTGCCGGCCCGTGTGGGGCAGCCACAGTGACGTCATCAAACGGTCCCGATAAAAGAACTGAGAGGTGTGTTGGACGCTGGGAGGGTTTGCCTACAATCCTGTGTTCCCGCGGAGGAGTGAGTGCAGCTGGCTTTGTAATCTGCCGGCCCGTGTGGGGTAGCCACAGCGACGTCATCAAACGGCCCCGATAATAGCTGTGCTGGTTTTAAACCCAGCTGTAGCTGGGTTTAAAAAAGGTTTGGACAAGTTCCTGGAGGAAAGGTCCATAAACCATTATTAAAAAGGGACCCAGGATATCAATGCTTGACCCAATACAAGCATTGTGGAACCTGTGTCTTTTGGGGATACTGCTAGGTACGTATGACCTAGATTGGCCACTGTTGGAAACAGGATACTGGGCTTGATGGAACTTGGTCTGACCCAGTATGGCATATCTTATGTTCTTATGTTATATTCTCTGCGGCGCCAGCCGTCGGCACCTGTTTTGGGCATCTCCAAAGGGGAATTTCAGGCCCCTTGTGAGCCCCTTAGGAGTCCACTGGGAGTAGGAGTTTGGTTGTTGTCTTATTTTGTAATGCCTGGTGGTAAGAGGAAAAATAAACCCATACTAACGGAGACCGTTGGAGGCCCCATGGATAAACATGTGATCTCGACGCCGGCTGTTTCCAAGTCAGGTACTGCTCTCTTTGTTCCTTCTGCTGAGGGAGCCAGCCTTAGCTCTCTGGAGTGAACTCTTCCACTTCCACATGGTTTTGTAGAACTCTCGGATGTGCCTTTTCCCTCCCTGAGTCCTTGTGGGGAAGGTGAGCTCCCCAAAGTGGTAGCTTGGAAGGAGCCTATCGCTTTTCCTGATAAATCTCAAGCAGCTTCAATTTCACTGTTAGACATTTGGCAGGTGGTTAATCGAACTGAGAGGATTCTGATTGATACTGTTCCTGCTTTGTGTCCATTTACTAAAGACACGATTGCTAAATTTCAAAGCTTGGACTTTCAAGTTACTTTTTTGAATTCTGGTTTCATGAATGTTGATAGTCAAGTAAAATCTTTTTCACTGTTTCAAGCTAGTGCTATGAAAGATAGAGCATTTATACAAGAGAAACTAGAAAATTTGGAGAATTTATCTCATAGTAGGAATCTAAGGATACTTAATTTTCCTTGTACAACTCTTCTTTCCCCTGCAATTTTATTAAGGAAGTACTTAAAGGACGTCCTTCTCTTGTCTAATGTGGATACTCTGATGTTTATTAAATGTTATTATCTTCCTTCTAAAGTTGCGGTATCTAGATTAGATGAGGAAGTTGAGGTCCTCGAGGATAGAGATAATTTCAATCTGACAGCTTTTTTAGAGGATACTCAAGATACGATTTCTACTAGGGCTACTTTGTTAGTTTCCTTGTCCTCAGATAATGATAAAATAGATATTCTTAAAGCATATTTTCGAAAAAAAGATTTATTGTTTTGTGGAGATAAAGTATCCATTTTTCCAGATGTGTCACGCTCTACACAAATTCGTAGGAAATCATTTCTGGCTTATAAAGCTAGAGTTCTTGCTTTAGGCGCTACTTTTTTTCTTCGATACTCCTGCAAATGTTTGGTGTCATTGGGATATGATAAATATGTTTTTTATCTGTTTCAGATTTAGAAAAATGGATTCTAGATAAGGAAAAGGCACTTTGATGGTTCTTTGTATTTAGTATTTTGTCGTTTGCCTTTTATTTTTTCTAGATGTAAGTGGGAAGGAAAATTGGCTAGATTATTTATGTTAACTGGGGATGCCTTTAGTTTAGAGTTCTCTCCAGTTTTGTTTTCTTTACTTATTTCCTGCGATTTATTCCACGAAACGTGGGCTAATGTACTTAGTTTTGCTTTATGCTATGTTTTGAAGTATTATGGTGGATGATTTTGTATTTCTGTATTTGCTTCTTTTATCTGATAATTGTATTGTCAATAAAATCTCATAAATAAATAATTGAAAAAAAAGGTTGGTTGCCCTTAAAATATCCCCTTTCAGTTTTGCCCACTGTTTTTCTACATCCCCCAGCTGTTCCCAACCCGCTAACAACTCCCTGAGGTATTGACCCATCTTGGCAAAGGTAGTCTTCCTAAAGTCTAAGACCCTCACTTTTGAATGGATTCTAACAGCCCTAGTCCTAATACTGAACCACACCATCTGGTGATCACTGGATGCAAAATGATCTCCCACTATAACATAAGAAACACTTTCACCATTGGTAAGCACCAAGTCCAGTATGGCCCCTTCACGTGTGGGGTCTGTTACCAATTGCTTGAATAGTTCTCCCTGTAGAGAATCCAGGATCTCTTTACTTCTAGATGATACTGCAGCATGAATGTGCCAATCAACATCTGGCATATTGAAATCCCCTATCTGTAGCACTGCCCCCTTTCCTAGCAATGCTGCGTATGTCTTCAATTAACTCTCTGTCCACCTCTGCCTCTTGTGAGAGAGGTCTGTATATCACGCCAATGCAGACAGATTTCTCTTTCCCTCTTTCTAGTTTAACCCACAAAGCCTCCTCTCTCCCTTTTAAGCCCTGTAATTCCAAAGCTTTATTAGTATTTTTTGCATATAGTGCCACTCCTCCTCCCCTTCTTCCTACCCTGTCCTTTCTGAATAGCCAGGTATAGTTACATCCCAGTCATGGTTTTCTGTGAACCATGTTTCTGTAACTGCCACTAAATCCAAGTCGGCCACTCCCATCAAAGCTTCAACATCAGGGATCTTATTTCCCATGCTACGGGCATTTATACACACTGCTTTCCATATGTTACCCCTGTTACCCATTTCCATAAAGGTATTTAATGTATCACTTACCTGGGAGCTTTCTTCACCCATCCCCAACGAGTCTAGTTTAAAGCCCTCTTCAGTAGATTAGCCAGTCTACTACTGAAGACGCGTTGACCTTTCTTGGACAGATGGATGCCATCTCTGCTCTGCAACCCTTGAAACAGCATTCCATGGTCTAGAAAACCAAAACGCTCTCGATGACACCATCCACGCAGCCATGCATTCGTCTCCAGGATGCGAGCCTCTCTTCTTTTGTTTTCTTCACTTCTTCCCATTAGCCTATTTCCAGTCCCAGTAACCCTTCCCAGTATCAGCCCCTTTCCATTCCTCCCTCCCAGTACCTTCCAATGTCAACTTGCATTCTCATGACTGCCACTGGTGTCCATTCCCTTCCAGTCCCCCTTCTTCCCCACTGTCCAGCTCCTTGTAGTCCAAATACCATGGCAGCCCCTCTCAGCATCCACTCCCTTCCAGTCCCATTCTCCCATCCCCTCGCATCAGCCCATTTATAGCCCTAGCCCCCTGTTTTCTTCCAGGACCAGCAGCTCTATCCTCCCCTCCCCACCATCAGCCCATTCCCAGTCGAAGCCCCCCAATCAGCTCACTTCCAGTGCTAGTCCCCCCTCAACCACATTACCAGTGCTAGACTCCCCTAATCAGCCCATTACCAGTCCTACCCCCCGATCAGCTCATTTCCAATGCTAGCCCATCAGTCCATTACCAGTCCTACCCCCCATCAGCCCATTACCAGTCCTAGCCTCCCCTAATCAGCTCATTTCCAGTGCTAGTACCCCTCTCAGCCCATTACCAGTGCTAGCCTCCCTAATCAGCCCATTACCAGTCCTAGCCCCCCTCGATCAGTCCATTCCCACCTTCCCTAATCAACCCATTACCAGTCCTAGCCACTCCTGATCTGCCCATTACCACTGCTAGCCCTCCCCATCAGCCCATTATAATCCTAACCCGTACTGTCTCTCCCCTTTGTCCGAAAACAACCTTAATCTATGATCCCTTTACAGACCTCTCCAGTGATAAGTTCTTTCATGTAAGAATGGTATTTAGTTTTTATAATACCCCACACCATTTAGTTTTTGAGTCACAATGCATCAGTTAAAGTGGAGCATTTTGTTTTATGAAGAGTGATCTCCCCTTTGTCCAGCATTTATCCCGTCTGTCCAGTATGTCCCTGTCTCTACCTTTGTCCAGCATTTGCCCCCTCTCTCTCCCCTTTGTCTAGTACTTGTCCCCTTCTCCCCCTTTGTCCAGTATCTCCCCGTCTTCCCATTTGTCCAGCATTTTCCCCGTCTCTCCCCTTTGTCCAGCATTTATCCCGTCTGTCCAGTATGTCCCCCTGTCTCTCCCTTTATCCAGCATTTGCCCCCCCCCCCCGTCTCTCCCCTTTGTCTAGTACTTGTCCCCTTGTCTCCCCCTTTGTTTAGTTTGTCCCCATCTTCCCCTTTGTCCAGAATTTTCCCCCTGTCTCCAGCCTGTCCCCTGTCTCCCCCTTTGCCCCTCCTGTCTCTCACCTTTGTCTCTCCTTGTTCTCCTCCTGTCCCCATTCCCTTCACCTGCACCTCTCATCTGGCGGTGGTGGGGGCCTAATAGAAGAACCGCCCCTGAGAGTACCGCTGCGATACCGGAGATGAGTATGAAACTCGGAGTGAAAAAAATCAACTTTTTCCGGGGACAAGCCAGACAAACATTTGAACGGCTCCGGGTGGAAAAAGAGATTGAGCAAGATGGCACCCTTGGGCGGGAAGGGGCTCCGCAGAATAAAGGAGACTAAGCAAGATGGCACCCTTGGGCGGGAAGGGGACCACACATGCATGGTGGCATCTCCCAAAGGCTTTCTTTGAAAGCTGGGGGGATGCTTCCGCGACAGCTCCGTCGGTGCTGATGTCACCCTATGTGAGGACTGACTTCCTGCTTGCTCTTGGAGAAGGCCGAGTACTGAGGGTAGTTTCCTTAAGCCTTCCTCTTCTTTGGGTAAAAGGGCTTTTTCCCTGAAGCCTTCTGTCGGGAAGGGTCAGGGGTTTTCTTGGAGAGCCTGATCCTGGTCAGGAACTCGGACAGCAGATCGGCGCTTTATCCATCATGGGCTTGCCAAAGAGATTCTCTCTCCGGCAGGGGACATTGACCAACTTGTCCTCAACCCATTACTCCATGTCAGAGGACTGTAGCCAGGCCTGGTGGTAGGTATTAATGACCACCGCAGATACTCTGGCCACCGACTCAAAGCTGTCATAGGCCGCACGAATGATGAACTTGGAGCACTCCTTGACAAGTTCAGGATCTGGAACCACTGAGGAGGTTCCTCCAACAGCCCAGCCAAGAATCCAGCGAGCTCCCTCACCAGGTTCCGCAAGTATATACCCATGTACAGCTGGTAGGCCTGGATCCGGCCAACGAGCATTGAGCCCTGGTAGCACTTTCTGCCTAGAGTGTCCATGGTGTGGACCTCCCTGCCAGGGGCAGCAAGGAACGTGTCTTCTGGCTCTTGATCCTGCGCATGGCCGACTCCACCACCATGGAGTTATGAGGCAGCTTTGCTTTTTGGAACCTGGGGCTCTTGTGGACTTGAAACATGAAATCCAGCAGCCTGCTCACAATCAGCACAGAAGCTGGGGACTCCCACATATAGAAGAGAAGCCTTTCCAGGCACGGGGGAACAGGCACCGTAAGTGCCTTCTTCGGAGGGGCCTCATACTGGAGGATCTTGAGGTCCTCTGCCCGAGGCTCCTCTTCAGACTCCATGGTGGCCAGGGCCCTCGCCATGTCCCTGATGAATTCCAAGAAGGAAAGATCCTCGGGGAAGGGGACCTGTGTCGGTGCTCTGGAGGAGAGGGGTCCGACAGGACATCCGATGGAGGCAGGTATCGGGGAACTCAACATCAGTCTCTGACTCAGAGTCGGAAGAGACCTCAAGGACCCTCCGGGGATCGGGAACTCACCAGGTCACCAGCGCCACGAGGGCCCCGGAGCTCCTGTGCTCTGACTTGGAGGCATTGGCAGGGGAAGTCCTCTATCCCAAATGGGACCAAGATTGGTGCCGGCACTCATCTCGAGGCTTATGGCACTCGAGAACTGGATACACGACCTCTGGCGATGCCCTCATGGTGGAGGGGCTGGTGGTCGGGACCAATGACCCAGAGGAATCAGGCATCGGTCCCCACTGCTGGGCCAAGAAGGCAGTGAGGCTGCACTTGAAGGCTGCCATTCTGACCTTGAGGCCAGAGGGTTCTGCAGCCACTAGCGTGGGCATTAAAGGCTTCAGGACTGACGCTGGCACCATTGAGGGGGTGTCCTCTACGAGGATAGGCTTAGGGAGACCAGGTTCGATCTTCCAACACCAATGGCATTTTCTCCTGCCAGAGCAGCATGGAGGACCGCTCCCAGCCATCGCCCTCAGCATCGCACCGGGGGCTCCAATGCCAGTGACCGTGGGTCTTACCCACGGTTCCAACATCATCGTCTGATGATGTCTGGCTCTTTGAGGGAAGGCCTTCAGAGCACAATCTCTGGTCTGACACTCTGCGACCATGAGACTCAGATCAGACACAGCTGTCATGTGAGCCGAGGCCACCATGGCAGCCCCTGAGGGCACTGGCCCCTGAGTGACATAGGGGCCAAAACAGAGGTCTTCCCAAACATGGACTCTCTCTGTTTCTCACGGTTCCTCCGTCCCTTGCTTGTCATTTGCTAACAGAGTCCACAGGAGGAGTTATCGTGGTCAGCACTGAGGCACTGGAGGCAGCAGTCATGGCCAAGGACATAGCAGGGAAGATGGAGCCCGCAAGATCAAACTCAAGAGTCCTGGCCAGGGAGGGTGCGAGGTTTCCCACGTACCAAGGGAAAACACCCCGAAGGGAAAAAGAATTGAGAAAAATGTGGTGCCAAGGAGGCAGAGATCCTGGGAAGGTGAGAAGGCATCGGTACGCGTACCAGAAAAGGAGTATATGAATGAAAGAGAAAAACAAACAAACCAATTAACGTTTTCTGGGGTGCAGGCGAATGTCTGATGGGCTCTATGGAAAAAGGAGACTGAGGCAAGATGGCACCCTTGGGTGGAAAGGCAACCACGCATGCATGGTGGATCTTCCAAAAGCTTTTTTCGAAAGCTGAGGAGAGGTTACTGTGCGGGTGCCATTGATGCATGACTACCTGCTTGTTCCTGGAGAACTTTAAGCATGTAGGAATAATGGTTAAAGACAGACCTACTATTTACATGTCACTTGAAAATGGAAATTACACTAACCTGGTAATTGTAGTTCCTGGAGGGTCCAGTTTAGTCCTCCAACATCGGGTAGTGCCCCTCCTCCTGCAGCCAGGAGACTGGACCAATCAAATCTTCTGTAGTATATATGCAGCCGGAGCTCCCAGAAGTCCCCAGTGTACTAGTAACAAAGCATACTTAACGAAGCAACACATTAGATTAATATACAAAATGACCTAATTAAAGAACAATTTGTTCCCCCCCAAGGAATATCCAACCCCCTCCCCAAACGAGGAAGTCAGAACACTGCATTGCGCCGGCACCGACGCCTCAGGAATCAAAACACCGCTCCCCACCAGAAGTTCAGGAGCTGCCTGAACCCCCGAGACAGGGAAGAGCCTCTGCAAAAAACGCGGCTGCCACAGAGGGACCGAACGGCAAGAGGAACCGTCTTAATATCAACCGTTCGGAAAGGCGCGCCGCACCACATTAGCAGATAGTTGGGAGGGAAGGAGGACTAAACTGGACCCTCCAGGAACTACAATTACCAGGTTAGTGTAATTTCCATTTCCTGTTCGGTAATCCAGTTTAGTCCTCCAACATCGGGATGTAACAGAGCAGTTAAGACCGGGCGGGACCTTGCCATCCGGCGCGCAGAACCGCCGAACCAAAACAGGAATCCCGAGCCGCTGACACATCTAAGCGATAGTGTCTACTGAAAGCATGCAGAGACGACCAAGTGGCCGCCCTACAGATATCTGCCGGCGGAACCAGGCTATACTCCGCCCAAGAGGTCGCCTGAGCCCTAGTGGAATGAGCCCTCAGACCCTCCGGAACAGACCGCTGTTGCAACAGATACGCGGACGCGATCGCCTCTTTGAGCCATCTAGCAATGGAGGCTTTAGCTGCCGCTTCCCCTTTACGCGCACCCCCGAAGAGCACGAAAAGCCGGTCAGATTTCCGAAAAGACTCGGTAACCTTTAAATAACGATGGAGCGTACGACCCACATCGAGCCGGAGAAGACCTTTGTCCGTTGACCCGACAGATTGCGAAGAAAGCACTGGAAGAAACACTGCCTGATTCATGTGAAAGGGAGACACCACCTTTGGCAGAAAGGAAGGAACCGGACGGAGAACGATCCGATCCGCGGAAAAAGACAAGAAAGGCTCTCGACAGGACAATGCATGCAGATCTGAAATGCGCCGTGCCGAACAGATGGCTACAAGAAAAACCGCCTTCAGCGTGAGATCTTTCAGAGACGCCCTGCGCAGGGGCTCAAAAGGTTCACGAACCAGGGCCCTCAGAACTAAATTCAAGTCCCAAGGAGGAACGAAAACTCTGCGGGAGGGCCGCAAATGAAAAACAGCCGTAAGGAATCGGCGTACATCCGGATGAGCCCCGAGCAGACGACCCAAAACCTTGCCGCGGTAACACGAGATAGCCGCCAGCTGGACTTTTAGGGAACTAGCCGCAAGGCCCTTATCGAAACCATCCTGAAGAAAACTTAAAACGACGGGCACGGAAACCGTCGCCGCCCGGACTCCCCGCCGGGAGCACCAGTCTTCAAAAATCCTCCAAATCCGAACGTAAGTAAGAGAAGTGGACGTTTTCCTCGCCCGCAGAAGGGTAGAAATCACCGCGGGGGAGTAGCCCTTCCTTTTCAGCCGAGCCCTCTCAATGGCCAAACCGTAAGCGAGAATCGATCCACTTGGGGCATCCGCAAGGGACCCTGAAGAAGAAGATCCGGTAGAGCGGGCAGGAGCCAAGGAACGCCGTCGCGCAACCGGACCAGATCGGCATACCAGGGCCTCCGGGGCCAATCCGGGGCCACCAGTAACACGCGACCCCGGTGGCTCTCGATACGTTGTACGACCCGGCCGATCAGAGCCCACGGAGGAAAGACATAAAGAAGACCGGACGTGGGCCACGGCTGAATGAGAGCGTCGAGCCCCTCGGACATGCGCTCCCTTCGCCTGCTGAAGAAGCGCCCTGTCTTGGCTGATTGAAAGGTCGCCATGAGATCCATGATAGGTGGACCCCACCGCCGGACGATTTGTGCGTAAACCTGTGGGTTTAGCTCCCATTCTCCGGGGTCCACCCGCACTCTGCTGAGAAAATCGGCCTGGACATTGTCTACGCCCGCAATGTGAGCCGCCGAGATCGCTGGAAGGCGAGTTTGCACCCAGTTGAACAAGGCCGCCGCTTCTGCCTCCAGGGCCACGCTGCCGGTACCCCCTTGGCGATTGATGTAAGCTACAGTGGACGCATTGTCCGACAGGACTCTCACCGGCCGTCCGAGAACCAGGGTCTCCAGGTCCACCAGGGCTAGCCGGACTGCCCGCAATTCGAGACGGTTGATCGACCAAGAGGCCTCCAGGGGAAACCATTCCCCCTGAGCAAAGCGGAACTCGCAGTGAGCCCCCCAGCCGGTTAAGCTCGCATCCGTCGTGAACGGAACCCACAGAGGAGGCTCCAAGGGAATCCCTCGCGACAGGTTCTCGGCGGAGAGCCACCACCGGAGGGATCGGCGAACCGTCTTTGGGCAAGGCAATCTCTTGTTCAACGAGTCGAACTGGTTGGACCAACGTCGCAGAAGAGCACTCTGCAGCGGACGCATGTGGAAGCGCGCCCAAGGCACCACCTCCAAGGTCGCCGCCATCGTGCCGAGGAGCCGCAGGTACCACCACGCCGACGGAGCTGGCATCCCCCGGAAGAGACGGACCAGAGCCCGCAATGCCAGCACGCGTCGCTCCGGAAGGCACACCAAGCCCCTTGCTGTGTCGAAGCGGACTCCCAGATACTCGAGATCCTGTGTCGGAGACAGACAACTCTTGCATTCGTTCACCACCCATCCGAGGGACCGAAGGAGATCCACCACCCTGCTCGTGACTTGCACACACTCCCGACTGGACTTCGCTCGAATCAACCAGTCGTCGAGATATGGATGGACCAGGATGCCCTCCTTGCGCAACGCCGCCGCGACTACAACCATTACCTTTGTGAAGGTGCGGGGAGCCGTGGCGAGTCCGAACGGCATGGCCCGGAATTGAAAATGGCCCCACGGGAGCGCAAAGCGGAGAAACCGTTGATGGGAGGGCCGGATGGGAATGTGTAAATAGGCCTCTGTAAGATCGAGGGATGTCAAAAATTCCCCTTGACGCACCGCTACGAGGACTGACCGCAGGGTCTCCATGCGAAAGTGCGGTACTCTGAGAGCGCGATTCACGCCTTTGAGATCCAAGATCGGACGAAGGGAACCGCCCTTTTTGGGAACCACAAAATAGATGGAGTAGCGACCTGCGCCTCTTTCCAAAGGCGGGACCGGAACCACGGCCCCCAGAGAGAGAAGCCGATCCAGGGTCACGCGGATGTCCCGCGCCTTTTGAGCTCCCTTGCAGGGAGACAGAACAAACGAATCCGGAAGTGGGTGCGCAAACTCTAGGGCATAACCTTCTTCTATAATCTGCAGCACCCACCGATCTGACGTAATTTGGGCCCAAGAAGGAAGAAAGTCGCGCAAACGACCCCCGATGACCGGGTCTTCCTCTAGAGCCCGCCTCGTTTCATTGTGGCTTGCGATTAAAGGAAGAGGCCGAGGAAGAGGCGGCTCCGGAGAAGCCCCTTCCCGCTCCTCTGAAACCACGAAACCCTTGATGACGGGTTCCAAAACGGCCGCGCTGCGAAGTCCACAGCCGGGAAGAACGAAATCTGCGCGCATCCCGAAACTGGCCGCGCGCTGAGGTGGACGACCTATTAAGCTTAGGCTTATCCTCTGGAAGCCGACCACCCTTCGACTCACCGAGATCCTTCACCAACTTATCCAGAGCCTCACCAAATAACAACCTGCCCTTAAAGGGTAGTTTACTGAGGCGAGACTTGGAAGAACCGTTGGCCGCCCAATTGCGCAACCAGATGGACCGTCGTGCCGCTACCATGGAGGCCATGCTATTAGCTAGGGAGCGTATTAAATCATAACACAGATCCGCCAAGTAGGCCGATCCCGACTCCACGCGGGTAACGTCCAACAGCCCCTGTTGGTCCATACCGGACCCCGAGCGCAGGTGCTGCGACCATCGCAAACAAGCTCGAGCTACCCACGCCCCACATATAGAAGCTTGTAACGATAAGGCGTTGGTCTCGAAGGCTTGCTTCAACAAATTATCAACCTTTTTGTCCTGAACATCCCTCAGGGCCGCGGCCCCTTCAACCGGGATGGTGGTTTTCTTAGTCACTGCCGAAACGGCAGCATCCACCCGTGGAGACTTAAACAAGTCCCTGTCCTTGTCGGCAAGGGGGTAAAGACGATTCATGGTCCGAAGCCCTTTCAAAGCGGATTCCGGTTGCTCCCATTCCGCATGGATCATCTGCTCAACTACTCGGTGCACAGGAAAAACTACCTGGGCATCCCTGACCGCCTGAATGAGAGGATCCTCGAGACCCTCCTCCTCCAGCGGCCGCACCGCAGAGAGGTTAAGTGCTTGGAGAGACTCCGTGACCAAAGGTACCAGCTCGTCCCTTCGAAACACCCGAATGATGCGAGCCTGATCTTCCGGTTCTGGAAGCTCTCCGTCTTCTAATTCCTCCGCCTCAATATCCGGATCCCCCTCAGCCTCGGAATCCGGGAGGCAAAGGGCGTCCTGATCCTGGTCCCCCAACCTGGGCCGCTTGACAGCGGGTTGGGAAGACCGCTGAACCCCCCCTGCGGAAGCTGGGGGGAGAGAGGCGGGCCAAGCCTCCGGCAAATGACCAGACCGGCTTAAGCGGAAGGCCTGATGCATGAGAAGAACAAAATCCGGGGAAAAGTTTATAGGCGACGCCACCATAGCCGCCTGCTGGAGCTCAGGGACCGACGTATTAGACGCCGGGCCCAGACCAGAAGGAAGGATGCTCGGTGAAGGGACACTGTCCCCCGAAAGAGAAGGGTCCCCGGGCACATGCTGTTCCTTAATTTCAATAGGCAGCTCCAGTTCTGAAGAAACTGCAGCACAGCTCTTACAGATTCCAGAGTCAGTCAGTGTACCTCTGCGGGAGCCACAAATTACACACTGAGGTTTGGCAGCCATGCCAAGGCCACCTGCCCTCAGGGAAAAATAAGGGAACAGGAACAGGGAAGCCCACACCAAGGGGACTAACCTTATTCAATTCAGCACAGTATTAAATTTAAAACCCCCTTTTTTTTTTTTTTTTTACAGTAAACAAAATACTCCCCAGAATCCTAGGGGTGCCCTGAGCAAAATCGCCAGCAAAAGAAACCCCAAAAACACCAGGGGAACCCGTGCGCAAGTGTTAAAAAGTGCCCTTAAAAAGCACACTTTAGAAATCCAAAATGGCCGCCGCACTTTTTCACCCGCGGTAAAAAAACGGCGCGAAAATACAAAGGTACCCAAATAATATGGAAAAGAAAGAAAACGACCCTCTAATAAAGGGCAAGCGAAAAAAAAAAGGCAGGAAAAAAGTGCAATGTGGAAGCCAGGGGAGCCGACAGAGCCTCTGCCCAAGCAAAGAACAGAGAGCTGAAAGCTTAAAACAAGGAAAATTCCTACCAGCTCTGGGAACAGCAAGGAACTCAGCCCACTTCTCCAAGTGACAGGCAATGTTGCAGCCGGTATGGCTCTTCCCCGAACAGCTTTGGGGAGAGCTCAACCCAGGCTTCAGAGATTCCCAGGCAGGAAGGCAGGAGCCCAAGGCAGGTCTGGCTTTCCCCAGAAAGTCCCCTGTGTCTTTTTTTTTTTTTTTTAAAGATACAGCTACCTAGCAAAGGAAATAGAACATAAAGGACCAGAAATAAACCCCAAAAGAACTAACTAACTAGTGTTGCTCCTTCAAGTGTCACTTAGCGTGCCCAGCAGGGGCACAGAAGTCCTCCAGCTGCAGGGAGACTGGACACACTGGGGACTTCTGGGAGCTCCGGCTGCATATATACTACAGAAGATTTGATTGGTCCAGTCTCCCGGCTGCAGGAGGAGGGGCACTACCCGATGTTGGAGGACTAAACTGGATTACCGAACAGGAACTGTAAGTTATGAGGTTCAGTGGCTGAATTTCATTGCTGAACGTATAACTGTAAAGTAAAGGAGTAGCCTAGCAGTTAGAGTAATGGGTTAGAATCAGGAAAACTAGGGCTCAGAACCCATTGATACGCAGATGATATCATGATGTACATTCCGTTCACGATTCCCAACTTACCGATGCAAACTCTGTCAGATTGCTTCAATGAAGTCACATCCTGGCTAAATACCCACAATCTCCAAATAAATCACTCCAAAACTGAACTGCTAATCGTCACCAAAAACCAATCCTATACTCCACCTACACACATAACACTTCAAAACCAAGAAATTAAAATAAAAATGAAGTAAGATATCTAGGTGTTATTCTAGATAAACACCTTACATTAGACACCCACATTAGAAAACACCACAAGAAAATCTATTTCAAACTCAAAATCCTTAAACAACTAAGACCCCTTGTATACATACATGATTTCATCAGCATAATTCAAGCCATCATAACCCCCCACTTTGACTTCGCTAACCTAATTTTACTGGGTATAACAAAACAAAACATTAAAATAATTCAACTTGCCCAGAATGCAGCAGCTCGGATAATAACGAAAGTACACGCACATCAACATATAACACCAATACTAGAATCCCTTCACTGGCTGCCTATACAAAGTAGGATAGTATACAAAACATTGATAACCACATTTAAAACTCTAAACGACATGGCCCCAGTCACCCTAAGTAACCTAATCAGCAAAGAGTACTCAAAATCTACTCAAAGAAAAGGACAAACAAATAAACTAAAAACTCCCAAAGACTTCATAAAAGCAAATAAACTCATAAACAATAGAGCTTTTTCTCATGCAGCTCCAACAATCTGGAATTCCCTCCCAGATGATCTAAGATTACTAACCGAGATCATCGAATTCCGCAAGAAAGTGAAAACCTATCTCTTTTCTAAACATTACAACAACTCAGATCATCCCTCAATAGACTTAGATAATGGCTAACCAGTTTTTATCTAACAAATCCCAAATGACCTACACATACAATTCTTCATAGCTGATACTGTACTTTGAATAACGCTTAAGCCCCACATAATGTGTATTTGTACATAATGTATATAGTTTGCACTGTTCTATACTGTTCTGTATTAACACTAGTTGTTTATCTTATTGTTATTTGGTCATATGATGTTTTATGTAAAACAAACTCCGATTTGTTAACTGTTGTTTATTGTGAACCGCAACTGAACTATGGAAGATGCGGTATATAAATCATTGTTAAATAAATAAATAAATAAAATAAATTGATGCTTGTTGTGGCCCTGGGCACGCCGGAGATCACGCCGGGCCATCGGCCCTTTAAGAAGGAGGGCGCCATCGGGTGCACAGCTGCACACCGGAGATCATGCCGGGTCATCGACCCTTTAAGAAGGAGAGTGCCATTGGGCGCATGGCTGCACGCCGACGATCACGCCGGGCCATTGGCCCTTTAAGGAGGGCGCCATCAGGCGCACGGCTGCACGCCAGAGATCATGCCGGGCCATTGGCCCTTTAAGAAGGAGGGCGCCATCGGGCATGCCCGTCCCTGAGGGCCTCACCAGAGGGCCCTTTGGCGTGTCCCTTAGGCGGGGACCAAAGGCGCCCTGGCGCGAGCCATCAAACCCAGCACCAGCAGATCACCTGGGAAGCATCAAGGAGCAGAGCAGGAACAAACGCTCCTCCACACCTCGCCTCCTGACCCCAACCAGCTCCCACACGAAGTAAGCACCCACCACTGCTACCCACAGCCTAGTGACTCCATTGCTACCCATCGCTCCCTCACTATCGCTACTCCATTACCTGCAATTAACTCTGTTGCATTGAAATTGCTACCCATTGCTTGCACTGAACCTTGCTACACATTGCTTGCATTGAACTTGCTACCCATTGCTTGCATTGAACTGTACTCTACAGGCTATAGTCTCCCCACTACCCATTGCTTGTATTTTAACCTATATTGCATAGCGTGTAGTCCCCACTTGTAACTCAACTTACACTGCATAGTGTGTAGAATCCTTAGCCACCTCATTGCCTGTAAGATAACATATGCTGCATAGCCCCCACTACTCCTCTGCTATGGCCCCACATCACACTGTCCTTCTCTTCCTCATACTCCCCAACTGCCTCCCCTCCTACCAGCACCCTCACTTATCTTCCCCCTACTCTCCCTCTATCTTCCTCACTTCTCCCTCCATTCTGTCTTCTAACCTAGCATCTGCTCTTGAGCTTCAGCACACCCTCCCCCTCATTCAACCAGCCCCTCTCTCTTTAAGGCAACCCCACCCTCACTTCCGCCGTACCGCCTCTGCTTTACCCCACTCTCTACTACTCCTTCTCCTTCTCTCATCAGGTAATATCAACCCCAAACCTGGCCCCCATCGATTTCTTTCTCACTCTAAGAAGAGTTCCTCACGTAACTTATCTAATCTCATCCACATCCCTCTCCTTTCCCCTTCCACCCTCCCTCACTCATGCCCCAATCACTCATCCAGAGATATCAACCCCAACCCTATCCCCTTTACAGCTCTGTCTCACTCTAAGAAGAGATCCTCATGTAACCTATCTAACATCATCAATATCCCCCTTCATTCTCCTTTCACTTCCCCAGCCTCATGTCCCTCATGGAGGGCACACTCATCCAGAGACACCCACCCGTACCCTGGCTTCTCTAGATCTCTGTATTACTCTGGAAATAGGCCCTCATATAATGGCCCCCCTAGACCACTGTCTTACTCTGAAAAGAAATCCTCACGTAACCTGTCCAACCTTATCCATATCCCTATCCTTTCCCCCTCCACTCTTCCGTTCTCATGTGCCATATGGAATACATGCTCAGTCTCTAACAAACTTGCTTTTACTCATGATCTCTTTATCTCTAATGCACTACATCTTCTTGCCTAACTGAGACCTGGCTCCTCCCAGATGATACAGCATCCACTGCTGCCTTCTGCCACGGGGGCTACCAGTTCTCCCATACACCTTGCTCCACTGGCCGCGGTGCTGGTGTCGGACTTCTACTTTCTCCTTCTTGCCAATTTCAACCCCTCCAGCTGCTTCAGTCACACTCCTTCCTCTCTTTTGAAGTGCACTCCATTCGCCTCCTCACACCACTTCCCTTCAGAGTAACTGTTATCTATCGCCCACCTGACAAATCCGCATCCACCTTCCTTACCGACTTCGACTTATAAGAACATAAGATATGCCATACTGGGTAAGACCAAGGTCCATCAAGCCCAGTATTCTGTTTCCAACAGTGGCCAATCTAGGTCATACGTACCTAGCAGTTTCCCCAAGGGACACAGGTTCCACATGCTTGTATTGCTTCAAGCATTGATATCCTGGGTCCCTTCTTAATAATGGTTTATGGACCTTTCCTCCAGGAACTTGTCCAAACCTTTTTTAAACCCAGCTACACTAACAGCCTTTACTACATCCTCCGGTAACAAATTCCAGAGTTTGATTACACGTTGAGTGAAAAAATATTTTCTTTTATTAGTCTTAAATAGTTTACCCTGTAGCTTCATTGCATGTCCCCTACTCTTTCTATATTCTGATAAAGTAAACAATCGATCTACGTTTACCCGTTCCACTCCGTTCATTAATTTATAGACTTCTATCATATCTCCCCTCAGTTGTCTCTTTTCCAGGTTAAAGAGCCCTAACCTTTTTAGCCTTTCTTCATAGGAGTATCCTTCCATCCCCTTTACCATTTTGGTGGCTCTTCTCTGAACCTTTTCTAAAATCGCTATATCCTTTTTAAGATACGGCGACCAGAATTGCACACAATATTCAAGGTGCGGTCTCACCATGGAACGATATAAAGGCATTATAATATCTTTTGTTTTATTTTCCATTCCTTTCTTTATCATACCTAGCATTCTATTTGCTCTCTTGGCCGCCGCTGCACACTGGGCCGAGAGTTTTAACATGGTATCCACAATGACGCCTAAATCTTTTTCCTGGGTGGTGGTTCCTAATGTGGAACCCTGCATCGTGTAACCATAGTTTGGGTTGTTCTTCCCTACGTGCATAACCTTGCACTTGTCCACATTAAATTTCATCTGCCATTTTGATGCCCAGTCTTCCAATTTATCAAGATCCTCTTGCAATTTTCCACAATCCTCTTGGGTTTTAACAACTTTAAATAGTTTTGTGTCATCTGCAAATTTGACAACCTCACTCGTTATTCCATTTTCCAGGTCATTTATGAATATGTCAAAAAGCAGCGGACCCAGCACAGATCCCTGGGGTACACCACTATTCACCTTTCTCCATTGGGAAAATTGGCCATTTAGCCCTACCCTCTGCTTTCTATCTTTTAACCAGTTCTTGATCCACAATAGTACACTGCCCCCTATCCCATGACTCTTTAGTTTTGCCAAAAGTCTCTCATGAGGGACCTTGTCAAAGGCTTTCTGAAAGTCCAGATACACAATATCAACTGACTCACCTTTGTCCACCTGATTATTCACTCCTTCAAAAAAACATAACAGATTAGTAAGACAAGATCTTCCTTGTCTAAAGCCATGTTGGCTGTCTCCCATTAGGTCATGACTATGTACATGCTGAGTAATTTTATTCTTTATGATGGTTTCTACCATTTTTCCCGGTACTGATGTCAGGCTCACCGGTCTGTAGTTTCCCAGATCACCCCTGGAACCCTTTTTAAAAATTGGTGTTACATTGGCGATCCTCCAATCTTCAGGTATTAGAGATGATTTTAATGATAGTTCACAGATTACTAATAGCAGGTCTGCAATCTCATATTTCAGTTCTTTCAACACCCTTGGATGTATACCATCCGGCCCAGGTGATTTGCTACTCTTCAGTTTATCTAATAGTTGTAATACATCTTCCCGATGTATCGATATTTCCTTCAATTCTTCCGCACCTTTAAATACCACTTCAGTCATGGGTAACATCCCTACATCTTCCTCAGTAAAGACTGAAGCAAAGAATTCATTCAATCTCTCCGCTATCGCCTTGTCGCCTCTTAGTGCTCCTTTAACCCCTTTATCATCTAATGGACCAACTGACTCTCTCACAGGTTTTTTGCTACGAATGTACTTGAAAAGGTCTTTACTTCGCGTTTTTGCTTCCGCAGCAAGCTTCTTCTCAAATTCTCCCTTTGCCTGCCTTATCAATGCCTTGCATTTGACTTGCCAGGGCTTGTGCTGCTTCCAGGTTTCGTCGTTTGGCTGTTTTTTCCATTTCCTGAAAGATGCTTTTTTGGCAACAACAGCCTCTCTGACCTCACCTTTAAACCATGCTGGCAGTTTTTTGGACTTCCTTCCACTTTTCTTAAAGCGTGGAATACAGCTGGTCTGGGCTTCCAAGATAATATTTTTCAACAACAGCCAAGCCTGATGTACTTCTTTAACCTTTGCAACTGCTCCTTTTAGTTTTTTCTTAACTGTTTTCCTCATTTTATCATAGTCTCCCTTTCCAAAGTTAAAAGGTAGTACTGTGGATTTCCTTACTATCCCTCCTCCACTAATTAAATCAAAGGCAATCATGCTATGATCACTATTGCCAAGTGGCCCCAACAACCTTATCTCTTGCACTAGATCTGGTGATCCACTAAGGACTAGGTCTAATATGGCTTCCCCTCTGGTCGGTTCATGAACTAGCTGCTCCAAGAAGCAGTCATTTATTTCATCTAGGAACTTTATCTCCCTAGCATGTCCTGAAGTGACACTGACCCAGTCGATACCGGGGTAGTTGAAATCACCCATTATTATTACTGCACTGTAACTTTTGTTAGCTTCCTTGATTTCTTTGAGCATTTCATCATCCATTTGGTCATTCTGGCAAGGCGTTCGATAGTACACCCCCACTGCCATTGCCTTCCCCCTTTTACATGGAATTTCAATCCATATAGATTCTACAGCAGATTTTGTTTCCTGCAAAACTTTAATCCTTTCTGACTCAATGCCCTCTCTAACGTAGAGAGCAACCCCTCCACCAATTTGATCAGCTCTATCATTACGATATAGTTTGTACCCAGGTATCACAGTGTCCCACTGGTTGTCCTCCTTCCACCATGTCTCTGATATTCCAATCATATCTAACCTTTCATTTAGTGCTATATATTCTAACTCTCCAATCTTATTTTTTAGACTTCTAGCATTTGCATACAAGCATTTTAGAGAATGTATTTTACTCATATTAATTTGGCTATTGTTAGACATGGGTAATTTGGGATCTTTAAGCTCAGTCTGCTCCATACTTGAGGGCATTTGGGCTACTTTACTCTTTTGTGGAACCTCTCTGCTTTTTGGTATCCTACAAAGATACATTCTTCCGAACCATCTGCTCTTGGGCGACTGTCGGCTTTCCCCTAATATCTAGTTTAAAAGCTGCTCTATCTCCTTTTTAAAGGTTAATGCCAGCAGCCTGGTTCCATCCCGGTTAAGGTGAAGCCCATCCCTTCGGAAGAGCCCCTCCTTTCCCCAGAATGTTCCCCAGTTCTTAACAAATCCAAAACCCTCATCTCTGCACCATTGTCTCATCCACGCATTGAGACTCCGGAGCTCTGCCTGCCTTTTGGGTCCTGCGCGTGGAACAGGATGCATTTCGGAGAACACTACCCTGGAAGTTCTGGATTTCAACTTCCTACCTAAAAGCCTAAATTTAGCCTCCAGAACCTCCCTACCACATTTTCCTATGTCATTGGTACCGACATGTACCAAGACAGCAGACTCCTCCCCAGCACTATCTAAGACCTTATCTAGGTGGCGCGTGAGGTCTGCTACCTTCGCACCAGGCAGGCATGTTACCAGGCGATCCTCATGCTTTAAAGCTCCTTGCCCTCACCTCCTTGTTTAACCTCCAACTTTGCTCCACTGCCCCCACCCACCTGCACGGCCACTGCCTTGACCTGATACTCTTCTCTAATTCCTCTCTCTCAAACTTCCGTAACTCAATCCTTCCCTCATTTGACCATCACCTTTTAACCTTTAATCTTCAGCTTCCGCTGTCTCAACCTCATCCTGTCTCCTCCAACCTATTTAGAAACCTTCATAATATTGATCCCTTGACTCTCTCCTCCACCATTTCTCCATCTCTTTCCTCCATTATGTCCTCCAGATCTGTCGATGAGGCAGTATCCTCTTATAATGCTGCACTATCCTTGGCTCTTGACACTCTTGCCCCACCCACCCCACGTCCTGTCAGACGTTCTGCTCCCCAGTCCTGGCTTTCATCCACAACCCGCTATTTACGCACCTGTGCCCGTTCTGCTGAATATGCTGGGACCAAATCCTGCTCCCCGGAAGACCTTCTACACTTCAAATTCATGCTCGGCTCCTTCCAGTCAGCCATAACACTTGCCAAACAAGAATACTACATCCATCTGACTAACTCCCTTGCCTCTGATCCTCACCGTCTCTTTAATACCCTCAATTCTCTCCTCAAGGTGCCCCCGCCCCCGCTTTCTGCCCAAACCCTAGCCGACTACTTCCATGACAAAATCCACAAGATTATCCTCCAATTCCACACTTCCTCATCTACCGCCCCCCTCCCCAATTCTCCCCCCATCCATACTTTCTCTGCTACCCTCTCCTCCTTCCCTACGATCTCCGAAGAGGAAACCATACTCCTTCTTTCCTCCTCCAAACCCACCACCTGTTCCTCTGACCCTATCCCCACCCATCTCCTACATCCCATCTTTCCAACCGTTGTCCCCTCCATCTCTCATATTCTCAACCTTTCACTCTCCACCGCAACTGTCCCCGTAGACTTCAAACATGCTGTTGTCACACCTCTCCTTAAGAAACCCTCACTCAATCCCACCTGTCCTTCTAACTATCGACCCATCTCCTTCCTTCCCTTCATATCTAAACTACTAGAACGAGCAGTCCACTGTCGCTGCCTCAACTTCCTCACCTCCCAGGCCCTCCTGGACCCACTACAATCTGGCTTCCATCTCCTACACTCCACTGAAATGGCTCTTACAAAAAGTCTACAACGACTTGTTCCTGGATAAATCTAAGGGCCTCTACTCTGTCCTCATCCTTCTCGACCTCTCCGCTGCCTTTGACACTGTTGACCACAATCTTCTCCTCACCATCCTCTCCTCGCTTGGTTTCAAGGGCTCCGTACTATCCTGGTTCTCTTCCTACTTCTCCCATCGCTCCTTTAGTGTATGCTCTGGTGGCTCCTCCTCCTCTCCCACCCCACTCCATGTTGGTGTACCCCAGGGATCCGTCTTGGGCCCCCTCCTTTTCTTTCTCTATACACAATCCCTTGGCGAACCTATCTCCTCCCATGGCTTTCAGTACCATCTCTATGCCGATGACTCCCAAATCTACCTCTCTATACCTAATATCTCTCCAGCAATCCAGACCAAGATCTCTGCCTGCCTTTCTGATATTGCTGCCTGGATGTCTCACCGCCGCTTGAAATTGAACATGGCCAAGACTGACTTCCTTGTCTTTCCCCCCAACTCCTCCCCTCCTCTTCCCCCTTTCTCAGTGTCCATGGATGGATCTACAATCCTTCCTGTTCCCTCGGCCCACAATCTGGGGGTTATCTTTGACACCTCTCTCTCTCCTTCTCCACACATATCCAGCTCGTAGCTAAGACCTGCTGCTTCTTTCTCTACAACATTAGCAAAATCCGCCCCTTCCTTTCTGAACACACTACCAAAACGCTTATCCACTCCTTAATCTCCTCTCACCTCGACTACAGCAACCTACTCCTTGCTGGTCTCCCCGTGAACCATCTCTTTTCCCTTTAATCTATACAAAATTATGCTCCTCGGCTAATCTTCCACCAGTCTCGCCATGCCCACATTACTCCTCTTCTCAAGTCGCTTCACTGGCTCCCTATCTAATTCCGCATCCAATTCAAACTTCTCCTACCTACCTCTAAATGCATTCACTCTATGGCCCCTCAATACCTCTCATCTCTTATCTCTCCCTACATTCCCTCCTGGGATCTTCGCTCCTCTAACAAATTACTTCTATCTAGGCCTTTCACTCGCACTGCTAACTCCCATCTTTGCTTTCACCTTGCTGCACCTTATGCCTGGAACAGCCTACCTGTGTCTATACGCCAAGCACCCTCCCTGGCCCTCTTTAAATCCAGGTTGAAGACTCACCTCTTTACTGTCGCTTTCAGATCCTGACTTCTATCCTTTATCTTAACCTGACTCCCATCAATTTTCATGACCGATTTGTAAAGACCATATTGTGTTTTGCACCGAATTGACTAATGCTCTGTATATTGTGTTTTGCACCAAATTGATTAATGCTCTGTATTGTCTCGACTAGATTGTAAGCTCGGACGAGCAGGACTCTGAGGAGCAGGGACTGTCTCTTGTATATATGTCTGTACAGCGCTGCGTGCATAGCACTATATAAATGCTAAGTGCTGAATAGTACTTAACCTTCCACTACTTCAGGTATAAACAGGGGGGGGGGGGCGCATATTCAAAATGATTAATGTGGTTAGCAGACCTGCCAACAGCATTAATCACGGTGAGCAGGATTTTCAGTGGCACATGTTTTGTGCTTCTGAATATCCCGTCCTAATGCCACTAAATGCCCCAATGTTAACCGCATAGCATTGGGGTGTTCCAGAGACAGCACTCAAGATAACTGGTCAGCGGCAATATCCTGCCACTGACTGGTTATCTTAAACTGGCTAAAGTTAAGTACTTTAAAGGCTGGCCTAACTAGCCAGTTTAGCTGAATATCGCCGCTGCCCAGTTAGCTAAAGTGCAATGCCAGTGGCGGTTATGACCTCAATATTGTATATCCAGGTCTATGTTAAAGCAGCAATGGCCAGCCGCTTTAAATGTGCTCAGGGGTAGCTCTATCATTAGGCAGAGCGAGGCAACTGCCTCAGACGGCAAAGTTTGGAGGGTGGCAAAAAATGCCCCCCAAAACAGCCCAGCCATGGCTGCCTCACTTTGCCTTGACCTGCTACTGCTGCTACTGCGCTGCCGCTTCTCCCAGGTCTGTAGCAGCATCAATCACCCCCCTCCTGACGCTGTTGGCTAACAGCAGCGGCTTAAAAAACAAAGCAAGCAAATGTATGCGGTCTTCCTGACTGCAGCGTGACTGTAAGGCCCTAATGGTTCCGCCTCCTTCTGAGACATACTTCCGCATCAGAGGGGGGTGAGAATGGCAGAGACTTAACAAGTGTGCTGCAATCAGGAAGACCCCATGCTTTTGTTTGCTTTGTTTTTTTTTAAGCCGCCACTGTGAGAGAGGCAGTGGCAGCATGGGGGCAGGAAGAGAGAGAGGGTACATTAGGCATTGGGGGGGCATGCATGGATGTGGAAGGTAGATGCTGGACAGGGGAACAGATGTTGAACACAGGGGACAGATGCTGGACAAGTGAGGGCAGGGGGACTGATGCTGGCCATGGGGTGAGAGAACGCAGATGGTGGCTTTAGGGTAGGAGGCAGAGGGCATATGCTGGCCATGGGATAAGTGGGGCAGTGGGAAGAAGGATGCCACAGGAAGGATGGAAAGTAGCTGCTAGGCATGGGGGAAATGGGGGGAAAAGGGCAGATACTAGGCATGATGAGGGCATAGGAAAGAAAGAGCAGGACATGAGGGTATGGAGGGCAGATGTAGAACATAGAGGGGGATATGGGAAGAAGAGGTGAAATGCTGGAGATGGGGTGTAGAGAGATGCTAGACACGGGAATGGAGAGAAAGGGGGATATACTGGACATAGGACAGGTATAGGGAGGAGGCATTGTGGACATGGTGGGGTGGGGTGAGAAAAACAGAGTGAGGCACTGGATGGAGAAGAGAGAGGGGAGAGACACTGCACAGGGGAGAGATGCTGGACATGGCGGGAGGAGGAGAGAAAGGGGAGAATTAAAGGCTGGGGAAGAAGAGTACTGTGTTAAGGGTTGAAAAGTGGTAGATGAAGTATCGAGAGGAATTGAGGACTGGATGGGAAGAAGGAGGAGTAAAATCTGAGTTGACAAACAGCGAGAGAGAGAGAGAAAAAAATACATTGAAGAAAGCCGAAAGGAAAAGATAAATACAGCTAAATAAATAAATAAATAAATGCCAGAGACGTAAAAAAGTGGAAGATGGGCCGGAGACTCTAAAAAGCAAGCTAAGATAACACAGAGGAAAGTAGAAACTAGAGACTGAGATCAACATGATTACAGAATAAAATGGGCAGTCAACAAAGTAGAAAAATTAATTTTATTTTCCATTGAATGATTGGAATATGTCACTTTTTGCAATTTACATGCCTTGTGTTTATATTTTGCACACTACAGGGGCAAATGTATCTCTTTCCATTTCCCTGGTGTTGTACTGAATGCAGGGGTGAAGCTAACAGTTGGCCTGGGTAAGCCATGGCCCCTTCACTCTAACATCAGGCCCACACAGTTAGCAGCAGCAGAACAGTCAAATGAGAGAATAATTGGAGGCAGCGGGGATCATTCTGTCCCGCAAACGCTTTTGTACGGGGAGGCTTAGACGGGGGCGCTCCAGAGGCAGAGCAAGGGCGGGGCTTTGGCAGTCTGCGATCCCGGATGTACAGGGCCAATTCTGAGGTCGGCCCTGTATGTCTGGGGCCGTGAGTGTAGCTTGGGGACTTATTCCATTGCAGATGTGGAATAAGTGGTCATCGTGGGATCCTGCTGCTGCGCCCGGATAGACGGTATGGGGGTGCAGGAAGTTCCCCGCAACCGGACCCTGGCCATGGGAGGCTGGATCGAAGGTCCAGCTGCGGGGACAGAAGTAACATAGTAAATGACGGCAGATAAAGACCAGTATGGTCCATCTAGTCTGCCCAGTAAGATGGCAGGAGTAAGTGCACCTGCCACTCTGTGCAGGCCACCCCTCCCCATGTCTTTGTTTAGGGGTGAACCCACTGCTCCATGTAGGACACCCCTATTTGTTGAGAAATTAGATGGTTCAATTTATTTTGATTTTATCCTGTTGCTGTAAAGCGATCCACTATGTCTGTCCCATGCCATTTTGAATTCCATCACTGTGTTTGCCCCCACCACTTCCATCAGGAGGGCATTCCAAGCATCCACCACCCTTTCAGTGAAAAAGTATTTCCTGACATTGCCTTTCAATTTACCACCTTGAAGCTTCATGTTATACCCTCTAGTTTTACAGCTTCCCCGTCTTTGGAAGAGGTTTGTTTGTTCATTATTTCTCTTTACGTATTTAAAGGTCTGAATCATATCTCCCCTATCCCTCTTCTCCTCCAAAGAGAGAAGTGCATCGGTGGAAGCAAGCATTCACGGCTCCATTCAGGAGCTTGACTGAGGTAGCCGGGCAAGTTGCTGTGCATGCAGGCCAATCGGAATTGGAGCCTGACCTTCACTTTCAGGCCCTAGTCCCGATTCTGATCCCGTGGGCACGTCTAGCCCCCACGGGATCAGAATTGGGTCTACCTTTGGGCATCCCGATTCCGATTGGCCATATAGGGGCCTGGACGCCCACATTGGAATATGCCTCAGTGTCAACATTAGCAATGCTTTGTGTCCAAACATGTTAATCCAAGGCCCAGGGCTGACCCCAGAGTTGGTTCAGGGTTTTGGCACCCTAGGCAAACCTTAAGCCTTATGCTCCCCCTGGCTGTCAGAATCTATTGTTTAGCTTTGAATATCCTGCTCTTTGCCACCCTCCAAAAGCTCTCATCCTAGGCGACTGCCTAATTTGCCTAATGGTTGTGCTGGGTCTGCCCAGGCCCCACTAAAAAAATCATCCTTGGCTGTGTCACTGATGCATAGTTTTGCTTCTTTGGGCATCCATTTAATTTTTGTCTGCATATGTCTATTTTTAGTTTGTGGTAATTTATTCCTTACTTGGTGAGGATCTATCTTTTCTGAGCGTGTGATCAAGGCCAGGTATTCTGTTAGCATGGAGTTTCTATATAAGGCTTGTGTAATCTGGTTTATTCAGTTTTCTGAATAGGTGCATGGATATTCTAGAGCCCACTGCAATATTTATAGCACTACTCTTTTCTGGATGCACCCCTTGTTTGGGTTTTGGATGTTAATGCTCTTTTAGTATGGTGGATTTTCTCTATAGGTCCTGAGTAATTTTTGTAAGGTTTTGTATTACTTCACAATATGCCCAGTACTGGTGAAGTTTTATATTGCTGTTAACTGAGATGACACAGAATCAGAAATTATTTTTATGCTGAGTTCTGTGAGAAATGTCTTAGTTCTGCTCTGCATCCATTGTTGGGAGAGGGGTTTCTCTGGATGCAGAATTTCTTCAAAAAGAAAAAGCGAGAACCACAGCACAGTTTAAAACAAAATACACATAAAAAGGTTTTTTTTAGCTTATTTTTATTTATTTATTTGTTAGTATTTGCTATACTGCCCTTTAGCCAAGGACCTATGAGAGGAAGTCGATGCCCTCAATGAAGTGGAAGCCACTGAAAGCGAGTCCGTGGCAAACAATGTTCCATACTGTCTGGCTGGGTTCTTTAGGCTTCTCTTTGTCATTTGCTCGCACAAAGAACATGAATTGGGTTTATGTTGAGGGCCCAAATATTTGATAAACATGACTAGTGTCTAAGTGACTGATATGGTACCAGCACACTTGGAACATTTGTTAAAACCACTAGTTGGCATTTCCATGCCTCAAAAAAGTTGTCTTCGAGATTGAAGATAAGGCTATGGTGGCCTATTTGTAACATAAAAAAGAAAACATTATCTGGATTGGTGTCAGATTTGACAGAACCGGAATTGACAGGAAGGCAGAAGCACAATGTTCCACAAAAAAGAAAAGTTTTTCAGTAGTGACAGGATGATATGTCCTGCTGACTCCATGGAAAATGAAGAACTGAAGAGAGGAGTTGGGAAGGCAGACACGCAGGCGCAGTGGAGTGCTCCCAAAAGCTTTCCTATTGGACGCTGGGGAGCATTCCTGCGCGGGCTCTGTCGGTGACATTCACCCGTATGTGGACTGATTACTGCTTATATAGATGTAAGAGTGCTCATCAGAGCTTACAAGCTACTCAAAATGAAGAACAACACAAAACTTGGGACTACAGTATAGTAAGATACAGATAAATGGTGAACAAGAGAATGAGGAACATCAGGATTCAACAGCCTCAAAGAGATAGGTTTTTAGCCTGGATTTGAATAGGATTAAAGAAGGAACCTGATGTACTGACTCGGGCAGTTTGTTCCAGGCATATAGAGCAGCAAGGTGGAATGAACAAAGTCTGGAGTTGGCAATGGCAGAGAAGGACACAGTTAAAAGAGATCTGCCAGAGAATCATAGTTCCAGAGAAGGGGTGTAGGGTGAGATAAGAAATGTTAGTAAGGAGCCGCAGAATGAATGCACTTGTAGGTCAGTAGGAGAAGTTTGAACTGGATGCAGAAATGGATAAGGAGCCAGTGAAGTGACTTGAGAAGAGGGATAACATGAGCATAGCAACACTGGTGGAAGATAAGCCGTGCAGCTGAGTTTTGAACAGACTGAAGGGGAGAGAGATAATTCGGGTGGAAACCAGGGAGGAGCAGGTTATAATAGTCAAGATTAGAGTGGATAAGGGTCTTAGTAGTGTATTCAGAATGGAAGGGATGAATTTTGCTGATGTTCTTAACATATAATGCTGGTCTTTTTGGGAATTATTTATTTATTTATTTATTATTTATTTACATTCTCTTATATACCGCGCTATTCTGCATCAATGCGGTTTACATTGAACAAACTGAAATTACATTGAACAGGGCATTATAACTTGGAGATAACTATTTTACAGGGAAAATGGCCAAAGCTATATGTACAAGCGCCAAGAATTTCTTTCAAAAAAGCACTTATATGGTCTGCAATGCCACCGATGTAAATATAAATATAAATGCATATGGAGGTTTCCCACAGACAGCTGGGCTAATGCATCCACACTCATGGTGATGCACTCTGATGGAGCCAGTGAGTGCAGAGCCTCCTCCAGTAGAAAGGAAATCTTAAAGACTTTCACTGTGCCTGAACTGATATATTCCCACTCTCCTCAATAGTGCCCAATAATCCTAAGTCTTACTTCATCTGTGTATCTGTGTACACTGCGCCCTCCTCCATGTACGATTCCCTCACAAGTTACTTACATAAAAAAGAATCGCAATTGCCACGATCACTGTGGCTTGATCTGAGTAAATAACCCACTGTAGTTTTTGCTCTCGGCTTTATTTTTTTTTTCACTTCAACTCACAGTGTCACTGGCTTCTCACTGCTGTAATCTCAGCGGGTCAGCACTCAGAAATTCTGCCCTCAGCTGTAAGAACCCCACTGGCCCCAGCACAGGCTCTGGCAGTATAAATAAAAGAAAAAAAAACGGCTACTGCCACACTGTTGGGAGTAGTCTTCCTTCCGACATCAGCACAGTCACCAAAGCAGGTCCTCTCATCACATCAAGGTTCCTGTTCTACTCCTACACCAGCTTCTGTTCTGACAGTTTCTCTGTTCAGAACACAGTATCTAAAGGCAAGTCATTTCCAGGACTGGGGCAGCAGGTAAAATCAAATCTAAAGATAGGGCAGCTCCCTCACACCCTGCCCAGCCACACTCAGATACAATAGTAACGCCCTTTAACACAGGCAGAAGAAAAAACATCTAGATCCCTATCCTTGAGAATCCGGTAGCAAAAGGGCAAAAAGACCCTCTGGCACTGACCCCAGAGCTACAGCTGTCTCTCAAAGTCCTTCAGTCTCTTAGCTTCCCTCTATCTGCCAATCCTGCTGCCAGAACCTCAAACCTCTCAGGCACAGAATTCTCTCTGCTTCTCTCCTGCAGTCTCCTACAGGTTTTGTCAAATTTGTGCAGAATACCACTGCTGTCCTACAAAATTCATCCCCAGACATGCTGCTGCTTCCTTGGCTACAGTTGCCTCCTCAGTTACCCAAGAAATCCTCTTTAGAGCAAATGCAGCCTTCCCCACAACTGCAGATTCCCCCGGAATCAGACTAGTCATCCAGCACTTTCCTTATCTCAGATTTTCAAGAGGGGAATTGCTCCCTTAGGAGCTTAGCCTCTTCATAGGATTGGAACCAGATACCAGAAGAGGTGAAGAACAAATCAACAAACAACAGGATCAGACACCTGAAGCCTCAGAGGGTGAGTATTCCTACCCAAAGCTCCATGGTCTTAGCACCCTCCTCACCCTGACCCTAGCAAATAAGAAATTTTCAGTCCATCTTACAATCCTGTAGAGCAGTCAGAGAAGTAATAGCACAACCAATCCATCAGTTAGTGCAAGATCTACAATTATCCATTTGGCAAACTCCATCATCTATTCAAACTACTTCATGAAAATGAAAGTACATGAGTCCATGGTGTTGGAAACTGCCATAAAACATAATAAATTTCCCAAAACCCTCACACAGGTTCCTCTAGAAAGGATCACAAAATATTAGATAATATGGGGAAAAATGCCATGCTAGCTATGAAGCTTGAAACTTACCAGCTTCAAACTTTTCACTACCATCATAAGCTCCTAAATCATCTGACACTCAACTCAATTCCCTATGACAAGTTTTCAGGAGTCCACCTATCATCTGATCTGCTACAACTATGATACTTATGATTTCCTTTCTAGAGTGGCAGCTTCAGCCATCACAGCCAGGTGAAACGCATGGCTGATTGCATCAGACCTTAGAGAAGACCTCAGTGATAAAATTGCAGATGTTCTATGTTTGGAAGACAGTCTCTTTGGTTCCAAAGTAAAAGAAACTATCTCAAATAAAAGATGATAGTTATGCAGTGAAGGAAGTACCAGCGGTGCCTGACACCTCCTCTTGCAGGAACTAGCCACCCTCCTACAGAAGACTGTACCACTACCAATATTTTCAACAATTTTACTCAAGATGCATATATTAGCTCTATTCCAGATTCACCCCACCATGTGTGGCACAATAAACATTCAGTCAGCATCAATGTCCACGGGAACAGAAACAACAAATCATCCATTCGGCTCCCACAGGAAAGCCGAACCCCCAATTTTGACTACCCTCCAACAGGAAGCAGAATCCTTCAGTTCAGAGTCTTGGCAACAGATTATGACATATCATTAGGTCCTTTCCATTATCAACCATGGCTACAAAATAAATTTTCTCATAGACTCTCCATGCAAAAATCCACCTGTTTCCACCTCTATCCCCCTGGTGCATGAGAATATCCTATAACGGAAGAGTCAAATGCAATGTGTGCCTTTGAGTCAATGCTAACTCCTGGTGACCCAGCAGCTCCTGGGTTTTCTTGGCAGTGTGACCAGAAGTAGATTACCAGGCCTTTCTTCTGAGGAGAGCTAGGGGTTATTGAACCCTTGTTTCTTGGTTAAGAAGCCAATGCTCTAACAATTAGGCTATTCCTCCACTCCAACACCTATCTAAAAACAGATCTATAGAGTTGGTTCTTGTTTAATAGAAACAACAGGGATTCTATTCCAAATTATTCCTTATAGCCAAGACAACGGGCAATTTGCAAACAATTCTTATCTTTGGAGACTGAATCTTCACATACAGCAAGAATTGTTCAAAATGAACTCCATAGCAAAAATATTCCCTCTTCTGGATAGCAATGACTGGCTAGCCTTCCTGGATCTGAAGAATGCTTAGTTACACCTTCCAATCCATACCAGTCACAAACAATATCTTTGTTTCACATTCTAAGACCAACATTTCCAGTACAGAGTATTTCCCTTCAGCCTTTTCTCAGTCCCCAGAGTGTTCACAAATGTCACAGCTGTTCAACTGTGCTAAGGGGGCCACTATGCTTTTCTTTATCTGGACAACTGGTTATTTATTTATTTGGCTAGGTTTATATACTGCTTTTCACACAGGTCAAAGTGGTTTACAGCAAACAAGAGATAACACAAGGAATGTTTACATTGGAACATAATAACTTTGTACAGTGAACAAGGATAGGGCAACTGTGAAGGTTAACTATGTACAAGGTTAATAATGCACAGGTATCTAGATTGACTGTGCATTCCTGTAGTGCTTGATAAGTTTTTTACCTGTGTGTTTGTGTTTTGGGAGCAGGTTGTGATGGGTGTTTAGCTGTTGAGTTGTTGTGGGACTGTTAAGTGCAGGGTGAAGAGGTGAGTTTTGAGAAGTTTGCGGAAGGAGTCTGGTTAAAAGATAGAAAGCAGAGGGTAGGGCTAAATGGCCAATTTTCCCAATGGAGAAAGGTGAATAGTGGTGTACCCCAGGGATCTGTGCTGGGTCCGCTGCTTTTTGACATATTCATAAATGACCTGGAAAGTGGAATAACGAATGAGGTTATCAAATTTGCAGATGTTTATGTTTGTTTATTAGTTTTGATAAAATCGCCTTTCTACAAAAATCAAAGCGATGTACAGTATAAAAACAATTGTCTAAAAAGAGGCCGAAGCCTGGAAAGGAAAAGAAATACAATATCCGTTTAAAAGACTACAATTTCTGTTTAAAAGAGTAGACAGGAGAGACATGGAGGGGGTAGGGGAGAGACAACAAGGGGAGGTTAGGGACGGGAAAAGGAAATTACACAAAAGGAGAGGGCACATCGAAAGCCAGAGAGAAAAGGTGTGTTTTTAGGTTTGCTTAAAAGTTGAGAAAAGTGGTTCGCGACGGAGGGAGGGAGGTAGAGAGTTCCAGAGGGTGGGGCCAATAAAGAAAAAAGCAGAGGAGCGGGTGGTCTGTAGATGAGCACGGGAGGGGGAAGGAAGGGCTAGACGGTGAAGATGAAAGGAACGGGGAGTGTACCGAGGGGAGTGGAGACAAAACTATTTAAAGTTGTTAAAACCCAAGAGGATTGTGGAAAATTGCAAGAGGATATTGATAAATTGGAAGACTGGGCATCAAAATGGCAGATGAAAAGCTATGCACCTAGGGAAGAACAACCCAAACTATGGTTACACAATGCAAGGTTCCGCATTAGGAATCACCACCCAGGAAAACGATTTAGGCGTCATTGTGGATAACATGTTAAAACCCTTGGCCCAGTGTGCAGTGGCGGCCAAGAGAGCAAATAGAATGCTAGGTATCATAAAGAAAGGAATGGAAAATAAAACAAAAGATATTATAATGCCTCTATATCGTTCCATGGTGAGATCGCACCTTGAATATTGTGTGCAATTCTGGTCGCCGTATCTTAAAAAGGATATAGCGTTATTAGAAAAGGTTCAGAGAAGAGCCACCAAAATGGTAAAGGGGATGGAAGGATACTCCTATGAAGAAAGGCTAAAAAGGTTAGGGCTCTTTAACCTGGAAAAGAGATGGCTGAGGGGAGATATGATAGAAGTCTATAAATTAATGAACGGAGTGGAACGGGTAAACGTAGATCGATTGTTTACATTATTAGAATATAGAAAGAGTAGGGGACATGCAATGAAGCTACAGGGTAAACTATTTAAGACTAATAAAAGAAAATATTTTTTCACTCAACATGTAATCAAACTCTGGAATTTGTTACCGGAGGATGTAGTAAAGGCTGTTAGTGTAGCTGGGTTTAAAAAAGGTTTGGACAAGTTCCTGGAGGAAAGGTCCATAAACCATTATTAAGAAGGGACCCAGGATATCAATGCTTGACCCAGTACAAGCATTGTGGAACCTGTGTCTTTTGGGGAAACTGCTAGGTACGTATGACCTAGATTGGCCACTGTCGGAAACAGGATACTGGGCTTGATGGACCTTAGTCTGACCCAGTATGGCATATCTTATGTTCTTATGTAGGTTAGGAGGTCTGTGGTGTTTCTTATGTTGTCTGGGAGTTTCAGGTGGTAGGGGAATAAAATTCAAAGGCTCTGGCTGAGGCTTGTTGGGTCCTCTTTGTTATGGATTGGGGGGTAGATAGTGTGTTTGTGATGGAGGTTCTCCAGGATCTGTGTGATTGTTGGGGGTGATGAGAGCGCTAAGGTAGGTGGAAGAGTGGTGAAAGAGGGCTTTGTGTGTCATTGTGTTCCTATAGAACCGTGTGTACGGTCTATCAGAAACCAGAGCTTGTAGTTCACTCATACGTCTGGCCGAGGTAAGAGCTACCAGGAAGAGCACCTTCCAAGAAAGGAAGCGTAAAGGGCACATAGCCATCGGCTCAAACGGTGGGCGAGTAAGTTGCTGCAAGACCACGTTCAAATCCCACTCAGTGGCTGGTGGACGAATCGGAGGCTTGAGCAGAAGCAGGCCTCTGAGGAAGAGGGACACCAAGGGGCGAACCGACAGCGACTGACCCTCCACCGGTGAGTGGTGTGCTGATAGAGCACTGAGGTGGACCCGAACAGAGTTGGACTTAAGGCCTAGGTCTGACAGGTGAAGTAGGTATTGTAGTACTACTGGCACAAGGCAGGAGAAAGGATCTTCATTGCGCTGAGCACACCATATTGAGAACCTACGCCACTTGAGGGTATAGGACTTTCTGGTGGACTGCCTCCTAGAAGCCAAGACCACCTCCTCAACTTCCCTAGGTAGAAGTAACGGAGCTAGCACTATCCTTTCAGCAGCCAGGCAATCAGATTGAGGGATCTGAGATTGGGGTGCAGAAGGGAACCCTGATCGTGAGACAGGAGATCGGGTTGCAATCCCAGAGGGAATGGAGTTTCCACTGCCAACTGCAGAAGAAGTGGAAACCACGGTTTGTGATAAGGAAGCTTATCATAGTTCAGGAGAGAGCTATAAAAGAGGTGAATTGGCTCTGAACAAGCAACCTGTCTTTGCTGGTAGAAATACTAAAACAGAATGTTTTCATAAAAGACTACCAGTCCCAGAATGCACCAGGTTTCAAACAGCCTCTAGGAGAGCTGAAGTGGGGAAACGTGTGTTCAATCAGGAGAGCTATGAGGTAATCCCCAATCACTCATCTCCAAGGGCAGGGCTTGATTCAGCACACCTGGGCTGTGCTAGGGTGGAGTGTCTCTCTAAGCACGTTAAAAGTAAAGGATATTCTACACAGAGACAGAACCAGGAGAGCAAGGAGAGACAGAAGCAGAAGCCATTGGAGAAAGAAGAGAGAGGACTACAACAGCAGAAGCAACGTGGAAGGAAGAACAGAAAGACATCTTGGAGGTCTAAAGAAGGAGGCCACAGCAGTACGTGTGTTGGGTGTGATTCCAGAGGCAAGCATGCTCCTTTGGACTGGAGGAAGCCAGAGGATTGGGGTTATAGAGCCAGGAACTCCCAAACAGCAACTTTGAAGGAGACGGCTGCATTTGGAAGGGTCCCTAAGACCGGTGCAAGAAGGTATGTGAAGAGAGACCCAGTGTCCAGGGATCTTGATTGGAAGGCTGGACATAAAAGCTGGACTACTTACTGGCCAGGATACCAGGAGAGGAAACCTAACAGCAAGGGAAGCTCAGGTATGAACTTTGATCTATGCCCTAGCTCTTCACCTGGAAGACAGCAGGGAAACAAATATTATCCTGAGAGTGATCAATTAAGGAATTCCTCTGAGCCAGACCATGATATTGATTCCATGATATTTGAGGAAGAAGGAGATATATCAAATGATCAGTTGGAATACATGGACTGCTCTCTGTCTAGGCTGCTGTTTTAAAGTACTTTCTCACAGGAGTCACGTGACACATGAACAAGTGAGGACGTGTTTTCACTTGCTCCAGGGCCGCTTCGGCGAATTTGATATAAAATCGGCGATTTAGTCTCCCAGTGACCGGTGCTGGTGGTGGGGACCCTGCCTGAATACAGTTTGCTGTAAATCTCGTTGTGTGGCTGCCCCGCTTCCTGATGCCGCCCCCGGTTCGGAGGGAGAAGGAGAGAGAGAAGGCACCAAAACTGCGGGCCTCAACCCCGGCGGCGATGCAGCCTGAGTCCCCGAGTACAGAGAGTGGGGATTCGGCCTCAGAGGACTTAGCAAAGGAGGTGGCTCGCCATTTAAATCCTAAACTGGATCAAATTCTCTCCAAATTAGAGATGATGGGAGAGACGCTAGCGGCGCAAGGACAGCGAATTGACGAGTTGGAGAACCGCGTGTCTGCCATTGAAGATGATGAGGGGCGGCAGGAAAGAGCGCATACCGATACACGTGCACGGCTGGAGGTTTTGCAAAACAAATTGGATGATTTAGAAAATAGATCCCGTCGGAATAACATCCGTCTGGTGGGGGTCCCGGAGACAATGACTGACACACAACTCATGCCGCTGATCGAAAAGTGGCTCCCGGAAGAACTGGGGCTACCCACTTTGGTTGGAGACCTCCGGGTGGAACGTGTGCACCGAATTGGCCCCAAGATGGAGAATCGAGTAAGGCCTCGAGTGGTGATTGCCAGGATCTTAAACTTTGCCCACAAAGAACGTCTTCTGCGAGCCTACCGGCAGCATGAGGGATTAGTGCTACAAAACGCCAAAATATTACTGTTTCAGGACTACTCTGCGGTGGTGTCGGCGAAGCGCAAAGAATTCTCGCCTATTTGCACGGTACTGTTTCAAAAGAAGATTCGCTTTACCCTAGCGTTCCCAGCCACACTCCGCATTCACCATCTGGGGAAAAATTTAACTTTCGAATCTGCGGGACCGGCCAAGGCCTATTTAGAGAAATTGCCTGTTGAGCCGCCTAAGCGCAATGGTGAGGAAGAGGCCGGGTCCTCGGTGTCGTGAAGGCTGTGCAGCCCGGGAAGGGCCGCCTTGGATGGATAAGTATCCGGATACAGCTTACAGATGGACAGGCCATGTGGTGCACTTGGACAATGAGGGCCGCGACCGGTACAGCGGGATACCTGTGTGTGTCTAGCTGTGCCGGGATAGTTAGGTGCCTCCATTTGCTTGTGGTAATTTGCTAAGATATAATGAGTCACCACATTCATGCTAAATATCTAAAGGATGTGCTTTATTGTGAATAATAGAAGTAGAAATGGAAAAAAAAAAAAACTTGGGGATGCATGTCTCTCTCTTTCTCCCCTAACTTTAACTTTAACGTCATCGTTTAAGTGCCATTGGGGGCCTGGGCCGGCCACTTAATCTTTCTTTGGGGAGCGGGGAAATACTATATATACTGATGTGGAAATGATTACCCCTTGGGGGACGGCCACTACCAACGGAGTATTGTGGTGGGGGGAGACCCTTGCCGTGGGTGGTAACACCGGGGTGGGACGAAGAGCCGCGGTGGCCCTGTGGTGCACAAGGTGACTCCGGCTCAACCTTTGGTTGAGGTGGGATGTGTGATTTTAAGGCGGGAGGGCGGGTGAGGTGGGGGTTGGAGAATGGGGGGAATTTGGGGCAAAGAAGGGGGGAGGGGAGGGGAGGGAAGGGGGGGTGGAGGTGGGGACGGGGTATTTGGGAGCTCCGGGGGAGGGGTTGGGGGAGGGGGGAGTAGTACAAATTGGTCAGACTAGAGTGTCCGGGTACTTTTGGGATTTCTGGTTGGTAAGCAGGCGGGGGAGAACCTCTTTCTGGGGCCGAGGCTGGGCGGCTCCAGGGGTTAATGAATGTGCGTTTCCAGTAAGTGGCCCTAGTGCAAGGATAACTTAATCAGAATATTAAATTAATCTCGTGGAATGTAGGGGGCATCAACTCCCCGGTCAAGCGCACGAAAATCCTACAGGCTTTAAAAAGGAAAGGAGCCCAAATAGCCTTGTTGCAGGAGACCCATTTGACTGATCAGGAACACAAAAAACTGGTGCGGGACTGGGTGGCGGGCATGTATGGGGCCTCCTCCGGAGGGAAAACAGCGGGAGTGGTGGTGCTGGTGAAAAGAGGTATTCCATTTGAAGTGTTAACGACTGATGCAGACCCGCAGGGGCGTTACATTTTTCTCAAAGTTAAATTGTATAATGAGGTGATCTGGATAGGCAATGTGTATGCCCCAAATGTTTATGATCACGCTTTCTTTAAATTGCTCTTAGATTTTGTAAAGCGGGTGGGGGATGGTAAATTACTGTTAGCTGGGGATTTCAACTGCCCACATGACCCGCGCCTAGATAGGTCGGGGAGGAGCACTGGGGGGGCCTGGTCCAAAAGAGGGGTGGGCTATCTTTGTAGGCTGGGAGGGCTCCTGGATGTGTGGCGTACTTTGCACCCGGGTGAGCGTGCGTACACCCATCAGTCAAGAGCCCACCACACATGGTCCCGAATAGATTATATCCTGGTGAGTGAACAGGTACTTCCCAGGGTGGACCGGACGGATATAGATCCTATTACCATCTCAGATCATGGCATGGTCTGGTTGACCTGGGAAAGTCAGGGGGTGCGTGGGGGGAACTGGCGCTTCCCGGCATATTTATGGGAGGATAAAGATTTTCGGGGTTACTTGGAGAAGCACTGGGATGAATACACCCTCTTTAACGACACCCCCGAATGTTCACTCTTCTGTTCTGGGAAGCTAGTAAAGCGGTCATGCGCGGGGTAATCATGGATTACACGGCCAGGAGGCGTAGACATCTGGACCGTAGCATTGTGGTGCAGGAACGTAATCTTCAGACTTTACAGTCTAAACTATGTCATCAGCATGGGCGGGGAGCCCGGGAATGCCAGCAGGCTTATACTAGAGCGCAAGTGGCCCTCAATGAGCTTCTGCAGAGAAGAGCTAAGATGTCCTTACAATATTATCAGCATAAACTATATCGCTATGGCAAATCGGACGGGAAAATTCTTAGCGCGGTTGGTTCGAGATCCGGGGGGAACTCGCTTTGTACCGATTTTGAAAGATGGGGAGGGGCACTTACAACACCAGCCGCAGCGTATTGCCGATATCTTCCGAAGTTTTTACGCCCGCCTGTATGCGGCGGAGCCATGTGCTGACGCCACGGGTCGGACGTTTCTTGATAAGGTGGTCCTGCCACAGCTAGCGGAAGGGGACCTCCAGGAGCTCAACGCCCCCCTGACGGGGAAGGAAATTCAAGATGCCATCAAACGTGGAAAGCCACACAAGGCCCCCGGCCCGGATGGTTTTGGTGGAGAGTACTATAAAATGCTATCGCCCCGGTTGGTCCCTACTATGCTGGCCATGTATACGGAAGCGTTGCACGCAGGTTGCTTTCCTAGAGATATGCGTTGTGCAAACATTACTGTTATCCCGAAGCCGGGTAAGAACCCGCTCGAATCAGCGTCCTACCGGCCTATCTCGCTTATCAACACTGATATCAAGATATTGGCAGCGATATTAGCTAAGCGGCTGAACCCCCTCTTGCCGTCCCTGATAGGAGATAGACAAGTAGGATTTGTGATGGGGAGGGAGGCCACCAAGAACATTGCCAAACTTCTTCTGGGTATGGAATATTGTATCGGCCAAAATACTCCATTGCTATTAGTCAGTCTAGATGCTGAAAAAGCGTTTGACAGGGTCGCCTGGACGTACTTGTGGGAGGTCCTGGGTAGTTTCGGGATTCGAGGGGTTTGCCCAGTGGATCCGGGTTCTCTACAAGCTCCCAGCGGCGAGGGTGGGGGTGAATGGGATCTATTCTGAACCCTTTACGTTGGAAAGAGGCACGCGACAGGGTTGCCCACTGTCTCCACTGCTATTTGTTCTTGCGCTGGAACCACTGCTCCAGATGATTCAGCAGGAGGCTCAGGTGGTGGGAGTCAAGATGGGGGAGGATGAGATGAAAGTTAGTGCCTTTGCTGATGACATGCTTCTGTGCCTGACTCACCCGCAAGAGTCCTTGCAGAGGGTATTATTCCTCATCCAAGAATATGGTAGCTTTTCAGGACTGAAGATTAATATGTCCAAGTCGATGGCGATGGATATTGGAGACAGGGTGAAGTCCAGGTGGCGTGGGACATTCCCCCTTGCGTGGGCGGCTGGCTCCATCAAATATCTGGGTATACAATTGCACGCAGACCCCGGTCAGCTGTACCGAGCGAATGTGGAATGCATGCTTGAGCAGACACGGCTAACGTTTCAGAGATGGCGGGCCTTTCCGTTATCCTTGCGTGGGAGAATTGCGCTATTTGCAATGGTGGAATTCCCTAGATGGCTGTATATGCTGCGTCTTTTGCCCATCTGGATCCTTGCGAGGGATTGGAGGTTGTTTGATAGATACTTGACTGGTTTCCTCTGGGGGGGTCGACGTCCTCGTATCCCGCTCAGAGCTTTGTGGCGGAGGAGGGAAGAGGGGGGATTGGCACTGCCCTCACTGAGACATTATAATCTTAGATACCTGGTGCGACACATTTGGGGTATGCTGGGGGTGGAAGGAGGGTGTGCTCCTGTTCAGCAATTGAGGGAACTAGCATCTCCCTACCATATTTTGTACCTACTCCATGTCCCGCGCCTGAACAGCCTGGGGAGAAGGAAGGAAAATATGTATTTGAGAACTATGCGGACGGCTTGGCGGGAGGTCTGTAGGAGAGTGGGTTGGGACCCGGCGTGTTCACTTCTGCTGCCCTTGGTGGGGAACCCGGACTTTCAGCCGGGGTACGCGACTTTTACACTCTTCCATGGCTGGCAGCGGAAGGGGATTGTGTGTTTGGGGGACTTGGATAGAACGGAGGGGGGTGCTTTGGGGAGCTATCAGGCCCTGAGTCGCACCTACCAGCTGGGAGCCAAAGATTTTTATGGCTATCTGCAGATTCGGCATTATGTTGATCGGTTGAGAACGAGGGCCCCCACCTTATTGATGGCGAAAGACCCACGGCAACTGTTCGGGGGATGGGTGGATAAAGACATGCTTGATAGGACAGAAAAGCAGCAGTTGTTGTGCCCCTTAGTTGACTCTGCCTATCTTCAAGTACTTGTTCAGCGTTGGTCCGCTGATGGTTTGCCAGAACTGACCGTGGAAACCTTAAGATCGGCCTTTGCGAGGATCCCGGGAGGTGCACTGTGGATGTATTTGCAAGAACTACAATATAAGTTTCTGTGGAGAGCGTATGCTAGCGATCACTGGGCGCATAGAGTGGGCATACGGGATACCCCCGTGTGCAGTTGGTGTCAGCGGGAAGTGGGGACGCTTTATAACAAGTTCTGGCTGTTCCCCCCAGTTCAATATCTGTGGCAACAAGTGGTGGATAAGTTGGGGGTGTGGCTGGGACTGGAGGTTTCTAAACAGTGGTCAGTGTGTTTGTTCCATTGCTGGGAGGGGGTTGGGACTGGTCTAACATCACACCACAGAGTTTTGATTGATAGGGGTTTCCTCCTTGTAAAGAAAATTATTCTGGGGAATTGGATTGAGAGCACCCCGCCTCCACTTGGGGCGTGGACACAATCGATGATAAACTTAATGTATATGGAAAAGCTCACGGCGAAGCAGGTAGGGGGGAGGCACTGGGAACGATTCCTTGACATTTGGCTGCCGTTCATAAATACGCTAGCCACGCAGGAGCGAAGTGCAGTACTGAATGTATAGAGGCCTCTCTCCCTGCTGCCGACCTGGCGCAGACACAGCAGGAACTATGCTTACTGTGGGGGAGGAGAACTGTCCCTCCTGGTCCTCTGAGGGCTAGTCGAAAATATTCCCGGATACCTGGACGGTTCATAGGGGGGTGGGAAGGGATGGGAGGGTGGTTGGGGGGAAAAGGGGGGAAATGTGTAATTCTTTATGCAAAGCTTTAATGTTCAGATTGTTTTACCAACGGATTCAGTGGGTGTAACCAACGAAAGGGAATGTTGCTTTTCCTTTTCTTTTCTTTTCTTCTCTTTTCTTGCACTGCTGATAGTAGTTATATGTGTTATGTAATGGTTGTTCTGCTGTTTCTAACTGCGCTAACCTGGGGGCGCATTTTCAGACCCTAGAGTGGGGATTGCACCTGTAAGAACGACTCTGGAGTGTTTTTGTTTTAGACACTGCTCTGTATTAGTGTTTTGATCAGCACTGTGTGCCAAATAAGTTGTATGTTGCTCAGTTTCTGTGTGGAAAATAAAAAACAATTTTGACATAAAGTACTTTCTCACAAATACAACAACCACCAAAAGGAACTATAACTTGTTCTTTTATCTACCCAGAAAAGTCTCTGCAAGAAAGCTTTAGGGTAGGATTGAGCCACGTAGAGAGAGTGAACCAGCAAAGGGGTTTGCAGCTGGCTAATTACACAGGTACACTAAAAAAAGTTTTTTTAAACTGCCTCTAATGTTTCGATTGATTTTTACGTTTTTTGGTGCGCTGAATCCAAATCTGGTAACCAATTTGCTCCATCACGTACAGATTTTTTGCTACTTTGGGTTAGCAGTTTGAGGTGAACGTTTCAGATTGAGTGCGATCGAGATAAAAGTTTCTTGGATGAATTCTTTATACTAATTGTTTAGTAGTTATTCAAATAAGAATAAAGAAAATTGTAACAAGGCAGCACATAAGAATAGAGTAATGTCATCAAAACACACTGTGATGGTAGCAAAATTGTCTGCACTTAAAACAGCCACATACATGTGCACAAACATTGAGCATATAAGAGCGAGGTTAGACACAAAGCAAAGCAAAGAAATGTGCAAAAAATGTTGTACAGGTATGTATGTAAGAATAGAAAACGCAAACCGCACCATTGCAATACATGAAGACAAACACCCGATGGTGTGAAAATAAAATTCTAATAAATGAGATCCGACACTGTGGTAATAACTAGCAAATTTTTATTTCAAAGTTTAGTAAAAACACGATATTTGTCAACACAGTTTAGATTTTAAAGTCATTCTTGGGTCAATCAATTTCCTGGTGGGCCCGTTTCTTCTTCCCCCGAATGCTTCTCTTGGTGCGCTGCTTGGCGTATTTTTCATCTGGGGTTTCCCGCAGCAGCAACCAGCAGAAATCAGCCATCATAGTGGTGTTCCATCTTCCTTGGTACCTTCTCTCTGCATCCTTGATGTCCTGGTGAAACCTTTCACCTTGTTCTTCACTGTACGCCCCCAAGTTTTCGGGAAAGTAGTTCACATGGGAGTGCAAGAAATGGACTTTCAGGCTCATGTTACAGCCTTGTTCTTTGAAGGCATTGAGCATCCTGGCAACAATATCCTTATAGTTCTCATCCCGCCTGTTCCCCAAGAATTTGAGAACAACATCCTTGAAGGAATCCCAGGCTTCTTTTTCCTTCTCAGACATCGTTTCAGCGAATGCTCCATCTGAAATGAGTTTCCTTATATCAGGGCCAACAAACACTCCTTCCTTTAGCTTTGCTTCAGAAAGTCGGGGGAACTTTGAGCAAAGGTACCGAAAGCACTCACCATCTTTTGGAAGGGACTTGATGAATTGCTTAATGAGACCCAACTTAATGTGGAGAGGTGGTAATAGAATTTTATCACGAGGTACCAAGCTCTCATGAAGAACATTTTTCTCACCGGGTCTCAAATACTCCCGAATTGGCCAGTCTTTTTTCCCCCAGTGTAGGTCGCGGGCCCGGCTATCCCACAAGCAAAGGAAGCAGGGATATTTGGTGAAACCGGATTGCTGCCCTAATAGCATGGATAGAATTTTAAAGTCTCCACAAATCATCCACTTATGCTCATCATAACGAATCTTCTGAAGAATCAGGGCCAAATTCTCGTATTTTTCTTGGAGAATAACAGAGTGAGCAATAGGAACTGAAGCGAATGTGTTGCCATTATGAAGAAGAACACCTTTTATGCTGTCTTTTGACGAATCAATGAACAGCCGCCATTCAGCAGGATCATACTTGAGTTTAAACTTTTCCATCACTCCGTATATATCGTTGCAAAATACCAAATCTTCCTCTTTGCTGAAATACTTCAAAAATTGTGTCTCGCGGTTGCGGTACCAATAAAAAGTTGTTCCTGGTGACAATAGATTTTTCTGTTTAAGCCGAGAACCTAGCAGTTGGGCAGCATCTTTTGGGAGTCCTAAATCCCGGACTAAATCATTCAATTCAGCTTGAGAGAAAAGTTCAGGTTTCGGATCTGGTTCAGTTTCAAACTCGGAAGTACTGGACTCATCGGGAAAAGCCATCTGATGAGTCTCATCATGATCAGAACCGTCCACACAAATATGATCCAAAGATTTTGGTGGTTCAGGCACAGGTACTTCGTTGCTATGAGGCATAGGCCTAATTGCTGAGGGAAGGTTGGGGTAACTTATTACGTTCTTATTTTTTAAGTTGTATCCCTTCACAATGCAAGAGCAAAAATAGCAGTCACTGCTGTGGTCTCTTTGTTCACGCCACATCATAGGTATTCCGAAACGAAATGCTTGTTTTTTACCTTTCATCCATAAGCGTAGATCTTCCTCACATGTCTTGCACACTTTGTGAGGAGCCCACGGTTTGTCTTGATCGCCTAACTTCAAACCGAAATAGGCGAAATATACTTTTTTAATAAATGCAGAAATGTTCCTCTGCCGTTTTTTCACGGTATATTCCCCACAAATAAAACAAAAACTGTCCGGAGAGTTGACGCAACCTCTGGCTCTGTGAGCCATCACAAATACACAGCACTGCAAACTACAACTGTAGTGAACCACTTCGGAATAAAGCTGGATTACGACTGAGCAAACAAAAGGTAATAATGAACTTGCAAGAAACTGAAATTTGACAGGAACGTTCATGTCGCAACCACCGTGTTTGAGCGAGCGAACGAGGCGAGGCGAACAGGAAAGAACATGCGCCAGCGCGAGTACTGGATTTAGCCCCCCGCCTCCCAATTGTCCTGTTAATGTATAAAATGAATACAAAACACTCTAAAATATCATGAGGGAGTGTTTCTAGTTAGTTAACCATTACAACCTCTATTTTGGGCCAAGAAAATAAACTGCAGTCGGCTAAAAAGAAATTATGTGAACATTCCTTATATGGGTAAGAAATCTAATTTTGCAAGAAAACGTGACGTGATGGAACATTTTGGCTATTTTTCCTGGATTCAGCACCCCAAAATCTATAGGAATCAGTTGCAAAACTGGAGGCAGTTTTTTGGTAGTGTACCTGTGTTATTTGTAATTGAGCCAGGCACAAGTGCACGTGAGCTCTAGAAGGAAACGTCTTTCTTGTGTGTGTGAATAGAAGAAAGTTATCCTTGATAAAGAACAGGGTTTTTTTTGTTACTTTTGGGTTTGTTTTTGCCTTTTTGGAGCACTGCTAAGAAGGCCATTAGCAGGAGCCATCAAAAAGACCTTTTCTGTTTCCCATCAAGGTCTTTATTGATTTATTGCTTAAGAAGTTCAGTTACCTTATAACATGTTTTGTTTTTCCTGAGTACAATAGTTGAAGCAAGTGTCCTTTTGTGTTACCAAGTAAATCTGTGTGGGAGAATTAACCCCATAAATAAAATCTGTTTTTCTTTGCTTACACTCGAGCATCACAACTCATTATTTTGTGAACGGCTGATTCTGGTATGAATGAACTACAACCCCCACACTCCTTTGCAAGTCATAATAATATTTTGCCTTTGTCAAGACTGTGGACTTTCATGACCAGCACCCCCGTTTACAGTGGCATAGTAGTTCAGATTTTATTTATTTAGTATACTTTTACACAAAGGATTTACAGGATTTATAAGGATTACAACTGAAATCTGAAAGAAAAAAGTTCAAGTTAAAAGCTGGAAAGTGGATTTTTCCCTTAACAACACTTTGGAGAAAAAAAGAGGTGGCTGTTCCAGGAGCTGTTCCAAGGAGGAAAAGACCCTGTGTGAGCTGGATTCATCACTGGCATAAGGTAATAAGTACCTGGGCATATCTAGTGGTGGATGGGAGTAAGACACAGGGGTAATTGAAAAAAAAATAGGAGAAAAACACCTGTTTGGAGGGTGCTGCTCTGTGTTTTTTTTTCTTTTGTTTTCTTGCAGGGATACAAGATGGATCCAAGGGAACTGGCCGACTGGATGGCAGCCCAATTTAGCAGGCAACAGGAGCTAGCGCAGCAGGCTCAGGACACTGCAATTAAAGCATTAAGGGACCAGCAGAAGCCAGTGCTTGATCTGGTGGAAGCCTTAATTGCTCTTCATAACCAAAGTGGACTGGATGCAAGACCAGCAGTAACAACTGGTATACCACATGTGGACAATGTGGGACTCAATCAGGGAATCGGGGCATTTAGTTTTGGGAAGCTGACTCCAGATGATAATGTTGATGATTTCCTTGAATCTTTTGAGAGAGTGGCACAAGCATTAGCATGGCCAGAGACCCAGTGGGCAGTAAGGCTGGCAGCCTCATTAACTGGGGAGGCGCTTGCAGCTTATAGGGCAATGCCAGCAGCTCAAGCTTTGAATTATAGAGATGTAAAGGCTGCTATAAGAGATCGCCTAGGGTTGTCTATTTCAGAGTATAGGCGAATGTTTAGAGCTACTGCATTAAGAGTGGGTGAAACACCCAGGGCTCTGAGTCAGAGAATCAGAGGATTGGCTGTAAAATGGTTGGAGCCTGAGGGAAAGACTGTGGAAATGTTATTAGACATTATTATGCTTGAACAATTTATGTCTGCTGTGCCTAAAGATTTGCACATTTTCCTTATACAGCAAAATTGCCAGAACCTTGGAGAGGCAATCATGCTAGCAGAGAGATTCTTGGAAGCCACGCAGGCTTGCCATAGAATGGGTGGCCCTCTGAAGGTTGGTGCTGAGGCAAGCTGTGCTGTATCAGAAAAGAAAATGGTTAAAAATGTTTCTGAAAATAATTGTACTGTGCCAACCCAGATTACAAAGTGGAGTAAAAAGAAATGTTTCAAATGTGGAAAATGGGGACATTTGGAAAGGGGATGCCAGATACACACTAGCTTGATGGGTGTTGATTTAAAACAGCCCAAAGAAGGATTCCTTTTGGTGGTTGATGTGCAGGGAATTACCACAAATGCTCTGTTAGACTCTGGGGCAGACCAGAGTATGCTGTCAAAGAGGCTTTGGAAGAAGATAGAGGCCCAAGAAGGATTTGTGCCTAGAACCCCTGAAAGCCAGGTTCACATCAGATGCATTCATGGTGCTGCAACATCATATCCCACCTATAGGCTAATGGTTAAGTGCCTGGGGGAACAAGAGGAAGTTCTTTTAGCAGTGGTGCCTAGGCTTCCGTTTGGTTTGGTTCTAGGAAGGGACTGGCCAAGATTTAAGCAGGGACTAGTGAAAGGGCTAGGAAAGAAGGAGGGAGAAGGAATGATGGTAATAGCTCCCGGGCCTTTGTTTGGAAGTCCTCAGTCCCTAGCTAAAAAGATGGTTAAGCTTCCAGAAGACCAAACTATAAAGAAGGAAGTAGGGAAGAAGAGGGGCCTTGTATCCACCCGTTCACAGGCTAAGGTAAAGAGCCAGGAGGAGGGGGAGCAGGCAGAGTTATTAGGAGACTTACCCTCTCATGATGATTTAATAACTCCACCATCTGGGAAAGTAAGAAAGTTGAAAGCACAAAAGCGTGAGAGACTTTGCAGAGCACAGGGTAGGGCTGAGATGTTGGCTGGTCAAAGTTTACCCTGGGTGCCAGCTGAGTTAGTGGCAAAGCTTCCTAACTTTCCACAAGAACAGCGAGCTGATCAAGCTCTCACCCGAGCTTTTAAGTATGCTCAGGAGGTCAGGGAGGAGTTGCCCAGATTCAGACTAGATAATGAAATATTATATAGAGAGAGTCAGGACCCCAGAAATGGGACCATACGTAAACAATTGGTGGTACCCACAACTTTCAAAGGACTAGTACTTAGATTAGCACATGATCATCCAGTTGGAGGTCATAAAGGGATGCAAGGAACGCTGGATCAAATACTTTTACGTTTTTACTGGCCAGGTATTTTCAAAGAAACTGCCCAGTTTTGTGCTGCATGTCCAGCGTGTCAGCGAGTTACAGCGACTCACCCACCGGTGGTGCCTTTGATTCCCACACCAATTATCACAGACCCAATTGGTCGCATTGCTATGGATATTGTAGGCCCATTAGTCAAAACGCCCCAAGGTTTCCAATACATCCTAGTTATGGTAGATCAGGCAACAAGGTTTCCCTGGGCCATACCATTGAGGAATGTTTCTGCAAAAACAATAGCTTTAGAGCTGGTCAAATTGTTTTGCGAAGTGGGATTCCCCAAGAGAGGTGTTGACTGACCGAGGGTCCAATTTTGTATCCAAATATTTGGCCCAGGTCTGGGATGCCTTTGGCATTCATCACGTGAAAACCTCAGCCTAACATCCTCAATCAAACGGTTTGGTGGAGAGATTCAACCAAACTCTCAAACAAATGTTGAGAAGGGGGTTAGCAGGAGAGGTAAAAGAATGGGATATGTTATTGCCCTTTGCCTTATATGCCTGCAGGGAAAGAATTCAGGTGTCCCTAGGTGTAACTCCATATGAATTGATGTATGGTAGGGCTCCACGGGGTTTGTTAGATATTTTGAGGGAACAATGGATTGATCCTGAACCAGAAAATCAGGAGGTGCCACAGTTGCTACGTGACCTGAGAGCACGTTTAAAAAGGACCTCGCAGGTTGCTGAGAAAAACCTGCAGGACAGTCAAGTGCGCCAGAAAAGGTGGTATGATAGGCAGGCCAAAAACCGCCAATTAAGCATTGGTGAAAAGGTTTTGGTTCAAGTAGCAGGTACAGCCCCAAAATTTGAAGTACAGTGGAAAGGGCCAGGGAAGGTTGTTAGACAGGTGAGCCCAGTATCTTATGTGGTAGAAAATGCAAGAGGTCGTAGACAGACCTACCACATTAATGTACTTAAATCTTGGAAGGAGAGGCCTGTAAATAATAATGACCCTGAAGCCAGCCAAGAAGTAGGTGAGCGTCAAAAAGAAAATACTCTCGTAGGTATTACGGACTGTAGGAAAGAAGTTTCACCAGTTGCACCAGTCCATAATAACTTAAGCAGGGGGGTATGTGATAAGGAAGCTTATCATAGTTCAGGAGGGAGCTATAAAAGAGGTGAATTGGCTCTGAACAAGCAACCTGTCTTTGCTGGTAGAAATACTAAAAGACTACCAGTCCCAGAATGCACCAGGTTTCAAACAGCCTCTAGGAGAGCTGAAGTGGGGAAACGTGTGTTCAATCAGGAGAGCTATGAGGTAATCCCCAATCACTCATCTCCAAGGGCAGGGCTTGATTCAGCACACCTGGGCTGTGCTAGGGTGGAGTGTCTCTCTAAGCACGTTAAAAGTAAAAGATATTCTACACAGAGACAGAACCAGGAGAACAAGGAGAGACAGAAGCAGAAGCCATTGGAGAAAGAAGAGAGAGGACTACAACAGCAGAAGCAATGTGGAAGGAAGAACAGAAAGACATCTTGGAGGTCTAAAGAAGGAGGCCACAGCAGTACGTGTGTTGGGTGTGATTCCAGAGGCAAGCATACTCCTTTGGACTGGAGGAAGCCAGAGGATTGGGGTTATAGAGTCAGGAACTCCCAAACGACACCTTTGAAGGAGACGGCTGCATTTGGAAGGGGCCCTAAGACCGGTGCAAGAAGGTATGTGAAGAGAGACCCAGTGTCCAAGGATCTTGATTGGAAGGCTGGACATAAAAGCTGGACTACTTACTGGCCAGGATACCAGGAGAGGAAACCTAACAGCAAGGGAAGCTCAGGTATGAACTTTGATCTATGCTCTAGCTCTTCACCTGGAAGACAGCAGGGAAACAAATATTATTCTGAGAGTGATCAATTAAGGAATTCCTCTGAGCCAGACCATGATATTGATTCCATGATATTTGAGGAAGAAGGAGATATATCAAATGATCAGTTGGAATACATGGACTGCTCTCTGTCTAGGCTGCTGTTTTAAAGTACTTTCTCACTAATACAACAACCACCAAAAGGAACTATAACTTGTTCTTTTATCTACCCAGAAAAGTCTCTGCAAGAAAGCTTTAGGGTAGGATTGAGCCACGTAGAGAGAGTGAACCAGCAAAGGGGTTTGCAGCTGGCTAATTATTTGTAATTGAGCCAGGCACAAATGCACGTGAGCTCTAGAAGGAAACGTCTTTCTTGTGTGTGTGAATAGAAGAAAGTTATCCTTGATAAAGAACAGGGGTTTTTTTTGTTACTTTTGGGTTTGTTTTTGCCTTTTTGGAGCACTGCTAAGAAGGTCATTAGCAGGAGCCATCAAAAAGACCTTTTCTGTTTCCCATCAAGGTTTTTATTGATTTATTGCTTAAGAAGTTCAGTTACCTTATAACATGTTTTGTTTTTCCTGAGTACAATACTTGAAGCAAGTGTCCTTTAGGGTTACCAAGTAAATCTGTGTGGGAGAATTAACCCCATAAATAAAATCTGTTTTTCTTTGCTTACACTCGAGCATCACAACTCATTATTTTGTGAACGGCTGATTCTGGTATGAATGAACTACAACCCCCACACTCCTTTGCAAGTCATAATAATATTTTGCCTTTGCCAAGACTGTGGACTTTCATGACCAGCACCCCCATTTACAGGTTGCCTTGGCCATCTGGGGGCTACCAGAATCACCGAGGCCTTGTCCCGTAGAATCTTGAACAGAGTTCGGGCCACCAGGGGCATGGGAGGAAACGCATACAGGAGGCCCGTAGACCAAGAGATCAGAAATGCATCTGCTGCCATTCTCAGGGGATGCGGCTGTCTGGAGCAAAACCTGGGCAGCTGACGGTAAAGTGGACTTGCAAAGAGATCGATGGATAGAAGCCCCCAGCAGAGGAAGATCTGCTAGACCACCAGTGGATTCAACTGCCATTCGTGAGGCTGGAGAATCCTGCTTAGTTTGTCTGCCAAGAAGTTCTCCTGACCAGGTAGATAAACTGCTTTGAGAAACATGCCCTGTTTGGCTGCAAAGGAGCAAAGGGCCTGCGCCTCCTGACATAGGAGTCTGGACCCTATGCCCCCTTGCTTGTTCACATAGAACATTGCTACCTAATTGTCTGTCTGACCTAAGACAGACTGGTGAGAGAGGACATGAGAAAAAGTCTGTAGAGCCAAGCGGATTGCTCGCAGCTCCAAAAGATTGATCTGCTGTGTGGCCTCCCGAGGAGACCAGAGGCCTTGAGTGCACGTGCCCTGGCAATGTGCATCCCAGCCCTTTAAGGAAGCATTGGTCGTCAGCACCCTTGTGTGTGCTGGGGCCTGAAATGATACCCCCCTGAGAAGATTTGGGAGATGTAGCTACCACTGCAAGGAGTCCAAGAGTGGTTTGGACACCTTTACTCTGTCTCAAAGGTCGCCTGTGGCTTGCGCCCACAGAGCTCTGAGGCACCACTGAGCAGCCCACATGTGCAGATGGGCATTCGGGGTCACATGAACCGTGGATGCCATGTGGCCCAGAGCCGCAGGAAGTGTCTGGCGGAGACCTGAGAATTGCTTTGGAGCTGGCTGGCCAAGTCCATCAGTCTGTGGGCCCTGTCCTCGGGCAAGTATGCTCTTGTCTAATCTTGCCCCTATAAACTCTAGGTTCTGAGAGGGGAGCAAAGTGGACTTTCTGTAGTTTATGACAAAGCCCAGATGCTGAAGAAGAGAGACAGTGTGAAGAGTGGCCTGTCTGGCCTCCTGGAGAGACTGACCCCTGATGAGCCAGTCGTCCAGGTATGGGAAGACAAAAATTCCCTGATTTCTGAGGTAGGCCACCACCACCGCCAGGCACCCTGGGGGCGGACGTTAGGCCAAAGGGAAGTACTATGTACTGAAAATGGTTTCCTCCCACCACAAATCTGAGATATTGTCTGTCTAAGGAGCATAGCCAATCTCCCTGCTGGAGGTAAGGCAGCAGTATCCCAAGGGTAAGCATCTTGAACTTTTTCCTCTCCAGAAACTTGTTTAAGTTTCGCAAGTCTAGGATAGGCCGGAGGCCTCCTGCCCTTTTTGGTACAAGGAAGTACCTGGAGTAGAAGCTTTGCCCTTTCAGGTGGTGAGGCACCGGTTCCACCACCTGTTCCTTTAGAAGACTTGACAACTCCTGAAGGAGGAGGTTTCTGTGCAGAGGGAGTCTCGGAGGCTCCCCTGGAAAGTAGGAGGGGGGTATCTGGTGGAAGTGGAGCAAGTAGCCCTTCTGGACCATGCTCAGTACCCAGGTATCCCCTGTGATGGCTGGCCATCTGTAGGCGTACAGGATCAGCCGACCTCCTGTGCTGAGTGGAGCCAGCTGTGGAGAAGAGGCTATGCTGTGGGAGTCAAAACCCTGCTCCCTGCTGTGCAAGAGCCAGAGCTGGCGGCTTGGGGGTCTTCTGCCTACGGGGCCCATGCCCCTGCCCCTTGGCCTGCTGGGGAGCTGGAGAGGCCTGGTATTGGGGGTAGGAATTGTAGGCAGCACCCTTCCTCAGGAAAAAGGGCTTCTTTCCCGAGCCCTTCTTTTTCTGAGAAGGGGCAGAAGTCTTCCTGGACAGCCTTGTCCTGGTGAGAGTCTCAGTCTCGATTTACGCAGCCTTTTCTGTCATGGGCTTACCGAAAAGGTTTTCACCTCGGCAAGGGACATCGACCAACTTGTCCTGCACCCATGACTCCAGGTCTGATGACTGTAGCCAGGCCTGACGGCGTGCACTGATTCCGGCCGCGGCTACCTGGGCCGAAGCCTCGAAGCCATCATAGGCTGCTCAAGAGATAAACTTCGAGCACTCTCGAATCCCTGTTGACAAAGCCTTGAACCTCTGCAAAGGTTCCTCGGAGGGGCCAGCTGAGAACCCGGCAATCTCCTTTGCCAGGTCTCGTAGGTACATGCCCATGTATAGCTGGTGGGTCTGGACACTGCAAGATAGCATAGAGCCCTGGAAGCACTTTCTACCGAGGGCATCCAGGTTCCGGGCCTCCCGGCCGGGGGGCACCAAGGAGTGCATCTTCTGACTCTTCAGACGGTGCATGGCCGATTCCACAACCATGGAGTGGTGCGGTAGCTGCGCCTTTTGGAACCCAGGGCTCTTACTGCCTCGATAAATGGAATCAACCCGTTTGCTAAGAACCGGCGTCGAGGCCGGTGCCTCCCACATACGGAAAAGCAGCCGTTCCAGCATCGGAGGAACCGGTACAGTAAAGGCTTCCTTCGGAGGAAAATCATACTGGAGGGCATCCATAGACCTTGTGTGCTTAACTGTGGAAGATATGCTTTCCAACCAATGGTGGAAGCATCTGTGGTAAGGATGATGTACAGTTGTGGTGTACATCATCCTTACCACAGATGCTTCCACCAAGGTCTATGGATACTGCGGCGACCCTGCCCGGCTCAAGGGGTTAAGGACATGAGCAGCCGCTGTACTTCGTGAGGGAAGGAGGAAACCTTTGCCCCCAGGAATGCTGGGAGTTGTAGTTCCAGCTCTTCTCGCTCCGAATTAAGAAACTTGTAGTTGTGGTTTCTTTATAATAAGTATTTTATTAAAGTAAAAGGTAAATGTTCCATCACATGCAAACAAGGGTGCTTCCAAAGGCAAACAGAAACTTCAGGTTAAATGCAATTCAAAATACAAATGCTGCTTTTTCTCTTTCCAGCAAATTGCTCTCTTTTGCCTCCAGAGGTCCGTTGGCTTCACTGCACCTCTTACAGCCACAGTTACTTTCACTATGCTGAGAATCAGGTGGAGGTAATTAGAACTTCCATTTTCACGGCAATACAACAACTTTACAGAACTCAGCTTACACACGATAAAGGCAGTTCCCTTCAGCTTGGCTTTCCTATACAACAGAATGTACAGTCCATTTGTTCACACTCAGGTATGCTTGTATTTCCCTGGGTTACTCCTTCAAGCTGTGCTGAATTATTTGCCTCTTGTGATACTAGCTGTTTTCTAGCCTGTAAGTCTAAAAACTGTTGGAAGCTCTGAAGTAGCAATTCAGCCTGTTCCTTATGAGAGAGGGCACTACTATCTGCTATAGCTTTTCCCTTCTGCTCAAGGCTGTTTGTCTTCTCTTCCTTTAAGATAAAGGTATTAGGATAATTGCTAGTTTCTTTAGCAATTGACTCATAGGAGGAAGAATTATCTCTATATTCAGCTTGGCAGCCGGGTGGCCAATTACTCACTGTTTGTGCAGCACTTCTGCCTGCAGATGGCTCCCAGGCTCTCCAGCTGATCTGTTTGTTGCTCTCCGGCACAAACGACGTTTCAGGGAATGATTGCTCTTTCACCTGTGCTTGTCCTGAAGTCTTTCTCCCCCACGGCGATGCCTTCCAAGGGCTATCCACTTCAAGGTTAAATCCTCTCTGCGTGGGACTTCTGCTTATTTCCCTGGAATAGGATTGTGCAGGTTTTCTTCTTATGCCAGGTTCCAAAGTATCCTTAATCACTCCACTGGCTTTCCAACCATCTCCTTGTTTCTTCTTCCAATATTCCTTCCTTCCTTTACCTCCTGTATTCCTTGTACTTCTTGTACTCCTTGTACCACCTCCACTCGTGCTTCCTCCACTCGGATCTCTTATCCGTCCTCCACTCGGATCTCTTATCCGTCCTCCACTCGGATCTCTTATCCGTCCTTCACTCGGATCTCTTATCCGTCCTCCACTCGGGTCTCTTATCCGTCCTCCACTCGGATCTCTTATCCGTCCTTCACTCGGATCTCTTATCCGTCCTCCACTCGGATCTCTTATCCGTCCTCCACTCGGATCTCCTATCCGTCCTCCACTCGGATCTCTTATCCGTCCTTCACTCGGATCTCTTATCCGTCCTCTCCCTTCAGAGCCATGCTCTGGTTTAAATGTACATTCTCTTTTGGACACGCCCCTTCCTAGGGCTGGGTGTGCCCAATCAGAACTGCAGGGCTCCTCCCCTGGGCTGGTCTCCCTACTCAGCTCTGAGGAATAGAGTCTCTCTTTTTTCCTTGCCCTGTCATTTTGGTATAAATCCTGCTGACCCTCAGGATTTTCTACTATCTCCATAGGCTCAGGAGGGCGCTGTTCACCACAGATCCCCCCCCTTAAGATATCACGGGCTGGCTTCTGACCAGAGGCACAGCACGTGATTCTACTCCGGGATCTGGCGTTGACCTGTGCGTTCTTCATCCTTTTCCTGTCTTGCACTACGGTAGCTACTTGAGCTAGGGCTGTTCTATCGTGCCAAGGCTTCAGAAGGTTAATATGATACACTTGTGTGCGTCCTGTCTGATTCTTCACGAGATAGGATACTGGACCGACTGGCCGGACCACGGTACATGGGCCTTTCCACCGGCTCTCGAATTTCGGATCAGGGCCCGACACCATCACAATAACCCTGTCTCCCACGGCTAACTGGCGTGGCCGTGTGCCTTGGTCATAGTAGTCTTTCTGTCGTCGCTGATTATGTCTTAAGTTGACTTCCGCCTTCTTGGCTTCTGGCAGCCTATATGGACGTTGGCGTACTATCTCGCCCGGCGGCGTTATAATCCCATGGGTGATCAGGTCTGTCTTGCCTGGCATGGGTGTGAGGACATCCTGGTACCTTGTCAGTAGCTGGACCAACTCTTGTTTCTGGGTCCACGACAAGCCTTCATCCATTCTAGGCTCAGGGTGGCTTTTACAGACTGCGATTTGCGGCCCTAGGTCTTCCTCTTCCTTTTCTTCTACCACCGCAGCTAGAGCTTGGAAGCTGGTACCCCCGTTGACCCGAATCCACCTGCTCCTCGAGCCGTTGTAGATAAGCTGGATACTTCTTCCAGCGGAGGCAGACCTACATGCTCGCAGATTAGTTGAGCTACTCGGTCTCCAACCTGGATTTTAAAGTCCTCCTTGCCGAAGTTGAACATAAGAATTTTAATAGACCCCCTATAATCCGGGTCTATCACTCCGGCTCCTATGTCCAGAAAATGTTTCACGGCAAGTCCCGATCGTGGGGCTATTCGGCCGTAGCATCCTAGTGGCATTTCCATTTGTAGAGCAGTATCTATCAATGCCTTCCCTTGCTTAGGAACTATGCCCTCCTCAGCACTACAGAGGTCATAACCTGCTGAGTTACTTGAAGCTCTCTTAGGGGGTTGCGCATTAGGGTTCAGTTTGCAGAATCTCAGCACAAATACCGGTTTCTTCACCATTTCTTCCCTTGGAGGCGGTATTTTCCCTTTTTGCCTTTTTAGGTGAGCAAACAAAGGACTAGGCACTATGCTTTTCCTAGTGGCTTGGGTTGGAGCTTCTACCGGGGATTCTCTGGTAGCTTCTTGCTCTTTCAAAATTAAGCCTTGTTCCACTCCTTTATGGAAGTGTGGCCAGTCTTTACCCAAAACTAGGTTATGAGGTAGCTTGGGGACTACTGCAATGGGGATTTTCTTCAGTACACCTAGTGCTTTCACCTGCAGACTGTATACAGGGTTATAGCGACGTACCACCATGTACACAGCGTATCTTCACATTTCGAACAGGCTGAATCGCTATCCCTGTTGCCTGGATTTGCCGCCACAGCGCCTTGGAGAGCATTGTTTGCTCTGCGCCAGAATCAAGTATCGCAGTGGTGGCAATCCCCTGCACCTCGACCTCTATAAGAAACCCTTCACGAGCTTTATGCGCACTCTCTGCTACTAAGGCAGTCTTAAAACAATTTCTCTGTATATGCCCTTCTCGGCCACATTTAAAACATTTGCCAGGCTGAAACCTAGCCTTTACAGTCGGCATACACATTCTGCTTGCACCATATTGAAATTTCCCCTTCCTTTCTGATTCCGTGATTGCTGCCCCCTTTAACTCACTATTGCTTTTAAGAGGCATTGCTTTGGCCTGCAAGAAGCGTTCCGTGAGGTCCACTGCCTCATGTGGGGTTTTGCAGCTTTGCAGAATCAGGAAGGTCTTTATTTCATCTGGTATAGCGTTCATATATTGCTCTAGCACTAAGCTTTCTAGTATGGACTCTTTAGTCCTATGCTCCGGATTAAGCCATTTATTCAACAATGTGCTTATCCTATACACTAGGGCTTTTGGTGACTCACCCTGTTTTAACCTCACCGCTCGCAAGAGATTATGGTAGGCTAGCGGCGTAAGGCCTAGCCTTTCCCGGACCGCTTTCTTCACCTCCCCATAATTTCCGGCAAGGTCAGGTGGCATGCTCCTGTAGGCCGCCATTGCTTCTCCTGTGAGGGAAGCTGCGAACCTGATGGCCCAATATTCCTCTGGCCATGCACTCAACTGTGCTACCCTTTCAAAACTTTCAATAAAATTGTCAATGTCATCATTGTCCTTTAACTGACCAAAGTTAAACATAGTCTCTGCGCCTAAACCATGCGCAACTATAGGAGCTAAACCTGGAGGTACGGTCGGTTTCTCCTTTGGCATCTTCTGCTCAGCTACCCAGTTTTTCAGCATGTCCAGGAGGGGTTGCTGCTGAGCCTGTATGGCAGCGGCAGTCTGCTCTTGAAACTCTAGACTCAGGTCTCGCTGTTTTTCAAGTTGGGTTGCCATCCACTTGAATATCTCTGCTGCTTCCAGCGACATCTTTGCTATCTGTGAATGCAAACAGAGAGAAAAAAAAAACCAAGTGCGATTCCTCACACACACCAAAAAAAAAAAAACACTTTTCCTTTTTTTTTTTTTTTTTTTTTTTCACTAGCTGGCCAACACCCTCAGCCCTGTATCCTTTCCCTTTCCCAGGTGGATACCTATTACCTGGCTCAGGTGTTGCGTCACGCTTTCACAGCCTTCGTTGCAGCTGGCACACCGATGCTGGGACTGTCTCCTTCCTCTCAGGATGGTCTGCAATCGGTTCCTTCTTATAGTTGCTCCTTTGAAGTTTCTTTCTCTGCGCGGCACCTTGCGCATGCGTGGAAGATATCCTGCCAACGTAGCCAACTTGCGGCGACCCAGCCCGGCTCAAGGGGTTAAGGACATGAGCAGCCGCTGTACTTCGTGAGGGAAGGAGGAAACCTTTGCCCCCAGGAATGCTGGGAGTTGTAGTTCCAGCTCTTCTCGCTCCGAATTAAGAAACTTGTAGTTGTGGTTTCTTTATAATAAGTATTTTATTAAAGTAAAAGGTAAATGTTCCATCACATGCAAACAAGGGTGCTTCCAAAGGCAAACAGAAACTTCAGGTTAAATGCAACTCAAAATACAAATGCTGCTTTTTCTCTTTCCAGCAAATTGCTCTCTTTTGCCTCCAGAGGTCCGTTGGCTTCACTGCACCTCTTACAGCCACAGTTACTTTCACTATGCTGAGAATCAGGTGGAGGTAATTAGAACTTCCATTTTCACGGCAATACAACAACTTTACAGAACTCAGCTTACACACGATAAAGGCAGTTCCCTTCAGCTTGGCTTTCCTATACAACAGAATGTACAGTCCATTTGTTCACACTCAGGTATGCTTGTATTTCCCTGGGTTACTCCTTCAAGCTGTGCTGAATTATTTGCCTCTTGTGATACTAGCTGTTTTCTAGCCTGTAAGTCTAAAAACTGTTGGAAGCTCTGAAGTAGCAATTCAGCCTGTTCCTTATGAGAGAGGGCACTACTATCTGCTATAGCTTTTCCCTTCTGCTCAAGGCTGTTTGTCTTCTCTTCCTTTAAGATAAAGGTATTAGGATAATTGCTAGTTTCTTTAGCAATTGACTCATAGGAGGAAGAATTATCTCTATATTCAGCTTGGCAGCCGGGTGGCCAATTACTCACTGTTTGTGCAGCACTTCTGCCTGCAGATGGCTCCCAGGCTCTCCAGCTGATCTGTTTGTTGCTCTCCGGCACAAACGACGTTTCAGGGAATGATTGCTCTTTCACCTGTGCTTGTCCTGAAGTCTTTCTCCCCCACGGCGATGCCTTCCAAGGGCTATCCACTTCAAGGTTAAATCCTCTCTGCGTGGGACTTCTGCTTATTTCCCTGGAATAGGATTGTGCAGGTTTTCTTCTTATGCCAGGTTCCAAAGTATCCTTAATCACTCCACTGGCTTTCCAACCATCTCCTTGTTTCTTCTTCCAATATTCCTTCCTTCCTTTACCTCCTGTATTCCTTGTACTTCTTGTACTCCTTGTACCACCTCCACTCGTGCTTCCTCCACTCGGATCTCTTATCCGTCCTTTACTCGGATCTCTTATCCGTCCTCCACTCGGATCTCTTATCCGTCCTCCACTCGGATCTCTTATCCGTCCTTCACTCGGATCTCTTATCCGTCCTCCACTCGGGTCTCTTATCCGTCCTCCACTCGGATCTCTTATCCGTCCTCCACTCGGATCTCTTATCCGTCCTCCACTCGGATCTCCTATCCGTCCTTCACTCGGATCTCTTATCCGTCCTCTCCCTTCAGAGCCATGCTCTGGTTTAAATGTACATTCTCTTTTGGACACGCCCCTTCCTAGGGCTGGGTGTGCCCAATCAGAACTGCAGGGCTCCTCCCCTGGGCTGGTCTCCCTACTCAGCTCTGAGGAATAGAGTCTCTCTTTTTTCCTTGCCCTGTCATTTTGGTATAAATCCTGCTGACCCTCAGGATTTTCTACTATCTCCATAGGCTCAGGAGGGCGCTGTTCACCACAATACACACTGAATGTATGCAGCACATCAATCTTCTAGAGCTACGACTCATCAACAATGCCATCAAGAACTGGCTACAAGACAAAGTTGTCATGGTCAGAAGAGACAACAAAGTGCCCATGTTTTACATAGACAAGCAAGGAGGATTAGCACCTCTCCCATTATGCCTGGAGCGACAAGAATTTGGCATCTGATCTGCTCCCCATGGCTTACCCTTCAAGCAGTGTATCTCCCTGGGTTAGACAACCAACTGGTAGATGTTCTCAGCAGGCAGAACGTCATGAGTGGTCCCTCGACCAGACAACTACAGACTATTTTTTTCAGATATGGGGAGTTCCGCACACAGATCTCTTCATCACAGTACAAAATGCAAAAAGTTCTATACCATTTGTCCCAGCGACTCCATGGAATGCAGGCCTTCTGCATGCTTTTCCTGCCTTTCCACTCATCTAGAGAGAGTTAGAGTAGCTACTCACCTGTAACAGGTGTTCTCCAGGAGCAGCAGGAATCAGTCCTCACATATGGGTGACATCGACGTCGATGGAGCCCCCTGTGGAGCATTTCCCCAGCTTTCTAAGAAAGCCTTTGGGAATGCAGGCACGCATGCGTGGTCCCCTTCCCGCCTAAAGGTGCCATCTTTGCCAGTCATATGACAATAACAGCACTTAAAAAGCAAAATACTAAACTATGTACAACTGCAACTCCAAGGGGAGGAGGGAGGGTTGTGAGGACTGATTCCTGCTGCTCCTGGAGAACACCTGTTACAGGTGAGTAACTACTCTTTCTCCAGGACCAAGCAGGAAGTCAGTCCTCACATATGGTACTCCCCAGCTTCAGGATACCGGGGACCCAGAGCTGAAAAATGAGCTCCCTCTAGCCACAGCATCAGAGAAAGCACAGTTACTTACCTGTAACAGGTGATCTCTGGGAACAGCAGGAATTAGTCCTCACAAATGGGTACGTCGGTACCGACGGAGCCTGTGCGGGAAAGCTCCCCAGCTTCTTAGAATAGAAGCTTTTGGGACCTCCCACTGCACATGCGCACTGCCTTCCCGCCTTCCTGAACAGCTCTCCTCAGTTTCGAGTTTATAGCTGAGTCAACAGAGAGAGGACAGGAAGATAGATAGATAAAAGATACAACTCCTAGGGGAGGTGGGTGGGTTGTGAGGACTAATTCCTGCTGTTCCCAGAGATCACCTGTTACAGGTAAGTAACTGTGCTATCTCCAGGAACAAGCAGGAATAAGTCCTCACATATGGGGACTCCCTAGCTTAGATGCATGGGATCCCCTGTAAAGGTTCGCCATCTTCGTATGGATCTCAGGCATCCATTCTGGGAAGGTGGGCAGGAGTTGTTTAGGAATGGAACAGGTGCTTGAGGACAGCCTGGCCAAACAAGGCATCCCGGCGGGAGTCCTTGTCCAAACAGTAATGGGCTGTGAAGGTATGAACCGAGGCCCAGGTAGCGGCTCGACAGATCTGATCTATGGAAACAGAGTGCAGATGAGCCATAGAAGTTGCCATGGCCCTCACATTGTGAGCAGTGACATGGCCTTCCAGAGAAATGTTTTTGCTCTGGTAAGCAAAAGAAATACACTGAGCAATCCAATTGGAAAGTGTACGCTTGGAGACTGGAAGTCCCAAATGGGAAGGATCAAAGGCCACAAAAAGTTGAGAAGACTTTCGATGTGGCTGAGTCCTATTAAGGTAAAAAGCGAGAGCTCTTTTACAATCCAGAGTATGAAGGTTCCTCTCTGCATTGGATGCATGAGGAGCTGGAAAAAAGACAGGTAGATATACCTCTTGATTAAGATGAAAAGGCGAGACCACTTTAGGCATAAAGTGGGGATTCGTCCTAAGGACCACCTTATCATGATGAAATCTTGTGTAAGGTGGATTAGCCACTAAAGCCTGCAGCTCACTGATGCGGCGAGCCGAAGTGACTGCAATGAGGAAGATGACCTTCCAGGAAAGAAATTTCAAGGAGGTGGAAAACATTGGCTCAAAAGGTGGCTTCATAAGTTGACCGAGCACTAGATTCAAATCCCATGCGACCGGGGGTGGTCTGATGGGAGGTTTAGTGAGAGTCAGGCCTCTCATGAATCTTGCAACAAGAGGATGAGAGGAGATAGGTTGTCCATTTATATGTTTCAAGGATGCTGCAATAGCACTTAAATGGACTCTTACCGAATTCGTCTTGAGGCCTGCATTGGATAGATGCAGGAGATAATCAAGAAGAGAATTCAAAGGAAGTGCCAGAGGGTCAAGACCCTGCTGAGCACACCAAATGGAAAAACGTTTCCATTTGAAAGCATAGGAACGCCTGGTAGAGGGTTTCCTAGAGGCAGAAAGGATATCTTTCACTGGTTGGGAAAGATGAAAGTCTTGAAGGCTTAAGCCTTCAGTAACCAAGCACTGAGGTGAAGGGATTTGGGGTTTGGGTGCCACAAAGTCCCCTCCTCCTGAGACAGGAGGTCTGGCGCAGCTCCCAGATCCAAGTAGGATCCCTGGGAGAGCTGTAGAAGTAGAGGGAACCACACTTGGCGTGGCCAGCGTGGAGCTATGAGGATCATAGTTCCATGATCCCTCTGGAGTTTGAACAGAGTCTTGGGAATCAAAGGAATGGGTGGAAAGGCATATAGGAATGCCTGATTCCAATTCAGGAGAAAGGCGTCCGTGGCCTGAGCTCCCTGACACGGAGTTCTGGAACAGAACCGGGGAAGTTTGGCATTCCACGGACTTGCAAAGAGGTCTATGTCCGGGGTCCCCCATTCCTGAAAGATTCGGTTTATTTGGTCCAAATGTAGGGACCATTCGTGTGGCAGCAGAACTCGACTGAGCCTGTCTGCCCGAGAGTTTTGAACTCCTGGGAGATACACTGCTAGCAGGTGAATCTGATGCTCTCTGGCGAAGGCCCATAGTCTTAGAGCTTCGTTGCAAAGCGACAGAGAGCCCGTCCCTCCTTGTTTGTTATGTAAAACATGGCCACCTGATTGTCCGTCTGAACTAGGACAGTGAGGTTGGCTAGGAGGGAGTGGAAGACCTTGAGGGCAAGGTAAATTGCTCGCAGTTCCAGAAGATTGATATGAAGGGTGGTCTCCTGTAGAGACCAAGTGCCCTGAGTGGAGAGAGTTTGCAGATGGGCTCCCCACCCTGTTTGGGAGGCATCTGTTGTGAGGGTTGCTTGGGGTAGCAATGGTTGAAATGGAGCCCCCAACAACAGATTCTTGGTGGAAGTCCACCAGTGGAGGGACCAAAACAGACGATCGGAGGTTTGTATTTGGTCTGAGAGCGCTCCTGACGCCTGAGTCCACTGAGTGGCCAGGGTCCATTGAGCTGCTCTCATATGAAGACGAGCATAGGGCACCACATGCACTGTGGAGGCCATATGACCCAGTAGGCGTAGCATTTCCCTGGCTGTCAAGTGAGTGCTGGACTGAGCTTGGGAGGCCAAACTCAGGAGGCGCTGGCCTCGAACATGTGGAAGGTAGGCCCTTGCAGTGATGGTGTCCAACTGGGCCCCTATGAATTCTAGAGATTGAGTAGGGATGAGTTGGGACTTGGGAAGGTTTACTACCAGTCCCAGATACTGCAAAAGGCTCCTTGTGTGGTCCAGGGAAATCTGGGCCTGTGACTGAGTTGGAGCTCGGATGAGCCAGTCGTCCAGATATGGGAAGACAAAGATTCCCATGCCTCTTAGAAATGCGGCTACGACTGCCATGCATTTTGTGAATACTCTTGGAGCAGAGGCTAGACCGAAGGGGAGTACTCTGTATTGGAAATGTTTTCCCTGAAACAGAAAGCGAAGATACTTTCTGTGGGATGGATGGATGAGTATATGGGTATACGCATCCTGTAGGTCTAGAGAACAAAGCCAGTCCTGACCCTGAAGGTAAGGAAGGAGAATGCCGAGAGACAGCATTTTGAATTTCTCCTTGAAGAGAAATTTGTTCAATTCTCTCAGATCTAGGATTGGTCTGAATCCCCCTGTCTTCTTTGGAATGAGAAAATAAGGGGAGTAGAAACCGGACCCTTGTTGAGGAAGAGGAACCTCTTCTATGGCCCCTTGGGCAAGAAGAGAGGAAACCTCTTGACCCAACAGGGTTAGGAGAGATGGGGGAGAATTGAATGGTCTCACCATATGATGGGGAGGAAGGCTGGAGAAATGAAGTTTGTAACCCTCTCGAATGATAGAGAGGGTCCATTGTTCTGTTGTGATTTGTTCCCATCTGGGAGCAAAGTGAACCAACCTTCCGGGTATGGTGAGAGGTTCTGGTTGTGTTAGAACCAGAAGTGGCAGGTTCCCTAGGAGCAAGTCAAAACCCCTGAGGGGTTGGAGCCTGCTGAGCTACAGTAGCTGCTGCAGGCTTAGCTCGTGCTTGTTTGGATTGCTGACGCTTAGCAGTATAGCGAGGTTGAGAAGACTGCTGGCCAGTATTTGAAGCAACTCTGGCCTTCTTATAGTAAGGCCTTTTAAAAGACTTTTTCTTAGTAGGAATTGAAGTGGACTTTGAAAGTCTTTCCAAGGTGGCATTTTCAGCATCCATCTGGGTGGCTTTGATTTGCCACTCTTCCCCAAATAAGTTCTCACCTGTACAGGGCAGATTCCGTAAGCCATCTAGAACCCAAGGTTCCAGATCAGAGGCCTGGAGCCAAGCAAGACGTCGGGCTGCAATAGCAATGCCCGAAGCCCTACTGGCTCCCTCAAAGGAATCATATGCTGCCCTATTAGAGAACTTAGAAACCTCTAAGAGTTGTTTCACTAGGGAAAGGAATCCCTGCTTTTTATCCTCAGGGATAAAGGGGGCAAAATGCCGCACCTTTTTGGCAAGTTCCTCCAGGAACATGCCCATATAGAGACTGTAGGAATTAATCCTGGCTATAAGCATACTAGCCTGGAAAATTTTCCTACCAAAAGAGTCCAAAGTCTTACATTCCCGTCCTGGAGGGGTGGAAGAGTGCCTTTTGGTACTCCTAATCTTCTTCATTGCAGACTTCACCACAATAGAGTGGTGAGGCAATTGAGTCTTTTGGAAACCAGGAGAAGGAGGGACCCTATACATGGTGTCCAACCTACGGGAATAAGGAGACAAAGTCAAAGGATTTTCCCAGAAATCCATCAGTTGTTCTTGAAGGATTTCATGGATAGGCAGGGTAACTGCCTCCTTAGGGGCCTTTGAGTATCCCAAAATATCCAGTTTTTTGGATCTGGGTTCCTTTTCAGAGGATGTGGTAATAGAAAGGGCTGTAGCCATATCTAAAACAAAGTCCTGGAAGGACAAATCCTCTGGAGGGGACATTCTCCTTTTAGGAGAAGAGGGCTCCTCAGGTAAGTTGAGTGAAAACTCAGCAGAATCATCAGAGGAGTGAAAATCCTCAGAGGAATCGGTGCTTTCCTCTAACGCACGATACGCGTACCGATCGGTATCGATATCGGGCGTATCGGGTATGGAACCGGTATGGAGCGAAAGCCCATACGGTACCGACTTGCGTTTAGAGGTGGACGGCCTCGATACCGGCATGGCGGACGATACCGGTATCGGGCCCGGAACCGCTGAAAGCGGAACCGATGGCGTTGCAGCTTTAATGAAAGCCATGACGGCCTGCTGCATGGACTGTACAGTATCGCCCATGGACGCCATAGCTGCCTGGATGTCGGTACCGGAGTGACCCGGTACCCCAGAGCAGGCTAACAGGTGATCTGTCGAGGCCGTAGCATCGATATCAACCTGAGACCCCTGAATTGGCGTTTTTGGAAGTTGGACTTCCCGCCGGGGTTGTTTGGCTGGGGCAGGGTCCTCAAGTTCTAAGCTAAGAGCCTCTCGATGCTTTGAAGGAGATTTGCTCTTTGAGGACTTGCCCACAGAAGGTTTGGTTACCTGAGATCCATCCGGAGAAGAAGACCTGGATGACTGTGATGCTGTATTCTCTGAAGCAAACAGCACATGGAATTTGTTGGCCGGTTCTGCAGCCCACGTTTAGACATGTGGGAGCAAGATGGGCAGTCCGGTATGGAATGGTCAGGCCCCAAACATTTCAGACACCAGTCATGGGTGTCTGTGACTGAAATAACAGCATTACATTTGGTACACTTCTTAAATCCAGGGGCTGGCTTCTCCATGAGGAGAAATTGAGTAGGCCGAGAGGCCTCTCTGAAGTGACCAAAAAGCTAAAAAATAAGAAAAAAGAATTATAATTTTTTAAAGAAAGAAAGAAAAGACCGGCGATACCGGTATCGGTATGGGGAAGGCAGGTACGCGGTCTAAAGAAACAAATAAAATAACAATTTCTTCAGCGGTGACAGGAACACGACCTGCTGGCTCCGCGGAAAAAGAGAAACTGAGGAGAGCTGTTCAGGAAGGCGGGAAGGCAGTGCGCATGTGCAGTGGGAGGTCCCAAAAGCTTCTATTCTAAGAAGCTGGGGAGCTTTCCCGCACAGGCTCCGTCGGTACCGACGTACCCATTTGTGAGGACTTATTCCTGCTTGTTCCTGGAGATAAGGATTTCACTGGACTACACCTCCACCGGTAGCCCAACCAGAGGGCTGAAGGGTAGGTTGCCTAAACCTCGAAGAGATTCCGGAGCACTGCCTGACCGAAAGCACTGTCCCTACGGGACTCCCTCTCTAGGCAGTAATGGGCCGCAAAAGTCTGGCTTGAGGACCAAGTTGCAGCCCTGCAGATGTCTGCCAACGGTACAGAGCGGAGATGAGCTACTAAGGCAGCCATTGCCCTGACACGGTGGGCCGTGACCCGACCCTGCAAAGAAAGGTCAGCTGCCCTGTAAGCCCAGGTGATACAGTCAGCCACCCAGATGGACAAGGTACACTTGGACACAGGCACCCCCAAGTTATTGGGGTCAAAAGATACGAAGAGCTGAGTAGCCCTTCTATGCCCCTGCGTACGCTCAAGGTAGAAGGATAAGGCCCTCTTACAGTCCAGGGTATGCAGGACTGTCTCAGCCCGGCTAGCATGGGGCCTAGGGAAGAATGTTGGAAGAACCACCTCCTGGTTGAGATGGAAGGAGGAGACAACCTTAGGGAGGAACTTAGGATGAGTCCTAAGGACTACCCTGTTCCTATAGAAGTGAGTGTAAGGCCTATCACAGACTAAGGCCTGAAGTTCACTTACTCGCCTGGCCGAGGTTAAGGCCACCAGAAAGAGAGTCTTCCAAGAAAGGAAGCGAAGATGGCATGTAGCCATCGGTTCAAAAGGTGGGCGAGTTAATTGCTGCAAGACCACATTCAACTCCCACTCAGGAGCTGGTGGACGGATAGGAGGCTTGAGCAGAAGCAAGCCTCTGAGGAACCTGGACACCAATGGGTGAACCGACAAGGAGTGCCCTTCCACCAGTGAGTGGTGAGCTGCTAGAGAATTAGACTTAAGGCCCTGATTGGACAAATGCAAGAGATATTGAAGCACCACTGGTACAGCGCAGGAGAAGGGATCTGCCTGGTTTTCTCGACACCAGAAGGAGAATCTCTTCCATTTCAGGGCATAGGTTTTCCTGGTGGATTGCTTTCTAGAGGCTAATACCACCTCTTCCACTTCCTGAGGCAGGCCCCAGGGAGCTAACACTACCCTTGCAGCCTCCAGGCCATCAAATTGAGAGACTGGAGATTGGGGTGCAGAAGGAAACCCTGATCCTGAGATAGGAGATCGGACTGTAACCCCAGAGGCAGTGGGGTGTCCACTGCCAGTTGAAGCAGAAGTGGGAACCAGGGTTGCCTTGGTCATCTGGGAGCTACCAGAAGCACCGAGGCCTTGTCCCTTACAATCTTGAAGAAAGTTCGGGCCACCAAAGGCATGGGAGGAAACGCATAGAGAAGGCCCTGGTTCCAGGAAATGAGAAAGGCATCCGCTGCTACTCTTAGGGGATGCGGTTGCCTGGAACAGAACCTGGGTAACTGGTGGTTCAGGGGACTGGCATAGAGATCTATGGTTGGAAGTCCCCATTTCAGAAAAATTTGTTGAACCACTAATGGGTGTAGCTGCCATTCGTGGGGCTGCAGAATCCTGCTCAACCTGTCTGCTAGGAAGTTCTCTTGATCTGGCAGGTAGACCGCCTTGAGCATCATGCTGTGTCTGAGCGCAAAAGAGCAAAGGGCCTGTGCCTCCTGACACAGGAGTCTGGATCCAGTGCCCCCTTGCTTGTTCACATAAAACATGGCCACCTGATTGTACCAGAACAGACTGGTGAGCCAAGGTGTGAGAGAAGGCCTTGAGGGCTAAGCGAATGGCTCGAAGTTCTAATAGGTTGATCTGGTGAGTGGCCTCCGCAGGAGACCACAGGCTCTGGGTGCACTTGTCTGCACAATGAGCACCCCAGCCCCGCAGAGAGGCATCCGTGGTCAACACCACAGTGGGGACAGGAACTTGAAAGGACACCCCCTGTAGTAAGTTGGGGGGGTGTAGCCACCACTGAAGGGAGTCCAGGAATGGCTTGGATACCCGCACTCTGTCTGTGAGGTGTCCTGTGGCCTGCTGCCACTGAGTCCTGAGGCACCACTGGGCCGGCCGCATATAAAGACGAGCACTGGGGGTCACATGCACTGTTGATGCCATGTGGCCCAGAAGCTGTAGGCAAAGCTTGGCAGACACCCTTGGCACAGTGAGAAATTGGTGTGCCAAGGTGATGAGCCTCTGTGCTCTGTCCTCTGGCAAGAAGGCCTTCGCCTCTTGGAGTCCAACCTTGCTCCTATGAATTCTAGGTTCTGGGAGGGGAGCAAAGTGGACTTTGCGAAGTTTATGACAAAGCCGAGGTGTTGCAGGAGGGACACCACTCTGGAGGTGGCCTGTCTGGATTCCTGGTAAGTCTGACCCCTGATAAGCCAGTCGTCCAGGTAGGGGAAGACAAATACCCCCTGATTTCTGAGGTAGGCCGCTACTACAGCCAGGCACTTTGTGAAGACTCTTGGTGCGGAGGTGAGGCCAAAGGGCAGTACTCTGTACTGGTAATGGTTTCCTCCCACAGTGAACCTGAGATAATTTCTGTGGTCTGGATGAATGAGGATGTGAGTGTACGCATCCTTTAGATCCAATGATCCAATGATCTCCATGATCTCTTCAACATCGTAAGAACAATGGCAAAGGAACCAACACCCCAACATACACAAACAATACACCCTCAAGACTATGCTAAATACCTAAAGTCAAAGATGACAAAAACACCCAACATCTGCACCACTGGACCAACAAAGAGTGATATGCATTCACAGTCACCCATTAACCAAGTTTAAATACATTATCAATCAAAGAAATTGAAAACACTATCGCATCAATAATGCTACCACCGCTGCAAGTGATCCATGTCCAGCAGCTTGGATAAAAACCTTAAACATGAAGTAAGCTTCTTCATACAGAATATCCTTGAACAATCTTTTTCAACTGGAACCTTTCCTCAAAGCCTCAAGCAAACATCAATTAGACCATTATTAAAAAACAGCAAATTAGACCCCCTAAAAGTAGAATCTTACAGGCCAATATCCAGTATCCCACTCCTAGCAAAAATAATGAGAAAGTGGTCCAACGGCAAATACAACAGCACATAGACACTGAAGCTCCACTTGACCCTGCACAACACGGATTTAGAGAGGCTCATGGAGTTGAGACCCTCCTCATCACACTATTCAACACACTAATCACAGGAATAGATAACATCCACCAAGGATTCATACTTATATTCATGGACATCTCAGCTGCGTTCGACTCAGTAAGCCACCAAATACTTATCGATCGCCTTAAGGAAAAAGGAATAGCTGGTGTCGCACTCGACTGGTGTATATCCTACCTAACTAACCGTTGGCAACAAGTACGAATTGGCGAAACTGCATCTGAACCATTTCTTCAAGATCAAGGGGTACCGCAAGGATCTTCTCTGTCAGCGTTGATGTTCAATATATACATGCAACCATCTGCGACCTCATTCGTTCCTATAATGTCACCTGTTTAGCATATGCAGACGACATTCTACTATACATGCCATTCTCCACCAACCACCCCGATTATACACCATTGACAACATGCCTCGAAGCAGTAGAAGATTGGCTCATCTCACAAAATCTGAGAATCAACCACAGCAAGACTGATGTGATGTTTATAACAAGGAACCAAAACTTCACACCTCCAACCTCCGTAAAGATAAAGGACAAGGAATTAACAGTAAAACCTACACTACGCTACCTAGGTATAACCCTCGACCAGCGCCTCAATATGAAAGCCCACATAAAAAACATAACAAAACTAATATATCACAAGATACGTACATTACGCCACCTGCAACCCTTACTTGAACCCTCAGACTTCAGAACCGTCTACCAAGCCCTGATAATGCCTCACATCGACTTTGCAAATGCAATTCTATACGGGCTCCCTCAAGCAACATTAAATCCCCTTCAACTGGCGATGAACACTGCCGCCAGAGTACTTGAAGGAATATCAAAGACAGATCACATAACCCCAGTCCTAAAAAGACTCCACTGGTTACCAACCAACGCAAGAATTCACTACAAGATACTGATCACTACATTCAAAGCCATAAACAACCAAGCACCATCAACTGTCACCAACCTTGTACATTTACAGACCCCCAACAGATCCAGAAGATCAACTGCTATAAATACATTAATAATCCCGAAACAAACAGTCAGATACACTAAGGAAACAACTAAAAGAGCCTTCAGTATCCATGCCCCAATAACCTGAATGCCCTCCCACCAGAACTGAGAGCTATAACAGCCTAACAATTCAGAAAAAGCCTCAAACACTACCTCTTCCTAAGCTATTTCCCAATCTAATCTTTGCACATGAAAATACTACAGACACTTTTTCTGACCAAGACATTCCCCAAACGATATCCAAATGTGACTAATGTATTTTGAATTTTCTGTAAATAGTTAGTTACCTATATAGTTTACCTTTTTAATACCAAGTTCAAAGACCCCGTTACTTGTAAAGTGCATTACAGCTCTCTGTATGTATATGTTTGTTCCATGTAAACCGCGCTGATGACAATAGTGCGGTATATAAGAGATGTTAAATAAATAAATAAATAAATAAATAAAAGAGCATAGCCAATCTCCCTGCTGCAGGTGGGGCAGAAGTGTTCCAAGAGTAAGCCGCATATAATTCCCATCTGCATATAATTCCCATCTGGCGCAACATCGTGAAGCAGTAACTACCAACCTAAGGCAATTTCACATAGATTCGCTGAAGCGGTCATTGAACAAACCTCATGACCTTTTCAGCCTCGTAAAGAAATTAACAAAGGAACCAGTACCTGAACAAGCAAACTATATCCACCCTCAAGACTTTGCTGACTATCTGCAAACAAAGATAAGCCATACCAACAAATCTCCAGTACCCTCAAGGGCAATAGTACAAAACAATATAACACCCTTGACCATGTTCTCTACACCAGCTAAGATACACATTGAAAACACCATCACTACGATCAACACCACCACTGCCCAGACTGACCCATGCCCTGCCTTCTGGATAAAGGAGCTACGGTCTGATCTTAGCCCATTTATAGCCAAGCTCATGGAAAGATCTTTTACAACAGGGGTGTTTCCTCAATCCCTCAAACATACCTCCATTAGACCTCTGTTGAAAAACAGCAAGCTCGATAGCTTGAAAGTGGACTCTTACAGACTGATATTGAGCATTCCACTTTTGGCTAAAATAATAGAAAAAGAGGTACAAAGACAAATCCAAGACCATGTCGACAACAACTCACCACTAGACCCATGCCAATATGGTTTTAGAGGACAACACGGCGTAGATACCCTCCTCACCACACTTATAAATAACATATCCACAGGAATTGATAACATCCGGCAGGGCTTTGTCCTTATATTCCTTGACATAGCAGCTGCTTTTGACTCAGTATGTCACGAGCTTCTACTGGTGCGCCTCAGGGAGAAGGGTATTTCAGAAACGGCGATAACCTGGTGTGAATCTTATCTCACAAACAGATGGCAACATGTACGTTCAGGGGCCTCAACTTCTAAACCTTTCCACCAAAAGCAAGGAGTCCCGCAGGGATCATCCCTCTCCGCCCTGATATTTAATATCTACATGCAACCTATCTGTAATCTCATTCGCTCCTTTGGGGTAAACTGCCTGGTATACACGGATGACGTCCTACTTTACATGCCCTTCTCAACAGAAAACCCAGACCTTTCACCAATTACAGAATGCTTTGACTCAGTATCCAATTGGCTTCAATCACAAAACCTTAGAATTCAGCACAAGAAACGGAGGTGCTTTTCATCATGAGGAATTCAAATTTCAAAACACCAACACATATAAAAGTCAAGGAAGCAGAACTCCAGACTAAATCCTCGATCAGGTACCTCGGAGTCACTTTGGACCAGCGCCTTGACATGAAACTCCACATAAGCAATGTAGTCAGAGCGATATACCACAAGATCCGTACCCTCAGGCATCTTTGTTTCCTACTCGATCCAAGCGACTTCCAAACTATCTATCAGGCACTTATCATGCCTCATTTTGACTACGCAAATTCAATCCTGCATGGTCTCCCTCTGTCTACTTTAAACCCTCTACAGCTTGCAATGAATTCTGCAGCGAGAGTTCTAATCAGATCGCCTAAGAGGAATCATATCACACCCATCCTAAAACATCTTCACTGGCTCCCCATTCAGTCCAGACTATCGTTCAAAATTCTGCTGCTTACTTTCAAGTCAATCAATGGTCTAGCCTCTACATCACTAGCGGAACTCATTTATACCACACCATCCAACAGGTCCAGGAGATCAACAGCGATAAACTCATTAGTTGTCCCAATAGAATTAACCCACTGCACTCACGCTACAGCTAACAGAGCTTTCAAACTATTTGCACCGAGAAGCTGGAATTCTCTCCCACCCAACATATGAGCAATCACTGACTTGGTCCAATTTAGGAAGGCAGTGAAACACTACCTATTCCTTCAGCACTACAAGATAGACGAAGATACAGTAACGTCACCTACAGTCTAATATAGATATTATGACAAAACCTCCGCTATAAGACACTTATTAGTTTAGCTTGTACAATATGAAAATCTGATGTAAATAGTTACCCCAAGTTATCCAAGTTCTATTTCCTGTTACCTGTAAACACTGTTTCATTATATGCAACGTGTATGTTTTTATGTTCTATGTAAACCGCACTGATGTTGAATAGTGCGGTATAAAAGAAATGTAAATAAATAAAAATAAAATAAAAAATAAGCATCTTGAACTTTTCTTTCACTAAGAACTTGTTGAGGTTCCTGAGGTCGAGAATGGGCCGGAGGCCCCCTGTTCTCTTGGGTACCAGGAGGTACCTGGAGTAGAACCCTTGCCCTTTCAGGTGGGGAGGGACAGGCTCCACCGCCTTGTCCAGAAGCAGGCCTTGAAGCTCCTGAAGGAGAAGGTCTGTGTGTAAGGGAGGCCTTGGAGGCTCTCCTGGGAAGTAAGCAGGAGGGAACTGTTGGAAATGGAGCATATAGCCCTTGTGGACTATGCTCAGAACCCAATGCATCTCCAGTTACTGGGGGCCACCTGTGGGCAAACAGGGCCAGATGACCTCCTGTGCAGAGAGGGGACAGCAAAGGAGGAAAGGCTATGCTTAGGGAGTCAAAAAAACCCTCCCTGCTGTGTAGGAGCAGGAGCCGGAGGCTTGGGGGTTGGCTGCCTACGGGGCCCACGTCCCTGCCCCTTGGCCTGCTGCCCCTGTTGGGGAGCTGGGGAGGCCTGGCAATGAGGGAAAGGTTTGTAGGCAGCCGCCTTCCTCGGGTAAAAGGACTTCTTACCCGAGCCCTTTTTTTCTGAGAAGGGGCAGAGGTCTTACTGGACAGTCTGGTCCGAGTAAGGTGCTCGGTCTCGAGCTCAGCAGCCTTCTCGGCCATGGGTTGCCAAAAAGGTTCTCACCTCGGCAAGGGACATCGACCAACTTGTCCTGAACCCAAGGCTTGAGGTCCGATGACTGCAGCCATGCCTGGCGTCGGGCGGCGATGCCGGCTGCCGCTGCTCGGGCCGAAGCCTCGAAGCCATCGTAGGCCGCTCGGGACATGAACTTAGAGCAGTCTCGGATACCTGTAGACAATGACTGGAACCTCTGCAAAGGTTCCCCGGAGAGGCTAGCCGCGAACCCGGACATTTCCTTGGCCAGGTCCTGAAGGTACATGCCCATGTACAGCTGGTAAGACTGGACACAGCAAGCAAGCATCGAGCCCTGGAAGCACTTTCTGCCAAAAGCATCCAGGTTCCGGGCCTCCCTGTCGGGAGGCACTGCAGAGTGCATCTTCTGGCTTTTCAGACGATGCATGGCCGATTCCACCACCATGGAATGGTGCAGCAGCTGCGCCTTCTGGAATCCAGGGCTCTTCCTGAGTTGATAGATGGAATCGACTCTCTTGCTCAAAACCGGCGCCGAGGCCGATGCCTCCCACATCCTGAAGAGGAGCCGTTCCAGCATCGGAGGAACCAGCACAGTAACAGCCTCCTTCGGAGGACAGTCATACTGGAGGTCCTCGAGCTCCTCGGCTCGAGGCTCCTCCTCGGGGTCCGCAGGAATGGCCAAGGCCTTAGCCATATCCCTGATGAACTCCGAGAACCGGGTATCCTCCGGAGGAGACCTACTCCGGGGTTCGGACTGCGGTGAGTCCGATGGGACGCACCGCATCCGGAAGGTATCGGGGGACTCCTCGTCCTCCGTCTCCCAAGCAGACTCATCCGAGGAGGAGTCAGGGGACTCCGACTGCGTGGGTCTCGGTGGCACCCGCTCCGACGCCGAAGTCACCGGCGTCGACATCCTCGGTTCCAAACGGGAGGTCGAGGGTGACCGCGACCGAGGACGACCTCGAGCCTTCATGTTCCCTCTAATTCGGCTCAGTCTCCGGGGTCGACTTCGACGTCGATGTCCTGGTGGTCGGGGCAGATGCACCAGCGAGGCTGGTCATCAGTACCCGCTGCTGCTCCATGAAGGCAGACAATCAGCTCCCAGCTCAGGAGACGCAGCAGCCCCCGACTCGGGCCCCGGCGGCGCCGGGCCTGATGACGGCTCTCTCGGAGGAGAGTTCATGAGGACTACAGGACTTACGTGTCCAACGGACTCCGACTCCACACAAGGCATTTTGGTCGACTTCTCTGGCTCCAAAGGCCCGGGGCGGCGGTCAGGGGTCTGAGACCTGGCCCTCGAGGAGCCAGGGACCTCTTCCGACGCTGCCCTCGCGAGCCGCTTCTTCCTCTTGAGTTCCCGGTCGGGGGACCCCCTTTCCGAGGAACCCCGACTCCCGAGATGTCGAGGCCTCAGATGAGGTCTGGGCCCGGCCAGAGGCAGAGTCTGAAAAAATCCTTTCCTTTTGATGCTGTCGGCTGCGTAGTGCCTTGGCAGGCATTTTACCACATGGGCCACAGGACTGAGGATCATGGTCCAGGCCCAGGCACTGAAGGCAGCAGTCGTGTGTGTCGGTGAGAGACATGAGTTTCTTACACCAATCACACTTTTTGAAACCACTGGAAGCCATTGGGGAAAAAAGGGCCCCCGCGAGGTCAAAGGACCGGCTATCCAGGGAAACAGAAAAAAAGGCGTGAATGCCAGCCATGAAGAGCAAAAAACTAAAAATAGAAAAACGGGCTCGATACCGGTGTACCGAACCCGGCGGGAAGGCGAACCGGCGTCGAACCGGGGAAAAAACGAAGAATCGCTGAAGAAGAAAGTCAACTTTTCCGGGCGACTAGGACAAGCGTCCGACAGGCTCCACGGAAAAAGAGAGACTGGCAAAGATGGCACCTTTAGGCGGGAAGGGGACCGCGCATGCGTGCCTGCATTCCCAAAGGCTTTCTTAGAAAGCTGGGGAAATGCTCCGCAGGGGGCTCCATCGATGTCGATGTCACCCATATGTGAGGACTGACTTCCTGCTTGGTCCTAGAGAAACAAAAGATTCACAAGGACAAATCCTAGATCATTCTCATTACCCCATGCTTGCTGAGACAGATCTGGGATCTCAGGCTTCTTGCTCTCAATGCAGAACCATAATTCAATCTTAAGTTTATGCTTACTCAAGTAAAGCACAGTTACTTACCTGTAACAGGTGATCTCTGGGAACAGCAGGAATTAGTCCTCACATATGGGTACGTCGGTACCGACGGAGCCTGAGTGGGAAAGCTCCCCAGCTTCCCAGAAGGAAAGCTTTTGGGGCCTCCCACTGCGCATGCACGCTGCCTTTCCGCCTTCCTGACCAACTCTCCTCAGTTCGAGTTTATAGCTGAGACAATAGAGAGAGGAAAGGAAGAGAGAGAGAGATACAACTCCTAGGGGAGGTGGGCGGGTTGTGAGGACTAATTCCTGCTGTTCCCAGAGATCACCTGTTACAGGTAAGTAACTGTGCTATCTCCAGGAACAAGCAGGAATAAGTCCTCACATATGGGGACTCCCTAGCTAAGATGCCCGGGAGATCCCCTGAAGGGTATGAGACCCTGAAAGGTTCTTCATCTTCCTATGGATCTCAGGCATCCATTCAGGGAAGGTGGGCTGGAGTTGTTCAGGAATGGAACAGGTGTCTGAGGACAGCCTGACCAAACAAGGCATCCCGGCGGGAGTCCTTGTCCAAACAGTAATGGGCTGTAAAAGTATGAACCGAGGCCTAGGTGGCTGCTCGACAGATCTGGTCAATGGACACAGAGTTTAGATGAGCCATAGAGGTGGCCATGGCCCTCACGTTGTGAGCGGTGACATGGCCCTCCAGAGAAAGGTTCTTACTCTGGTAAGCAAAAGAGATACACTGAGCAATCCAATTGGAGAGTGTTCTTTTGGAGACTGGAAGTCCTAAATGAGAAGGATCAAAAGCAACAAAAAGCTGAGAAGACTTTCGATGTTGCTGTGTCCTGTGGAGGTAAAAGGCAAGAGCTCTTTTACAGTCTAGAGTATGAAGGTTCCTCTCTGCATTGGATGCATGAGGAGCTGGAAAAAAGACAGGTAAATAAACCTCTTGATTAAGATGAAAAGGTGAGACCACTTTAGGCATAAAGTGAGGATTTGTCCTAAGGACTACCTTATCATGATGGAACCTTGTGTAAGGTGGATTAGCCACTAAGGCCTTCAGTTCACTGATGCGGCGAGCTGAAGTGACTGCAATGAGGAAAATAACCTTCCAGGAAAGAAATTTCAAGGAGGTAGTGGCTAAGGGTTCAAAAGGTGGCTTCATAAGCTGACCAATAACCAAGTTTAAGTCCCATGCCACCGGAGGAGGTCGAATGGGAGGTTTAGTTAAAGTTAAGCCTCTCATGAATCTTGCAATGATGAGAGGAAACAGGTTGTCCATTGATGGGCTTAAGTGATGCCGCAATAGCACTCAAATGGACTCTTACTGAATTCATTTTGAGTCCTGCATTGGAAAGATGCAGGAGATATTCCAAAAGAGAATTCAATGGGAGTGCCAGAGGGTTAAGACCCTTTTGAGCACACCAAATGGAAAATCTTTTCCATTTAAAAGCGTAAGAACGCCTAGTGGAAGGTTTCCTAGAGGCATTAGGATATCCTTCACTTGCTGCGAAAGATTGAAGTGTTGAAGGTCTAGGCCTTCAGTAACCAAGCTGCATTACCAATTAAAGATTTATTTGGATTTTTTTTGGATCAGCAAAGATATTGTACTTTATTATAAGAAATTGAACTCATGAGCCATTCTGCCTGTGAGGACAAGATAAGAATTCATCAATTGTAATGAAGAAGCCTTGAGCTGCTTCTAAAACCATGGGGGGTGTCTCCCTTGACAAGGAGTCCTTAAGGCAAACAAATTTAAACCCATTAATGATGACAAAAGAACACTTCATCTAGCCTTGGAATGTAGACCATGGGGGATGTGTCCTTTGAGCATTCTCAGATGTCTGACCACAAGGGGGGTGATCAGAAGCCTGCCCAGAAACCAAAGTAAAAAAGGTGGATGGGGTGGAGAGAAGTTCATGTGAGAGTTCGATCAGCAAAGAATGTTGTATTCTTCAGCCATGCTGAATTAGGAATTAGCTTGCTAGCCCAGCCCAGGAGCTAATGGAACTGAGCTTGGGGGTTACAACCAATCCTGATTTGAGCATGCAGTGTGTTAACCTATGGCATGCAGCCAGCACAAGTCTGATTCTGTGTTAACCTATGGCATGCAGCCAGCACAAGTCTGATTCTGTGTTAACCTATGGCATGCAGCCAGCATGAGTCTGGTTAAGGTACTTTAGGGGGACTCTCAGAAGGAAAGATGGGACTGCAACTGATATACGAGGCAGGCGTGTCTCTGTATTTTTTCCCGGATTTTCCTCCTGAGTGATCGCTGAACAGTCCCCCACCTGGAGTGATGAGCTATAATATCCGGTAAAAGTATTAATGCTTACCTTTGTGCCTAATCATTATTCTAAAGGACTCAATCTAATAAAAGCATATTGTATTTGCTAAAGTGTCTGTGCCTAGTCTGTGAGCTAGGTGAGTGACAGGGTTAACTCATACTGTATTTGCCAGAATATTTATGCCTAGTCAGTGAGCTAAGTGAGTGACAGGGTCAAAGGAAAAGCATAGAACTTGGCAATACACAAGCTCTGAGGTGAAGGGACTTGGGATTTGGGTGCCACAAAGTCCCCTCCTCTTGAGACAGAAGGTCTGGAGCCGCTCCCAAGTCCAGGGAGGGGGCTTGGGAGAGATGCAGAAGTAGAGGGTACCACACTTGGCGTGGCCAGCGTGGATCTATGAGGATCATGGACCCTTGATCCCTTTGAAGTTTGAACAGAGTCTTGGGAATCAAAGGAATGGGTGGAAAGGCATACAGGAAACCCTGACCCCAATGCAGGAAGAAGGCATCCTTGGTCTGAACTCCCTGACACGGAATTCTGGAACAGAACCGGGGAAGTTTGGCATTCCACGGACTTGCAAAGAGGTCTATGTCCGGGGTTCCCCATTTCTGGAAGATTCTGAGTACCTGATCCATGTGCAGGGACCATTCGTGTGGAAGCAGAACTCGACTGAGTCTGTCTGCCCAAGAGATTTGGATTCCTGGAAGATATATTGCCAGGAGATGGATTTGATGCTCTCTGGCGAAGGCCCATAATCTTAGAGCTTCGTTGCAAAGCGACAGAGAGCCAGTCCCTCCTTGTTTGTTTATGTAAAACATGGCTACTTGATTGTCCGTGTGAATAAGGACTGCCATGTTGCTGAGGAAGGTATGAAAAACTTTGAGAGCTAGATAGATTGCTCGAAGTTCCAAGTGGTTGATATGAAGGGTGGTCTCCTGTGGAGACCAAGTGCCCTGAGTGGAGAGATCCTGGAGATGAGCCCCCCAACCTGTTTGGGAGGCATCTGTTGTGAGGGTTGCTTGGGGCAACAATGGTTGAAAGGGGGCCCCCAACAACAGATTTTGAGTGGATATCCACCATTGGAGAGACCAAAAGAGACGATTGGAGTTTGCTATTTGGTCTGAGAGAGCTCCTGATGCTTGAGTCCACTGGGTGGATAAAGTCCATTGAGCTGCTCTCATATGTAGGCGAGCTTAAGGCACCACATGCACTGTGGAGGCCATGTGGCCTAATAGTTGTAGCATCTCTCTGGCAGTCAAGTGGCTTCTGGACTGAGTCTGAGAGGCTAAGTGCACTAAACGTTGGCAACGGGCCTGAGGTAGATAGGCCCTTGCGGTGGTGGTATCCAACCAGGCCCCTATGAATTCTAGGGATTGAGTAGGGGTGAGTTGGGACTTTGGCAGATTGATCACAAGTCCCAGATACTGTAGAATTCGCCTGGTGCGATCCAGGGAAGTCTGAGCCTCGGACTGAGACGGAGCTCGGATGAGCCAGTCGTCCAGGTATGGGAAGACAAAAATTCCCAGGGTGCGTAGGAATGCAGCTACTATTGCCATGCATTTGGTAAATATCCTTGGAGCAGAGGCTAGACCGAAGGGAAGTACTCTGTATTGGAAATGTTTTCCCTGGAACAGAAACCGTAGGAATTTTCTGTGGGATGGATGGATGAGTATATGTGTGTACGCATCCTTGAGATCTAGAGAACAAAGCCAGTCCTGACTCTGTAGGTATGGAAGGAGAGTGCCTAGAGAAAGCATCTTGAATTTCTCCCTGTATAGAAATTTGTTCAATTCTCTGAGATCCAGAATGGGTCTGTACCCCCCTGTTTTCTTGGGAATGAGAAAATAAGGGGAGTAAAAACCTGACCCTTGTTGAGGAAGAGGAACCTCTTCTATTGCCTTTTGGGCGAGAAGAGTGGTCACCTCCTGACCCAACAGGTCTAGGAGAGATGGGGGAGAATTGAAACTTCTCACCATGGTATGGGGAGGAAGGTTGGAGAAATGTAGTTTGTAGCCCTCTCTGATGATAGAGAGGGTCCATTGCTCTGATGTGATTTGCTCCCATCTGGGAGCAAAATGAGTAAACCTTCCTGGAATGGTGAGAGGTTCTGGATGTTTTAGAGCCAGAAAGGTTACGTTCTCTAGTTTTAAGTCAAAAACCCTGAGGGGGTTGGGACTGTTGGGCTGTAGCAGCCCCTGCAGGTTTTGCCCTGGCCTGTTTAGGCTGCTGACGCTTAGGAGCAAAGCGAGCTGCAGAAGATTGTTGGCCAGTATTTGTGGCAAATCTGGCCTTCTTGTAGAAAGGCTTTTTGAAAGATTTCTTCTTGACAGGGGTAGAGGTAGACTTAGAAAGTCTATCTAAAGCAGCATTTTCTGCATCCATTTGAGTGGCTTTGATTTGCCACTCCTTACCAAACAGATTCTCACCTGTACAGGGCAAATTTCCCAACCCATCCTGGACCCAGGGTTCAAGGTTAGAGGCCTGGAGCCAAGCAATTCTGCGAGCCGCTATGGCAATACCTGAGGCTCTGCTAGCACCCTCAAAGGAGTCAGGCTGCTCTGTTGGATAACTTTGAAATATCTTGGGTATGCTTCAGCAGAAGAAGGAACTCCTCCTTTCTATCCTCTGGGATAAAGGGGAGAAAATGGCGTATTTTTAATGCAATTTCCTTCAGAAACATGCCCATATAGAGGCTGTATGAGTTGATTCTGGCAATAAGCATACTTGCTTGGAAGATTTTTCTTCCAAAAGCATCCAGAGTCCTACATTCTCTTCCTGGGGGAGTAGAAGAGTGTCTTTTAGTACTCTTGATCCTTTTCATAGCTGACTGCACCACAATGGAGTGGTGAGGGAGCTGAGTTTTTTGAAACCCAGGAGAAGGGGGGACACGATACATGGTGTCCAGACGACGAGAATGTGGAGATAGGGTGAGAGGAGTCTCCCATAAGTCCATCATGTGATCTTGAAGAATTTCATGGATGGGCAAGGTGACTGCCTCTTTGGGAACCTTAGAGTATCCTAAAATGTCTAACTTTTTTGCTCTAGGTTCTTTTTCAGAGGATACAGAAATAGAAAGACCTTTAGCTACTTCAATGATGAAGTCTTGAAAGGATAAATCCTCTGGAGGAGACATTCTCCTCTTTGGAGAAGAGGGCTCCTCAGGTAGAGTAAGGGATACTTCAGCAGAGTCATCTGATGAATCAGAATCATCAGAAGACTCAAAGTATCGTCTGTTTGCTTCCAGGGATCGATAAGCGTATCGACCAGTATCGACATCGGGGGTACCCGGAATCGGATCGACATCGGGGGTACCCGGAATCGGATCGGTATCGGGAAAAACCCCGGAACCGGGAACCGGAATCGGTATCCTGGTCGATGTGGAAGGCATGGGTACCGGTATCGGTTGTGGTACCGGAACCGGAGTCGGTACCGCAGGGTGCGGTACCGAGGGCGTCGCAGCCTTAATAAAAGCCAAAATGGCCTGCTGCATGGATTGAACTGTATGATCCATGGACGCCACGACTGTCTGGATGTCGGTACCGGATGATTGAGCCGGTACCCCAGAACAGTCTAACAGGTGATCGGTCGAGGCCGTGCCATCGATGTCAACCTGTAACCCCATAGGAGGAGCTTTGGAAGCTGGAGCTTCCTGCCGGGGTTGTTTGGCTGGGGCAGGGTCCTCAGGGTCAAGCCCAGGGGTATCTCGATACTTAGAGGGAGATTTGCCCTTTGAGGACCTGCCAGAGGAATGTTTGGTTACCTGAGATCCATCAGGAGAGGAAGACCTGGAAGATGTCGATGCTGGAGTATCTGTAGAAAACAGCATGTGAAACTTGGCTGCCCGGTTCTGTAAGCCACGTTTAGACATCAAAGAACAGGATGGGCAATCCGGAATGGAATGGTCAGGCCCCAAACATTTAAGACACCATTCATGGGTGTCTGTGACTGAAATAGTACCGCTGCACTTGATGCATTTTTTAAACCCAGAGGCTTGTTTCTCCATGAGGGAGAATTAGTGAAGGCCTAAAGGCCTCACAGAACTAACACACCAAGTGAGGGAAAAAAAGAAGATTTTTTTTTTTTTTTTTTAAATAAAGGAAAAAAGACCGGCGGTACCGGTCTGGAATCGGGGAAGGCAGACACGCGGCCAAAGAAATAAATTAAAATAACAACTTCTTCAGCGGTGACAGGAACACGACCTGCTGGCTCCGCGGAAAAAGAAGAACTGAGGAGAGTTGGTCAGGAAGGCGGGAAGGCAGTGCGCATGCGCAGTGGGAGGCCCCAAAAGCTTTCCTTCTGGGAAGCTGGGGAGCTTTCCCGCTCAGGCTCCGTCGGTACCGATGTACCCATATGTGAGGACTTATTCCTGCTTGTTCCTGGAGATAAGGAAGTTCTAATACATCCAAACCTCCATGGCCCATCTCTGACAACGTGGAGATTGAATGGCAACTGCTGAATCTTATTCCACTTTCAAAGGAAGTCAAGAACATCTTAAGACCACTAGATGACTGATAACATGAACACATTATCAATCAAAATGGAAACGTTTTGCAGAATGGACCACAACACACAATCAGAACCCCTTATCTTGTCTGCCCAGCCAAGTCCTCTCTTACTTTCTCCACCTTTCGGAGCCCAGTCTCAAAACCATCTCTGTAAGAATTTACCTTGGGCAAATTGTCGCTTACCAAGTCAATGGAACATCTCTGTTTTCAGATTCATGAAGGGCCTCATGAACACTATGCCCCCTACAAAACCACCACTTCCCACTTGAGACCTAATATGGTCCTAGCAAAACTCATGGACTCTTCTTTTGAGCCTCTGGAATTTGCCTCATTGAAACATCTCACATGGAAGACCATTTTCCTGGTAGCCATTACATTGGTAAGAAGAATAAGTGCCTTACAAGCACTTGTTCATTATTCTCCCTATACTCAGTTCCTTCACAATCAGTGATTCTTTGAATACCTCTCAAACTTCTTACAAAAGTAGGCTCTGACTTTGATGTAAACCATTCCATCATATTACTCACTTTCTTTTCTGACACAGAATCAGGAACTTCAGAGTCCTCTTTGCAGACCCTGGACTACAGACATATTTTTCTCTACTACTTTCAAGCAACAAAAGAATTGAGGAAAATGTCTCAGCTTTTTGTCATATATAATTGGCAATCCAGCCTCCAAATGAACCTTGTCTATTTACTGTAGGTATCCGATCGCATTAACTTCTGTTATACCAAAACAAAATTCCAACGACCGGGAATGGTGGGTCCACATCAGTTAAGAGTTAAAGCTATGTCGACAGCAAACTTAGAGCCATTCCTCTACAGACTCAAGGGTATTGTCAGATTCAAGGGTGAAGGGGAGAAATATGTAGAAGATGATGAAAATAAAGCAGAATTGCTTAACAAATATTTCTGTTCTCTGTTCACAGATGAAGAACCAGGATCAGGACCTCAGAAAACACCCACAAACAGAAACAGAAGCGAGGGGCGTCTTGAACAATTTTCAGAAGACTGTGTTCGTGAGAAACTAGTTAAACTTAAAGTAGACAAAGCGATGGGATCGGATGAGATACACCCTAGAATACTGAGGGATGGGATACACCCTAGAATACTGAGGGAACTTGGGGATGTTTCAGCAGCTCCACTGACTGGCCTTTTCAATGTCTCGTTGGAGTCGGGAGTGGTGCCAAAGGACTGGAGAGAGGCTCATGTGGTGCCTTTACACAAAAGCAGAAGTAAGGATGTGCTTGAAAACTACAGGCCAGTTAGTTTAACTTCGGTGGTGGTAAATTATTGGAAACGCTGCTGAAAGAGAAAATAGTGAGGTTTCTGGAGTCCAGCGGATTACAGGATCCGAGGCAGCATGGATTCACCAGAGGCAGGTCCTCTCAGACAAATCTGATTGATTTCTTTGACTGGGTGACCAGGGAGTTGGACTGAGGGAGATCCCTAGATGTGGTGTATTTAGATTTCAGTAAAGCCTTTGACACTGTTCCTCACAGGCGACTTATAAACAAACTGAGCACCCTAGGGATGGATCCTAAAGTTACTGCTTGGGTTAGAAATTGGTTGGGTGGGAGGCGTCAAAGAGTACAGGTAAATGGAGCTCACTCTGAGGAGAAGGATTTTACCAGTGGTGTGCCCCAGGGATCTGTCCTTGGTCCGATTCTTTTTAACATCTTTGTTAGTGATATAGCGGAAGGGCTGTCGGGTAAGGTTTGCCTCTTTGCGGATGATACCAAAATCTGTAATAGAGTAGACACCCAGGAAGGTGTAGGTAACTTGAGGAGGGATCTAGCTAAGCTTAAAGAATGGTCTAGAATTTGGCAACTGGGATTTAATGTTAAAAAATGTAAGGTCATGCATTTGGGCTACAGCAATCCAAGGGAGCAATATAGTATAGGGGGTGAAGTACTTTTGTCCACTAAAGAAGAGCGGGACCTAGGCATGGTTGTGTCTGATGATCTTAAAGTAGCTAAACAGGTAGAAAGGTCGACAGCAAAAGCTAGAAGAATGCTTGGGTGCATACAGAGAGGAATGGCTAGCAGAAAAAAGGAGGTGATAGTGCCTCTGTATAAGTCTTTGGTGCAACCTCATTTGGAGTATAGTGTGCAATTCTGGAGACCGCACCTTCAAAAGGATGTGAACAGGATGGAGTCGTTGCAGAGGGTGGCTACTAAAATGGTTAGTGGTCTTCATTATAAAGCATATGAGGACAGACTGAAGGATCTTAATATGTACACCTTAGAGGAAAGGCAGGATAGAGGTGATGTGATTGAGATGTTTAAATACCTCTGTGGCATAAATGTTCAGGGGGAGAGCCTCTTTCAATTGAAAGCAAGTTCTGCTATGAGGGTCCATAGGACGAGGGTGAAGGGGGATAGATTCAGGAGAGATATGTGGAAATCTTTCTTTACGGAAAGAGTGATGGATCCGTGGAATAGTCTCCCAGTGGAGGTGGTAGAGATGAGGACAGTAACTGAATTAAAAAAAGCATGGGACAAACACAGAGGATCTCTAAAGGAAAAAAGGGGACTACTGTAGTTGCTGATATGGAAGGACAGACTAGATAGGCCATGTGGTCTTTTTCTGTCGTCATATTTCTATGTTTCAATGTTTCTATGTAACACCAATTATTAAAAAGGGTTGTAGGAGTGATCCGGGAAACAGACCAGAGAGCCTGATGTCGGTACTAGGCAAAATGGTAAAAACCATTATAAAAAATAAAATTATTGAAAATGTAGATAGTCATGGTGTAATGGGAGAATGTCAACATGGATTAGCCAAGGAAAGTCTTGTAAAGTTTTTGAAGGTGTGAATAAACAAGTAGATATAAATGAGCAGGTTGATATAGTGTATCTGGATTTTCAGAAAGCTTTGACAAGGTCGCTCATGAGAGACTCTTGGCGAAATTAAAAGTCATGGAATAGGAGACAGTGTACTATTGTGGATCAGGAACTCTTTAAAAGATAAAAAAACAGAGAGTAAGGCTAAATTACCAATTTTCTCAATGGGGAAATGTGAACAGTGGAGTACCCCAGGGATCTGTGCTGGGCCCACTGCTTTTTAACATATTGAGAAATGACTTGGAAATAGAAATAATGAATGATGTATCAAACTTGCAGATGACACAAAATTATTCAATGTTTTTAAAAAACAAGAGGATTGTGAAAAATTGCTAAAGGACCTTGATAAATTGGAAGATTAGGATGTCCAAATGACAAATGAAATTTAATGTGGACAAGTGCAAAGTTATGCACTTAGGGAAGAACAACCCAAAGTATGGTTACACGATGCTAGTTTCTACATTAGGAACCACCACCCCGGAAAAGTACTTAGGCATCATCATGGATAATACATTGAAACCCTTTGCCCAGTATGCAGTGGCAGCCAAGAAAGCAAATAGAATGCTAGGAATCATAAGGAAAAGAATGGAGAATAAAGCAAAGGATATTATAATGCTTCTGTATTGTTCCATGGTGGGACCGCACCTTGAATATTGTGTGCAATTCTGGTCGCCATATCTTGAAAAGCATTTAGCAGAATTAGAAAAGGCACTGAGAAGAGCCACCAAAATGGTAAAGGGAATGGAAGGATATTACTATAAAGAAAAGCTTCAAAGGTTAGGGTTTTTTAACTTGGAAAAGATGATTGAGGGGAGATACTGTATAATAGAGGTCTATAAAATAAGGAGTGGAATGGAACAGGAAAATGTAGATTGGTTGTTTACTCCTTCAAAAGACAGAAAGACTAAGGGACACGCAATGAAGCTACAATATAACATATTTAAGACTAATAGGAGAAATTATTTTTTTCACTCAATGTGTAATCAAACTCTGGAATTCGTTACCAGAGGATGTACTGTAGTAAAATCTGTTAGTGTAGCTCTGTTTAAAAAAGATGTGGACAAGTTCCTGGAGGAAAAGTCTATACCATGCCCAGCATCCTCCTCCCAATACCCACCCACCTTTTAGCCCAGCATATCTCCTCTCTCTTTCTTTCTCCCCTACCAATCCTTGTAGCCCAGCATCTCTCTCTTTCTCTATTCCTCCTCTCCACCACCTAAACATCCAGCCACCTACCCATCCATCTATCCATTCAGCCATCCACTTATATAGCCCAGCATCTGCCCTCTCTCTCTTTTCCACCCACTGATTTTCCCTCATTCATTCTCTTTCTCTCATCCAGCCAGCACAGCTGGCATCTCCATCCTCCCGTGCTCTCTCTTTCCCCCTACTCACCAACTTATGCAGTCCTGTAACTTCCCCCATCCACCCTTGTAGCCTAGCATTCTCTCTCCTCCCAAACTCATGTAGCCAAACATCTCCCCCTTTACCCTACCTTTGTAGTCCAGCATCTCCCTGTCCCCTCTGCCGCTATCATCCAGAATTTCCCTGTCCCCTCACCTCTTTCCCCCACAAAACAGTGCAGCACTTTCTCTTTCATTCCTCCCCTCTCCATTAACAGTGCAGCATCTTCTCTTTTCCTTTCCCTGCCCCAACGGTGCTGCTTCTCCCTTTGTCTTGTGTTGCCGAGCTGACGCAAGCAGCACCAGGAGCAGGAGATGCGACCGCACTGGCCCCAGCAATTCTTGTTTAATGTATGTTCATGAGTGCTCTTTCTCAGGCCAGAGCAGCAAATGGTGCTTAATGTGATTTCACTTCTGGGTGCGCAACTGAAATCATAATAAGAGCCCTATTTGCTACAATGCAGAGAAGAAGCACAGCTGAACATATACTAAAAAAGAATTGCCGGGGCTGGTGCAGTCGCGTCTTATGTCCCTGCCGCTGCTTGCACCAGCTCTACAACACATCTCCTGGGTGTTCACCACATCTCCTGTCCCTTCATGTGCCAGCTCTGCGACTCACCTCTTGGATGCTTGCAACACACTAGTGTGTTGTGATACACTGGTTGAGAACCTCTGTGTTAGACCAGTCCAGACAAGTGGGTTATGTACCCCTGCCAGCAGATGATGGAGACAGAGAAACATTAGAAAATTCCAGTGACATCATCACAGGTACTAAGGTTAATGCAGCTAAGGGCACCCTCCAGTATTTCCTTAACAAAGCATATGATGACCATCTAGCGAATCCTCTCATGAATGTCAAACTGTTCCTTTTTTTTTTTTCCTTTTTCAATCGAACTATGTACAGCCCACTTGCTAGCACTGCCTGCAACCACCACAAAATGCATTTCTGCAAGTCTAGACTGGCTAAAACACAGTACACAGCAGCTTCAGAGACCTGGTGGGTCCTGGACTGGTCTAGCAGGATTCAGGAGGAGGGGACTTTGTGGCACCCAAACCCCAAATCCCTTCACCTCAGTGCTTGGTTACTGAAGGCTTAAGCCTTCAAGACTTTCATCTTTCCCAACCAGTGAAAGATATCCTTTCTGCCTCTAGGAAACCCTCTACCAGGCGTTCCTATGCTTTCAAATGGAAACGTTTCCATTTGGTGTGCTCAGCAGGGTCTTGACCCTCTGGCACTTCCTTTGAATTCTCTTCTTGATTATCTCCTGCATCTATCCAATGCAGGCCTCAAGACGAATTCGGTAAGAGTCCATTTAAGCGCTATTGCAGCATCCTTGAAACATATAAATGGACAACCTATCTCCTCTCATCCTCTTGTTGCAAGATTCATGAGAGGCCTGACTCTCACTAAACCTCCCATCAGACCACCCCGGTCGCATGGGATTTGAATCTAGTGCTCGGTCAACTTATGAAGCCACCTTTTGAGCCAATGTTTTCCACCTCCTTGAAATTTCTTTCCTGGAAGGTCATCTTCCTCATTGCAGTCACTTCGGCTCGCCGCATCAGTGAGCTGCAGGCTTTAGTGGCTAATCCACCTTACACAAGATTTCATCATGATAAGGTGGTCCTTAGGACGAATCCCCACTTTATGCCTAAAGTGGTCTCGCCTTTCATCTTAATCAAGAGGTATATCTACCTGTCTTTTTTCCAGCTCCTCATGCATCCAATGCAGAGAGGAACCTTCATACTCTGGATTGTAAAAGAGCTCTCGCTTTTACCTTAATAGGACTCAGCACATCGAAAGTCTTCTCAACTTTTTGTGGCCTTTGATCCTTCCCATTTGGGACTTCCAGTCTCCAAGCGTACACTTTCCAATTGGATTGCTCAGTGTATTCTTTTGCTTACCAGAGCAAAAACATTTCTCTGGAAGGCCATGTCACTGCTCACAATGTGAGGGCCATGGCAACTTCTATGGCTCATCTGCACTCTGTTTCCATAGATCAGATCTGTCGAGCCGCTACCTGGGCCTCGGTTCATACCTTCACAGCCCATTACTGTTTGGACAAGGACTCCCGCCGGGATGCCTTGTTTGGCCAGGCTGTCCTCAAGCACCTGTTCCATTCCTAAACAACTCCTGCCCACCTTCCCAGAATGGATGCCTGAGATCCATACGAAGATGGCGAACCTTTACAGGGGATCCCATGCATCTAAGCTAGGGAGTCCCCATATGTGAGGACTTATTCCTGCTTGTTCCTGGAGATAGCACAGTTACTTACCTGTAAACAGGTGATCTCTGGGAACAGCAGGAATTAGTCCTCACAACCCACCCACCTCCCCTAGGAGTTGTATCTTTTATCTATCTATCTTCCTGTCCTCTCTCTGTTGACTCAGCTATAAACTCGAAACTGAGGAGAGCTGTTCAGGAAGGCGGGAAGGCAGTGCGCATGTGCAGTACCCATATGTGATGACGTATTCCTGCTTGTTCCTGGAGATGTAAAATTTCATCTTTGAGATCATCCTGCTAGATCAGTCCAGTCGTGGGAACTACCAAAGCTCTTTTTCCACCACTGCTGTAAGAACCCTGGAGCCAAAGCGGAATCTACCCTGACCTGGACATCTAGCCAATAGTGCTTCACAAAGGTAGAAAGAGAAGACCAGGTTGCTGCTAGACAGATGTCAATAGGAGAGACCTGCAAAGATTCTGCCCAGGAAGCCGCCTGCACCCAGGTGGAATGAGCCCTAAGCCCCTCTGGCACAGATTTACCAAACAAGAGATAAACAGAGGCAATAGCCTCTCTAATAATCATGCCAAAAAACTATCACTCACTCCAAATATAACAAATATAACATGCTGTTTCTTGAAGAAAAATCAGAGGTTAAGCATTTTTTAATCTGTATATTTTATAAGCTGTATTGCTATAAAGGATGGTCGTTAATGCAAGATAGCACAAGCATTTGGATATCTCTTTGCTTGATAAAAATGCCGAATAAGTCTGAGACCTCCTTTATGTCTTCTATGTTTTCTTTTGTTGGTGCATAAAGAACAAAGAACATTAGAATGAATATAACCTAATGAATTTAACATAACAATTTTGTTATACTTGGAGTGAGTGATAGTTTTTTGGCAGAATTCTCCACTCTTAAGAACTGACCAATTTGGATTGTTTCATCTCTAATAATCATGCCAACATGGATTTGGAGACAGCATACAGGACAAAAAGCCTCTCAGACTACCAAAATGAGTTAGTTACCTTTCAATAACATAGCAAAACCCTGCAGACATCGACAAGACGCAGATCCTTATCTGAGCCAGCACACTCCTCTGAGGAAAAGGAGAGAAGCGAAATCACCTGGTTAACGTAAAAGGCCAACACCACTTTGGGCAAGAAGGACAAAATAGGCTGTATGATGACTCCTTTGGACGAAACGTTCAAGTAAGGGTCCTTGCAAGAAAGAGCCTGTAGTTCAGAGATGCAGTGTGCTGAAGAGATAGCTACTAGAGAGACTGTTTTTAGAGCAAGATCCTTGAGCATGGTTCAAAAGAAACTACAGCAGAAGGCTCCTCATCTCCCTGAGCATCAATTCCCTCAGGAACCAGGGACTCCGGGAACAGGACTTGGGGAGGGCCTTGATCTGCAGAACCTGACAAAATGGCAGCCATTTCTGCCATTACAGAAGACCTGGAAGAGTGTGGGGAAGCAGGCTCTGAGCCCCCAATGAGCAGGGGTGGGAAGGCAGTGAGATCCTCATCGTGTTGCCCTAAAATCTTCACCAGATTGGCAGCACAGGGTGCACATATCCTATCCAGCAAAAATCGCCGATGCTTCCCACAGCCCAGGCAGCACTGGGAATGACTGGGCATCAAGCTGCTACAGCTGCAACCTGAGCCTCATGACCTGCCAGCAAAATCTGGCCGATAAGTGTGCCTCAGCTCCCCCAAGTACAAGCACTGTCACTGTGGCTGAGAAAACAGAGAGCACTGCAGCCCAACAGCCTGTAAATGTGACTCGTGAGCCTCGTCCTCCGCTCTGCTAGCTGAGAAGAGGCACCAAATGCAGAGCCAAGCAGGCCCGCAATATTTATGAATCCACTGCTTCCCCCAAGTCCGATACTCACTGCTCCTACGACAAAGTAAAAGCACTTCAACTGGCCTCCTATGATTGCTGCAGAAGACATGAGGGGGTGAAGTGGTGGGGGGGGGGGGGAAGAGCAGGATCTACCTCTCACTTCCATTTGTTCAGCTCTTAAAGAAGACCTCCTATTTTTTATTAAAACTTTGTTACTAAAAAGAGCAATTTGGAATACTTCAAGAGAGGATTCCCAGAGCCAAAGAGACAGGGAGCCAACCCCCTCCCCCCTCCATGTGCAGGAAGCACCAGAGAAGTACTCAAAAATACACCCTTGAGATCTTCTCTAACTGCACTCGACTGGAAGATAACCCACTGAATGGCTCAGGAACCAAGTAATCCAACTGCACCAGTCCAGCAATCCACCATCTGCTGGAGACAGAGAAATACTGAAGGGTTTCCCTAGCTGAACCAGTCTGTATACAAGTGATGATGTCACTGGAATTTTCTAGTCTTGCTCTCTCTCCATCATCTGCTGGCAGGGGGACATAACCCACTTGTCTGGATTGGTCTAGCAGGATGATCTGGAAAAGCGTAGTTACTCACCTGTAACAGGTGATCTCTGGGAACAGCAGGAATTGAGTCTTCACATATGGGTATCGTCGGCACCGACGGACTCCGCATGGGAACGCTCCCCAGCGTCCAATAGGAAAGCTTTTGGGAGCATCCCACTGCACCTGCGCCACTGCCTTCCCACCTTTCCAACTCTCCCTCTTCAGTTGAGTTTATAGCTGAGACAAAGGAGAGAAGGAGAGAGAAAGAGAGAGATTTATTTATTTAGACAGATTTGTATGCCACCTTTTCCTTCAATCAAGGTGGTCATGTCACATATTAATTGGAGGGTTACATTTAACATTAGGGTACGTGTAAACATTTAGACAGTACAGTTACTTAACAGCATTTAGACAGTACAACTGAGGTAACATTTAACAAGAAGGTATTTAATAACATGGTATGATAGACTTGTGTGTGTGGATAGGATGGCTGTGTGTTTAGTTGGCGGAGGTAGTAGTATTTCTGTTTGGGTTACATTTAACATTAGGGTACGTGTAAACATTTAGACAGTACAGTTACTTAAAAGCATTTAGACAGTACAATTGAGGTAACATTTAACATGAAGGTATTTAATAACGTGGTATGATAGACTTGTGTGTGTGGATAGGATGGGTGTGTGTTTAGTTGGCGGAGGTAGTAGTATTTCTGTTTGGGTAGGGGATGTTGCCTGAATGCTCACAGGTTTCCATAAATAACAATGTTTTGAGGTCTTTGCGGAAGTCTGTGAGGTCATCTAACGCCCTCAGGCTCATTGGGATGGAGTTCCATAGTGTGGATACCAGTAGTGATGGTGCTCTTTTTGATGTTGTTTGTTTGGTTTTGTGATAGTCTGCAGGTGTGCCGATCATGTTGTCGTTATTGGTTCTTCTTGGTCTATTGCTGATGTCCCTTGTTATAACGTTTTGGAGTACGTCTGCTGAGAGATGGTGAATGATTTTGAAGATGATCATGATTGTTTTGTATTTAGCTCTTGCCACCATTGGGAGCCAGTGTAGTTGTTGTAGGATGGGAGTGATGTGCTCGGTCCTTGGAGTGTCTGTAATGATGCGTGCTGTGGTGTTTTGTACCATCTGTAGTGGGTGGAGTGTCTGCTGAGGAAGGCCTTGATATAGTGAGTTTCCATAATCAAGCAGTGGTGTAATGAGTGCTTGGCACACTGTGCGGAAGTGGTCTTGACGGAGCATTGGTTTGATTTGTCTGACTGTTTGCAATCAATGATATGCCTTGTTTGCGGTTTTGGTGATGTGGGATTTTAGGTTCAGAGCTCTGTCTAGTGTTATGCCCAGATACTTAACTTCTTCTTTGACTACTATGTGTTTGTCTAGGATGCTGATAGTTTGTGGAGGTATGAAGGTGGGGTTCCTGGTGACGAACATTGCCTCAGTTTTGTTGTAGCTGACTGTTAAGTTGTTGGCTATGAGCCAGTCATTCATGTCTTCGAGGCATTTTGTTATTGTTGTAGTGTTTAGTGCTAGTAGGTTGACTGGGGCGTACACCATGATGTCGTCAGCAGAAATGTTATAGTGTAGTTTGTGGTGCTTGATGATGTTGCATATGGGCTGTATGTAGATGTTGAAGAGCATTGATGATAGGGCTGAGCCTTGAGGTATTCCCTGCGTGACGGGGAATTGTAGTGATTTCTTTTGGTCGCATTTGACTTGTTGTGTTTGCCCTTCCAAGTATGATGTAAACCACTTCAGGGTATTCTTGCATAGTCCTATCTGTTGTAAGCATTGCAATAGCTTAGTGTGTGACACAGTGTCGAAGGCCGCCGAGATGTCCATGAACACTAGCAGGTAGCCGTTTTTTATGTTGTCCATGCCTCTTAGGAGATTGTCAAAGAGGGAGGTGAGTAGTGTTTCCACGCCGTGTTGGGGCTTAAATCCATGCTGATGTATGTCCAGTGGGGCATTGATATCTATATGGTCCTGAAGTTGCCTTTGCACTGCCTTTTCCACAATTTTAGCAAGGAATGGCAGGTTGGAGATGGGACGGTATGATTTTGGTTCGGATGGGCTCAGATTGCTACTTTTAAGTACTGGTTGTATCATAGCGTGCTTTAGGGGTTGCGGCATGTATCCTTGTTGGAGTGAATCTTTGAAGATTTTTTGAATGTGATGAGAGAGCTTTTTGTAGCTTTGATCCAAGTCACTGGGCATGGGTCTGACGGTGAAGTTGTTGTGTTTAGTCCAGATATAATGTCTTCTACTTGCTGCTTTGTTGGTATGTTGAAGCTCTCCCATGTTTGATGTTGCTTTTTTATCGTGAGATCGTTTGTTTGTGGTGAAGTAGAGCATGTTTGGTTGGTGTATTTTGACTTCAAGTAGTCTGCATATTTTTGTGGGTCAAGATGGTGGGTGCTTTGTTGCGTGTCGTCCTTGGTGAGCTTTTGGACAATGCTAAAGAGTTCTCTTGGTCTATTAGTAGATTTCATGATTGGGTTGGTATGGTGTTGTTGTCTACGATCATTTATTAGATTGTTATATTCCAGTTGTTTTTCTCTGTATTGGGTTAGGAGGTTGTGTGATTTGTCCCTTCTCCATTTTCTTTCCAGTCTTCTGAGTGTGTGTTTTGCAACTCTGATTTCATGTGAGTACCATGGGGTGTTGGATCTCTTGTGTGTTTGTGGTTCTTTGATGGCTGGGGCAGATGCTGCGTTGGATATTATTGTGTTCCATTCTTCTATGTTTAGGTCCAGGGTGTCGTGTTCCTGTTGAAGTTGTGGGGTGATTTTGTTTATGAATGAGTCTCTGTTAAATGTTTTGAACCGTCTAGTTATTCTTTCATCTTCTTTGCGTTGGGCGGGGTTATTCAGGGTCATGGTGAATTCAATTACATGGTGGTCTGACCAGGGGACTGGTGTGATTGTTGGTTTTGTGGTCTTGTTTTGTTCCACTAGTTGCATTGGCATGAAGACCACGTCCGGATTTGTACCATGTTGGTGCGTTGGGGCGTTAATTGTCTGGCAGTATTTTAATGACTCCATGGTTTTTAAGAACGCTGCGGTTTCTCTGGTGGGTGCGGATGTTAGGTTTTAGTCTCCTAGTGCAACAAGGGGTTTGTGTCTTCTGTTGTGTGTGCATATTGTTTCGATTACTGTGGATAGGTGTTCAGTTGTGGTTCCGGGTGGTCTGTATGTGAGGGAGATGGTTAGGTACTTGTTGGCTATAGTGAATGTGTTAGATTCGATTGTGTTGGTGGTGGTGATTGTTTTGAATCTGTATTTCTTTCTAGAAAGTATTAGTACTCCTCCTCCTCTCTTTTGTGCTCTGATGCAGTTAAATGCCGAGTATCCTGTTGGGGTTACTTGGTTTAATATGACCTGGTCTGAGTCGTCTAGCCAGGTCTCGGTGATGCATATTATATCAAACTTCTTGTCGTGGATTAGGTCAAGGATAGTATTTGGTTTGTTCCTGATAGATCTGGCATTTAGTAGAGCACACCTGATGTTTGTTATTATGATTGGGTTTGTGTGTTCATTATTTGTGTGGTGAGAGGGTGTATTATGTGTGGCATTGTATGGTTTGTGGGCTGCATTCTTTGATTGTTGGCGTTCTTTGGATATGTGTGATGCTGGTGTGCATCTGGGTTGGGTGGTATGTAGGTTGATCAAGGGGATTTGTTCGTTGAGTCTGGTGCTATGTGTGCAGAGGGCAAACATGTGGAGGAGTGTGAGGTAGGCCATGAAGTAGTGGGTAATGGAATGCATTTTATAACTTGTATTTTACTGACCTGGGATAGGGTTTGTGGTTTACTGATCTGGGCTCAACTTGAGTTGTGTCCTATAGGTGTAGTTTTGCATTAGTAGTGGCATCTTTACTCTGTGTTGTGTTACTTGTGGTTAGTTCGCAGAATATCTATGAGGTGGTAGTTGAGTTAATAGAGTTAATAGGCTTATGCACCATGAGTTGTTTTACAAAGCAAACAATGCAAACAATGGGTAGCAAGTTCTATGCAATTAATCTACAAGCAATAGATTGCCTAGGCAAGATAACAGCATTAACTTATACAAGTAATGGATAGTCCAGGCAAGACAAAGCAGCAAAGTTAACTTACAAGCTGTGGATTGTCCAGGCAAGGCAAGGCAGCAGAGTTAACTTAGATGAGGGCTTGGTGCGTGGATCTTTGGCCGCTACTTGGTTTGCGCCTAAGGGCCACACTAAAGGGCCCTATGGCGAGGCCTTCAGGCGCGGGCCAGCCCGGTGCGGGCCCGCCTGCTGGCGTCATCCCTTTAATGTTGTTGCTCTGCTTCCCAAAGCCCCGATTGGGCTGGAGCCTCTGAGTGGGAGGGTTTGCCGGCCCTGCTCAGGCACTCGACCCCAATTGGGGGGAGCTTTGAGATGGCCATGTGTGTGGTCCCTTCCCGCCGGCGGCGTCCCTTTAATGTTGTTGCTCCGCCTCCCACAGCCCCGATTGGGCTGGAGCCTCTGAGCGGGAGGGTTTGCCGGCCCCGCTCAGGTGCTCGACCCCGATCGGGGGAGCCTTGAGACCTGGCTAGAGATACAACTCCTAGGGGAGGTGGGTGGGTTGTGAAGACTCAATTCCTGCTGTTCCCGGAGATCACCTACTCACCTGTAACAGATAGGAGATTACCTGTCACAGGTGAGTAACTACACTATCCCCCGGAACAAGCATGAATGTAGTCTTCACATATGGGGACTCCCCAGCAGAGAGATGCCAGGGAGATGACCCCATCAAGCTGCAAAACCCAGGTTGAGATGGGTCATGCTTCCTCCCATGGATCTCTGGCATCGAAACCCGGGACGGCGGGTAGGAGTTGTTCTAAGTCCAAAAGAGATACTGGAGAACAGCCTGGCCAAGCGAGGCATCCCGACGGGAGTCCTTGTCTAAGCAGTAATGGGCTGCAAAGGTGCGTACCGAAGCCCAAGTGGCTGCTCTGCAAATGTCATCAATGGACACTGAGCGAAGGTTAGCCATAGAGGCTGCCATTGCTCTCACACTGTGAGGTGTGACATGACCTTCGAGAGAAAGTCCCTTGCTCTCATAGGCAAAGGATATGCAATCTGCAATCCAATTAGAAAGAGTTTGCTTGGAAACTGGTAATCCAAGATGACTAGAGTCAAAGGCAACAAAAAGCTGAGAAGCCTTTCTATGTTGCTTAGTTCTCTGAAGGTAAAAAGCTAAAACTAGGAGGAGTGGCCAAGTGGTTGGGGCAAGGTACTTCAGGCCGGAAGGTCGGGGGTTCAAATCCCACTAGAGGACAGCAACCTTGGGCCGGAAGGACTGGGGTTTCTAGTCCCGCAGGTGCTCCTTGTGGTCTTGGGCAAGCCACTTAACCCTCCATAGCCCATGTTCCCTGTAAAATAGCTATCTCCAAGTTATAAAGCCCTGTTCAATGTAATTTCAGTTTGTTCAATGTAAACCACACTGATGCAGAATAGCGCGCGGTATATAAGAGAATGTAAATAAATAAAGCTCTTTTACAATCCAGAGTGTGAAGATTCCTTTCTGCATTAGAGGCTTGAGGCCTAGAGAAGAATACAGGAAGGTAAACCGACTGGTTTAAATGAAAAGGCAAAACCACCTTTGGTATAAAGTGAGGGTGAGTCCTAAGAACTACTTTATCATGGTGGAACCTTGTATAGGGAGGGTCAACCACTAAAGCTTGTAACTCACTGATGCGTCTTGCAGAAGTGAGGGCAATTAGGAAGATTACCTTCCAAGAAAGAAATTCCAGAGATGTAGTGGCTAAGGGTTCGAAAGGCGGTTTCATAAGCTGCCCAAGGACAAGATTCAAATCCCATGCCACAGGTGGTGGCTTAATGGGAGGTTTAGTTAAGAGTATACATCTCGGGGGGGCGGAGCCCGATGTCCAGCGGGATGGTCGCATAACGCTGAGGCTCCCGAGAGGCCTACTCAGAATCCTGAATTAACACCGGACATACTTGAACTTCTGCTCTGATCTTGCCGGGGCACATTGGTGAGATGGCGGGGACCAAACCCACGCGCCTGGAATTTGGATCTCCAGCGGCTTCTCACGGCAAACGCTCCAAAACTGAACCCCCGTCCCCGCAGAAGGGGCTGGCTTTGCGCGAGGGCCCCGAAATGCAGCAGGAAATCCTCGCAGAGATTAGAGGGGTTAAGGACCTCGTGCAGTCAAACGGTGAAGCACTCCGAGCGCTGCGGGAAGATCTTGGTGTACTGCAAGGCAGGCTAGAGGGGCTCTCTTCGCGTCAGGACAAAATGGAGAGCATATTAGACTCCCATGCGGCCCGGTTGTCCAAACTCGACAAAGTTGAACGTCAGGTACGGGCCTTGCAGAAAGAAGTGGAAGATGGCAATAATAGAGCGCGCCGCAACAACCTACGACTCGTGGGCATACCGGAGGGAGCGGAATCGGGAGACATGAAAGAGTTTTTATGTAAAATCCTCCCTTCCCTGCTCCAAATCACCTTTACCAAAGAATTGGAGATCGATCGCGCTCATCGTGTACCCACAAACATAACGCTCAACAGGAAGACCCCGCGGCCTATCATCTTTCGACTTTTGAGATATCAACATGTGGAGCAAATTCTCAGTGCCTCTCGGGCAAAGGGCCATATGGAGTTTGAGAGCCACAAGATCTCCTTCTATCCTGACTTGGCTAAACCCACGGTCGACCGCCGAAAGCGCTTTCTGGAATTCCGGCCGAGGCTTCAACGACTACAAGCACGCTATGGCCTGATGTATCCGGCCAAGCTCCGAGTCACGCTTCACAATCAGACAAGAACATTTGAGGACCCTGATCTACTAGCGGAGTTTTTGGATTCTAAAGAAGCCGACTTGATGCGCTGACTTCCAGAATATTCCTGCAAGTATTCTCATATCCGCTGTACCTGCCATATTGGATTTGCCGCGGCTCAGCAAAGAGTCTGGCAAGGGCGGTTTGTTGCCTTATTTTTGATGATATCTGTGACCCGACTCCATCTACCCACAGTAGCCTCGATGAGTATCAGAGACAGTGTTAATTATGGACTCTGGTGTTTCTTTTCTTTTTTCATGTCTCTATCTTCCTCTCTAGGGCCTCCTCCCGCAGACATATGGTCGCCATATTCATTGGGGGTTTTGCTTCTTCTCTAAGTTACTTTGGTACATACTTTTCAATATGGGGTGTATTAGCCAGCATACTCGGTGATTATGTCATTGTTGCACAGATTCTGATTATGTTGTATGTTTTCAAGCGCCCTTACCTAAAATGTCTATTACCGATTGATGGCACCATGTAAGATTTTCTCATTGAACGTAAAAGGAATCAATAATCCGATAAAACGGAAGAAAATCCTAAGCTATCTAAGTCATGAAGCTGCGGACCTGATTTTCCTCCAAGAAACGCATTTAAATTCGAAGGAAACTCTTAAACTCAATATTAAACCTTACATGGTGGCCGCCTATTCCCCAGCCGTTTCTAAGAAATGTGGGGTTGCCATACTGGTTAGGAAATCTCTGCATGCTACTATTATTGCGACTAGCTCAGATACAGCAGGTAGATGGTCCAGAGTTCACCTCAAGATAGGTAGCCTTGAAGTTACATGTATATGCCTTTATGCTCCTAATGTGGATGACCCTGCCTTTTTTGCTACCATTGCTCAGGTTGCGCAGGCCTCTGCTAATACTTCATTGATAATAGGGGGGGATTTCAATTTAGTTCTTGATCCCCTGATTGACAAACAGCCGCCTAGGACAAGTGGTCCCCCCAAGAGTCACACCACGCTTACCTCTTTGATCAAAGATCTTGCTTTAGTTGATCTATGGAGGTTACTACACCCCAATGAGCTTGACTTTACCTTCTTCTCTTCCCCTCACAAATCCCAGTCTCGCATAGATTTCTTTCTAATATCAAAACTGTTAGTTCCTCAGGTGGACACTGCAAAGATTCACTCCCAACATATTTCAGATCATGCTGCTATTTCTTTTCAATTACACACTACTGCACCCCAAGGGAATTCGGGGGCCTGGTTCTTTGATAGAGCCCTGTTAACTCAGCCAGAGTTCCAGTTAGAAATTCGAGCAGCCATACATGATTACTTCCATTTTAATTTACCCCAGGATACTGCGAATTGGGCTTGGTGGGAGGGTTTCAAAGCGGCCATTCGAGCAACGATCACTAGCTATCAAATCCGCCTGCGGAAACAACGCAAACAGCAGCTACTCATACTAGACCAACAAATCAAAGCAGGCGAACGAGTTCTAACTTCACGTACTGATCCATGTGTCTTAATTCGCTTACAGCGTCTCCGTTTTCAATATAATGCAATCCTCTCAACTGCAGCTTCTAAGAGTATTGAGCTTCAACGAGGGACATACTATCGTGAAAACAACCGAGCCGGTCGACTTTTAGCCAACGCCTTGAAAGGTCAAAAAGAAGCCAAACGCGTAGCGGCCCTTCGAGCCCCACAGGGAGGGGGCATATTGACCACAGACTCCGATATTGTAGAACTCTTTCGGGATTTCTATACCCGCCTATATCAATCTGAATGTGAGTTCTCATCAGAGACCTTCGAGCGATTGCTTTCTGGTATTCAGCGGCCGACCCTCTCTGAAGCTGATAGGGATGCGCTGGATGAACCCTTCTCTACTTCAGAGATCCAATCTGCCCTAAAACGAACAGCCTCGGGTCGAACCGCAGGGCCTGATGGTCTCCCGACCGAATTCTACAGAACGTTCAGTGCAGATTTAGTTCCCTACTTAAAACTCTATTTTACTGCCCTTGCGGTAGATACATCCTCTTTGGGATCCTTTTCTGCAGCTAATGTGGTAGTATTTGAGAAAGAAGGCAGAGACCCGCTGCTAACCGCCAACTACCGTCCAATCTCCCTACTTAATGCCGATTATAAGATCTTCGCAACGATCTTGGCCACCCGGCTATCTGACAGGATGGCCACCCTAATCCATCCCGACCAATGCGGTTTTATACCCGGCCGATCCACCGCTGACAATGCTCGGACCTTGTGCCATGTGCTATCCAGTGCTGCCAATCTAGATCACCCATGGGTGGGTCTTTCCCTAGATGCTGAAAAAGCCTTTGATCGCCTAGAATGGCCCTTCTTATTTGCAGTTCTCCGATGGTATGGCTTTGGGGAGGGCTTCCTCCGATACCTCCAAGTCATGTATACTCAACCCGTCGCCAGTATTTGTGTAAATGCCATTAAGTCTCAGCCTTTTAATCTCCAAAGAGGCACGCGTCAAGGTTGCCCCCTATCACCAATGCTCTTTGATCTAGCTCTTGAACCCCTCGCCCTCCTTATTAGACAGTCCGCACGTATTCGAGGTGTCCCCTTCAGTCACAGAGAGATTAAACTCTCTGCATATGCAGATGACCTTATGCTTTTCGTATCCCTTGATTCGGTTCCAGCTGTCTTGGATCTGATTGATGGATACTCGCAATTATCGGGCTATAAAATTAACTGGACCAAATCTGTAGCATTCCCACTGAACCGCTGGGTACATGAGGCTGACATGCAGGCCTTTCCTTTCCTTTGGCAATCCCGCATGGTGAAATATCTTGGGGTCCATTACTGTTCTCCTTTAGAAGACACTATCAGTTTTAATGCCAAAGAGGTAGTCTCCAAAGTCCGTGAGCTCACAAATCGTTGGTCTCCCTTATCCCTTACATGGTGGGGCCGCCTAGAAACTGTGAAAATGATGATAGTCCCCAAAGTGAACTACATTTTAGAAATGCTGCCATGCTTACTCCCGCTACACACTTACAAAGATATTGAGGGCCTTCTCGTCCGCTATCTCTGGCAGGGCAAACCACCAAGGATAGCTAAACAAAAACTACAGTCTGCGAAGGAACTAGGGGGTACCAGATTTCCTGATTTTCTCAGATATCATCAAGCCTTCCTACTTAAACAAGGTGCCCGATGGCTAGATGCCTCAACAGACAGCAGACCAGTTTGGCTTGATATAGAAGAGGAGCTTAGTAGCCCAATTCCGTTGACCCATCTCCCCGGTATGTCCCATCAAGTAGACACCCGCCATCCCCCAATGATTGTCGATACTCTTGCGGCCTTTAACACTCTCATTCTATCACTGGGCCCAAACGTATGTCCTCAGGACGGACTCCCGCTGTGGAATAACCCCAGAATTCAAGTCCTAAATAGAACGATAGCATGGAAACCCTGGTACTCTAGGGGGATCTGGACACCCCAACAGCTCTTCTCTGCAGCTCGTTGGAAAACCTTTTCTGATTTACAAAAGGAATTTGCGTTACCAGCGAAACATTACTTTCAATTGATGCAGCTTCAACACTGCCTCAAAAGTGCTCAAATCATGCCGCCCTCTGTCCCTACTGAGGACGGGCTATTAGAACTAGTTCACTCTATTAGTAGTACACATGGGGTAGCCTCTAACTTTTATAAAATATTATGTCAGGGTACAGATACTGCCACTTTTAGAGCCCAACAAGCCTGGGAGCGCGAACTGCAAACCACTTTAACCCCTGTGCAATGGAGCGTTTTCTGGAGCAAAGTAGTGCGGGTTTCCCGGTCTGCCTCAGTTACCCAAACTCTCTTCTTTTTGCACATAGATGCTTTTATACTCCAGAAAAAATAGCCAAATGGAACACAACTGCTAGGGACCAGTGTTGGTCTTACCATACTGCTGTGGGAACCCTCGCTCATGTTATTTATGAATGTCCTCAACTACAGGTTTATTGGGGGCGGGTCTGGGGTCGTATTCAATTTATCTTACACCTTCACGAGCCTCTCTCTTGGAAGATTGTGGGACTCCGCTCAGTGGCGGAGGTCCCCTCTCTTCCTAAGAAGGGTCGCTTTCTCCTTGATTTCATGCTGGGTATAGCCATATGTTTAATCACGAGGAATTGGAAGGATAGCTCTCGACTTACTGTCAATGAATGGTGGAACCTCGTCTGCTTATATAGTAAATATGAGCAGATATCTCGGAGAGCTATTCCCCATACCCAAACTCACTCTCGCTTGTCTAAATGGCAGATGCTCAATGATTATGTACAATCTGCTCATTGTTCCGACATGTCTGTTTAATGTGCACTCATCATGTTTCAGATCACCGTTAGGTTTTGTAACACAATAATGTCAGTACACGCCCGCTTCGGGAATGATTAGTTTTCTAGAGAAGAAGCAGGGGGGAGGGGGGTGGCAGGGGTTTACTTTGGTGTATGTATCACATTCTATGTATCTGTCTTTTAGCTGTATGTCTTCCTTTCCTTTGTTGTTATAAAACGAAAATAAAGAATTTAAAAAAAAAAAAAGAGTATACATCTCATAAACCGCGTTACAAGCGGTTGAGAGGAGATAGGTTGTCCATCCCAGGGCTTGTGGAAAGCCGCAATGGCACTAAGGTGGATTCTCACTGAACTGGTCTTAAGACCAGAGGATGATAAATGGAGGAGATACTCCACTAACGCCTCCACTGGAACTGAAAAGGGATTAAGCTCCTTTTTTGAACACCAGATAGAAAATCTTCTCCACTTAAAGGTGTAGGCCCGCCTTGTGGAAGGTTTTCTTGAAGCCAAAAGGATATCCTTAACCTGTTGAGAAAGGTTGATATCCTGGAATTCTAGGCTCTCAGCAGTCACGCCCTGAGGTGTAGAGACTGAGAGTTCGGGTGCAATAGTGTCCCATTCTCCTGGGAAAGAAGATCTGGAGCATATCCCAACTCCAGAGGCTTGGCTTGAGAGAGACGTAGAAGCAGTGGATACCACGTCTGTCGGGGCCAGCGTGGGGCTATGAGGATCATATGGCCCTTGTCTCTCTGAAGCTTGAACAGAGTTTTGGGAATGAGGGGAATGGGTGGGAAGGCATAGAGGAAATCCTGACCCCAATGGAGATGGAAGATATCTCTTGCTTGACAGTTCTGAGTCGGAAGTCTGGAACAGAACCAGGGAAATTTGGCATTCTGAGGACTTGCAAAGAGGTCTATATCTGGAGTTCCCCAGATCAGAAAGATTTGAGTGATTTGCTCTGGATGAAGAGACCACTTGTGTGGCAGCAGTACTCAACTGAGTTTGTCTGCCAAGAGATTTTGTGTGCCTGAAAGATACACCGCTAGTAGGTGGATTTGAAGATCTCTGGCGAAGGCCCAGAGGCGTAGAGCTTCATTGCACAGCACCTGAGAACCCGTCCCACCGTGCTTGTTCACAGAGAACATAGCTATTGATTGTCGGTCTGGACAAGAACCGTCTTGTAGCTCAGGCGGTCCTGAAATACTTGAAGAGCATAGAAGATGGCTCTGAGTTCCACGAGGTTTATGTGAAGACAAGCCTCTTGCTCGGTCCAGAGACCCTGAGTGAAGAGATTGTCCAAGTGAGCCCCCCAACCTAACCTGGACGCATCTGTCGTCAAGGTGGCTTGGTGTAGTGGCTGCTGAAAAAGAGACCCTACGAGAAGGTTTTTCAGTGATTGCCACCACTGTAGGGACAAAAGGAGACGTGTAGAGTTTCTGATTTTGTCCCTGTGTCCACTGAGGGGCTAGGGTCCACTGGGCTGCCCACATGTGTAGGCGAGCATAGGGAACCACATGGACAGTGGATGCCATATGCCCCAGCAGCTGAAGCATTTCTCGAGCAGTCAGAAAAGTTTTCAAAGCTGCTTGAGAAGCCAGCTGGAGTATTCGAACACAATGCAGTTGTGGCAGGAAAGTCTTTGACTGCCTTGTGTCTAGAAGAGCCACTATGAACTCTAAGGACTGAGAAGGAGTGAGATGAGACTTTGGGAGGTTTATGACCAGTCCCAGGTACTGCAGGATTTGCATTGTACAGGAGAGAGCGGAGTTGGCTTCTGGAGCTGTTGATGCTCAGTTGAGCCAGTCCTCTAAGTAGGGGAAGACGAATATAGAAAGGACGAAGTAGAAAGGTGACCTTTTGACACAAGAGAGTGGTGAAGGGACTCTGAGAATTGAACTGTCTTGTGATGGTGGGAGGGGGCATACTGTGGAAATGGAGTTTGTACCCTTCTGATACAATGGAGAGAGTCCACTGCTCTGATGTTATCTGATGCCACCTTTCGGCAAAGTGACAGAGTCTACCTGGAATGGTGAGTAGGCTCTGGACCCTTTAGAGATAGGATGACTAGGTTCTCTAGAAAGGAGTCAAAGCCCCTGAGGAGGCTGTGTCTGCTGAGCTGGTTGAGCTCTGGGGACTTGGGCCTTCCTCTGTTTGGGTTGCTGCAACCCCTTTTGGGGAGCATGAACTGGGCAGTGGACAGCCTGGGTGTAAGATGGATAGAATTTCTTTTTCTTGTTGAAAAAGGGTTTCTTAGCTGTCTTTTTCTTAGCTGGGTTGGCTGTGGTCCTTTATATCTGTTCAAGGTGGTGTTTTCGGACTCAAGCTGAGAAACTTTGTCCTGCCAATCCTTGCCAAAGAGGTTTTCTCCTGTGTTTGTTTATGTTTATGTTTATTTAAAACTTTATATACCGCCCATCACAGAGTGTCAGAGCGGTTTACAATCATAAAAATCATAAAATGCTGCAGAAAAAGAAAGAGAACGCCAATTTAAAAGTTGCAAAGGAGGAGAAAAGGACAAAGATCAGAAAAGAGGAAAACAGAACAGCCGAGAAACACACACAAAAAAAAAAGATTAATTATGTTGTTCTTTGAGGAAGGAGAGAAGCAGGGGGAGAGGAGGGGAGAGGGAGATTGAATATCATACAGAAAAGGTGTGCTTTTAATTGGGTTTTGAAGGATTTGAAAGAGGGATCTAATCGGAGGGCAGGGGGGAGCGAGTTCCAGAGGCGAGGCCCGAGGAAATAAAAAGCGGAGGATCGTGTGGATTCTAGATGGGCCTGGGATGAGGAAGGGAGGAACATGCGGTTGGAGTGTATAGAGTGGAGAGAACGGTGAGGAATGTGAAGATATATCTGATCTGCAAGGTATAGTGGAACACCAGTGTGGATAGTTCTGTGCACAAAGATAAGAATTTTAAATTGTATGCGATATGAGACAGGAAGCCAATGGTGGTGGATGAGAAGGGGGGTAACATGATCAAAGCGGGATGCATGGGAGAGGATGCGAACAGCTGTATTCTGGATGCGTTGGATGCGGGAAAGTTGAGACTGAGGAAGACCAGCTAAGCAGACATTACAGTAATCCCGGCGTGAGAGAACCAGTGAGCAGAGTAGAGTAGCCATAGAGGAAGAAGAAAGAAAAGGACGGACAGCACGGAGTTGTTTTAATGCAAAAAAAGAACGTTGAACAATGGATGAAATATGACCTTTGAAAGTAAGGCCAGAATCACGAGTAACACCTAAGAGACTAAGGGGATAGGTGATGAAGAAAGTACCGGTACAAGAGGGGGAGGGGAGTGCCCAAAGGTGAACCAGATCGCTGCAGTTTTTTTGAGGTTAAGGTGAAGGAAGTTGGAGGAAATCCAAGAGGCAACGGCGGAGAGACAATCATTCAGAGGGGTAATGTCTGGCGCAGAGGAATCGGTATGGTATAGGAGAAAGTTGTCATCAGCATAATAGTGAGCGGAAACACCATATTGTTGAACCAGGAGAGTGAGGGGGCCAAAAAGACATTAAAGAGAACAGGGGAGAGGATAGAACTTGGGGAACCCCACACGAGAGAGGGGTGGAGGGGGAGGAAGCAGTACCAGATAACATAGAGAAAGAGCGGCAAGACAGGAAAGAACGGAACCACTGAAGAACCAGACCAGAAAGGCCAGCATCCTGAAGTCGAAATAGAAGGGTGTGATGATCAACAAGGTCAAAAGCGCCGGAAAGATCTAGTGAGACAGCAAGAGAGAGAGAGCCATGGTCGTGGGCAGCATGCACCTCATTGAGGAGTGAAAGAAGGACAGATTCAGTGCTATGACCAGGACGAAAACCAGATTGCTGGGGGTGAAGAGTAAGGGAGGCCTCAAGATGTGCTGAGAGCTGGAGGAAAACCAATTTCTCTAGGAGTTTAGAGAGAAAGGGAAGGTTTGAGATGGGGCGCCAATTAGAGGGAGAGGAGGGATCTAGGGAATTGTTCTTCAGGATAGGGCGAACCAAAGCATGTTTCCAAAGAGAGGGAAAAACACCAGAAGCTAGACTAGAATTGAAAATAGAAAGAATGATGGAGGATAATGCAAGAGAAGTGCAAGGAATATTGCCCAGCTTGTCTTGCACCCATTGTTCTAAATCAGATGCTTGCAACCAGGCAATTCGACGTGCACTGATGGAGATAGCAGAAGTTCTGCTAAGGCACTCAAAGCAATCAAAGGTTGTACATTTCATGAACTTAGACACATTCTGAGCATGTTTGACCAGAGTGAGGAAGTCGGCCCTCTTGTCATCGGGAAGAAGTGGAGTCATGAGTTTCAAATCTCTTGTAACGTCACAAAGAAACAAACTATGTAAGAACTTATTCTGGCCAATAGCATCGTGGATTGAAAGCAGCGTCCTCGCTTCAAGACCTGGAGGGTTGGAAGAATGTGTCTTAGCACTCTTGATTCTATGCACTGCCGATTCCACTATGGTTTATGGTTTAGGCATTTGATATACCGCCCTTAACTTATGCATCAGAGCGGTGAATGGTGTGGTAATTGCGTTTTCTGAAAACTAGGACATTGTGGAACTCAGTACATTGTATCGAGTCTCCGAGAGTGTGGAGACACCATTAAAGGTGTTTCCCACATCTTTAGCATGAGGTCAAGCAAGATTCGGTGAATGGGAAGGGTAGCAGCCTCCTAAGGAGCTGCCGGATACTGAAGAATTTCTAATTCTTCAGCTCTCGGTTCCTTCTCCGGGGTCATGGTGATCGAGAGTCCTCAGGACACATCACGTATGAAGTCCTGAAAGGACATGTCTTCCGGAGGAGACATCTGATGTTCTGGTGAAGGAGAGGGATCCTCCAGAAGAACCACTCCGGTACCGACAGAGTCCTCAGAATCATTGGAATCGGAGGCCTTAACGTATCTACTTGCCGGATGTTCTCGTATTGTTTGACGCTGGTACCGATCGAAGTCGGCATCAGACTGCCTCAATAACGGACCCTCAATACCGGGTACCAATTCGAGGGCCGGCATGGGAGGAAGCATGGAGAGAGGCGCAGCGGTCGACGCAGGTATATTCAGTACCATGACTGCGAAACTGACTGTAGCAGCCTTAGCGGTACCGAAGCTGCTAAGAGTGCCGCAAGACTGCTCTCAATGGCCAGGATACGTTGATCCATAGAGCCTGCTGATGTCTGGGTGTCAGTACCGGCGGAGCAGGTCACGACACCCGAACATGGCACCAAGAGTTCTCCAGAGGTGGAAGCTTCGGGAACATCCCGGAGCCCCGTTAATGCTTTGGAGGCAGGGGCCTCCCGCTGGGGCTGTTTGGCCGGTGTGTTTTCCTCGAGGGCAACGCTAGTAGCATCTCGATGCTTAGAAGGAGATCTACCCTTTGAGGACTGGCTGGTCTTGGAAGACTTGGGTTTAGTTACCTGAGATCCATGGGAGGAAGATGAAGCCCTGGATGACGTCGATGCAATGGACATTGCATCTAAGGCAAAGAGAGTGCCGAGTTTTGCAGCTCTGTTCTGCAGGCCTCTCTTGGTCATCTTTCTACAAAGGAGACACTCCGATGGCAAATGGTCAGGACCTAAACATTTAAAACACCAATCATGGGTGTTGGTAGCAGAAATGGTGCTGCTACATTTTGAACATTTTTTTGAATCCACTAGATGGTTTCTCCATTTTGGAAGAAAAGAGGGCCTAGTGCCCAAAATGGCGCCTAGCACCAAGAGGGGACAGACTCTCAAAAAAGAAGGGGTTTGTTTTTTTAAAGAAAATAAAGAAGGCACTGATGGTACTGGTATAGGCGTCGAAGGGAAGGCAGACGCGACCACAAAAAATAAGATTTTCTGCGGTGACGAGGTTTGCTGCCTGTCGGCTCCGCAGAAAATGAAAAACTAAAGAGGAAGAGTTGGAAAGGCGGGAAGGCAGTGGTGCAGGCGCAGTGAAAAGCTTTCCTATTGGATGCTGGGGAGCATTCTCACGTGGGCTCCATCGGTGCCGACAATACCCATATGTGAAGACTACATTCCTGCTTGTTCCTGGAGATTGCAAATTATCCAATAAAGAAGAGGACCGTGGTCTCAACCCCGAAGGTCAGTGGTTTTAACAGCATTTGAATCATCTTGTGTCGATATCCCTGCTGAGTTCTTAAGGAAAGACAATGCTGTTTTTTCACTTTTGTCATGTAAGCTCTGTGGGGACTAGAAGTTGGTCCACTCAGGAAATGGCAATGGAGCTAGTACTTGCTATTGCCGACAGTAACTCTCTTTTGTTTTCACGGGTTTTTTAATGTGAGGAGAACCAACACATTGAGTCCGGTGGAGTTAGTGTTATCAAAAGAAACAGCTGGCAGGGGGTGATTACCAGCATGGGAACACCAGCACATGCTCAGAAGGCTACTAAGAGTCCTTCTTGAGCTTTGGAGGACAGCTGCATTCTGATGGGGGTACCCATCATACATGATGTCACTATTTATGTATGGCATATCGCCTGCTTGTCTATGGAGAACAGCTTTTATTCCAACAACTAAACCATGTCTTTTCCATTATAATTATATGGAATAATGCTGTCCTCATTAAGGATTTTACCCCTTTGGTGCATTCAAGTCCTGAAATGGCCTTGGTAGGCAGTGCCCTAGGTAAATGAATACGTTTGGCCCATGGTCATAATATAAATACATTTTAAAACTCACACAAATGGGGTTCTATGTGGTTCTGATGGCAGAAGAGGAGTTGGCAAGCAGCAGGTAAGACATGCTGCTTGCCAACTCCTCCTACATTTTCTTTTTCTTTATTTACTTACTTAACCTTTTTTATAGACTGCTTTTCTTAAGAGTCAATGCACAGGAGGACAGACCTCTGTGGTCAGTGGGAACTCTGGCCCTCCTTCCCCACACTCTTCTTTCTACCAGCAGCTGACTTACCAGGAAAGAAAATCTGCATGGGAGTCACTGAATTAGCACATCTGAAAAGACTCCATCTAAACATTTGGGTCCTAGGCAACTATCTTGTTTTCTTATGCCTCAATCATCCCTTGTTAAAATAGCTTTCTCCATCATTTACATCAGTGGTTCCAAAACCTATCATGGTGAACCCATAGTTACTTAGGATTTCAGGAGAGATTTATTATTAGTACTACTTATCATCTTTATAGAGATACTAGATGAACACAATACCAGGTCTTCAATGTATTCAAATACAGGTTATGCATATTCATTGTAGGTATTCTAAAAACCTGACTGACTGTGAAGTAATAAGGACAAGTCTGGGAACCACTAATCTAAATATATTTTTGAGTTGGACCCCTCAGTGAGAAAAGCAACCAGCACACTTACAAATGTTTCTTGCCACGGTATTCTGAAGAATGTCCAACATCAGGAGGAAGATGGGCATGTAATCGCTTTGATACAGAGCTGCTCTTGCAAACTGCTGATAGTTGCTCTTATCGCTAGCACACTGTGGTGCATTCTGGTATAATTAAAGGTTGAGGCTTACCTTTGAAAGTTATAAATAACTGATTCTGCAGGCCACCTTTTGGAACTTTGATGACATGACATTTCAAAAATGCATCTGTGAGCTGGCAAGTCAGGCTAAAGATGAGATCCTCTATTACCTTCTTCAGCTCTTCAAAGTACTGCTCATTTTCCAAAGTGTTGCACTCCTGGGTGCTAAACCGAACATTTACTTGGAATGTGTAATCTGGATCACGGTATGCTGAAAGGACAGGTGGATTGCCAAAGAGTACAATGAACAATTACAGGTATGGTAAGTTAACACTTCAAAGGGTAAGTTAATATCACAATACTCACAAAATGGAAAACATTCAGGCTGAACATGCAATGCAAATGTTTTCTCCATATCGTCCTGCTACACCAGTCTTGACAAGTGGGCCATCTTCCCCCACCAGCAGGCTGGTGGAGACATAGAACCAATGAAAAGCCCAGCTTTCAATGACATCATTCCCATTTATTTATTTATTTATTTATTTAACGGTCTTTTCTATACCGCCCCTTCCAGAGATCAGGGGCGGTTTACATTGAACATTAAACAGAACAATTGTATACTTCTGTATACATTTACAAGGAACATTATGCTTTAACTATGTACAGGTGTACTTACAGGGAACATATTTTGAACATATTTTGAACAACATTTTGAACATATTTTGAACATTAACTATAACAGAGCTTTTCAAACTATTTACAAGTTATATACATGGAGCGCATCTTAGTTAGTTACAGTTACAGTGGTGAAAATAGTCAACTGTTTGAGGGTTCATTAGCGTGTTGTGTGGGGTTAGTGAATTTTCCTGTGTTAGTCATTTGTTCTGTCTTGGGTACAGTGTATGTGTTTCTGTGATTGTATTGGCGAAGTTCTTTGTTGGTAGGGGATTTCAAAGTGTTTTGTAAAGAGGTAGGTTTTTAATTCTTTTTTGAATTGGTGAAGGTCTTTTATCATGCGGAGTGTTAATGGTATTTCATTCCAGAGGGTGGGGGCGGCGAAGGAGAATGCCCTGTCACTTGTTGTCGCTTTAGTTTTTCTAAAATTTGTTTTTATGTTGAGGGAGTGCCTCTATTCACCTCAGCCACCAGAGACCCCTTCAGTATTTCTCTGTCTCCAGCAGATGGTGGATGTATTTTCTCCTCTCTGAAGAAAATCCGAAGAACTGAGAGGAAAAGATTGACAAAACGCTCGTGACAGCCCACTTTGAGGGTGACTCTCATTTGAATGCGGTCTTTTTGGTAGCCATAGGAGGAGAGAAAATTGGTTCAGCTCATGCACTTACCCTAGATAACAGTCTCTTAAGTGGCCAGAAAATTGGAAGGATCTGGAAGGATGGAAGAATTCAGCAGCCTCATACAACCTAAACACCCCCTCCTTTTTCCTCTATCCCGCTTGCTTTCTCCCGAAGATTGCAGAAGGCTCCCAGAGGAATCTGTCTGCAAGCCACCTTAAACGCAGTGCTGGCAAGTCAGAGAAACAGTTTCAGGGGTGTAGAGCTGAGCCAAGCACAGATCCTCTTGTCTGCGGCTCTCAGGGGGTGAATACCAAGGCTTGCATCGTTATTGTCCTTGTTTGGGGCTCCCAATTCTGTCTGTGTGGGATACAATTCGGGATGGACTGCTAGTGACTGTTGGCACTGTGTGGGGGTTTCCTGCCATTTTCTGCACGTGCTAGTAGCAAAGCCCTTGTGCATGTTCCATCCGAGTGGCTCCAATGCATGTTCCTACTCTAGCACCTGTAATGCACGTTGTACTAAAAGCGCAGTTAACGCATGCCTTTCACGCTATGATACTTGCTTTAATTCTCTATGTTTTCTTCCAGGAAATTCTGTTTGGCTTGTAGCAAGCGAGGTGCCTCATCTCCAGTTTCTGGACTCTGCCCTTCTTGCATGGCTGCTTCTGAATTGTCCTTGGAAGACTTTTTTTTTTTTAGTGCCATCAAGTCAGTGTTGACTCATAGTGACCCAGCTACCTCTGGGTTTTCTTGGCAATGTATCACTGGAAGTAGATTGCCAGCCTTTTCTTCCGAGGCAATGGAGGGTAAAGTGACTTGCCCTTTCAACTGGGGGATGCTGTTTTTTATTTTATTTATTTATTTATTTGCAAATCTCTTATATACCGCCACTTCCCAAGATCAGTGGCGGTTTACATTAAACAACAAATACACAAAACATTGCTATGGTAAGCAGTTACATCGAACAGTATTTAAACTATATACAGGTATATTGAACAGTGTTCAAAACTATATACAGGTAGTTAATATCAAGTACTAAGAACAGAAATCAGTACTATATATAGATAGATTTGATCAATATTTGAAACTATTTACATATATATATTGAGGTTTTATCAAATGGTTTCTATTGGAAGTAGTTTTGCAAGTATTAGGGCGAGCATATTATGGAGATCTAGGGTAGCATTGCAATAATTAGAGGGAACGTTCATAGATCTAAGGAGGATGAGAGGTCTTAGCCAGTTCTTTATCTGTGTTGGAATAATATTGCGTGAACAAGTAGGTTTTTAGATCTTTTCTGAATTGTTTCAGGTCTTTTATTTCCCTTAGTTGATCCGGGAGATTATTCCATAGAGAAGGTGCTACATATGAGAAGGCACCTGTACTTGTTATGTGTTTAGTTTTTCTTATTGAGTCAGGGACTGCAATAGTATGCAGGTTCTTTCTACGTCTTACTCTATTTTCTGTAGGTCTATGAATTAGTGTAGAGAGGTATGATGGGGCAATCTGGTTTATCAGTTTGAAAGTGGTCAATATTATTTTATATTGAATTCTACTTTGTATAGGTAGCCAATGTAATGAATAAAGTATCGGGGTGATGTGATCAGTCAGTTTGGCTTTGAAGATTATTCTAGCTGTAACATTTTGAGCCATCTGTAGTATTTTTAAGCTCTTTTTAGATACACCTGTTAATATCCCATTGCAGTAATCAAAATGGGGTGTTATCAGAGCCTGTGTGATGGTTCTAAAGTCATTGAATTCTAATAGCGGTCTCAGTTGTTGAATTGAGCGTAGCTTGTAGTATATTGTTTTGGTTGTTTTCTTGATATGGCTTGTGAAATTAAGAGCCTTGTCTATAGTGACCCCTAAGTATTTAATATTTTCCTTTATAGGTATGTTAAAGTTAAGGATTTTGATGTCAGTTGGTGGTGTATAATTTGTGTTTCTTGAGGTGATAAGTATCTCTGTTTTTTTTAAGTTGATTTTCAAATTGTTTTCACTTAGCCATTTTTCAGCATCTATAAGGCAGTTTGCTATATTGTCATAGTTTGGATCTTGTATGTCAAATGCAGAGTATAGCATAATGTCATCCGCATATATCTGGTATTTCATCTTGTGGTTTTGAAAAATGGTACAGATTGGTTGGAGATAGAGGTTGAACAGAAGGGCAGATAAGGCAGAGCCCTGGGGTATTCCCTGTTCTTGAGGAAAAGTAGGTGAGGAGTTCTGGTTAACTTTTACAAATTGTGTACGGTCAGATATATAGGATTTAAACCATTCTAGTGTAATTTTCCTTAATCCAATTTGTTTGAGCCTTGATATAAGTATGTTGTGATTTACACTATCAAAGGCCGCAGATATATCTAGAAATACCATAATAAAAGCTTGTTTTGTGTTGTCTAGTCCTTTGTTTAGGGTATCGAGGAGAGCAAGCAGAAGGGTCTCTACACCATGATATGGTCGGAATCCATATTGATGATCATCAAGGGGGGCAAATGTATCTATATATATTTATGTTAATAGAGAAATTAGACTTACCTGTTAATTGTTGTTCCTTGAGGAATTCCAGTCCAGTCCTGCACCTCTGGGTAGTGCACCTCCTCCAGCAGCCTGGAGACTGAGCATGTCATCCTCTTGATGACACCAGTGTACATATGCAGCTGGCACCGCCCACCAGCCCCAGTACCTATTGACAAAGCAGAGGAGCAACAAATAAGTAGTTAAACATGCAACAAACACTTCTACGTCTAAATAAATAAGTACCCCTTCCATCCCCTGGAAAGGATACCCGTCCCCCCCTCCAGGATGGGGAGGCTTACCTGTTCAGCGCTTGAGCAACTCCAACCAGCGGAAAGCGAGCAACTGACAGCTCTTCTGGTCCACCCCTCTCCCAAACACTGATTACACATCCCTCCCCGGCTCCCCCTGGCCACTTCCTCCATCAAGAGAACCAGCTTCAGAACCAGGGTGTGCATAGATTATCAGAGAAAGCACTCAGGGAGGGTTCCGGAAATGGAATGGAGTTCCTCAAGGAACTTTAGCAGGTAAGTCTAATTTCTCTCTCCTTATCGTCCCTCCAGTCCAGTCCTGCAACTCTGGGATGTATCAGAGCAGTTAAACTAATGGGAGGGACCTGCACAAACAGCCTGAAGCACTGCCGATCCGAAATAAGCGTCCCCTGCCAGCTGGACATCCAGGCAAAAATGTTCAGATAAAGTATGCCACCCTACAGATCTCCACCAGCGGAACTAAACTATACTCTGCTCATGAGACTGCCTAAGCCCTCGTGGAATGCGTCTGCAACCCCGCCGGCACTGCTCTACCCTTCAAGATGTATGCAGGCGTGATTGCCTCACTGATCCATCTGGAAATGGAGGCTTAGCTGCTGCCTCACTTTTGCGCGACCCGCCAAACAGAACCAATAGACGGTCCGATCTCCAAAAGGACGAAGCCCTTTTCACATACCTTCGCATCCATGTGGCACAGCTGTGGAGTGGCAGAACTCATATCTGCTCTCGCCCACATCCAAGCTCACAAGAGCCGGTAAGGATACGGCTGGATTTACATTAAATGCTCACACCACCTTGGGCAAAAATGAAGGTACCGGGCGCAGGACCACTTTCTCCTTGGAGAAGGAAAGGAATGGCTCCTGGCATGACAGGGTCTGAAGCTCCGAAATCCTGCGTGCTGAGCAAATCGCCACCAGGAATACCATTTTCAGAGTCAAATCCTTCAGGAAAGCTCGATTCAATGGCTCAAAGGGTTCCCCAGCCAGCACCGTCAGCACCAGATTGAGATTCCAAGGCAGTACCACTGCCCTCTTTGGCAGACGGAGGTGGGTCACCGCCCCTAGAAAGCTCAGCCCGTCTGGGTGTGTACCCAACGGCACCCTGCGGACTTTCCCGAGATAACCGGAAATTGCCGCCAGTTGCATTCTCTGGGAACTGGCAGCTAGACCCTTATCAAAACCGGATTGCAAGAATGCCAAGATGTCCGGGACGGAGGTAGTGGAAGGGCGCGCCTGCCTCTCTCCGCACCATGATTCAAAGATGCGCCCTATGCAGATGCACGCCAGGCTCCTGTGTCAAGAGGTCCTTCCAACCGGAAGCCACCACAGTCAATCTGCCAGTATCCGAATCGGGTCAGCATACCAGTGGCACCTCGGCCAGTCTGGTGCCACCAGAATTACAAATCCCCAGTGCACCTCTAGCCATTGCACTAACCGGCCTATGAACACCCAAGGGGAAAAATCTGAGAAGACTGAGCCACTGCTGAATTAGAGCATCCAGGCCCTTGGACTTCCTCTCTTCTTCTGCTGAAAAACCGGCAGGCCTTGGCCGACTCGAACATTGCCATTAGATCCATGACCAGTTTGTCCCATTGGCAGACAACCTGCTCGAACTCCGCTCTCCGGGGTCCATGCGCACTTGGCTGAGGTAGGCTGATGTCAAACTGTCAACTCCTGCTACGTGCGCCGCCAATAACGCCTGGAGACGAATTGCTACCCATCCGAACAGCTTTTCGGCCTCCTCCTCCAGCACTGCACTGCCTGTGTCTCCTTGCCGGTTGATGTAAGCCACCGTTGTCACATTGTCTGAGAGGACTTGGACAACCTTCTCCTGCAAACATGGCTCGAAACCTTCTAGCACCAAGGTCACCTTCCCATCTCAAGCCTGTTGATCGACCACAGGGCCTCCTGCGGACTCTTGTCCCTGAACAAAGTGTCCTTCACAATGGGCTCTCCAACCTGACAGACTGGCATCGGTCATCAGAGGAACCCACACCTGGGACTCCTTCCAGCCTCCCCACATGCAGCCATCAACTGAGGGCTCACCTGACGCTCTGCGGGCAGAGGAATACTTGGGACAGGGGATGACTCTGATGGGACCATCAACTGAGCAGAGCCCTCTGCAGCGGTTGCATGTGTGCCCTTGCCCATGGGACTAGCTCAAGAGTGGCCGCCATGGTCCCCAGAACATGCAGATGCTGCCACTCTGATGGTCTTGCCATCTTCAGGACCTTCCATATCCACTGTCGTAGCTCCTGCGCCCGGCGAACCAGCAGGAAAATCCTGCCCACGCAGGAATCAAAGCATGCTGTCAAATACTCTAGCTCCTGGTCCGGCCGTAACTGACTCTTAGCCAGGTTGACCACAACCGAGACTTTCAAGGAATTCTCCCACCTGCACCCATGCTGTTGCTCTTTTCACTATCGTCCCTGGACTTCGCCTGGACCAGCCAATCGTCTAGGTATGAAACATAGAAACATAGAAATATGACGACAGAAAAAGACCACATGGCCTATCTAGTCTGTCCTTCCATATCAACAACTACAACAGTCCCCCTTTTTACCTTTAGAGATCCTCTGTGTTTGTCCCATGCTTTTTTGAATTCAGTTACTGTTCTCATCTCTACCACCTCCACTGGGAGACTTATTCCACGGATCCATCACTCTTTCCGTAAAAAAATATTTCCGCATATCACTCCTGAATCTATCTCCCTTCAACCTCATCCCATGTCCCCTTGTAGCAGAACTTGCTTTCAACTGAAAGAGGCTCTCTCCCTGAACATTTATGCCACGGAGGTACTTAAACATCTCAATCATATCACCTCTATCCCGCCTTTCCTCTAAGGTGTACATATTAAGATCCTTCAGTCTGTCCTCATATGTTTTATAATGAAGACCACTAATCATTTTAGTAGCCACCCTCTGCACCGACTCCATCCTGTTCACATCCTTTTGAAGATGCGGTCTCCAGAATTGCACACTATACTCCAAATGAGGTCGCACCAAAGACTTATACAGAGGCATTATCACCTCTTTTTTTCTGCTAGCCATTCCTCTCCGTATGCACCCAAGCATCCTTCTGGCTTTTGCTGTCGACATTTCTACCTGTTTAGCTACTTTAAGATCATCAGACACAACCACGTCTAGGTCCCGCTCTTCTTTAGTGGACAAAAGTACTTCACCCCCTATACTATATTGCTCCCTTGGATTGCTGTAGCCCAAATGCATGACCTTACATTTTTTAACATTAAATCTCAGCTGCCAGATTCTAGACCATTCTTCAAGCTTAGCTATATCTCTCCTCATGATGACACAAAACTGTTTAAAGTTGTTAAAACCCAAGAGGATTGTGGAAAACTGCAGGAAGATCTGGATAAATTGGAAGACTGGGCATCCAAATGGCAGATGAAATTTAATGTGGACAAGTGCAAAGTTATGCACCTAGGAAAGAACAACCCACACTATAGTTACACGATGCAAGGCTCCACATTAGAAACCACCACCCAGGAAAAAGATTTAGGAGTCATCGTGGATAACATGTTAAAACCCTCCGCCCAGTGTGCAGCGGCGGCCAAGAAAGCAAATAGAATGCTAGGTATCATAAGGAAAGGGATGGAGAATAAAACAAAGGATATTATAATGCCTCTGTATCGCTCCATGGTACGACCGCACCTTGAATATTGTGTGCAATTCTGGTCACCGTATCTTAAAAAAGACATAGAGTTATTAGAAAAAGTACAGAGAAGAGCCACCAAATTGGTGAAGGGGATGGAAGGCTACTCCTATGAAGAGAGGCTAAAAAGGTTAGGGCTCTTTAACCTGGAAAGAGACGGCTGAGGGGAGATATGATAGAGGTCTATAAATTAATGAATGGAGTGGAACGGATAAACGTGGATCAATTGTTTACGCTATCAGAATATAGAAGGACTAGGGGACATGTAATGAAGCTACGGGGTAAACTATTTAAGACAAATAAGAGAAAATATTTCTTCACTCAACGTGTAATCAAACTCTGGAATCTGTTACCGGAGGATGTAGTAAGGGCTGTTAGTATAGCTGGGTTTAAAAAAAGGTTTGGACAAGTTCCTGGAGGAAAGGTCCATAAACCACTATTAAAAAGGGACCCAGGATATCAATGCTTGACCTAGTACAAGCACTGCAGAACCTGTGTCTTTTGGGGAAATTGCTAGGTACGTATGACCTAGATTGGCCACTGTTGGAAACAGGATACTGGGCTTGATGGACCTCGGTCTGACCCAGTATGGCATTTCTTATGTTCTTATGTTCTTACACCTTCCTGGGTGTCTACTCTATTGCAGATTTTGGTATCATCCGCAAAGAGGCAAACCTTACCCGACAGCCCTTCTGCTATATCACTAACAAAGATGTTAAAAAGAATCGAACCAAGGACAGATCCCTGGGGCACACCACTGGTAACATCCTTCTCCTCAGAGTGAGCTCCATTTACTTGTACTCTTTGTCGCCTCCCACCCAACCAATTTCTAACCCAAGCAGTAACTTTAGGGTCCATCCTCTAGGGTGCTCAGTTTGTTTATAAGTCGCCGGTGAGGAACAGTGTCAAAGGCTTTACTGAAATCTAAATACACCACATCTAGGGCTCTCCCTCGGTCCAACTCCCTGGTCACCCAGTCAAAGAAATCAATCAGATTTGTTTGACAAGACCTGCCTCTGGTGAATCCATGCTGCCTCGGATCCTGTAATCCACTGGAGTCCAGAAACCTCACTATTTTCTCTTTCAGCAGCGTTTCCAATAATTTACTCACCACCGAAGTTAAACTAACCGTCCTGTAGTTTTCAACCACATTCTTACTTCCGCTTTTGTGTAAAGGCACCACATGAGCCTCTCTCCAGTCCTTTGGCACCACTCCCAACTCCAACGAGGCATTGAAAAGGTCAGTTAGTGGAGCTGCTAGAACGTCCCCAAGTTCCCTCAGTATTCTAAGGTGTATCCCATCCGGTCCCATCGCTTTGTCTACTTTAAGTTGAGCTAGTGTCTCACGAACACAGTCTTCTGGGTGGACAAGAACCCCTTCCTTGTGGAGAGCTGCCGCCACCACTACCATGACCTTGGTGAAGGTATGGGAGGTGGTCACCAGACCGAAGGGCAACGCTCAAAACTTGAAATGGCCCCTTGGCACCGCGAGTCCGGGCGGGAAAAGAACCGGCGTCGAACCGAAGAAAAATAAAGAAAATAGAGAAAAATCAACTTTTCTGCGGGGGATTCACAGGCAACGTCTGTAGGGCTCCGCGGAAAAAAGAAGACTGAGCAAGATGGCACCCTTGGGCGGGAAGAGGACCGCGCATGCGCGCTGCAATTCCCAAATGCTTTCTTTGAAAGCTGGGGAAAATTGCTCCGCGAGGGCTCCGTCGGCGCCGACGTCACCCATATGTGAGGACTGACTTCCTGCTTGGTCCTGGAGAATCTCTGCTTCCTACCACCATTATTACTGTGAAAATGCAGTACTCGGAGACCGTAGTTCATGCCCTCAAAGTCGAGAATTGGGAGAAAGGAACCTTCCATTTGGGCACCACAAAATGCATGAAGCATCGACCGCAAATGTACTGGTCTCGCGGAAACAGTTCCACAGCTCTCAGCTGCAGGAGACAAGTCAAGGTCTCTTCAACTGCTGCCAACACCGCTGCGCCCACTTTGGGTGATCAAAGGAGCTCATTCTTTCTCCGGCAGTGGGTATAGACGCGTCATGGATTGCATCTCTTTAAAGCCAACCTCCAGGAGATCCCACTCATCCTAGATCATCTGTCCTACTACGTCATGTACTGGTAAGACTTTCTGTGATTTCCATACCGCCTGGAACAGCGGATCCTATAGCGCCTCTTCCTCTGCCGGGAGGTTAGCAGGCATATTCAGGGCCTTGCGGGTCTCCAAGGTACACATAGAATGTGAGCCCTTTGGGGACGAGGAATTATATCAGTACCTGCTTGTAGTGATTGTAAACCGCCCTAATGGCCTTCGGCCTGGGCGGTATATCGAGGAATTGCATAAGCATAAGCATAAAGATGAGCACTGGTAGCTCCTCCCAGCGGAAAACCCGAACAATCTGGGCCTGATCCTCCTGTTCTAGGCTCTCTCCTTCTTCCAACTCCTCCTGCAGATCTAGCTTTGTGTCAAGGTATTCCCCATCCAGCCCCTCCGACAATGGCAATTGCTGCCACTCCTCTAAGCCTCTAGCCCGCTTAGACGTCACTGCTCCTGACTCGTGCTCTTTTGCGTCTGACATCCTCTTAGCCCTGTGTTCTGGGGCTGAGGAGCCACTTGGTAGGCAAAACGCCTTCTGCAAAAGTAAGAAAAACTCTGGTGAGAACTCCCCCTGGGCTCAAGGGGTGGATGGTCTGGGAATCGTGCAGGCCCAGGGGCCAGATCCATTGAAGGTAACATGGCGCCCCCAGGGTCTCTTGCAACCGGGAGGGACTCTCCTGCCTCATCTCATCCTGCAGGACCTGCTCCCATGACAGCCTCTTGCATGCAGTTTAGGCAGAGGCCTGCCTCCGAGTCCACACCACATCAGGGACTGCATATCTTGAGGATTTTTAGATTGCGCTGCAGTGTTGTATCTTAAAGATATGAGATGGACCTTGCCCTGATCCAATCAAACTGACACGTTCTCTGAGTAAAGTTTACGTTTTTCTCCTAATACTGCAAATGGCTATAAGGGAGTACAGCTTCCCTTACAAGCAATATTACAAATTTAATAGGTACATAATCTGGGCTAAGCGACAAGAGATGATCATGTCAAGTTACTCACTGACCATAGACAGATGAAAGGATTTAATTTGCGCCCAATCCACTGACTGACTATCTTTCAAATTACATACCTTTCTTGTATGCAGGTACTTCCTGTTTTCCCCAGAGCTATAGCTGCTACAAATCTATATGCAGCATCTTTTTTTTTATTTTACACTTATCTTTATTTCTGCCTCTGACTTTATCTGACCCTTCTCAGGAGACAGCAACAATGTTTCAACCAAGTGCCAGTTACATCACCTGACCTAGCACAACAGCCCTCTGAAAATCCACCCAGCAACAAACAATGGCCTATCTGATTAGGCCTTTCCCACATGTCTGCATCAAGTCACTGTGCACTGAATCAGTTTTGAGCTGTATAACACAAGGAATGCTTAAGAATTAAGAGGGGTTCACGCCCCTTGATACCATCCTATACCAGACACTGCAGTCTGGCCGGCATGGTGGGAAGGGCTGGGGGCACTCCCCAGGAAGGCCCTCAATCTGTACCCGGGTAGGTAAAAGAATCCCCAGCACAGTGCACCTCCACAGGCTCAGGCACAGAGCACTAGAGTACTTGATCTAAAATAAAATAAAACCAAACCAAAATCTAATTAACTGAAACTGAAATTAAAAAGAAACTGCAAATGGCCCCCTAGGAAGAGGATGCTCTGTCCTGCTTTATTCTCCGATGGCTGCCTCTCCCAGGCACCCAAAACACAGCAGGGGGTTAAACACATGTGGGCCTGAATAAGAAGAAATTGTGCCTAAATGCAGCAGGGGGAGTTTCCCACACCGCTGCAGGCTCCCAAACGTGAGGCTGCAGGCCGCTCTCTGTCTCCTCGTGTTCTGGCGGTTGCTAGGGGTTCCTGCTGTCCTCCCCCCCCCCCATCACTCTTACTTTGGAGCCTCTTTGCCGCATGGCTTTTCTATCCCTCGCGCTCAGCCTTCCTTCCCAGCTTCGGCGCTGAGGGGGGTGACTCGGGGCTGCTAGCTTTCACTCCTGTCAAGCAACTGCAGCGGCTCCTCACCCGATAACGGGTTCAGGAGCAGCCAGAAACCTCAGACTGAGGAAGGCCCCCACAGAACTCCCCCCCCCCCCCCGAAATCCTGGGGGGAGAGGGGGAAGAAGGAGTATCCTCCCCTCAGCCCTGTTGTCCCTTGAGTTCTCTCTGTTCCTTCTGATTTTTTTTTACACTTCTGCCTTTAAAAACAAAGAAACCTGCACCTTAACAGGGGAAATAAAAGCAAACTAACTAAATCTATCTCCTTAGTTGTCTCTTCAGTGAGTCCAGCACCCTGGCTCACAACCTCCTCCAGCTGCTTGGAGATTGAGCTTACTGTGGCTGGTGGGCGGTGCCAGCTGCATATGTACACTGGTGTCATCAAGAGGATGACAAGCTCAGTCTCCAAGCTTCTGGAGGAGGTGCACTACCCAGAGGTGAGGGACTAGACTGGAGGGACGATAAGGAACTGACCTTGCCTGCCTCAGGGCAGAAAGTGGATGGCAGATGGTGCAATGTGTAAGGATATTTAGCCGGCCGGAGGCTCCGGCAACCATGCTGTGGGTCTCTCCCTATCTTCTAGGGGATCAACGGTGACTATGCCTCCTAATGTGGGGGGTCATTTCCGCGAGGAGAATTTCCAGACCCGAATTGTCCTTCATGGGATTCTTTTCCTTTTACAGAAGGCCTGGTCATTCTGGTGTTGAAATTCAGACCCTGTGGTCTCTGGTTTCTCCCGAGAGCAGTCTCATCAGGGGCAGGCTGAGAGTGGAAGCCTGTTTGATTGATGGCTAAGCGTCCCCAGCAAAGGGCATCCCCTAGAAATGGGAATCAGCTGGGATCTGTCTGAGATTTGGACTGTGACTTGGATTAAGATGTTTGAAGTGGTTGAAGAAGTACTCTTGCCTTCAGAGGCTTGTAAGGAGGCCATGGTTATCCGCCTGTTCTGGGAGTAGGAACTGGAGGCGTTGATCCCGGGGTCTTATCCACCTTGAGCTTGGCAGATACTCCAGACATGGAGCAAGAACTGAAGGGGCATCCACTCCTGCAAGGGGTGCAGAAATCCACTGCTGTTTCCCATTCCCAGAGGTGTTCAAGGGTCTGTTCTGGTCTGAGTGGAATTCCCCCAACTTCCTGCCTAAGGAGCTAAGGATGTATAAGAAGATGCACGCTCTCCTGGAGAGGGAGTGCATTGTGTGGTTTGATATTTCCAAGGTGGGTGCGCAGGTCACAGTAGTTACCAGATGGACCACCATTCTTGTGGAAAATGGACTGGCCTTGAAAGATACTCTGGACTGAAAGGTGAATTTGTGTTGAAAAAACAATTCGCTGCAGCGGATGCTATTCTTCAGTTGGCGGTATGTGCAGACCTGACATTTCGGGCTTTGCCCCAGTGGATTTAGTTTCTTCTGTCAGATGATTATACCCCTCTTTTGGAGTCGGCTACGGCCTTCCTTTCTGATGCCATGTAAGACCTAGTACGTCTAGCAGCCAGGGATTGTGCCCTGTTAACGGTGACATAGCGTTGGCTGGGCTTTGACATGGGGCAGCGGAATCCTCTTCCTAAGCCGGGTTGCCCATTTGGCCTTAGAGGGGTGCTTCTATTGAGTCCAATTGGGAGAAGCAGGTAAAGGACCTGGTTGAGACAAAATCTTCCACCTTCTGTAGCGAGTAGGAGCTCCCTTTATGTCAGCCTCTGTCCGTTCCTCACAGGAGCGCTGGATGGACTCCCAGGGGTCCCAGGAATTCCGTCGCTACTGGCCTGGCGATCCCTTTCTTCCCCTTACGAACTTTGGGCTCATTCTCAGTTTTTTCGTGGAGTGAATGGGCCCAGGGACTCAGTCTCCTCCAGAGGAGGCCCTTCCCAAGCTGCGCAATGAAGGTTTGGGGGACAATTCCCTGGCTCCTCTGGTTGGAGGCAGGCTTCGTCTTTTCTTTCAGGAATGGGTCCGGGTTATCAAGAACCGTTGGGTGCTAGATACCTTTCAGTTCAGCTATGTCCTGGAATGCAGAGTAGATTCCAAATGCCACTGTCATCTCCCCTTGTGGATCTGCAATCAAAGTGTCACTGTGCGGATAACCTTGGACAATTTGCTGCACCTAAAAGCAGTGGTGCCCACGTTCCCGGATGAGCAAGGCAATGGCAGATACTCCATCTATTTCGTGATGCCCAAGCAGGACGGTTCCTTCTGCCCATTATGGAACTCAAGGAGATCAATGAGCACTTGTGCGTCCTGCGCTTCTGGATGGAAACATTGTGCTCTGTGATTCAAGCAGTGCACCAAGGGGACTTGGCTTCTTGGGATCTGGCTAAGGCATATTTTCATATCCTGATCCAAGTGGATCAGCAAAAGTATCTGTATTTTGCCAAGCTTGGCTCTCACTATCAGTTCACCATCCTCCCTTTCGGGCTATCCACCACCCCAAGGACATTATCCAAGGTTATGGTGGCTGCTGCATCTAGGGATCTGTGTCCATCAATATCTGGACAACTGGGTCCCCGGCACATTCCCTTTCAGAGGTACCTCGGGTGGCATCCCACCTCAGGTGGCACCTCAGTTGGTGTCCTTTTTGGAAAGTCTTGGCTAGGTGATCAATCGGGGAAAGAGCCAGCTGTTGCTTTCCCAGTCCCTGGACTTCCTGGGAGCACGTTTTGACACTCGAGTGGGCAGAATTTTTCTTTCCAGAGGACAGTCAAGAGACTGTTAGATTACCTGGCGCTGTTCTCTGCGCAGCAGGCTCCCAGAATCTGGGATTATATTCAGCTCCTCGGCTTGATGGCGGCAACCATAAGAGATGGTGCCGTGGGTGAGTGCTCACATGTAATTATCTCATGTATATAGTTTACCCCGGTTCTCCAAGTTTGTACTCCTGTTCGATGTAAACCAAACAGCTTGTTGTTATGGTCTTTATGTTATAATGTAAACCGCGCTGATGCCGAATAGTGCGGTATATAAGAACTTGTAAAAAATTAATAATAAATAAATAAATAAATGTAGCCTCTCCAGTGCTCCTTAGCGACTTGATGGTCCTTGACTTCTCAGGATTTCGAGGCTCCCAATGTTGGTGAAGACCAGCCTGCGGCGGCAGCAGCAATCTGTCATCTGAGGAAGGGCGTGCCACTGGACGATTTCTCCTGGATCCTGCTGATAATGGATGCCATTCTCCTGGGCTGGGGAGCCCACTGCCTAGACCATATGGCCCAGGGCCATTGGAACCGCAGGGAAGTGGTATGGTCCATCAACTACCTCGAGGTGAGGGCCATCAGGTTGACTCTTCTGCGTTTCTGGACTCTGGCAGCCGGGCGGTTTGAGGGTTTTCGGACAATGCCATGGCAGTGGCCTATGTCAATCAGCAAGGTGGCACAAGGAGTGCCGGGGTAGCTCTGGAGTTGGCTCTCTTGTTTGCCTGGGCAGAGAAGAACCTCTTAGCCTTGTCAGCTCAGCACACTGCCAAGGTGGACAATGTGGAAGCGGACTTCCTCGGGAGTCACTCTCTGGATCCAGAAAAGTAAGAGTCAGGAGGCGTTTCAGTTGATTCTGCACCACTGGGGTCACCCTGAAATGGATCTGATGGTGACCTGCTCCAATGCCAAAGTTTGCCACTTCTTCAGTCACCACACGGAGGCAGGGTCCGAGGTTGTTGATGCCCTGACCCAGGCCTTAGCAAAGTCAGCACCTGCTGCACATGTTTCCTCCATGGCCCCTGGTGGAGCATGTGATTTGGCATATAGAACATCATCTGGGCAGGATTGTTCTGGTAGCGCTAGATTGGCTGAGCATGGTTCGGAGACCTAATATGGCTCCTGCAGGTGCCTCCTTTTCAGCTGCTTCCGTCTTGGGGCCTGTTGCAGCAGGAACCAATCATCATGGAGGACCCAGTTCCCTTCTCGCTTACAGCTTGGCTCTTGAAAGGAGATAGCTAGCGCGTAAGGGCTATTCTCCAGCAGTGGTTTCCAGCGCTTTAAGCGATGGTGCTGTGTTTGGCAGCTGGTAAGGGGCCATCTCTGTTGGCCTTCTACAGGATGACTGGAGAAGGGCCTTTCCCTTTGGGCTGTTTTCGGGGTCCAGTGGCTGGTAGGTCTCCAGCTTTGCACCCGGACATCTCGCGATTCTCCAGGGGGTTCGGCATCTGCATCTTCCCCTCCGGTCTGTGATCCCTTTCTGGGATCTATGTCTGGTGCTTAGGGCCCTGATGGAGGCACCCTCTGAGACGTTGAAGTGCGCTACTTTGAAGGATTTGACGCTCAAAACGGTTGTCTCAGTCACGATTTCTTCCGTAAGGTGGATTTCCGAGCTGCAGGCTCTGTCTTGCCGAGATCCTTATCTGTCCTTTTCAAAGGAAGCTGTTTCCATTCGGCCTATGCCTTCCTTCATGCCTAAGGTGCTTTCTTCCTTTCATGTGAAGCAGGTGGTCTGCATCCCATTTTTCTCTAAGGAGCAGTATCGGGGGAAGGACAGGGATCTTCGCCTTGTGGATGTCCAGAGGGTGCTTCTCCGGTACTTGGAGGTTATGAATTCCTTCATTAGTCCAACCATTTTTTTGTGCTGTTAGCTGGTTCACACAAGGGTGACATGGTGGTTAAGTTGACTTTGGAGCGCTGGCTTAAGGAGGCCATTGCCTTGGCAGATCTGCTATGGAACCAGCTGGTTCCAAAGAGTTGGCACACCCATTCTACCTGAGCACAGGCATCCTCGTGAGCAGAGCGGAGCTCAGTAGCCCCTGCAGACATTTGTTGGGCAGCAATATGGGCATCACTTTCCACTTCTGCCAAGCATTACCGCGAGGATGGACACAGCCTTGGCTCATGTTTTGCGAGAATCTGTGTCTTCTTCCCGCCCAGTGGAGGTGTAAGTAACTTTGGTACGTCCCACTTTTCTGGACTGGTCAAGCAGGATGATATAGAAGGTGACGTTTTACTTACCAGTTAATGTCCTTTCCTTGAGTCCTGTTAGACCAGTCCAGGGCCCCCCCTGGAACTGTATTGCTCTGTTCTTCTGCTGTGGTACCCTTGGGTCTGCTATGATTTTTATACTCGGCTCTCAGGTTCTTCATCTACTGAAAGTCTTATCGTCATGCTTTCCTGTACATAGTTCTCTACTGTTGATTATTCATTCTTACCTATATTTGAAGTTGTGTGAAGTTTGCCATGTTTCTCCCATATGCTTTGGGATGAATACTGAAGGGACCTCTGGTGACTTAGGCAAACAGAGGCATAGGAGTGATGTCATTGAAACCTGGGCTTTTGCCGCCTTCGCAATTGGGTGCTACGTGATACATCCGGAAAAACTTGTACAGCGTACCCACAAAACTTGATTGCTTTCGCTTTGGCAATGGGTGCTACCTTTTTCCTGCGCTTCCCATGTAAGTGTTTAATCTCTTATCAGGATGCTTCTTATGTTTTTCTTGATATTTCCCATCTGGAAAAATTTCTCAGTGATAAGCAGGGCACAGCTGGGGATGGTGAGGTCCAAAATTAATTGACCCCTAATTTGTTGGCCGTCAAGGCCTGTTTTTCCATTTGATGTTTTCTCTGATATTATATTTATCTAAAAATTTGATGCAGGTATGCTCCCTTGATGAGGGCTGAACATTGTCACGACATTTTACATTGTTTTTCCTGAATATGGGTGAATGTTTTTTCTTTTCCTTTCATTTGTTGGTGTACAATATGTTTCTTTACTTTGTTTGGTTATTGTAATGACTGAAATGCAAAAAAAAAAAGAAAAAAAAAAAAAAAGAAACCTGGGCTTTTCATTGGTTCTTTGTCTCCATCAGTCTGCTAGTGGGGAAACATGGCCTACTTATCTGGACTGGTCTAGCAGGACACAAGGAAAGGACATTAACCGGTAAGTAAAATGTCACCTTTCCCTTCACTTTAGAATGGAATGAGAAATGAGTGGATTGGGGAAGTGTATAACCAAGTTGTGTTGTTATAAAACACACCCAATAGCTGACTAACACTTGCATGGAACATATCAAAACTCACTCAAAAGGTCTTTGCAGATTTTTTAACCTAGAATTCAGAGGTATATGGTGAAATGTATATTCATATATGCATGAAACAACCTTCAGCCAGGTATGCATTCTTCTGAGGTGTACAAAAATAGATGTTTCATAACTACACAAACAGGGATAGTTCATAATAGCTACACAAAAAGGAATAACTGACGTGTGTGTGTATACAGATAAATATGGATATACAGACACACACACATATAGCGTGGTTACTCACCTGTAACAAGTGATCTCCAGGAACAGCAGGAATTTAGTCTTCACATAGTCTTCACACGGGTGACGTCGGCACTGACAGAGCCCACGTGGGAACGCTCCCCAGTGTTCAACTGGAAAGCTCTTGGGAGCACTCCACTGCGCCTGCATGACTGCCTTCCCGCCTTCCCAACTCCTTCTCTTTGGTTGAGTTTGTAGATGAGAAAGGAGAGTAAATGAAACCCTTGAACTCCTAGAGGAGGAGGGTGGGTTGTGAATTCCTGCTGTCCCAGATCACCTGTTACAGGTGTGTAACTATGCTATCTCCAGGAACAAGCAGGAATGTAGTCTTCACATACAGAACTTCCTAGCTCCCAGATGCCAGATAAAGTGGCCTCAGAACCAGTGGAGGTTTGCTTTGGAGTGGCCTCAAAGAGGTCATGTATCCTCCATGGATTTCTGGTATTGTCAAAGTCCGGGACGGAGGGTAGGAATTGCATCTAAGTCTGAAAGAGGTGCTGGAATTCAGCTTGACTAAACATGGGAATCCTTATCTAGACAATAACGGGCAGCAAAGGAATGGATGGAAGACCAAGTTGCTGCCTTGTAAATTTCATCAATGGATACCGAGCGTAGGTTTGCCATCGAGGTTGCTATGGCGTGAATTGTGAGCAGTGACATGCCCTTCCAGGGAGAGTCCTGCTTTGTCATAGGCAAATGAAATACAGTCCGCTATCCATCTGGAGAGCATATGCTTAGAAACAGACAGACCCAAGTGACTAGGGTCAAATGAGATGAACAACTGTGAGACTTTACGATTACCTTGAGTCCTTTGGAGATAAAAAGCCAACGCCGCTTGAAGTCAAGGGTGTGCAGAGTTGCTTCCGCTTGAGAAACATGCTGTTTAGGAAAGAAGACTGGAAGGTTAATTGACTGGTTTAAATGAAAAGGAGACACAACCTTTGGCATAAAGTGTGGGTGAGTCCGAAGGACGACTTTGTCAAGGTGGAACCAGGTATAGGGGGGTCCACCACTAGAGCCTGAAGCTCACTAATGCGTCTAGCTGAAGTGAGGGCAATTAGGAAGATTACCTTCCAAGACAGTAACTTTAGGGAGGTCGTGGCTAATGGTTCAAAGAGTGGCTTGAGAAGCTGCGCTAGAATGACGTTGATGTCCCAAGCCATCGGAAGTGGCATGATGGCGGTTTGGACAGCAGGAAACCTCTAATGAAATATGCTACTAGCGGATGTGAGGAAATGAGCAGTCCATCTAGTAGGTGGTGAGGCACTGAGGTAGACTCTCACTGAGTTGGTCTTTACACCAGCCCAGGGCAGGTGGAGGAGGTATTGTAGAAGTGACTCCACAGGAGCAGAAAAGGGATTGAGATCTTTCTAGGAACACCAGAGAGAGTATCTACGCCACTTGAAAGCGTATGAATGTCTGGTGGAGGCTTTCTAGAAGCCCATAGGATCTCCTTAACCTCTTGTGGACGATCAATGTCCTGTAATGCTATGCTCTCAGCAGCCAAGATGTGAGGTGGAAAGACTGTGGATTGGGATGGAGTAGTGAGCCATCATTCTGGGAGAGGAGATCAGGCACTGATCCCAATCGCAGAGGCTGAGTCTGAGTCAGACACAGTAGCAGTGGAAACACAGTTGCCGTGGCCAGTGAGGGGCTATGAGAATCATGGAGCCCTTGTCGGACTGAAGTTTGAAAAGCATTTTGGGAATGAGGGGTATAGGAGGGAAAGCTTAAAGCAGACCCTGACCCCAGTGTAGGTGGAAGGCATCCACCTTTTGGTTGCTGGATGCTGCAGACCATGGGCAGAAGTGAGGAAGCTTGGCATTCTGTGGAGCAGTAAACAGATCTATGTCTGGAGTTCCCCAGGTCTAGAAGATGTAGGACGCTGTGTCCGGATGGAGAGACCATTCGTGGGGAAGAAGGATGCAACTCAGCTTGTCTGCCAAGACACTGAGCTGCCCCGGGAGGTACATCGCTCAGAGGTGTATTTGATGAGAAATGGAAAAGGACCACAGATGAAGAGTCTCCTTGCAGAGGAGCCATGAGCCTATTCTTCCCTGTTCGTTCACATAGAACATGGCAACCTGATTGTCCATCCTGACTAGGACCTGTTGTGCCCTGAGATGGTGTTGAAACACCCGGAGAGCATTCGAGATAGCACAAAGTTCCAGAAGATTGAATCAGACGTGCAACTTGTGTGTTGTCCACAGCCCCTGTTTAGACAGGTTGACCAGGTGTGCTCCCCAACTCAGTCTGGAGGCATCGTTGTCAGGGTACATTGAAGCAGAGGCATCTGAAAATGTGACCCAACAAGCAGATTTTCTGTAGAACACCATCACTGAAGAGATGCGGTTAAAGGTGCAGTGGCCTGGATCCTGTCTCGGAGATGTCCGGAGGCCTGCGTTCATTGGGGGGCAAGAGTCCATTGGGCTAGCTGCATATGTAATCGGACATATGGAACGACATGTACTGTAGAGGCCATGTGCCCGAGGAGCTGCAGCATTTCGTGGGCAGCCAGATGGTCCCGGTGGAGCATCTGGGACGTTAGTTTGATTAGAGGGGCTGGGGCAGAAATACCCTGGACTGTTGGGTGACCAGTAGAGCTCCAATGAACTCTAACTTTTGAGATGGAGCAGGCTGGGATTTTGGGAAGTTTATGACAACCCCCAAGTGTTGTAGTATTGTGATGGTACAATGCAATGAAAGCTGTACCTCCTGGGAAGTGTCTGCTTTCATGAGCCAGTCATCTAAGTAAGGGAAGACAAATGTGGCCACAACCGGCATGCACTTTATGAAGACTCTTAGGGCAGAGGTGAGTCCGAAGGGAAGTACTCTGTATTGGTAAAGTGTTCCCTAAAAGGTAGCAGCAAAGATATTTCTTGTGCCCTGGATGGATGAGGATATGTATGTACAGTTCTTTTAGATCTAGGGAACAGAGCCAGTCCCGACTTTGGAGGTAGGGAAGAAAATTCCCAAGAGAGATCATCTTGAACTTTTCATGGATTAGAAACTTGTTGAGGTTTTCTCAGGTCCAGAATGGGCCTGTATCCTCCGGTTTTCTTTTGAATGAGAAAGTACAGAGAGTAGAAACCTATTCCCTGCTGGAATGTTGGGACATTCTCTATGGCAACCTGAGACAGAGGAGAAGACACTTCATCCTGTAGGAGAGTAGTGAGTGGGGGTTGAATTTGAAACTCCTCCGTGAAAGTGGAGGGGGGCAGAGTTTGCAGATGAAGTCTGTACCCCTCCTGGACTATGTTTAGTGTCCATAGCTCTGAGGTGATGAGGTGCCATCTGTGGATGTAGTGACACAGTCTGCCTGCTATGTGGAGGGGGTGCAGGTCCTCCAAAGGCAGGGTGGTAATCTTTTCTAGAAAAAGAGTCAAAAACCAGGTGCAGTCTGTGGCTGTGGAGCTGGTTGAGGTTTAGCCACCTGTGGCTTCTTCTGCTGCTTAGGAGGCTGTTGCCTTTTCTATGGGGCTTGACCCTGGTACTGAGAAGTAGGAGGATAAGAAGAGTCAAATCTCTTCTTCTTATTGTAGAAAGACTTCTTTGCAGCTGCCTTTTTTTCTGGCAGGGTCAGCTGTTGTTCTAGACAGTCTCTTTAGAGTAGTGTTTTCTGACTCAAACTGAGAGGTCTTATCTTGCCAGTCTTTGCCAAAAAGATTTTCACTTGTGCAAGGTATGTTGCCCAGCTTATCTTGAACCCACTGTTCAAGATCTGAGACCTAAAGCCATGCAATTCTGCAGGCACCAATGCATATTGCTGAGGCCCTGCTTGTGCATTCGAAAGCATCGAAGGTGACCCTAAATGACAAACTTCGATACATTTTGGCTAAGTTTGACTAGGATGAGATAGCCTGCCCTCTTGTCATCTGGGAGAAGAAGAGCAAAGGCCTTGAGATCCCTGGACACCTTTTTGAGGAGCATTCCCATGTAGAGGACTTAGAAGGTGATTTTAGCGGAGAGCATGGATGCCTGGAAACATTGACGTCCAAAGGCATCGAGGTTCTCGATTCTCTACCTGGAGGGTTTGAGGAGTAGGTCTTCATGCTTTTGATTCGACGCATTGCCGATTCAACCACCATGAAATGATGGGGAAGCTGCGTTTTTTTGGAAGCTGGGACACTCTGGTACCTGATACATGGTATCAGGAGTTGACTGTGAGGGGAGACCGTGAGAGGAGTCTCCCACATATAGAGCATAAGATCATGAAGGATGCAGTACACCGGCAGAGTGGCTGCCTTTTTTGGTGCTGTTTGGTATTGGAGGATCTCCTATTCCTCTGCCCTTGGCTCCTTCTCTGATGCTACCGTGATGGAGAGACCCTTGGCTAGGTTTCAAATGAATTCCTGGAAGGACATGTTTTCTGGAGGCGACATGCGTCGCTGTTATGGGCTCTGAAGGGAGATTCATGGGGCCTCGAGAATTGAGTGACTACACATCCGAAGTGCTGGAATTGGAAAACTCAAAAGTATTGATGAGTATGGTGTTTGCCCGAAGCTAGATGTCAGTACCGATGCTCAAAGGTATCAGCCTCGGTGAACCGTTTGGGTTGGGTACCGATACTGGAGATGGTGTCAAGAGAGGGCATGGATGGCAGCGATGTCAATGCCACCTGCATTAGCCCTGATGTCATGAAAGCAATTGGTGTGGATGTCGGTACCGGTACCAACAGGGTGGTGCCTGGAACCAAGGGCTTTATAGGCTGCTAGGAGAATTGCTAAGCTCTGTTCAATGGCAGTATGTGCTGGTCTATCAAGGATGCTTGGGTATTGGTCGCCAAATCAAAAATCCATCCACCAAACGTACCACATCCCACAATAAATCTTTTTATGCTTTTGTCGGAGCCAACCGAGGGAGGGCTGGAATTGTATAACCAACCCCCTCCAGACGGTAGCCTCCTTTTATTATTTTTTATTACCCCATAGGTAAATCACAGTCACTTATCTTCAACGAGATTCTTATCCTCTTATCTTCTCCTGTAAAAAATCTTATTCATGTCCAAAGAGTAGCTGCCATAAATGAAGCTGCACGACGTGCACGTTTCGGATAAACTCCTGTATCAAGTGCAAAATACTTCTTTTATCTTGGCAACAAAAACGCCGTCCTCACGGCTTGGGATCACTTTCTACAAATGGCTAAAGATGACACCTGATTCTTAAAGAAGGGATGAACCAATCAGAGGGGAACACCTCACATGCAGGGGTATCCCCTCCGCAATTGGTTAAAAATTTTGAAGGACTGAAAGGCGTCACTACTAACTTCAAAGGATAGTGTTCCACTCGATTTCACGGTTCAGGCCATAAGGATGAACAGACTTTAATGTAAATATCCACCACTGCTCCAGACGTTGCAAATGCAATTCTCGATCACCTCCCTGTGGGTCATGGGGGACGTGATCAATAACAGTCCATTCCAATGTGTCAAAACTATGTAGCGTGGAAACACAATGTTCCACCATCGGGGCCGATAACACCCGATTTCTAATCCGCGAGGCATGTTCTGCTAACCGATATCTCATATTTCGTGTAGTGCGCCCCACATATAAGAGCCTACAGGGACAAATCAGAAAGTATACTACATAAGATGTAGAACAGGTGGTTTTCCAACGGCGAACAAATTCACGATGGGTGTCAGGATGTTGCCATCGCTGGCCCGAAAGAGTCCGTTCGCAATAGATGCAATTATTGCAAGAAGAATGTCCCCCATCGTAACCCGGTGGAATCGGTCGATCCAAGGGTGATGCAGTCCGCACCAGTTTGTTACTTAAATTGGAGCCCCGTGAGAAAGCCACCCGTAGTGGCTTATTAAAACATGTGTGCAAACTTAACATAGGCCAGTGGGACCGCAAAATCCGTACTATAGCAGAACTGCATGTAGTAAATGGTAATACCCCCACCACTGCATCAGCCGACGAGGACTCTTCTGATGAATATTGAGGGTCCAGCAGCCATTCCCGATGGACATGAAGTGCCCTTCTATATGAGCGGGTGATCACCTGAAGCGGATACCCCCGATCTGCCAAACGTTTCCGTAACTCTGAAGCATGTATTTTAAAATCAAAAATTGAGTGGCACAATCGACGGAGGCGCAGGAATTGCCTAAAGGGTAAACCCCTTTTTAAAGGGCCAGGATGACAACTGCGATAGTGTAATAAACTATTACGCTGAACTGGCTTACGATACACAGAAGATACCAAAAGGTCTCCATCTATAGAAAGCCACATATCAAGGAATTCTATTTTATCAGTGGTGATATGTTCAGTAAACTTAATATTGGGTTTTAGTTGATTTAACCAAGCTACAAATTCGTGGAGAGTAAATAAATCCGAAGTCCATACAAAAAAGACATCGTCAAGAAATCTTTTCCAAAATAGCACATGTTGATATAGCCTTGATTTTTTTATTAACCGCTCTTCCATTTCCCCCATATATAGAGTGGCCACCGATGGTGCTAATGTAGCCCCCATGGCTATGCCAGTAATCTGTTGATAAAAATGTCCATCAACCAAAAAATAATTCCTAGTTAATACCAGGCGGGCCAACGCTAATAAAAAAGGTTTTGGAAGACGAGCTGGAGCAAAACGGAAAAGCATTCCCCAAAAGCAATAAAGCTTCTTGCTGGTCAATATTTGTATATAATGCTACAACATCTAACGTTACTAGGAAAACTCCCGATGGCAATCTAACATTTGAAATTAGTTGCAAGAAATGTGCATCACCCTTGGATCGACCGATTCCACCGGGTTACGATGGGGACATTCTTCTTGCAATAATTGCATCTATTGCGAACGGACTCTTTCGGGCCAGCGATGGCAACATCCTGACACCCATCGTGAATTTGTTCGCCGTTGGAAAACCACCTGTTCTACATCTTATGTAGTATACTTTCTGATTTGTCCCTGTAGGCTCTTATATGTGGGGCGCACTACACGAAATATGAGACATCGGTTAGCAGAACATGCCTCGCGGATTAGAAATCGGGTGTTATCGGCCCCGATGGTGGAACATTGTGTTTCCACGCTACATAGTTTTGACACATTGGAATGGACCGTTATTGATCACGTCCCCCATGACCCACAGGGAGGTGATCGAGAATTGCGTTTGCAACGTCTGGAGCAGTGGTGGATATTTACATTAAAGTCTGTTCATCCTTATGGCCTGAACCGTGAAATCGAGTGGAACACTATCCTTTGAAGTTAGTAGTGACGCCTTTCAGTCCTTCAAAAATTTTAACCAATTGCGGAGGGGATACCCCTGCATGTGAGGTGTTCCCCTCTGATTGGTTCATCCCTTCTTTAAGAATCAGGTGTCATCTTTAGCCATTTGTAGAAAGTGATCCCAAGCTGTGAGGACGGCGTTTTTGTTGCCAAGATAAAAGAAGTATTTTGCACTTGATACAGGAGTTTATCCGAAACGTGCACGTCGTGCAGCTTCATTTATGGCAGCTACTCTTTGGACATGAATAAGATTTTTTACAGGAGAAGATAAGAGGATAAGAATCTCGTTGAAGATAAGTGACTGTGATTTACCTATGGGGTGATAAAAAATAATAAAAGGAGGCTACTGTCTGGAGGGGGTTGGTTATACAATTCCAGCCCTCCCTTGGTTGGCTCCGACAAGAGCATAAAAAGATTTATTGTGGGATGTGGTACGTTTGGTGGATGGATTTTTGATTTGGTTTAATGTTTCCACTGATAGGGGTTTCTTAGGTGGGTATTGGTCGCGGCACCAGTAGCTCTCTGGAGGGCAAGGCCTTGGGAGCATCCTGGAGCCCTCTATGACTTTGGAGGACAGGGCCTCCCGCTGAAACTGTTTGGCAGGCCAATCCACCTCTGATGCAACTCCCGAGGGATCTCGATACTTTGAGTGAGATCTACCCCTGGAGGTTTTGTCCTGCTTCAATGTGGACTTTTGGTTAGACTTGGAGGATACCTGGGATCCATGAGAGGAGGATGAGGCCTTTGATGAAGTGGACGTCAACGATACCGCTTCTGAGGTGACGAGTGTCCCAAATTTAGAAGCCCAGTTCTGTAAGCCTATCCGTGTCATTTTCTGACAGAGGGGAGAATCTTTTGGCTGGAGGTCTGTGCCAAGGCATTATAAATACCAGACATGTGTGTCAGTCATTGAGATGGTGCTGGTACACTTAGAACATTTTGACACTAGCTGGTTTCTGCATGCCTTCTAAGGATGGGAAGGCTATGTAGGCTTAAGGCCTAAGAGGGCGTCGAGATGCCCGAGTTTTTTTTTTTTGTGGAAAACCTATTTTAAAGAAAAAAGAAAAGAATAAGGGAACTGGCGATGTCTCCAATGGTGTCAACGTCGACGGGAAGGCAGAGGCGCTACCCACAAAAAGAGATTTTTCTGCGGTGACAGGATTTTCTTTCTGCTGTCTCCGCAGAAAATGAAGAACTGAAGAGAGGGAGATGGGAAGGCAGAAAGGTAGTCGAGCAGGCGCAGTGGAGTGCTTCCAAGAGCTTTCCAATTGGGTGTTGGGAAGCGTTCCTGTGCGAGCTCCGTCAGTGCGGTCACCCATAAGTGAAGACTACATTCCTGCTTGTTCCTGGAGATATATAAGTACAGATGTTTATGTTTATATTTGTTAATTTGAAGGATTGCCTTTCAAATAAATGGCAAGGCAATTTACAATCTTAAAAAGAGCTATAAAACCTCCCACACAAATACAAACGTTTTTAACAATCTTTCCAATTTTTCATAATTGCCTCCTCTTCTGACATTAGGGGGAAGACTATTCCACCTAAAAGGACCTAAATATGAAAAAGATCTATGAGTAATCTCATTTTGTACTACCAATAGAAATGGTAAACACAATAATGAAAGTTGAGATGATCAAATAGGATGAGAGGATTTATGCAGAATTAGGAAGGAAGGAAGCTAAATATTGCAGTAGACCAGAAACAAAAGTAATAGCATAATTTTATATTGTATCTGACTGATAACCACAGATCTATATTGATATTTAGTAACATCTGCCCAAAATAATCCTTGCCTGTCCTCACCAAACAGCATGAATTTGTATGTCTTAAATGCTTCTTTTTCTTCTTGTGGATTACTCTTGATACGTTTGTACGACAGGGTGCAACTGTAGGATCCGGACATGGATTTCTGAAAAGAACGCATCCTTAATTTTCCTGTTTCAGTTACATTCACATAATTCTGCCCTAAAACATAAATAAAAAACAATAGTAACTGAAAACTGGATCTGATCTGAAACAGCAATATACCATGGCTTCTGTCAATGTTCCTCTCGGGTGATACCTTTCTCCCCGCTAGGGACAAAGTTTAAACCATAGAAAAGCTAGTGGAGAGAAACATATTGCATGCCTCCCATGCATATTATTGGCATTCTCTATAGCAAAACTGGATAAGGCAGCCATGTGAGTGATATCACCATCTGACTATGCCAGCTTGAATCTCCTTTACAAGAACCCAGGAAAGTCTAAAAGACTTTCAGGGCATGTGTAAGTGCCTCCTCTTGGTAACAACATCCTCCCTTGTCAGTCTGTTTCATCCACCTGAACATCTAGATCTCTGCTCTCTCTCTTGTGTACTTACTTCTAAATTTAAAAATACCACTCCTACTCAACATTCTAAATGAATTCAGCCTTGCTACACTTTTCTTCAGCATAGCAGATAACCAGTGCTTCCCAAACATATTTCCAGTGTGACCTCATTTTAGGTGTTGAAAATTCATGTGACCCCGGATGGTAAACAAAGCAAATTATTACTTGAACATAATAATCAGAATATTCATTGTTTCTTTTTTTAACTTCTTTATTTATATTTTCAAACAAATTACAACAAAACCAAAATTGCAATTAAAATAATATTTCTCTTTAAACATAGAGCAAAAAATAAGGCCAGTAACAGCCTACCCCACCCTTACCCCTCCCTTCACCATGCGATCATCAAAGACTATGAAAAATAAGCATAAAAAAAGACCTACAAGGGCTATGACTCATCAAGCAGCTCTCCATGTGAAAACATGATGGCTTGACTAATTACCCCTTCATTTACACCATATCATGCTTTTTAGATGTAAGCATGCAGGGGTTTCCACTTGAGGAAGGTGGAAGGCATAAGGGTTATGCCATAATGTGGCATTTCTTCGTATTTACAGCATAAGCACAGGCGGTTCCACCATTTGTGCCAGCTAAGCTCTGCTGTATGTTTCCAGTTAGAAATAACGAGATGCAGAGTCACTCCCATCATGAAGTCAAATAAAAAATGGCAATCCCTCTGTAACGACGAGATGCCAATTGTTGACCGAAAAACAATAATAGACCAGGAGAGAGTGGCCCTGAATCCCAAGACCTCTTGGATTCGGTTCCAGATCGAAATCCAATAGGACTAAATATTAGGGCAATCATATACCACATGTCTTAAAGTGCCAAGATCACTCTGACAAGACCAACATTCATTACCAACTGTTTTATCCCACTTAGCAACCTTTACCGGGGTAAAGTGAGCTATGTGTGCAAAAAAATATAAAGCTTGTGAGATAGAGGCAGACTGAGATACTCTATTTATCTTGCTCCATAATTTCACCCATGATTCCGGAGAAGGAGCCTCCCCGGTGTCATGTTCAAAAATTTGTTGAACACCAATGACCTGTGGGGTAGGGTTCTGAAGACCAATTTTTAGAAGCCACCCCAGAAGCCATTTGGGATGAACCTATAATATTCAGCAACCCCCACTCTTCAGGTAGAGATTTAATATCAATAGGGGATTTCTCTATACAATGTCTCAGCTGAATCCACTGGAAGTATAGGGATTTAGGCAAGTCAAACTCATGCTGTAGACAAGCAAAAGGCTTCCACTTGCCATCCATTAACAGCTGGCCAACAGCCCAAATGCCCCTACTGAACCACTGTTGCCATGCAAATGGACTTTGATGAATTTTTTAAAAAGGACTGTGCCAGATGGGAATTAGTTTCGATAAGCATTCCTCCTTAGGAATTGCCCCCGCTAGCTGCTGAAAGGCCCTTTGAGTGTCTGCTATTACCCTATGAGACTTCAACCTCTCAGAAGACACCATGCCAGGGAGGAGATTCAAGGGGAACGGAGCACTCAATCTCTCTTCCAGGTCGAGCCATACTGGGCGTTTCCCCCCGGCCCCCTCCACCCATCTTGAACCTTGTTTTAGCAGAAAAGCACAATGATAGGCCTGAAAATCAGGAAAGTTCACACACCCCTCCTCTTTTTTGGACTTAAAGTTTCCTGAGAGCAATTCTAGGCGGTTTATTTTTCCATAAGAATTGGACAAGAGTCTTTTCAACTTGACGATAAGTGTTACTTGTAAAAAAAGACTGCTAACATTTCTAACACATAGTTCACTTTAGGAGTGATAGCCATTTTTATCGCTTCAAGACGACCCCACCAGGAAAGATAGACCGGCGACCATTTCGCAGTCATGTTACGAACCATAGAAAGGAGTCCCCTTCATTGTACTGTAAAGTTTCACTAAGTGGATAGCAATAGTGAACTCCCAAGTATTTCACCATCTTGGGCTCCCACACAAAGGGGAAATCTTCCAAATCCGCCCTACACACTTGAATTTAAAGGGAACGCTACAGACTTTGACCAATTAATTTTATAGCCTGATAATCCTGAGTATTGATCTATCAACACTAAAATAGCCTGTATAGAGCTGGGCGTGGTGAATAGCAGTAGATCATCAGCATATGCAGAAAGTTTAATTTACATGCCAGCAATGGACACACCTTTAACCGCAAGGCTTTGTCTTAATAATAAAGCCATAGGTTCCAAGGCCAGATTGAAAAGGATGGGTGAAAGGGGGCAACCCTGACGGGTGCCACGCCCTAAGAGAAATTCTCTAAACAGAGTCGCATTCACAGAGATATTAGCACTTGGTCTCGCATACATAACTTTGATTAATTTACAGAAACCCTCACCAAAATCAAACCAAACCACTTCAAAACAGCAAATAAGAAAGGCCACTCCAGTCGATCATATGCTTTCTCTGCGTCTAACAATAATCCCACAAGTGGGCCCTCTGTTCCTTCCACACCTTCCAGAACGTGACAAAACACTCTAGCATTATCGGCTGTGGAGCACCCCTCAGTAAAGCCACACTGGTCTGGATAAATAAAAGATGGGATCAATTTGGAGAGACGACCAGCTAAAATGGCTGCAAACATTTTATAATCTGCATTTAGTAATGAAATTGGGCGATAATTACTAACCAACTGAGGGTCCCTCCCACGTTTTTAAAGAACAACAATGTTTGCAGAGGCAAACTCTCCAGTCTGGGCCTCCACTTCCAAAAGAAGCCTATAATATTGTTGAAGATATGGGCCTAAGGTTTTAGAAAAGGTTTTATAGAATTCAACTGGAAGGCCATCCGGTCCAGTTGCCTTGCCCACTTGCATAGAGTCAATAGCCTGGATAATTTCCATGACCGTAATCTGCCTATCTAGTCCAGCAGCAATTTCCTGCTCTAACACCGGCCTCTGTGTATTGGCCAGTAATCTATTAAAATCCTTCTCAGAGAAATCTATCTCTGGGGAGTATAACTGAGCATAAAATTGGCGAAAGGTCTCTGCAATATCAGAGTCCTTGATAATCAATTGTTGTACCTGAGGATCTCTCAAAGCAGTGATGCGAGAAGCTTCCTTATGGCATTTTAACAAGTTAGCTAGTAACCATCCAGCCCTGTTACTTTCCAAGTAATTCCGCCCTTTCTGCCTTTGAATATTCTGTGAAGCCTCAGTAGTCAAGATCGAGTTATATCTAAATCTAAGACGCTGTAACCGTATCAGAACGTTAGGATCAGTTTTCTGACCTAAGATGCGTTCTCCCGCTTTAATCTGCTTGTCTAAAACTTCAAGTTCTGCTTTACGCTGTTTGGCCTGCCATGTAACAAAACTGGTAATGGTGGCCCACATGTTAGCTGTGAATTCTTCCCACCACGCCCAACCTGAGGTATCCTGAGGTAAATTAAACTGAAAATACTCCTCTATAGCCAACAGGATGGTCTCTCAGAACTCCTGCAAGAAGAGTTCTTTCAAAATGCCAGCGTGAGTGAGATGGACAGCTCATTGAGTCAAATAGGGTGAATGAGACTGCGGAATGATCAGAGATATGAGCCACATGGATATTGGACTCACTAATTATAGCACAGAGTCCTTTAGAGACTAGGAAAAAGTCTATGCGTGATACTGAGTTATGAGGAGAAGAGAAGAAAGTGTATTCTTTGTCCATAGGGTGTTGCAACCGCCATATGTCTATCAGGCCCAAGTCTTGCATTAGAGACAAAAGAACAGGGTGAGCTTTGGGAACCTTATTGGTTCTCACTGGACTCCTGTCTACCAAGGGGTCTAGCACGAGGTTGAAGTTTCTCCCCCCCCCCCCCCACAATAGTCGGCTATATGGACACCTCTTGCGCCAAGGCCTCAATGGAACTACAGAAGGTAGGACAATCTATATTAGGAGCATAGATATTGATTAAGGCCAGTTCAGTGGATCCAATTTTAATGACAACCATTGCCCACCGCCCGTCTGTATCAGATCTGGTTTGAATTACAATGGGGGATAGAGATTTCCTTACTAAGATGGCTACCCCGTTTTTTTATGATCGGCAGCAGAAAAAGCCACTAGTGAAAAAGGTTTTATATCTAGTTTTAACGACTCCTTCACATTCAAATGTGTCTCCTGCAGCAGTAAGATGTCAGCACTTTCTTTGCGTCCATATAAAAATATCTTTTTCCTCTTAATGCGATTGTTAATGCCCTTAACATTCAGTAAAGCTATCTTAAAGGAAGACATATTGACAGAATAACACAGAAAGAGTAGTTACTCACCTGTAACAGGTGTTCTCCAAGAACAGCAGGAATCAGTCCTCACATATGGGTAATGTTGGCGCCAACGGAGCCCCCGTGCGAAGCATTTCCCCAGCTTTCAAAGAAAGCCTTTGGGAATGCAGCGCACATGCGCAGTCCCCTTCCTGCCCAAGGGTGCCATCTTGCTCAGTCTGATAACATAGCTAAAAGACAGCAAAAAACAAAATGAAGTATATGACTGCAACTCCATGGGAGGAGGGAGGGTTGTGAGGACTGATTCCTGCTGCTCCTGGAGAACACCTGTAACAGGTGAGTAACTACTCTTTCTCCAGGACCAAGCAGGAAGTCAGTCCTCACATATGGGACTCCCCAGCACTAGGCTACCGGGAACCCAAAGCTGAAAAAATGGCTCCCTCTCAAGAGCCTCAGCATCCATGATAAGAATATCCTCTGAGAACGCCCCCGTACGGTAGCCCAACACAAGGGCCGCAGGGTAGGAGTTGCCTAAACCTCAAAGAGATTACGGAGTACCGCCTGTCCGAAAGCACTGTCCCTTCGGGACTCTCTCTCGAGGCAGTAGTGGGCTGCAAATGTCTGGCTTGAAGACCAACTAGCGGCCCGGCACGGAGCGGAGATGAGCTAACGACGCGGCTTTCACCCTGACACAGTGGGCCGTGACTCAACCCTGCAAGGGGAGGTCGGCTGCCTTGTACGCCCAGGCGATACAATCTGCTACCCAAGTGGACAACGTACGCTTGGAGACAGGTAACCCCAGCTTATTAGGGTCAAAGGAGACGAAGAGCTGAGTAGCCCTTCGATGCCCCCTAGTATGTTCTATGTAGAAACATAGAAACATGACGACAGAAAAAGACCACATGGCCTATCTAGTCTGTCCTTCCATAACAACTACAACAGTCCCCTTTTTACCTTTAGAGATCCTCTGTGTTTGTCCCATGCTTTTTTGAATTCAGTTACTGTCCTCATCTCTACCACCTCCACTGGGAGACTATTCCACGGATCCACTACTCTTTCCGTAAAGAAATATTTCCGCATATCACTCCTGAATCTATCTCCCTTCACCCTCATCCCGTGTCCCCTCGTAGCAGAACTTGCTTTCAATTGAAAGAGGCTCTCTCCCTGAACAAATATGCCACGGAGGTATTTAAACATCTCAATCATATCACCTCTATCCCGCCTTTCCTCTAAGGTGTATATATTAAGATCCTTCAGTCTGTCCTCATATGCTTTATAATGAAGACCACTAATCATTTTAGTAGCCACCCTCTGCACCAACTCCATCCTGTTCACATCCTTTTGAAGGTGCGGTCTCCAGAATTGCACACTATACTCCAAATGAGGTCGCGCCAAAGACTTATACAGAGGCATTATCACCTCCTTTTTTCTGCAAGCCATTCCTCTCCGTATGCACCCAAGCATCCTTCTAGCTTTTGCCGTCGCCTTTTCTACCTGTTTAGCTACTTTAAGATCATCAGACACAACCACGCCTAGGTCCCGCTCTTCTTTAGTGGACAAAAGTACTTCACCCCCTATACTATATTGCTCCCTTGGATTGCTGCAGCACAAATGCATGACCTTACATTTTTTAACATTAAATCGTGCCTCCCCTTTCCCTTTTAAGCTCTGTAATTCCAAAGCTTTAATAGTAGTTTTTACATATAGTGCCACTCCTCCTCCCCTACTTCCTACCCTGTCCTTTCTGAATAAAGTATAGTCAGGTATAGTTACATCCCAATCATGGTTTTCTGTGAACCATATTTCTGTAACTGCCACTAAATCCAAGTCAGCCACTCCCACCAAAGCTTCAACATCAGGGATCTTATTTCCCATGCTACGGGCATTTATACACACTGCTTTCCATAAGTTACCCCTGTTACCCATTTCCATAAAGGTATTTAATGTATCACCTACCTGGGGGCTTTCACTTACCTGGGGGCTTTCTTCACCCATCCCCAACGAATCTAGTTTAAAGCCCTCTTCAGCAGATTAGCCAGTCTACTGTAAAAAGACAACACCCTCTTACAGTCCAGGGTATGCATGACTGTTTCAGCCCAGCTGGTATGCGGCCTGGGAAAGAAGGTCGGAAGAACCACCTCCTGGTTGAGGTGGAAAGAAGAGACGACTTTTGGAAGGAACTTCGGGTGGGTCCATAGGACCACCCTGTTCCTATAGAACCGAGTGTATGATCTATCAGAAAGCAAAGCTTGTAGTTCACTCACACGTCTGGCCGAGGTAAGAGCTACCAGGAAGAGCGCTTTCCAAGAGAGGAAGCGCAAATGGCAAGTAGCCATCGGCTCAAACGGTGGGCGAGTAAGTTGCTGCAAGACCACGTTTAAATCCCACTCAGTCGCCGGTGGACGAACCGGAGGCTTGAGAAGAAGCAGACCTCTGAGGAAGCGGGACACCAAGGGGTGAACCGACAGAGACTGTCCCTCCACCGGTGAGTGGTGCACTGATAGAGCACTGAGGTGGACCCAAACAGAGTTAGATTTAAGGCCTAGGTCTGACAGGTGAAGAAGATACTGCAGTACTACTGGCACAATGCAGGAAAAGGGATCTTCATTGCACTGAGCACACCATAATTTGAACCTACACCACTTGAGGGCATAGGACTTTCTGGTGGACTGCTTCCTAGAGGCCAAAACCACCTCTTCAACCTCCTTAGGTAGAAGCAAGGGAGCTAGCACTATCCTTTCAGCAGCCAGGCCATCAGATTGAGGGACCTGAGGTTGGGGTGCAGAAGGGAACCCTGATCTTGAGACAGGAGATCATGTTGCAACCCCAGAGGGAAAGGGGTTTCCACTGCCAACTGTAGCAGAAGTGGAAACCACGGTTGCCTCGGCCATCTGGGGGCTACCAGAATCACCGAGGCCTTGTCCCGGAGAATCTTGAACAGAGTTCGGGCCACCAAGGGCGTGGGAAGAAATGCATACAGGAGGCCCGTAGACCAAGAGATCAGAAAAGCATCTGCTGCCATTCTCAGAGGATGTGGCTGTCTGGAACAAAACCTGGGCAGCTGACGGTTCAGTGAACTTGCAAGAGATCGATGGACGGAAGTCCCCATCGTAGAAAGATCTGTTGGACCACCAATGGATTCAACTGCCATTCGTGGGGCTGGAGAATCCTGCTTAGCTTGTCTGCTAAGAAGTTCTCCTGACCAGGTAGATAAACTGCTTTGAGAAACATGCCTTGTCGGACTGCAAAGGAGCAAAGGGCCTGCGCCTCCTGACAGAGGAGCCTGGACCCTGTGCCTCCCTGCTTGTTCACATAGAACATTGCTACCTGATTGTCTGTCTGAACTAAGACAGACTGGTAAGAGAGGGCATGAGAAAGTCTGTAGAGCCAAGTGAATTGCTCGCAGCTCCAAAAGATCTGCTGTGTGGCCTCCCGAGGAGACCAGAGGCCTTGAGTGCACGTTCCCTGGCAATGTGCACCCCAGCCCTTTAAGGAAGCATCGGTTGTCAGCACCCTTGTATATGGTACCCCCCCTGAGAAGGTTTGGGAGATGTAGCCACCACTGTAGGGAGTCCAGAAGTGGTTTGGACACCTTTACTCTGTCTCGGAGGTCGCCTGTGGCCTGCGCCCACTGAGCTCTGAGGCACCACTGAGCCGCCCGCATGTGCAGACGAGCATTCGGAGTCACATGTATCGTGGATGCCATGTGGCCCAGGAGCCGCAGGAAGTGCCTGGCGGAAACCTGAGAACTGCTTTGGTACTGGTTGGCCAAGTCCATCAGTCTGTGGGCCCTGTCCTCGGGCAAGTAAGCTCTTGCCTGCAGGGTGTCTAATCTTGCCCCTGTAAACTCTAGGTTCTGTGAGGGGAACAAAGTGGACTTTGCGTAGTTTATGACAAAGCCCAGATGCTGAAGAAGAGAGATAGTGTGAAGAGTGGCTTGTCTAGCCTCCTGGAGAGACTGGCCCCTGATGAGCCAATCGTCCAGGTATGGGAAGACAAAAATTCCCTGATTCCTGAGATAGGCCGCCACCACTGCCAGGCATTTGGTGAAAACCCTGGGGGCGGAAGTTAGGCCAAAGGGAAGTACTCTGTACTGGAAATGGTTTCCTCCCACCACAAATCCGTCGGTACCGACGTACCCATATGTGAAGACTCATTCCTGCTTGTTCCTGGAGATAGCACAGTTACTTACCTGTAACAGGTGATCTCTGGGAACAGCAGGAATAAGTCTTCACAACCCACCCACCTCCCCTAGGAGTTGTATCTCTCTATCTATCTTCCTTTCCTCTTTCTCTCTCTTTGTCTCAGCTATAAAACTCAACTGAGAGACAGTTGGAAAGGCGGGAAGGCAGCACGCAGGCGCTGAGGGATGCTCCCAAAAGCTTTCTGATTGGATGCTGGAGAGCGTTCCCGCGCAGGCTCCGTCGTTTTTCCGCGGAGCCGGCAGGACGTCCTCCTGTCACCGCAGAAAATGTTTTCTTTAATTCTTGTTTTCCTGTGGTCGCGGCTGTCTCCCCGACTCCACCGGTATCGCCGGTGTTTTTTTCAATTTACTTCAGGGAATTTTTTTCCCTTAGTTTCAGTTTAAACTTTTGGGCCTTCAGGCCTCTCCATTATGGAGCCGCCTCCTTCTTTTCCTAAGAAGTGCCTTAACTGCGGCAGTGCAGTACTGTTTTTAGACTCCAAGTCCTGGTGTCTCAACTGTTTGGGTCCTGACCATCCGGAGCCATTAGGCTACAATATTATGAGAAGAGATTTCCCTTTTCGAGTTTTCCTCGATACCGAGTTCCCCTCCAATGGCAGGGCACCGGCCATTTCTCCTTCTCTACAGGATCAGGTAACCCACAAACAGTCTGTTAAGACTAGCCAATCCTTGAGTGGTAGGTCTCATGCACAGCATGATGACGGCTCCGGCCTTGCCCTCAAGGATCCATTGGCTCCAAAACCCCGGCGGGAGTCTTCGGTCTCCAAAGCCTTTCAGGGGTTTCAGGTTGTTCCTGAGGCTCACCCCTCACAGAACATACCTGAGCCATGCTCGGTGGTGGCATCCGCTTCGAGCGGTACCGATACCCCGGCATCGGCACTGGTGTTGAGCGATCCACTCTTCACCAGGGATCGTCATCTGCTTTTCTCGGTACCTTCGGGACCGGTCGATACATCCCAGATTGACTTTCCAGTATCGGTATCACCGCCGATACTACCACCGACGTCGGTACCTTCTAGACATGCATCGATAGACTCGCTTCCTTCGATGCCGAGTCTGGAATCGATTTCCAGTCTGGAAGACTGGGTACCGACACGTCTCGGATCCGATGCTTACCGGTTCCGGATGCTCGGTACCGAGGGTAATTACCAAGGCCCTTCGGTTTCCTCGGTACCACTTGAGCAGCCTCCGATGACTGCTTCGCTGTCGGTATCGTCTTCGATTCTGGCACAGCTATCGGTATCGGTGCCGATACCTGCAGTAGCATCGGGATCAGCTCCTTCCATGCTTCTTTCACCAGAGTCGCTCCTTTCTATACCTAGTTTGGAGTCGATACCTGGCATGGACGATGCAGTACTGACTGGCTCACGTCATGACTTCCAGTACCAGCATCCATCCCTTAGGGATCCTTCTCTGCACCGGGCGAGATCTTCTAGTTCTACATTCTCAAGTGCCTACTCCGGTGCCCAGGCTAGTTCTTTAGATCTAGCCTGTCCAGGGATGGTTTCTGTTGGAGATCCTTCTTTTCAGAATTTTCTCCTGGACATAGCAACATCCCTTGCTATTCCTACCCCTGGCTTTGATCCTGCTCAAAGCTCTCCTTGTTCTGGAGAAAAGGAAAATATAATGCTTCCTTTACATCATTCCTTGCAGGATCTTCTTCTAAGAATGTGGGAAGCACCTCTGAGGGTTTCCTCACCTTCTAGAGCAACTGATCTTCTATATCAGGTGCCCCCCTCTCCAGGGTTTCAAAAGACTCAACTTCCCCATCATTCCATTGTAGTGGAATCAGCAATGAGGAAGGTAAAAAGCAAGAAGAAGCATTCTTCTTACCCGCCAGGTCGTGAATCTAGAACACTGGATGCCTTTGGACGTCAAACCTTCCAAACATCTATGCTGGCAACAAGGATTCTCTCATATATTTTTTATATGAGTCTATCCCTTCAGGAGGTCACAAAGAAATTATCTCTTTTGACTCCTTTTCTATCAGAGCCCAAGGCTGCAGACTATTCCTTACTTCTTAGTCATAGCCAAAATATCTCTTGGTTTCTTTTTCGTGCTTCCCTAGACTCTTTTGAGTCTGTTAGCAGAACCTCTGCTATAGCCATAGGGGCACGACGTAGAGCCTGGCTCCAAGCTTCAGACTTGAGCAAATGGGCACAGCAAAGACTGGGTAATACTCCTTGCACTGGAGAAAATCTCTTCAATAAGGAGTCTTTACATCAGGTTGCTCAGTGCTCCACTGACTTCCCTGTTCCTGAAGGCGATCCTAAGCCTTCTCCTTCCCTAGTAGGTAGGAAATGCCCTAGGAGGAGGAGGTTTTACTCTTTCCCTAGGAGGAGGAGGTTTTACTCTTCTCCTGCCCATCATTCAGATGTTCCCAAGCAGGGGAAGACTCGTTCTGGTCTGAAGAATCCAAACCCTAGCCAGGCTGAATAAACACAGCAACCATAGGGTCCTGAAGTTTACAACCTACAGTTGACTTCTTATCAGTAGAAGTTTTTTCAAAACTCTACACAGGGATTCCTTTTCTCAGGACATCCAGTTGTTCCTAGGTATGCTGAGCTGTCAGTATATTCATGTCTATGGGTCACAGGTTCCTCCTCTTCTTCCTACCAAGAAGAGAGGGTTAACAACTATCCCATGATAGTTTTCTGTCCCAACATGAATTTTTTCCTTCTACAGACTTACCATATGGTAAGTCACCCTTCAGCTCCTATTTTCTCTACCCTCTTATCCAGGGTTTCCCCTGAAAACAGAGTTACTTACCTGTAACGGAGTTCTCCGTGGACAGCAGGATAGGTCAGCCACACCTGGTGACGTCATCCGACGGCGCCGAGACGGAAGTGATCTCTAGCTCAGACTTCTGAGCATGTGTGAGGTGGTCCCACCTCCCCGGTCCGCCCCTAGCCCCACCAGTTAGTGATTAGCTGAGCCCTTAGGCTAGGGTGCGGACCGCGCAGGCCACCCTCGAGGGGAGGTGGGCGGGAATGTGTGGCTGACCTATCCTGCTGTCCACGGAGAACTCCGTTACAGGTAAGTAACTCTGTTTTCTCCTAGGACAAGCAGGATGTGTCAGCCACACCTGGTGTCTCCCTAGCTGATATCAGCGCTGCGGCTGAGGGTGGCCCTGGACAGGCCGTCAGGCAAGGAGGACACTAGGTGTCAGTGAGGAGAACCTCCGTTATTTATTGTGCAATAACAATTCGTGTAACCACAGACTACAATGTGCAACATGCATTGAGGTAGAACATCAAGTGCAATTAACCAAGTGTGGAATTGAAACATCAACCGTGCATTCCAACATCAACTGTGCAATTAGCATTGTGCAAATAAACATGTGCAATTAGCATTGTGCAAATAAACAATCAGGATCTAGGGTTACAGTGCCCTGTAACCAAAAACGTTGTGCAAATAGCCATCCTCAGGGGGTATCCACAGCGTTCGTGCGAGTGGGCCCTGCTGCCGCAGCTAGGACTGCTCGGCCGAAGGAGCTGTCCGCTTCTGCCTGAAGGTCTAGGCAGTAGTGTTTCTGGAAGGTGAGGTGCGAGGACCAGGTTGCCGCTTTGCAGATCTCGCTTACTGGGACCTCCTGAGCGTTGGCGAGGGAGGTGGCTAGTGCGCGGAGTTGGTGGGCACTAGCTTTGTTTGCCGTCTGCTCGCCGGCCCTCTGTAGGCAGAAGGTGACACAATCAGAGATCCAGTGGGAGAGCGTGCGCTTGGTGACGGGTCTCCCCGGTCTGTTGGGGTCGAAGGACACGAAGAGTTGGGTCCCTTGACGAATGGGGGCTGTCCTGTCGATGTAGATGCGCAGGGCTCGGACGCAATCCAGAGAATGGAGGCGTAGCTCTTCGGGGGACCCGTGGGGGCCTGGGAAGAAGGAGGGCAGCTCCACCGATTGGTTGACGTGGAAGGCGACCTTGGGGACAAACTTGGGGTGTGTCCGAAGGGATGCTCTGTTGTGGTAAATCTTGGTGTACGGGGGGTGAGCCACTAGTGCCTGTAGCTCACTAACCCTCCTTGCGGATGTGATGGCGATGAGGAAGAGGGTCTTCCAGGTTAGAAATTTTTCAGCAGCGGAGAGCAAGGGCTCGAAAGGCTCTTGTGTCAGCTGCTGGAGGACAATGTTGAGGTCCCAGGAGGGAACCGGTTTTTGAACAGGGGGCTGCAGGTTTCTGAGGCCTCTCATGAAGCGGGACACAATGGGAAGGGAGGCCATGGAGCCCTTGGGTGAGTCGCTGCGTAGCTGATGCAGGGACGCAATGGCTGCGAGGTGTATCTTGATGGACTGCGGTTTTAAGCCCAGGCTGAAGAGAGTGGAGAGGTAGTGCAGCACCAAGGGAATGGGGCAGGAGGCGGGCGGAATGCCTTGTCTTGCACACCAGATACTGAAGCGTTTCCACTTGAGACTGTAAGACTTTCGAGTGGACGGTCTCCTGGATGCCAGCACTATACACTGCACATCAGCGGGCAGGTGTAGGTCGCGGAGGCTTACCCTTTCAGCCTCCAGGCTGTCAATGCAAGAGTCTGGAGATTGGGGTGCCAGGTCCTGCCATCGTTCTGGGTGAGCAGGTCCGGTCGTAGCGGTAATCGGATAGGAGGCTCCTGTGAGAGCTGCAGTAGCAGGGAGAACCACATCTGCCGTGGCCAGTGGGGCGCAATCAGGATGATGTGCGCCTTGTCGCTGATGGTGCGCTGAATGGTGGCTGTCAGGAGGGGTGTTGGGGGGAAGGCGTAGGCCAGCTCCCACTCCCCCCACGGCACTGCGAACGCATCGGAGGCCACTCTCCGGGAAGAGGGGCGTTTCGAGCAGAATAGGGGGCATCTGGAATTGGCTTCGGTGGCGAAGAGGTCGATCCGCGGACTCCCCCAACGTCGGAAGATGGACTGCGCCACGTCCTCGTGAAGTGTCCACTCGTGCGGTTGGAGTTGTCTGCTCAGCTTGTCCGCTAGAGTGTTCTGCTCCCCTGGAAGGTAAGTTGCTTGTAGCAGGCAGTTGTGTGCCAGGGCCAAAGACCATATCTCGAGAGCTTCCCTGCAGAGAGGCCGAGAGCCCGTGCCCCCTTGCTTGTTGAGGTAGAACACTGCCACCTGGTTGTCGGTCTGGATCAAGACTGTTTTCCCCGCAAGGTGGGGCATGAAGGTCTGTAGTGCATACTTGACCGCCCGGAGCTCGAGAACATTGATGTGGAGGGATTGTTCCCTTCTGGACCAAGCTCCTTGTGTGCTGAGTTGCAGCAGGTGGGCTCCCCACCCAGTGGTGGAGGAGTCCGTGGTCAAGATGAGTTGGTAGCCGCAGGGCTGTAGGTTCTTGCCCACGGTGATATTGGCAGGAGTCATCCACCAGCGTAGGCTCTGGCTTACTCTTGCTGAGGAAGGGATGAGGGTGGTGAGTGGATGGGACAGTTGTTTCCAGTGTGAGCGCAGGTGCCACTGGAGAGTGCGCATGTGTAATCTGGCAAGGGGCAGGACTGAGGTAGTCGCTGCCATGTGACCCAGAAGGCGTAGGATGTCGTGGGCCTTGGTATGTTTCGCGGCAGCTATCTTCCTGGCCATGTGGATGATAGCTTTCTGGCGGCTCTCGGGGAGGAAGGCCTTGGATGTGGTGGTGTCGATTACTGCCCCGATGAACTCCGTGCGCTGTGTGGGTTCTAATCGCGACTTGTCCTTGTTGAGTAAGAATCCCAGCTTGGTCAGCAGCATCGTCGTCTTTTGGACTGCTGCTATAAGTTCTGGGGCGGAGGGTGCAGATATCAGCCAGTCGTCCAGGTAGGGAAAGATGGCGAGCCCTTGTCTGCGGAGGTGTGCCGTGACCACGGCTATGCACTTCGTGAAGACCCTGGGAGCAGGGGAGAGTCCGAAAGGAAGCACCCGGTATTGGTAGTGGCAGCCCATGGCTATGAATCTCAGGAATTTCCTGTGAGAGGAGTGGATAGGGATGTGAGAATACACGTCCTGTAGGTCCAAGGTAGCCATCCAGTCCCCCGCTCTGATGAGGGGCAGGATGGAGTTCAGGGAATACATTCGGAACTTCTCCTTCACGAGGAAGTTGTTCAGCTTGCGGAGATCCAGGATGGGGCGAAGGCCCCCGGACTTCTTGGGAATAAGGAAGTACCTGGAGTAGAACCCAGTGTTTAATTCGTTGGAGGGAACCTGCTCGATCGTCCGTGTCCTTATGAGTTGCTGAAGGAGCTCCGAGAGGGCGGCTTCCAGGTGCAATGGAGGCTTGCTGGTGGGTTGCGTGCGCTGCCACGGTGGGGAGGAGAACCGCAAGTGGTAGCCCGCTTGAATAATCTGGATGACCCACTATTCCGTGGTGATCTCCCGCCAGGCGGACAGGAAGCTGGACAAGCGACCTCCCACCGGCGGGCCCAAGGGAACGTTCGGGGTCAGCTGGAGCGGATAGTCAGAAGGATGATGGGTTCTTACCCGCCTGCTGAGGGTTCGCTTGTTTCTGTTTTCTGTCTCTTTGCGGTTGTCTCTGGAAGGACGATTTGCTGAAATTCTGTTTGAATTTTGGGGCCTGCCACTGTCTACTGGTCCCGTAGTATCTTCGTGATGAGGAGAAAGGCTTGCGAAAATAGTTCCCTCTCTGTGACCAGGAAGGGTGTTCGAGTCCGTCCGCCGCTAACGTTTTCAGAGTGGTGCAGTCCTCTCTGAGGCCGTTCACAGTGTCAGCGACCTTGTCCCCGAACAAGGAGTCTCCGAGACAGGGTGCGTCCGCGATCCTGTCGTGTGTGTTGTCAGACAGGCCGGAAGCACGTAGCCAGGCCCATCGGCGAGCAGTAATGGCCGTGCCCGCTGTCCGGATGGCCGTGTCAAAACTGTCGAAGGCCGTGCTCATGAGATGCTTGGAGCACTCGGCCAGTTCTTGGAGCGTGGCTGAGGTTGCGTGCTGTGATTGCTTAGGGAGCGTGAGTAGTTGGCTCTTAAGTTCTGCTAGCAGAGCGTCTTGGAACAACAAGTGCTGGAATTGATGCGCCGAAATTTTGGCATTCAGCATAGCTCCCTGGAATACCTTCCGTCCTAGGTCGTTGAGGAGCTTGGGATCCCGACCTGGAGGATGGGTAGCCTGTGTGCGTGAAGACTTAGATCTCTTGAGTGCTGATGCTACCACTATGGATTGGTGGGGCAGCTGAGGCTTATCGAAGCCTGGCGCTGTCAGCAGGAGGTATTTATTGTCCAGGCGTCGGGCGCAGGCATGACCCGAGGCAGGGGACTGCCACAGGGTGGACTGTTTGTCCTTGAGTTTCTGGTGGAGAGGGAGAGCTAGAGCCGGCTTGGGGCCATTGAGGTACTTCATGACCTTTGGATCCTTCTCGTCGGAGGCCTCCTCCTTGGTAAGGCCAAGCTTGGTAACAACTTTCTTTAAAAATTTTGGATAGGTGAGGTCCTCAGGCATCTGCGTCTGTATCTCCTGTTGCTCATTGGTAGTAGATCTGGAGGAAGGGGAAGCAGGATGCTCCTCCTCTTCCGCACTCGCTCCGGAGTCTGGTCCCAGCATAGGGGATGGACTCCGTTCTCTAGAAGGCGAGCCTGGAGTAGGGGATGTGATCCCGTGTTCAGGGGAAGCTTGTATGTCCAAGGGGGCTGCAACCGCGTTCTCCTGGCCTGGAGGGGCGGTCTGCTGCACCAGGCAAGTCAGCAGCTGTAGAATAGCCTCTGAAGTGGTGGATCTTGTAGAGTTGCTGCTTCTGTGTCCTCTGCTGGCACTGGATTGCCTACTGTCTCTGTGGCTGCGGGAGGACCTGTTATCAGCGCTGTCGCTGCTGGATCGGGAGCGGCGGTCCCTCCTGCGTCTCTTGCTCCTTGCATGACTCCTGCCGCTGTTTTCGCGCTGGTGGGGGGACTCCCGGCTGTCAGCGCGGCGTTTATGATGCCTGCTATGTCCTCTGTGGTGACTGCCTTCGGCGCGGTGTCTGTCAGCGCGGGAAGTACCTGGAGAGGCAGCCCTTTGTTCGCCGGCTTGGGACGAAGAGGAACGGCGCTGGGGAGGCATGCTGACGTCAGGGATGATGCGGGACCCGCTCTGGCCAATCCGGTAGGAGGGGGAATCCCTGTGGGCGGAGACAGGCGGGGCCACGTGGGCGGCGCCATCTTGCCCGAGGTTGCCTGAGCCGCATGGCTGAAGGAGGAGTTCAGCAGAGCCGCATGGCCGGGGAGAGGATCTCGCGGTGGAAGGCAGGCTTTCTTCCGGCAGCGCAGGGACGCTGGAGCTGCAGGAAGGCATTTCGGAGGAGCTGCTGGCGGTGGGGGGGCTTGCCCGAAGCACCGCAGGGGCCGAGGAAGAGCCAGACGTTCCCGAGGAGGGAGGAGCGGCAGAGCCTTTGGCCGCCCGGAGAGAGGTCTCTGCGGGGGCTTTCCCCTTGGAGGACTTACTGCGTTCAGTAGCGCTGGTAAGAGGAGCTTGCTCCGGTGCCGTTAGAAGGTCCTTCAAAGTGTAGTCCCTGAGTTTCTGGGCTCGAGGGGACATCCGGGCACAGCAGAGGCAATCTTGTACGTTGTGGGCTGCCCCGAGGCATCTGAGGCAGTTCTGGTGAGTATCTGCTATGTTCATTTTCCGCTTGCATCGCGGGCAGTTTTTAAATCCAGGTTTAGGCATGATAAGATGAGAGCTGGTAAAATCCGTCTGGAGGCGAAGGCGGAAGAATTGAAACTGGTGGGGCTAGGGGCGGACCGGGGAGGTGGGACCACCTCACACATGCTCAGAAGTCTGAGCTAGAGAGCACTTCCGTCTCGGCGCCGTCGGATGACGTCACCAGGTGTGGCTGACACATCCTGCTTGTCCTAGGAGAAAGAGTGGTACCATACCACTGCAGGGCTTCTTTAGCCTTTCATTTTAGTGTGGAGTTTTTTCTCTTGAATAAACTCCCTTCTTTTGTCTGGGCAGCTCATCAGACACAAACAGGAATTTCTCCTCTTATTCTGTCTGTTCTCTCTGTTTTACACAGAAACTTTCTATCTGCTGTCTTATTCAGCAGCTGCCCATGCAGGAGTTCCACTGATTTGACTACTGGTACTTTTCCACAAGTTTCCAGTCTTGTCTTTCACTACTTTCTGCTGGCCTTAGTAGTGATTCCAACATAGTGCTTTCATCTGTCTTGGATAATCCTAATCACTTCAGGCTTATCACACTATCTTCTTTTCTTGCCATCTCCAATTCCTTTGGATTTGGCAGCATAGTTGACGTGCAGCTGGTCTTTTCTAACAGCCAGTTTCATTTCCCAATTCTCCTGCATAATGCTCTCTGCAATTTTACAGAGAAGCTTTCTACTATGGGCCCTTGCTAGAGAGCATGGGGTTTTGTCTCTAATGACTATCCTATATGGTTGGAAAAGGCTTCCTCAGTCATTTTCCATGACTGTGAGGGTTCTCCACACCCTTCTATCTCCTGTTATAATACAGGACATAAGCCTTTTTCTACGTGAACGTCTAAAGAGTTCTCCAATTCCTACAAGGAATATGCTCTTTTTTCCTTGCAGCTTGTCCTCATGGTATCCTACTCCTTTATGGACAGTACATTTTTAACTAATAATGCATGATACCCCTTTGTGTCCCTCCAGTGGGTCAACCTGGTATCTCATCCTATGCGTTTTCTGTCCATTTACCATGCAAGAGTTCTACAGGACTCAGGACTTGCTGTTTACAGACTGATATTATCCTCTGTTTTTTCACGTAACCATCCTGGTTATTTCACTGGATAGCATTCCTGCACCATTTTAGCCAGGGGGAATAGGTTCTCTATATATCTTCTCAAGTAGGTTCCACCTTCTTGTTATTAGATGAATCTTTCCTCTTCACATCCCCCATGTGAATGTTCTTGGGGGCATATCTCTATCTGCTTAATTGCAGACATTTATCTTAGTCATATATATTCATGTATGTATATATCTCTATATACTTCTCTATAGATACCTATGTCTGTAAGCTGCGTGTGCATATGTTATGCCCCTCCAGATCTCACTATAGATATATATATATATATATATATACTCATATAAATATATACTGTCGCGCCCTTGCCCCGCCTAGGCGGCTGCCTGACGAGGTGAAGGGGAAGCGAATGTCACTTTCAAGCAACTCCAGAGCAAAGGCTTCTGGGAGTTGTAGTATTTAGAGCAAATGTAGTTGTAATCAAAGGCAGAGCCGAGAGTTGAAAGCAAACGCAGGAATATTTTTATTAGCCTCCCATAACAGCGGGAACTTCAAAAAGAAGCTTGGTAAACCACGGGTACAAATATCCACAGGAAACTCAGGTAAGAAAAATGCTCTTGCTTACTTCAGCATACAAAGGTTACTCATTCAAAAACAATACTTCACTTCTCAGTGCTTTAAACAAACTCAAGATGTTCATTGAAACTTCAATGCAAACAACTTCCAGCAAATAAACTTTTCTTCTTTTGTTTCAGAGCTTTATGGGTTTTAATCAGTTGTCTAGAGACTTCCAGCAGCACTCCGGTGCAAGTCTCATTTAGGAATTCTCTACCCTCTTCCCTCCGTTTAGAGCCTCACCACCCTACTTTCAAAAAGCATCTGAAAACTCACCTCTTCTCCCTTGCTTATGATGTGCCCTCCCCTTTTGTGTGACCTCCACCTCCCTTGCCCCAACCTTCCTTCTGTTTCCCTTTCCTATCCCTTTCTGTCTCCCCTGTCTATATTCCTGTTTTTATAATGAAATTATGATTGTTCTCTTTCTTTTCTTTTCTATTCTTTCCTGCCTCTCTTGTCTATACTATGGTTTTATAAAGATATTGTAATTTCCTTTTCCTTTTCTTTTCCATGGCTCTGGCCATTTTAATAACGTTTTTTTTAAATTGTACATCGCTCTGATTTCTGGAGAAGGGCAATTTTATCAAATCACAATAAATATAAACATAAACATAAACACACTAATTAAAACTTCTTAGCTCTGTAAAACCACCATGCATATCAGAGAAATGGAATTTTCTTCCAACCTATATTTCTAAACACACTTATTTCACTATCAGGGATAACTCACATTCCATAGCCTCCTCTGGCTCACTTAAAAGAATATTTTCCCCGATGTCCATTGACTCACATTCTGAACAGGACTGTTCTGTGACGTCGTCAGCAAACAGCTGTTCTTTCTCTCGGTGCAGAGAACTATTCTCTCCACTAATTACTTCCTGGTCTTTCAGCATACGTTGAACCAGCTTTAAAACATTTAAACCTTCTTTGCTGAGAGGCTTCCTGTAACCCTGCTTCTGATAAAACTCCTGGAGCTGGCTGTCTGGGAACTCTTCCTGAGACCTTTGGCTAATAACTTTAGCAGCGGTACCTTTTGGAAGTTTCTTTAGCAGTGCTTCCCTGCTCCTTCCCTGGCCATGCTGTTTCCTGGTTAAAGCAGCCTTCTCGTCTCCCTTCCTCCTGCAAGCATGAAACTCTTGCTCTGAATGAGGCTTCCTTTCAGACTCCTACTCTGAAACAGAGTCAGCTCTCTTCCTCTCGTGTCCTGGCAATCTTTCCAGACCTGGCAACCTCCTTGCCTGTCTTTGCAATCTCTCCTCCTCCCCTGGGAAGCTCGAGACTTTCTCCAATCTTGCCAATCTATCTCTCTCTGTTCTCTGGGGCTTATAAACATTTGACTGGCCGGTATCTTTCCACCCCGCCCCCAGCTGTGCTGCATTACCACCCTCAGTTGCTATGGAGCTGGGGCGTGGCTTTTGGACAACAACTTTTGACAGGTTCTTTTTTTCAGCCTTAGCTGCACTTTTAAACTGAGCATTTTTTTTCCTTTCCCTCTGACTAGGGGAAATTGCCTGTACTTTTCCTATCCCTCTAGGGACCTGGCCGTCTTCGCCATCACAATACCTATATATATGTGTATCTGTCGAGATGCCCCTTATAGGTAGATATGTATTTACATACTTATCTCTCTGTCTATGCTTATAGAGGTTTTTACCTTCCTATAGGTTCCAGACAGTGGGCTTGCATATTTTTGTTTTTCCGCGCAGGCTCCGTCGGTACCAACGTACCCATATGTGAAGACTCATTCCTGCTTGTTCCTGGAGATGTGTAATTATCATTTCCTTATCGTTCTTCCAGTTCAGTCCTCTACCTCTGGAATGTAACAGAGCAGTAATAATTGGGAGGGACCTTTCCAGCCAACTCGTAACACTGCCGACCCAAAACAGACGTCATTCACCGCTGCCACATCAAAACCGTAGTGCCTACTGAAAGTATGAAGGGAAAACCAGGTGGCCACCCTACAAATTTACTCCGGTGGGACCAAACTGAGTTCCGCCCAGGATGATGCTTGCGCTCTGGGAGAATGAGCTCTTAGACCCGACGGCACCGACCGACCTCATAGCAAGTAAGCTGATGCAATCGCCTCCCTTATCCATCTAGCAAAGGAAGCCTTTGCCGCCGCTTCCCCACTGCGGATACCTCCGAACACCACCTATAGCCGGTCCGACTTACGAACCACCTCAGAAGCCTCCAGATATTTATTTTATTTACATTCTCTTATATACCGCACTATTCTGCATCAGTGCGGTTTACATTGAACAAACTGAAATTACATTGAACAGGGCATTATAACTTGGAGATAACTATTTTACAGGGAACATGGGCTATGGAGGGTTAAGTGGCTTGCCCAAGACCACAAGGAGCAACTGTGGGACTAGAAACCCCAGTCCTTCCGGCCCAAGGTTGCTGTCCTCTAGTGGGATTTGAACCACCGATCTTCTGGCCTGAAGTACCTTGCCCCAACCACTAGGCCACTCCTCCACTCATATTGCCGCAACACCCGCATCACATCCAAACGGTGTAAACTGCGGTCCAAGTCGCTTCACCCCAGCGACCCTAGCACCGGCAAGGACACCGTCTGATTCAGGTGGAAAGGAGATACCACCTTATGCAAAAAAGGAGGGAACGGCCGCAGCACCACCTTCTCCCTGGAAAAGGATAAGAACGGTTCCCTACAAGATAACGCTTGCAATTCCGAGATGCGTCTAACCGAACAAATAGAAATCAAAAATATGGTCTTCAAAGTCAGCTCCTTAACCGAAGCCTGGAGCAATGGCTCAAAGGGCGCTTTGGCTAACGCTCCTAACACCAAATTGAGATCCCAAGGCAGAACTATCACTCTACACGAGAGCCGCCGACCGGCTATTGTTCTGAGAAAACGCAACACATCCGCATGGACGCCGAGAGCGACGCCCCAAACTTCGCGGCGACCACACGAAAGAGCTGTCAGCTGACTCGTAAAGAACTAGCTGCAAGACCCTTATCAAACCCATCCTGTAGAAAGCTCAAGATCAAGGGAACGGAAACCGTAGCTGCCCAGACTTGCCGCCTCAAGCACCAGTCCTAAAATATACCCCAGCCACAAACTTAAGTTAGTGACGTGGACTGTTGTCGCGCTCTAAGCAAAGTCGCGATGACTGCCTCCAAATAAACTTTTTTTTGTTTTGTTTTTGTTTGTTTTTAACCTCGTCCTTTCAATGGCCAAACCAAAAGAGAGTCCCGATTCACTTGAGGCATGCAAAGTGACCTTTGAATGAACAGGGCCACTGCCCCCAGCAATCTCTAGGGCTCTCTGCCAAGGAGGCGAATGAGATCCACGTACCACGAATGTCTGGACCAGTCCGGCGTTACCAATTTCAAGCGCCGGTCGGGCGCGCGGCCTCTTCGCCCTTCCTCCGGCCCTCCTCAGGAGCTCTCCCAGTCGGGGATTGAGCGGGCTGGAGCGACGCTCCAGCGACCACCCCAAGCAGCCGCCAATCAGGGCACGAGGCCCCTTTAAATTTCAAGCGCCGGTCGGGCGCGCGGCCTCTTCGCCCTTCCTCCGGCCCTCCTCAGGAGCTCTCCCAGTCGGGGATTGAGCGGGCCGGAGCGACGCTCCAGCGACCACCCCGAGCAGCCGCCAATCAGGGCACGAGGCCCCTTTAAATTTCAAGCGCCGGTCGGGGCGCGCGCGGCCTCTTCGCCCTTCCTCCGGCCCTCCTCAGGAGCTCTCCCAGTCGGGGATTGAGCGGGCCGGAGCGACGCTCCAGCGACCACCCCGAGCAGCCGCCAATCAGGGCACGAGGCCCCTTTAAATTTCAAGCGCCGGTCGGGCGCGCGGCCTCTTCGCCCTTCCTCCGGCCCTCCTCAGGAGCTCTCCCAGTCGGGGATTGAGCGGGCCGGAGCGACGCTCCAGCGACCACCCCGAGCAGCCGCCAATCAGGGCACGAGGCCCCTTTAAATTTCAAGCGCCGGTCAGGCGCGCCCGCGCCTGAGGGCCTCGCCAGAGGGCCCTTTGGCGTGGCCCTTAGGCGGGGACCGCCAAAAATACCAGATACGGCCAACTTTCACCTCGTGCCTAAGCAAATCTGCCTATGAATATCTGCCTACCACCAGTAGAGAAGTGTAACTGGAGGGATACCTTCAAATATTTCAACAATCTTCGACACTACGGCCTCTGCAAGAAGCTCCCTCCCGGCGTGGTCGGAGCAGGCCGGAGCACCACCACCTGTCCCCATCGACCAATCGTGCCACAGGGAGAGCAAGTAAAGGCAGCGTCTCCTCAGCGCGACCGCGCCTTCTCGACCCGCGCCTAAGCCCTTTGGCAGTGGAACTGCAAGTATTACAAAATGACTTTAAATGTTGTAATGTCACATGTAACCATCACTGATAAAAATTACTGCAGCATTAACTACTACACTAGTTGATACAGATCTAAGATACCTATGCTAATTTAGTCATTAATCTCACATCTGCATTGCACAATGTTAGACCTACTACTGTTGCCAGTAAATCCAATGCTTCTGAACTAAAGTCATATTATTACTGTTGCCAGTATCTACATTTATATTGACCTGAGATTGATTGCATACTGGTACAAATTCCATTTTACTAATGGAATTTATGCTAGATAAAATACTGTTGCCAATAATCTTATGTTAGATAGAATACTGTTGCCAGTAAACCAGCCACATTGCACTAGGATAAACTCATTCTGATAACAATTCAATGTCAAACATCTAGCCTGTATATTACGTTGCTACTGTAGTGGTCTTTGCACTACCTATCTGACATACAACACTGTGTCTAGTTCTCCTTCTGTAAATATCACTGGAGTACTTCTACCCCTATGCCTACTAAGATAATTTAAAGCATCAAAGTGACGACAACCACTCTACCAAGGAAACAAGTTATACAACTAGTAATATATTTGTCTTGTTCGCTCTGCTCCGCTTGCCTTGCTACCCGGTACAGGGCACTCTAGAAACTCCTCGCAAAGTTACTACAACGCCCATACCTTGCCTCCTACCATGTATCAAATAATCCACTTGATACTTATCCTGCTTATCGCAGCAACACCTGCTATAACACTCGCACTAGAACCTGGAATCAAGCAGATCCCTATACTTTATAGCGCGGGAAGGCGCTCAACGCAAGATCCATGCCACGCCACCTCGAGAACCAAAATACCATATTCTCACCTCCTACATATACCATTGCTGCCCACTGTCAAGGACACTACAGAGAAATACAAGACCAATCAGCTACTCAAATGTGCCTTAATTAATGCCAGATCTATACGCTCTAAATGGCCTGTGGCTATTGATCTGATAGCAGCACATAATCTGGATATATTGCTGATAACTGAGACATGGCTAACCGACAACGACAACGTCCTCATCAACCAGATGATCCCACCAGGATTCTCCATCTTCACCTGCCACAGATCCAATCAGAGAGGGGGTGGCACACTCATCCTTGCTAAATCGGACCTCCAGTTCAAACAGATCAATATTTCCAGCACATCACACCTTGATGCACTATCAATATCAAATAGGTCCTGTACAATCCACTTACTCTATCGAGCTCCATCACCTTCCTCAGATGATCTTTCACCAATAATCAACTTGGCATGTAACGTCCCTAACCCACAATCTTCTAACTGGCTAGTTGGGGATTTTAACTTGCCTTCGCTACCAGCATCACACGCCTCAGCTTTCCTCGAAGCCATGCACCAACTAGGCTATGAACAACTTATCGACGCCCCCACCCATTCCAGAGGAAGCATACTGGATTTAATATTCGCACCTCAACTGATAACCAACACATCTCAGAAGATCATGATCTCCATAACCCCGGTACCATGGTCTGATCACAATCTACTCATATTTAACATCCCCACCGAACATTCCACTACTGATTGCAACAAACCAGGTCGCCCCCCAAGTGCCCTCGAAACACGCTTCCGTCCTTTCAATAAGATCGAAGTCCTGGAAAAAATTCTACCTGCTCTCCACAAAGACTTACCTTCGCAAGATGACTTAGTAACTAACTGGAACAATACATTAAAAGCTGCTGCATGCATATCTGCTACCGACAAGATTAAGACCAAGGACAAACATAAACCATGGTTCTCCACGGAATTACAAGAATCTCTCCTTCACCTGCGCAGACTTGAGAGACGCTGGCGCTCCTCTCGTTCCCCCGACGCACTATGCTCGTACAATTCATACCTACAAACTCACCGAAGAATGACATTTGAGACAAGAAAGAAATTCCACTCAAATACACTAATGAGGTCCTTAAACAAGCCACATGACCTCTTCAATATAGTTAAATCCTTAACAGGTGACCCATCCACTTCCCAACCACCTATGCCACACCCCCAAGACTATGCCATATACCTACAATCAAAAATGATACAGACCAGTACGATTACCACAACTTCATCACCTTCCACCCCACAGACCGTGGTCCAATTAGTATCGCTTGACAAATTTTCCCAGGTATCCCACAAAGAGATTGAAGATATCATAACAGCTATTAATTTAACTACCGCACCAAATGACCCCTGTCCAGCCAGATGGATCAAAGAACTACGACATGAACTTAGCCCAACTATTAGCAAGATTGTCAATTATTCCTTCTCAACAGGATCCTTCCCTCAGAGCCTGAAGTACTCATCCATCCGTCCGCTCCTGAAGAACAGTAAACTTGACCCAACAAAAGTTGAATCCTTCAGACCCATCTCCAGCATCCCTATATTAGCAAAAATCATGGAAAAAGTAGTCCAGCGACAAATACAGCATCATGTTGACTCCGAATCCCCTCTGGACCCCGCACAACATGGCTTCAGAGAAGAACATGGTGTAGACACCCTTCTCACAACACTGTTCAATAACCTAATCATAGGCATTGATAATATCCACCAAGGGTTCACTCTTATCTTTCTCGACATAGCTGCAGCATTCGATTCAGTAAACCACGATACTCTCCTACAGCGCCTTCAAGACAAGGGAATTCAAGGACTAGCCCTGAACTGGTGTAAATCCTACTTAGCTGATAGACAGCAGCAAGTCAGAACAGGAGAAGCAACGTCTGATCCATTCCCCCTTAAACAAGGTGTCCCGCAGGGTTCCTCATTGTCCGCCTTAATGTTCAATATCTATATGCAGCCAATCTGCGATCTCATACGCACTTTCAACATACAATGCCTTGCCTATGCTGATGACATCCTCATGTTTGCTCCATTCAACATAAAACAACCAGATTTTACACCAATAACTCACTGCTTTGAAGCTGTATCCAACTGGCTCCTTAATCAGAATCTACGGATAAACCACAACAAAACTGATGTTCTATTCGTTACACGGAACCCATCATTCACACCACCTACCTCCCTTCAGGTAAACAACATTGAGCTGAAAGCACAACCCACAATTCGATACTTAGGAATTATATTAGATCAACAGCTTAATATGTCAGCCCACATTAAGAAAACAACGAGTGCAATCTACAACAAGATGCGATCACTACGTAATCTCCGACCTTTACTTAACTACTCTGACTTCCGTACTATATTCCAAGCCCTCATATTACCACACTTGGATTTCGCCAATATCATTCTACACGGTCTCCCGCAATCCACCCTAAATCCTCTCCGTCTGGCCATGAATGCAGCCGCAAGAATCCTCGTAGGCGCTCCACGATCAGAACACATAACTCCAATATTGATGAGTTTACATTGGCTACCCCTACAGGCCAGAACTCTATACAAGACCCTGGTCATGACTTTTAAAGCCTCAAAATGCCCATCTCTATCACCTCTCAGTAATATGATACATATCACCCCAAATAACAGATCCAGAAGGTCTGTTACATTAAACTCTATTGACCTCCCGAAACTCCTCACAAAATGCTCTAAATCAACAGCCTCTAGAGCCTTCTCTCTGTTTTCTCCCAGAGCCTGGAATGCCCTTCCACCCGAAATAAGAGCTATATCAAGTCTGATGAAGTTCAGAAAGGCATTGAAGCACTATTTGTTCCTAACATACTACCCGAAGACACTCCATTTGACAATAGTACTCATGCAGATCTCTCATACTTGACCCCGGTAGAGAATGGGTAATTATGATGTTTATTACATGCTCATTATACTATGCCATATTCATTATCACGATATTTGGCATTTTTATTCTGCTCTAATTAATTTCTTACCCACGACATTATAGATATTCTTGTTCGCATCTAATTAACCAAATAACCATGTATATAGTAGCCATGTATATAGTTTTTTGTCTATAGTTACCCTGATTTTCACCAAGTTTATGTACCTTGTTCTATGTAAAAAACCAATGCTGCTTGTACCATTGTGTTTATATTTGTTCATATGTAAACCGCACTGAATTAAGAGCGCGGTATATAAGAGAAATAAATAAATAAATAAATAAGAGAACTCTTCCCGGATGAACCTTGATCTGCTGAATCCCTCGGCCGATTAACGCCACAAAGGGAATACATACATAAGACCCCTCGACGGCCACTGATGCACCAGAGTGTCTATGCCTTCTGACATTCTTTCTCCTCCTGCTGAAGAAACGACTGGCTTTTGCTGACCGGAAGGTCGCCCTCAGATCCATCACCGGCGGACCCCATCGACAAACTATCTGTGCAAAGACGTCCGGATGCAGCTCCCACTCCCCTGCATCTACTCGGACCCTATTGAGGAAATCGGCCACCACATCGCCATTCCCTGCGATGTGCGCTGCCGAAATTGCTGTCTATCGACTCTCCAACCAAGCGACCCGAGTCTCTGCTTCCTCCACTATGGCCACACTTCCCGTGCCGCCATGTCGCTTGATGTAGGCTACCGTCGCCGGTTGACCGACAACCCCCTCAGTGCCTGACCTACCACAGATGCCTCGAACTCCAGAAGCACTTGGGAGACAGCGCTCAGTTCCAGCCGGTTGATCGACCAAGATCTCTCTATAGGGGATCAAACCCTTTGTGTGAACCTTCCTTCGCCATGGGCTCCACATCCTGTGATACTTGCGTCCCTTCATAACGGAAGCCACTCCAGCTGCTCCAGTGCAATTCCGGCTGACAGCAAGCCCGGGAGCAGCTACCACTGCAGCGACTGCCTGACCTGCAAAGGGCAGGGGAACCGTCTGCTCAACGCATCGGACTGATGCGACCACCTGCGAAGCAGCACTCTCCGCAACGGCCTCATAAAAAATTTGGCCCAAGGCACCGCCTCCAGGTTCGCAGCCATTGTCCCCAGCACGCGTAGATAAGTCCATGCCGATGGAGCCGGGGTGGTTCCGAACTCATGCACCAATCGCTGAAGTCCTTTGACTCGGCGGTCTGGCAAAAAACACCTGTTCTCTCTCGTGTCGAACTGTACCCCCAGGTACTCGAGGTCCTGGGATGGTACTGATCGACTCTTGGCTGGGTAGACCATCCCGCCGAAACTCTGCAAAAACATTACCACTTTGTCCGTTACCTGAATGATCTCGGCCGCGGACTTGACTTGAATTACCCAATCGTCGAGATATGTATGAACTAAAATTTCTTCCTTGCGCAATACCGCCGCTACCACCACCATAATCTTGCTGGAAGTTTGCGGCGTCAGGCCGAAGAGCAACACCCAGAATTGATAGTGTCCGCATGGCAAAGCGAATTTCAGAAACCTTTAATGAACTGCACTGATGGAAATGTGTAAGCACGCCTTCGTAAGGTCGAGGGATGTCTAGTACTCTCCCAGATGCCCCACTACAATGACCGACCGCAACGTTTCCATTTGGCAATGCGGTACCCGAAGACAGCGATTCACACCTTTCAGGTCTAAGATAGGCCGCATCGCACCATCTGACCTTGGCATCACGAAATAAATGGAGTACCGACACATGCCGTATTCTGCCACTGGCACCGATATGACAGTTCCCATTTGCACAAAGCGATCTAAGGAATTGCGAATCCCAGAGTTTTTCTGCTGACCTCTGCATGGAGACATGACGAAGGAATCTCGCATGGGTTGCGCAAATTCCAGCGCATAACCCTGGCAAATAATCTCTAACACCCACTAGTCGAATGTGATGTGGATTTGGGCAGGAAGAAACTCCCGAAGTCGCCCGCCTATCGGTGACCCCCCTGCCGGGACCCGCCTCCTTTCATTGCGGCTTCATGTTCAGAGCACTCTGCCTTTGCGCAGCCACAAACATGGTCTAGTCGACTAGGCCTTTTCCACATGACGGTATCAAGACAATGTGCCCTGAACAAGCGTGCCCTATCTAACCCAAAGCATGCTTAAGTATAAAGTGGGAGCCAAACCTCTCGAATCCCTCCCATACCAGCCCTGTGGCCTGGCTGGCGTGGGGAAAAGGACTGGGAACACTCCACAGGAACCTCCTCAATCTGACCTGGGAATGTAACTGGATCCCCAGCACAGTGCACTTCCACAGGTTCAGGCACATAGCCTTTGGAGAAATAAAATAGAATCAACCAAAATAAAGGCAACTGCCACATGCCTCCTAGGAAGAGGCTGCGCCGTCTAGCTTTATCCTCCAGTGTCTGCCTCTCCCTGGCACCCCAAACCACCATGGGGGGGAAAGGGGAGGGGTAAACATATGCATGTCTGAATAAGAAGAAATTGCGCCTAAATGTAGCTGGCTGCCATGAGTCAGAAGGCTCTGGACCTCCGATTGAGAGGTACTGAAGGAGCCAACTTTGCCAGAAGCCTCCTTCACCAACCTTTAGCCAGCTGAGGGTGTTCCAAAGCCTGCTGTGCCTGCCAGCGTGTTAAAGAGGGGTAGATAAAGTGAGACCCCTGAAAGGCCAACCATGCCTTGGCCTTGGATTACCAAACCTCCAGGCCATAGGAACAGGAAATGGTCTTAGCTAAAAATGAACAAATTTCCATATACCTTTGCACAGCAGGACGCCCCTCTAAAATGATAGGCTTTTATTGATTGCGCTTTATTCCATTTTTTTTATATCTCCAAACTCAGCAACTTAAAACCATATCCTAATCAAAAACTGAGTACGCAAATCCAAAGAAGTAACCAAAATAAGCGCTGCCGTTGGTCGCAGCCTACCCGCACCATGGAAAACATACGGGAAAACGTCCCACGCCCCTAACTACCATGCCTGCTAGGCGCCGCGGAATACCGATCACTCCCCCGGCCCTTGCACCTGTCAGCGCCGCGCATAAGCACTCACTGGTGCCGGTTGCGCCGCCCTGACAAATCCCTGCATCTGAGATTGTGCTGTTAGACGACCCACGTACTAGACTCTGTGGATGCGACGGCATCAGCCCCCAGGAAAAAAATAGAAACTCAACGCAGAAAAGAAAAAAAACAAAAAGGGCTTTCCACTAGCAGCTGCAAATAAAGGGACCCCTGCCTTATGCCTGCCCTAGTGAGCACACTACTGTCAGTGAAACCAGGTGCAATGCCCTCCGCCTGGCACCCTTACCCCTCGTGGGCGGCAAAGAAAGGGACGGCTCTCTGGCTTTTTTTTTTCCCCCCAGAAAGAGTGAAAGAAAACGCCTAGAAAAATAAAGTAAAAAGGTCTTCTCATTATGCTTGTTTTTGTTTTGTTTTTTAAACGGAACTCTCCCGTTATGACCAAAGAGCATTTTAATCACCGAAATGACTCCCCGCAGTCCAGAAAGTGAAATACCTCCTCAACGCGAGTAATGCCGCCACAGATCTTATAGGTGAAATAAAACCCCCTTTGACAGCTTTTAACAATGTTAAAATCACCCCAGGAGCGCTCGCCACGTGGTGAGCCCACCAAGAAAATGGTCGCCGCTTGCAGAAGAGTGAAAAAGGCACCAAAAGCATTGGGTGTGAGACTGGTAAGGCTGGGACCCATTCCCCGCTCACCGGACCGTTTGCCTGCCCAAGCGAAGCAAATTTTCTCACCGCGCTTCAATGGGACTCCAGCCCGCGCGGTCCCACTCAATTCAGACATGAGCGGAAAACCGCTGGGCGAGCCTCCCGTCATTGTGCCTATGTGCTTAGCAGGATCCCCGCTGTCTGACAAGCCGGAGGATCTCTGTTCCTGTTGCAGAGCTCTCCTCCATCCTGTCCAGGAGGAGAAATCTGAGGAAATGGGCCCAACAGCCACGCCACCGAAAGGCACACAGGAATCGGCACTTTTATTTTTTTAAAGTGACAGGAACTAAATAAAATAAAGTCAAACAACCAATTTAAAGGATAAAAAGTAAAGAATTGAAAGAATAGGTGGACTAATCTAACTAAGACTACACTAACAGCTCCTTATCTGCTTCTCAAGTGAGCCCAGCACCTAGGCTCACTATGCCCTCCTGCTGCATGGAGACTGGAAACAATGGGACTGATGGGAGAGACCAGCAGGCTATATCCAGTGATGTCACATTTTTGACATGCCCAGTCTCCAAGCTGCAGGAGGAGGTGCACAACCCAGAGGTGGAGGACTGAACTGGAGGAACGATAAGGAACTGATGGTTTTGCGGGCTAGCAAAGAGATCCATAGATGGGAGACCCCAACGGTTGAAGATCCGCTGGGCTACATCCCGGTTCAGTTGCCACTCGTGAGGTTGAAGAATCCTGCTCAACTTGTCGGCCAGGAGGTTCTCCTGACTGGGCAGATAAACTGCCCTTAGGGACATGTGATGTGCCACTGCAAAAGAGCAGAGATCCTGGGTTTCCTGGCATAGGATGCGAGATCCTGTGCCCCCCTGTTTGTTGATGTAGAACATCGCTACCTGATTGTCTGTCTGTATCAGCACCGACTGATGTGCAAGAAGATGACAGAAGGCTTGAAGAGCTAGGCGGATGGCTCGAAGCTCTAGAAGATTGATCCGAAGTGCGGCCTCTTGCGAGGACCACAGACTCTGAGTGCATGAACCCTGGCAATGGGCACCCCAGCCCAGCAAGGAGGCATCTGTTGTCAGCAATCTGATGTGAGAGGGAGGTTGGAATGGTACTCCCTGAAGCAATCTGGGAGGGTGACGCCACCATTGCAAGGCTGTCACCAGTAGTTTGGAAATCACTGTCTCTGTCTCTGAGGCTCCATTGAGCTGTGCGCATGTGGAATCAAGCATATGGAGTCACATGCACCGTGGAGGCCATGTGGCCCAGGAGGCTGAGGAAGACCCTTGCGGAGACTTGAGGTTTGTGCTGGACCTGCTGTACCAAGTCCAGCAACCGCCTCGCCCTGTCCAGCAGTAGGTACGCCCATGCCTGAAGTGTGTCCAGTCTTGCTCCTATGAACTCCAAGTTCTGAGTGGGGAGTAAAGTGGACTTTTCATGATTTATAACAAACCCTAGGTGCTGGAGCAGGGTGACCATGCGAACAGTGGCCTGCTGTGCCTCCTGTGCCGATTGGCCCCTGATGAGCCAGTCGCCCAGGTATGGAAAGACGAAGACTCCCAAGGCCGCCACCACTGCTAGGCATTTGGTAAATATTCTGGGAGCGGAAGCTAGGCCAAAGGGAAGCACCTTGTACTGGAAGTGGTTTCCTCCGATCACAAACCTGAGGTATTGTCTGTGGTCTGGGAGTATGAGGATCTCAGTATAAGCATCCTTTAAATCTAAGGAGCATAGCCAGTCTCCCTGGTGGAGGTAAGGCAGTAGGATCCCAAGGGAAAGCATCTTGAACTTTTCCCTCACCAGGAACTTGTTTAGATTTCGCAAGTTCAGGATGGGGCGTAGGCCTCCTTTTATTTTTGGTATGAGGAAATACCTGGAGTAGAAGCCTTGCCCCTTCAGGTGGTGGGGCACCAGTTCCACCGCCTGATCCTTTAGCAGACCTGCCAACTCCTGAAGGAGGAGGTTCCTGTGAAGAGGGGGCCTGAGAGGCTCTCCTGGAAAAAGGAGGAGGGCACCTGGTGGAAGTGAAGTAAGCAGCCCTGCTGGACTACTTGCAGAACCCAGGCGTCGGTAGTAATGGCTGGCCAGCCTTCCTCCTGTGCAGGGCCAAACCACTGGTGGGAGAGGAGCTATGCACAGGGAGTCAAAAACCCCCTCCTGGCTGGGTAGGAGCCAGAGCTGGAGGCTTGGGGGTCTTCAACTTATGTGGGCCATACCCCTGTCCCCTGGCCTGCTGCCCCTGTTGGGGAGCTGGGGCGGCCTGGTAAGTGGGGTAGTTTCTGTAAGCTGTACCCTTCCTTGGGAAAAAGGGCTTTTTCCCCGAGGCCTTCTTCTTGTGAGAAGGTGCAGATGTCTTCTTCGACAACCTTGTACTCGGACTCGATTTCTGCAGCTTTCTCAGTCATGGGTTTGCCAAAGAGGTTGTCTCCTCGGCACGGGACATCGACCAACTTGACCTGAACCCATGGTTCTAGGTCCGACGACATGAGCCAGGCCTGATGGCGTGCACCGATGCCGGCCGCAGCTACTCGGGCCAAAGCCTCGAAACCGTCGTAAGCTGCTCGAGACATGAACTTCGAGCACTCTCTGATCCCCGTGAACAAAGCCTTGAAGCGCTGCAAGGGTTCCTCGGATAGGCCAGCCGAGAACCCGGCAATCTCCTTTGCCAGGTCCCTCAAGTGCATGCCCATGTACAGCTGGTAAGTTTGGACATGGCATGACATTATCAAGCCCTGGTAGCACTTTCTGCCGAGGGCGTCCAGGTTCCTGGCCTCCTGGCCAGGAGGCACCGAGGAGTGCGTTTTTTGGCTTTTCAGCCATTGCATGGCCGATTCCACAACCATGGAGTTGTGCGGCAGCTGCGCTTTCTGGAACCCAGGACTCTTGCGGACTCGATAGATGGAATCGACCCGCTTGCTGAGCACCAGCATCGAGGCCGAGGACTCCCACATGCGGAGCATCAGCCGTTCCAACATCGGAGGCACTGGTACAGTAAGGGCCTCCTTCGGGGAGAGTCATACTGGAGGGTATCGAGCTCCTCGGCTCGAGGCTCCTCCTCGGCATCCACAGGGAATGCCAAAGCCTTGACCATGTCCCTGACAAAGTCCGAGAACCGGGTGTCCTTCGGAAGGGACTTATTCCGAGGCTCCGAATCCGGAGAGTCCGATGAGATACACCGGGTCAGGAAGGTGTCTGGGGAGTCTTCCTCCTCCGCCTCCCACGCCGAGTCCTCCGAGGAGGACTCAATGGGCTCCGGCTTCGAGCCTGACCGCCCCGACGCTAAGGGCACCGGCTTCGATGACCTCGGTCCCGAATGGGAGGTCAAGGGGGACCTTGGCCGAGGATCGACTCGAGACCTGATCGACTCGAGGATCGGTTCGGCCTCCGGTGTCGACTCCCGGTGGTCGGGGCGGATGGACCGGCGAGACCAGCCATCAGTGCCCGTTGTTGCTCCATGAAGGCAGCCAACCCGAGACCGAGCTCAGAAGGCTCTGCAGCTTCCGGCTCGGGTCCCGATGACGCCGGCTCTCCTGGAGGAGAGTCCACGAAGACAACAGAAGTTACCTTGTCCGACGTCTCCGGCTCCCTGCGAGGTTGTTTGCCAGCCGATTCAACTCCAAGGACCCGGGGTGGCGGTCCGTTCTCCACGGCCTGGAACCCGAGGGCCCAAGCCGATCAGAGGCGTCCAGCGATGCCGCCTTCACGAGTTTCTTCTTCCTCCGGTGTTCCCTGTAGGGAGATCCCCGCTCAGAAGAACCACGATGGTGCTCGGGTTCCGAATCCCGAGATGTCGAGGCTTCTGACGAGGTCTGGGCCCGGCCATAGGCGGACTCAGAAAAACTCCTGTCACACTACTGCTGCCTGCTCCTCAAAGACTTCAAAGACATCTTACCACACGGCCCACAGACCACCGGGTCATGGTCGGGGCCGAGGCATCGGAGGCAGCAGTCATGTGTGTCGGTGAGAGACATCAACTTCTCACACTGATCACATTTTTTAAACTCGCTGGCAGCCATCGGGGGAAAAAGGGCCCCTGCAAGGTCAAACAACCGGGCTGCCAGTGAAAACTAAAAAGTGTGGAAACGCTAGTCACGAAGGACAAAAACGAAAAATAGGACCGGACTCGATACCGGTGTACTGAGTCGAGGGCGGGAAGGGGAACTGGTGTCAAACTAGGAAGCTGAAAAAAGAAATCAACTTTTCTACTTTTTCCATGGTGAAAACAGGACCACATCCATTGGGCTCTGCGGAAAAAAGAAGACTGAGCAAGATGGCACCCTTGGGCGTGAAGGGGACCGTGCATGCACGATGCATTCCCAAAGGCTTTCTTTGAAAGCTGGGGAATTGCTCCGCAGGAGGGCTCCATCGGCCCCGACGTCACCCATATGTGAGGACTGACTTCCTGCTTGTTCCTGGAGAAAATATTGACCCCTGGGTTCCTATTAAAGTTGGCTGGAGTTGTAATTCTAAAGGTGGACCAGGAATCTTCACAGGTGGCTAGTGCCATCAGCACCTGCATGACAGCCTAGCTTTGGAGCTATGGTCTCCATGAAAATGTGCATAACCCCATGGCAGATGCTCCTTCCATTGGTGATAACCTCTTCAGTAAGAAGGTCTAAGTCGAGATGGTGATTTCATCAAGGATCATGATACAACTTTGTAGCTTTTTCTTTGCAGGGCCAGCCTGTCCACTAGTCGGCTACCTAGGGCAGCCAACCCAGGTGGGCGGCATCATGCCACCACTTTGCTGCCTGTGGTAGTCCATGTGTGCTGAAGCATACAGCCTACCGCAGGCAACAAAGCGGCAGCACAAAGCTGCTGCTTTAAAATGCTGCCACCACCGCCACCCCCCCCCCCCCCCAAGATGGAATCGACAGCACGGGGTGGTGGCTGGGGTTTCTGCCTGGGGCAACAGAAACCATTGGGCTGGCCCTGTCTCCTTGGATGGCCTTGAGACTTATGCTAATTCAAGACGATCATGGTTCACCCCCTACTATCACCAAAAGCACTATTAGCAATATACCTGTGTTCCTGCACAACAACCCAAACGGCAATCATGCTAATTGTGTGGCAAGTTTAGAGACCACAACAACAGAAGGCCACTGTTTTCACCAATGCAAAGAAAAACACTAGTTTTTGACACCATCTGCACTGCTGTCGGATGGCATCTCAGCCTCTTCTACAGCGCTTGGATGGCTATCACTACAAGAGTCATCAAGAATTATTTGATTTGACTACAACATACATTTTCTCCAGCTTCCTTTCTACCATTCTCCTACCTTATTTGTCTGGTCAAAGGAACTGATATGCTACAAAGAGAATGCCAAGCTCTCCTTCAGGACAATACTATAGAGGAGGTTCTGCAGTCTGAAATGAGCCAGGGATTTTACTCTTGATATTTTCTTATTTCCAGGAAATCTGGAGGTCCTTGATCCTTAGGGAACTCAACCAGTGTATCAAGGATGAGATATTCAAAATGAATTCCTTAGGCACTATTCTCCAATACAATTGGCTAACATCTTTGACTCTTTGGATGTGAAGAACGTTTACATTCATATACCAATTCACACTTCTCATACTTCTCAATGAAAATTGCTCCATTTCTTCCTCCCTGGATATCATAAATGCAAAGTTCTATTGTTTGGCCTTTCTACCCCCTCCCCCCAAAAGACTTCAACAAGGGTTTTGCAGTCATAGCAGCATACTTCTGCAAACATGGCTGATTATGTTTTCCCCTATCTCGATGACTGGCTCGTTGTGGGGAGAGGGGGTAGGAGACACCGCTCAAGAAAATTGGCAGTCATTTCAAGACATCATTTAATTGTTCCAATAACTAGGATTCATCATCAACCACCCCAAGTCAATTCTACCTCCAACTTAATCAATGAAGTTAAATGCTGCCAGTATTGTTACTCCATCCTCCAGAGCATTCCTACCTCTCCAATGCTTGGCCAGTTGTCCAGGTATGGGTGCACCAGGATGCCCTGCCTGTGGATATGAGCTGCCACCACCACCATGATCTTAGAGATGGGTTGGTCATCTAAGGGCATGTGAGAGGCCACAATTGCCCTTAGATGTACTCTTACTGAATTGGTTTTGAGTCAAGAAGAAGATAGGTGCAGGAGATACTCAAGTAATGCCTCCACCGGAGCTGAGAAGGGGTTAAGATACCTCTTGGAACACCGAGAGCGAATCTATGCCACTTGAAGGCATAGGAGCGTCTGGTGGATTGCTTCCTAGAAGCCAAGAGGATGTCCTTAAACTCCTGGGAAAGGTTAACATCCTGGAAGGCTATGCCCTCAGCTGCAATGTGGTGAGATGTAGGAACTGCGAATTGTGATGGAGTAAAGTCCTCTCCTCCTGAGATAGCAGATCAAGAGCAGACCCCAGATCTATGGGTTGAGTCTGAGACAGACGTAGAAGGAGAGGATACCACGGTTGTCATGGCCAGCGTGGGACTATGAATATCATGTAGCCCCTGTGGAGTTTGAAAAGAGTCTTGGGAATGGGAGGGAAGGCATATAGGAAGCCTTGACCCCAGTGGAGGTGAAAAGCATCCACCTGCTGGCTGTCCAGTGCAGACGTCCTGGAGCAGAAGCGAGGAAGTTTGGCATTCTGAGGACTTGTGAACAGATCTATCTCTGGGGTTCACCAGATCTGAAAAATAAGAGCGACTTTGTCTGCATGGAGAGACCACTCGTGGGGTAGAAGGACTCGACTCAGTTTGTCTGCAAAGACATTGTGTTTGCCCGGAAGATACAACGCATGCAGGTGAATGCGATGCTGTATGGGAAAAGACCACAGATGCAGGGCCTTGCTGCAGAGGGTCCACAAGCCTGTTCCGCCCTGCTTGTTCAAGAAGAGCATAGCTACTTGATTGTCCGTCTGGACTAGGACTGTGCAGAATTGAAGATGGTCCTGGAACACTTTAAAAGCATTGTGAATGGCTCTGAGTTCCAGCAGATTTATGTGGAATTGTGACTCCTGATGAGACCAGAGATCCCTAAGTGGAGAGATTGTCTAGATGAGCTCCCCAGGCCAATTTGGATGCATCCGTTGTCAGGGTACATTGATGTGCTGTCATCTGAAAAGGTGACCCCAGCAGGAGGTTTCCTGGGGATTGCCACCACTGGAGAGACGAGATTAGGTGGGTAGAGACCATTATTTTGTCTCCCAGGCGACCCGATGCCTGAGACCATTGGGAAGCCAATGTTCATTGAGCTGCGCGCATATGTAGACGAGCATATGGAACAACATGCACCGCTGATGCCATATGGTCCAGAAGTTGTAGCATTTCTTGAGCAGTAAGGGAGTTCTTGAGGCATGACTGAGATGCTAACTGACTGAGTCAAGCACAGCGGAGTTGGGGCAGAAATGCCTGATTGCTGAGTGTCTAGGAGAGCCCCTATAAACTAGAGTTTCAGAGGGGACTAGTAGGAACTTTGGAAGATTTATTACAAATCCCAAGTGTTGCAGCACCTGCATAGTGCGCGAGAAGGAAAGGCTGGCCTCTAGAGAGGTGTTTGTTTGAATGAGCCAGTCGTCTAAGTAAGGGAAGACAAATATCCCGAGAGTCCTTAGGAATGTGGCTACTACTACCATGCATTTTGTGAAGATTCTTGGGGCAGAGGCGAGGCCGAAAGGCAGGACTTTGTATTGAAAGCACAGTTACTTACCTGTAACAGGTGATCTCTGGGAACAGCAGGAATTAGTCCTCACATATGGGTACGTCGGTACCGACGGAGCCCGTGCGGGAAAGCTCCCCAGCTTCTTAGAATAGAAGCTTTTGGGACCTCCCACTGCACATGCGCACTGCCTTCCGCCTTCCTGAACAGCTCTCCTCAGTTTCGAGTTTATAGCTGAGTCAACAGAGAGAGGACAGGAAGATAGATAGATAAAAGATACAACTCCTAGGGGAGGTGGGTGGGTTGTGAGGACTAATTCCTGCTGTTCCCAGAGATCAACCTGTTACAGGTAAGTAACTGTGCTATCTCCAGGAACAAGCAGGAATAAGTCCTCACATATGGGGACTCCCTAGCTTAGATGCATGGGATCCCCTGTATAAAGGTTCGCCATCTTCGTATGGATCTCAGGCATCCATTCTGGGAAGGTGGGCAGGAGGTTGTTTAGGAATGGAACAGGTGCTTGAGGACAGCCTGGCCAAACAAGGCATCCCGCGGGAGTCCTGTCCAAACAGTATGGGCTGTGAAGGTATGAACCGAGGCCCAGGTAGCGGCTCGACAGATCTGATCTATGGAAACAGAGTGCAGATGAGCCATAGAATTTGCCATGGCCCTCACATTGTGAGCAGTGACATGGCCTTCCCAGAGAAATGTTTTTGCTCTGGTAAGCAAAAGAAATACACTGAGCAATCCAATTGGAAAGTGTACGCTTGGAGGACTGGAAGTCCCAAATGGGAAGGATCAAAGGCCACAAAAAGTTTGAGAAGACTTTCGATGTGGCTGAGTCCTATTAAGGTAAAAAGCGAGAGCTCTTTTACAATCCGAGTATGAAGGTTCCTCTCTGCATTGGATGCATGAGGAGCTGGAAAAAAAAAGACAGGTAGATATACCTCTTGATTAAGATGAAAAGGCGAGACCACTTTAGGCATAAAGTGGGGATTCGTCCTAAGGACCACCTTATCATGATGAAAATCTTGTGTAAGGTGGATTAGCCACTAAAGCCTGCAGCTCACTGATGCGGCGAGCCGAAGTGACTGCAATGAGGAAGATGACCTTCAGGAAAGAAATTTCAAGGAGGTGGAAAACATTGGCTCAAAAGGTGGCTTCATAAGTTGACCGAGCACTAGATTCAAATCCCATGCGACCGGGGGTGGTCTGATGGGAGGTTTAGTGAGAGTCAGAGGCCTCTCATGAATCTGCAAACAAGAGGATGAGAGGAGATAGGTTGTCCATTTATATGTTTCAAGGATGCTGCAATAGCACTTTAATGGACTCTTACCGAATTCGTCTTGAGGCCTGCATTGGATAGAGATGCAGGAGATAATCAAGCAAAGAATTCAAAGGAAGTGCAGAGGGTCAAGACCCTGCTGAGCACACCAAAGGGAAAAACGTTCCATTGAAAGCATAGGAACGATGGTAGAGGGTTTCCTAGAGGCAGAAAGGATATCTTTTCACTGGTTGGGAAGATGAAAGTCTTGAAGGCTTAAGCCTTCAGTACCAAGCACTGAGGTGAAGGGATTTGGGGTTTGGGTGTCCACAAAGTCCCCTCCTCCTGAAACCGGAGGTCTGGGCGCAGCTCCCAGATCCAAGTAGGATCCCTGGGACAGCAGAAGAACAAGAGGGAACCACACATCGCGTGGCCAGCGAGGAGCTATGAGGATCAAAGAACCATGATCCCTCTGGAGAATGAACAGAGTCTTTGGAAACAAAGGAATGTGTTGACAGGCAGATAGGAATGCATGATTCCAATTCAGGATAAAGGCGACCGTAGCCTGAGCTCCATGACACGGAGTTCTGGAACATAACCGGGGAAGGTTGGCATTCAACGGACTTGCAAATAGGACTATGTCATGGGTCCCCCATTCATGAAAGATTCGGTTTATTTGGTCCAAATGTAGGGACCATTCGTGTGGCAGCAGAACTCGACTGAGCCTGGTCTGCCGGAGAGTTTTGACCTCCTGGGAGATCCACTGCTAGCAGGTGAATCTGATGCTCTCTGGCGAAGGCCCATAGTCTTAGAGCTTCGTTGCAAAGCGACAGAGAGCCCGTCCCTCCTTGTTTGTTTATGTAAAACATGGCCACCTGATTGTCCGTCTGAACTAGGACAGTGAGGTTGGCTAGGAGGGAGTGGAGACCTTGTGGGCAAGGTAAATGCTCTCAGTTCAGAAGATTGATATGAAGGGTGGTCTCCTGTAGAGACCAAGTGCCCTGAGTGGAGAGAGTTTGCAGATGGGGCTCCCACCCGGTTTGGGAGGCATCTGTTGTGAGGGTGCTTGGGGTAGCAATGGTTGAAATGGAGCCCCCAACAACAGATTCTTGGTGGAAGTCCACCAGTGGAGGGACCAAAACAGACGATCGGAGGTTTGTATTTGGTCCTGAGAGCGCTCCTGACGCCTGAGTCCACTGAAGTGGCCAGGGTCCATTGAGCTGCTCTCATATGAAGACGAGCATAGGGCACCACATGCACTGTGGAGGCCATATGACCAGTAGGCGTAAGCATTTCCCTGGCTGTCAAGTGAGTGCTGGACTGAGCTTGGGAGGCCAAACTCAGGAGGCGCTGGCCTCGAACATGTGGCAAGGTAGGCCCTTGCAGTGATGGTGTCCAACTGGGCCCCTATGAATTCTAGAGATTGAGTAGGGATGAGTTGGGACTTGGGAAGGTTTACTACCCAGTCCCAGATACTGCAAAAGGCTCCTTGTGTGGTCCAGGGAAATCTGGGCCTGTGACTGAGTTGGAGCTCGGATGAGCCAGTCGTCCAATATGGGAAGACAAGATTCCCATGCCTCTTAGAAATGCGGCTACGACTGCCATGCATTTTGTTAATCCTCTTGGAGCAGAGGCTAGACCGAAGGGGAGTACTCTGTATTGGAAATGTTTTCCCTGAAACAGAAAGCGAAGATACTTTCTGTGGGATGGATGGATGAGTTATGTGTATACGCCATCCTGTAGGTCTAGAGAACAAAGCCAGTCCTGACCCTGGAGGTAAGGAAGGAGAATGCCGAGAGACAGCATTTTGAATTTCTTCTCCTTGAAGAGAAATTTGTTCAATTCTCTCCAGATCTAGGATTGGTCTGAATCCCCCTGTCTTCTTTGGAATGAGAGAAATAAGGGGAGTAGAAAACCGGACCCTTGTTGAGGAAGAGGAACCTCTTCTATGCCCCTTGGGGCAAGAAGAGAGGAAACCTCTTGACCCAACAGGGTTAGGAGAGATGGGGGAGAATTGAATGGTCTCACCATATGATGGGGAGGAAGGCTGGAGAAATGAAGTTTGTAACCCTCTCGAATGATAGAGAGGGTCCATTGTTCTGTTGTGATTTGTTTTCCCATCTGGGAGCAAAGTGAACCAACCTTCCGGGTATGGTGAGAGGTTCTGGTTGTGTTAGAACCAGAAGTGCAAGTTCCCTAGGAGCAAGTCAAAACCCCTGAGGGGTTGGAGCCTGCTGAGCTACAGTAGCTGCTGCAGGCTTAGCTCGTGCTTGTTTGGATTGCTGACGCTTAGCAGTATAGCGAGGTTGAGAAGACTGCTGGCCAGTATTTGAAGCAACTCTGGCCTTCTTATAGTAAGGCCCTTTTAAAAGACTTTTTCTTAGTAGGAATTGAAGTGGACTTTGAAAGTCTTTCCAAGGTGGCATTTTCAGCATCATCTGGGTGGCTTTGATTGCCACGCTTCCCCAAATAAGTTCTCACCTGTACAGGGCAGATTCCGTAAGCCATCTAGAACCCAAAGGTTCCCAGATCAGAGGCCTGGAGCCAAGCAAGAACGTCGGGCTGCAATAGCAATGCCCGAAAGCCCTACTGGGCTCCCTCAAAGGAATCATATGCTGCCCTATTAGAGAACTTAGAAACCTCTAAGAGTTGTTTCACTAGGGAAAGGAATCCCTGCTTTTTATCCTCAGGGATAAAGGGGGCAAAATGCCGCACCTTTTGGCAAGTTCCTCCAGGAACTGCCCATATAGAGACTGTAGGAATTAATCCTGGCTATAGCATACTAGCCTGGAAAATTTTCCTACCAACAGAGTCCAAGCTCCTACAGTCCCGTCCTGGCGGGGTGGAAGAGTGCCTACTGTTACACCTATTCTTCTACCTTGCACACTTCCCCACAATAGATTGGTGGGGCAATTGAGTCATTTGGAAACCAGGAGAAGGAGGGACCCTATACATGGTGTCCATTCTACGGGAATAATGAGACAAAGTCAAAGGATTTTCCCAGAAATCAATCAGTAGATCTTGAAGGATTTCATGGATAGGCAGGGTAACTGCCTCCGGAGAGGCCTTTGAGTAACCCAAAATATCCAGTATTTAGGATCTGGGTTCCTTTTCAGAGGATGTGGTAATAGAAAGGGCTGTAGCCAGATCTAAAACAATGTCCTGGAAGGACAAATCCTCAGGAGGGGACATTCTCCTTTTAGTAGAAGATGGCTCCTCAGGTAAGTTGAGTGAAAACTCAGCAGAATCATCAGAGGAGTGAAATCCTCAGAGGAATCGGTGCTTTCCTCTAACGCACGATACGCGTACCGATCGGTTATCGATATCGGGCGTATCGGGTATGGACCGGTATGGAGCGAAAGCCCATACGGTACCGACTTGCGTTTAGAGGTGGACGGCCTCGATACCGGCATGGCGGACGATTACCGGTATTCGGGCCCGGAAACCGCTGAAAGCTGATCAGATGGCGTTGCAGCTTTAATGAAAGCCATGACGGCCTGCTGCATGGACTGAACAGTATCGCCCATTGACGCCATAGCTTCCAGGATGTCGTAACCGGAGTGACCCGGTACCCCTGAGCAGGCTAACAGGTGATCTGACGAGGCCGTAGCATCGATATCAACCTGAGACCCCTGAATTGGCGTTTTTGGGAAGTTGGACTTCCCGCCGGGGGTGTTTGGCTGGGGCAGGGTCCTCAAGTTCTAAGCTAAGAGCCTCTCGATGCTTTTGAAGGAGATTTGCTCTTTGAGGACTTGCCCACAGAAGGTTTGGTTACCTGAGAATCCATCCGGAGAAGAAGACCTGGATGACTGTGATGCTGTATTCTCTGAAGCAAACAGTACATGGAATTTGTTGGCCGGTTTCTGCAGCCCACGTGTTAGACATGTGGGAGCAAGATGGGCAGTCCGGTATGGAATGGTCAGGCCCCAAACATTTCAGCACCAGTCATGGGTGTCTGTGACTGAAAATAACAGCATTACATTTGGTACACGTCTTAAATCCAGGGGCTGGCTTCTCCATGAGGAGAAATTGAGTAGGCCGAGAGGCCTCTCTGAAGTGACCAAAAAGCTAAAAAATAAGAAAAACTGAGGAGAGCTGTTCAGGAAGGCGGGAAGGCAGTGCGCATGTGCAGTGGGAGGTCCCAAAAGCTTCTATTCTAAGAAGCTGGGGAGCTTTCCCGCACGGGCTCCGTCGGTACCGACGTACCCATATGTGAGGACTTATTCCTGCTTGTTCCTGGAGATAATGTCTTCCTTGGAACATGAAGCGCAGGAACTTTCTGTGCTGTGAGTGAATAAGTATGTGAGTGTATGCCTCCTTTAGATCTAGAGAACAGAGCCAATCCTGACTCTGGAGATAGGGGAGAAGGGCCCCTAAGAAATCATTTAGAACTTCTCCTATAGTAGGTACTTTTTCAGTTCTCTGAAGTCCAGCATAGGCCTGTACCCTCCTATTTCATCGGAATGAGGAAGTATGGAGAATAAAAGCCCATTCCCTGCTGGGATGGTGGAACCTCCTCTATTGCGCCCTGTGAGAGGAGGGAGGTGACCTCTTGCAGCAACAGAGCAGTGAGAGGGAGCTGAAAGCAAAACTCTCTTGGAGGAGTCTGGGGGATAAATGTCATAGATGAAGCTTGTACCCCTCCCATACTATGGACAGTATCCATTGCTCTGATGTGATAAGATGCCACCTATGGGCAGAGAGACAAAGTCTGCCAGGGATGTGGATGGGATCTGGAATCTCCAGAGGCAGAACGGCTATGTTCTCCAGAAAGGAGTCAACGACCCTGAGGAGGCTGGGTCTGCTGAGGAGCCTGTGACTTAGGAGACTGAGCCTTCTTTTGCTACTTTGATGGCTGCTGCCCCTTCTGAGGAGCATCATGTTGACACTGTGCTGCAGAGGTGTAAGAACGATAGTATTTCTTCTTTTTATTGAAAAAAGCTTTCTTTGCTGCTTTTTTCCTAGCTGGCTTGGCAGTAGATCTAGATATCCTATTAAGGGTGGTGTTCTCGGATTCTAACTGAGAGGCCTTGTCCTGCCAATCCTTGCCAAAAAGGTTTTCACTGATGCAAGGGATATTACCCAGCTTATCTTGAACCCATTGTTCAAGATTCGATGCTTGGAGCCAAGCAATCCTGCGTGCACTGATGCAGATGGATGAAGTTCTGCTGATGCACTCAAAACAATCAAAAGTTGCCCTGTTAACAAACTTTGAAGCAATCTGAGCATGCTTTACAATGGTGAGATAATCTGTTCTCTTGTCATCAGGGAGAAGATGAGACATTAACTCCAAATCCTTAGCCACCTCTCTAAGGAACATACCCATATAGAGTATGTAGAAACTAATCCTAGCCGATAATATGGAGGCCTGAAAACAACATCGACCAAGGGCATCTAGGGTTCTCAATTAAGGGTTCGAGGAAAGTGTCTCAGCACTCTTTATTCGACGCATTGCCAATTCCACCAGCATGGAATGGTGTGGCAATTGCATCTTCTGAAAACCAGGACAGCATAGTTACTCACCTGCAACAGGTGATCTCCGGGAACAGCAGGAATTTAGTCTTCACATATGGGTATCGTCGGTACCGATGGAGCCTGCGCGGGAACGCTCCCCAGCGTCCAATAGGAAAGCTTTTGGGAGCATCTCACAGCGCCTGTGTCCTGCCTTCCCGCCTTTCCAAACTGTCCCTCTCCAGTTGACTTTAAAGCTGAGACAAAGAGAGGGAAAGAGAGCGAGATAGAGAGATATAACTCCTAGGGGAGGTGGGTGGGTTGTGAAGACTAAATTCCTGCTGTTCCCGGAGATCACCTGTTACAGGTGAGTAAATATGCTATTTTCAGGAACAAGCAGGAATGTAGTCTTCACATATGGGGACTCCCTAGCTGCAGATGCCAGGGAGAAGGCCCCAGAAGTTGTGTGCCCCTGTGAAAGGGCTCCACTTCCCCCCATGGATCTCTGGCTTCCTACAGGGATGGTGGGTAGGAGTTGATTAAGTATGGAACAGGTGTTGAAGAACAGCCTGACCAAACAAGGCATCCCGGCGGGAGTCTTGTCTAAGCAGTAATGGCTATGAAGGTATGAACCGAAGCCCAAGTAGCTGCTCGAAAGATGTTGTCGATAGACACAGAGTGAAGATGAGCCATAGAGGCTGCAATGGATCTCACATTGTGAGCTGTGACATGGCCTTCAAGAGGAAGGTTCTTACTCTCATAGGCAAAAGAAATACATTGTGCAATCCAGCTGGACAGTGTTCTTTTGGAGACTGGAAGTCCCAAATGACTAGAATCAAAAGCAACAAAGAGTTGAGAGGAATTTCTATGTTGCTGTGTCCTTTGCAAGTAAAAGGCTAAAGCCTATTTACAGTCCAAAGTATGAAGATTCCTTTCTGCATTTGAGGCGTGAAGCCTTGGGAAGAATACAGGAAGGTAAACCGCTTGGTTTAAATGAAAAGGTGACACCACCTTTGGCATAAAGTGTGGATGAGATCTAAGGACTACCTTATCATGATGGAACTTTGTATAAGGAGGATCAGCCACCAACGCTTGCAATTTACTGATGTGACATGCTGATGTGATTGCAATAAGAAAGATGACCTTCCAGGAAAGGAATTTCAAAGAGGTAGTAGCTAATGGTTCAAAAGGCGGCTTCATGAGCTGCCCAAGAACCAGATTTTAGTCCCATGCTTCCAGTGGTGGCTTAATGGGAGGCTTAGTTAAAAGAAGGCCTCTCATAAATCTTGCTATGAGAGGATGAGAGGAAATAGGTTGTCCATTTAGAGGCTTGAAAGAAGCTGCAATAGCACTCAAATGAACTCTGACTGAATTGGTCTTAAGCTCTTCATTAGACAAATGAAGGAGATACTCCAGTAATGATTCCAGAGGTATCGCAAGAGGGTTAAGACCCTTCTGCGAGCACCATATGGTAAACCTTTTCCACTTGAAAGCATAAGAGCGTCTTGTGGAAGGCTTCCTGGAAGCATAAAGGATATTCTTTACCTGCTGAGAAAGGTTAAGACCGTGAAGTTTGTCATGATGTGGGTATTGATAAAGTTGAAAACTTGAAAAGAAATCCTGTTTCTTTTAAGAATCTAGATGTGCAATTACCTCCAGGCACAGCTAGAGGGAGCAGGAAGGAACATTCAGGAGCTAATGAGCTTGAGAAGCTTAATGACTTGCACCTGGAAATGACCCCGGAAGTCAGGCAGGAAAGATTTCCTTATAAGCCAGAGCTGAATGCTTGCAAAGGAGGTCCAGCTGCATTAAGGAAGAGGTGCACGGCTGCACAGGGAGGTCCAGATGCATCAGAGAAGAGGTGCACGGCCACACAGGGGTGTCCAGCTGCAGCAAGGAAGGAGTGTCCAGCTGTATTAAGGAAGAGGTGCACGGCTGCATTAGAGAGGAGAAGCACGGCTACACAGGGGAGCACGGCTTCACCAAAGAAAGAAAAGGACCTGAGAAGGAACAGAGACAGAGGGACGTCTTCCCAAGGGGGAACAGCTCTATCAAGAGGTTCATCTCCAAGAGAAGGAGTAACTGGAGAAATCCTAGAGGAGCAAGCCCACAGGTACAGGGTTCACAGGGGTGAAATCCAGAAGGGCCAGGCTAACGGTGCAGCTCTCCCTAGAAAGTTTGTTAGAGCTAGCTCTGAAGTTAGAGGCTGTGCCACGCCCTGTTCTCACAGCGTTCCTGACTCCAGAACAGAGAGACCTAAGCAAGGAGCCAAAGGGAATGGTTTGGAGAGAAGCTTAGAGTCTCTGAGAAATAATTATCCAGTTTTACCAAGCAAGAAAGGAAAGGTATTTTATAATAAACCTGAGTTTTTACCAAGGGAGAGAAGAGAATTCATACCAGGTTTCACCAAACTGCCAAGAAGCATAGCCCTGCCTAAAGCTGACAGGCAGAGAAATTGCTACAGCAGGAAAATTGCTAAAAGGGAAAACACTGTGGATTCAAGCCAGCAAAGCTCCAGATATGGAACCTTTATTGATGATATTGAATGTTTGAATCCTAAAGTCCCTGTTAAGATAAGTCCTCACTCTACAAAGAAGGAGAAACCATACTGGTTTAATAAAATCCCTAAAGCCCTGAGAACAGACTGTTATTGGAGACAAGGCCCTAGAGGCATAGCACACCGACCCGAGTCAGACAGGGACAGTGTTTATTCCCCTGTTGATTCTAGTGAAGAAGAATGCATGGAAACAGAATGCACAAATACAGTTTCCCTATCTCCACCAGAACAGATGGAGTGTGACCTGTACACAGCCTCATGTCAAGAGTCTGTAGTTTCTGAATAACATAGAAGAGTTTATAGAATGTTTATGCTTTTGGAATGAACTGAATTCCTGTTACCCAAGCTCTGCATTAATTGTGAAGTGTAACAATTAAGCACATGTTTATGAATACTGGTACCTTTTGCTACAAAGGACTTTCTGTTTCATTATCCATCTCTTAATTTTGAACCCTTGCATTGACGGGGAATAAAAGCCTTAATTCACTCCACTTGGTCTTGTTACTGAGTTCTTTTAGGCAGCCGGAATTGGTAAGGCCATTTTACTACGCCGATGAACCTTACGTTCCATGTGGCTCTCTAAAAATAATCTTTGCCGTGGATTGCCCATAGGCGTAGGGGGCGCTCCCCACGACAAGTTCTAGGTTTTCAGCAACCAGGCCCTGAGATGCAGAGACTGGGGATTGGGATGCCACAGCATCCCGTCCTCCTGAGAAAGGAGATTTGGAGCAGATCCTAACTCCAGAGGCAGAGCCTGAGAGAGATGTAGGAGCAAAGGGTACCACATTTGCCGTAGCCAACGTGGAGCTATAAGAATCATATGACCTCTGTCTCTCTGAAGCTTGAACGGGGTTTTGGGAATTAGGGGAACATAAGAACATAAGATATGCCATACTGGGTCAGACCAAGGTCCATCAAGCCTAGTATCCTGTTTCCAACAGTGGCCAATCTAGGTCATACGTACCTAGCAGTTTCCCCAAAAGACACATATTCCACAATGCTTGTCAAGCATTGATACCCTGGGTCCCTTCTTAATAATGGTTTATGGACCTTTCCTCCAGGAACTTGCCCAAACCTTTTTTAAACCCAGCTACACTAACAGCCTTTACTACATCCTCCGGTAACAAATTCCAGAGTTTGATTACACGTTGAGTGAAAAAATATTTTCTTTTATTAGTCTTAAATAGTTTACCCTGTAGCTTCATTGCATGTCCCCTACTCTTTCTATATTCTGATAAAGTAAACAATCAATCTACGTTTACCCGTTCCACTACTTTCATTAATTTATAGACTTCTATCATATCTCCCCTCAGCCGTCTCTTTTCCAGGTTAAAGAGCCCTAACCTTTTTAGCTTTTCTTCATAGGAGTATCCTTCCATATCCCTTTACCATTTTGGTGGCTCTTCTCTGAACCTTTTCTAATAACACTATATCCTTTTTAAGATACGGCGACCAGAATTGCACACAATATTCAAGGTGCGGTCTCACCATGGAACGATATAGAGGCATTATAATATCTTTTGTTTTATTTTCCATTCCTTTCCTTATGATACCTAGCTTTCTATTTGCTCTTTTGGCCGCTGCTGCACACTGGGCGGAGGGTTTTAACATGTTATCCACAATGACGCCTAAATCTTTTTCCTGGGTGGTGGTTCCTAATGTGGAACCTTGCATCGTGTAACCATAGTTTGGGTTGTTCTTCCCAAGGTGCATAACTTTGCACTTGTCCATATTAAATTTCTTCTGCCATTTTGATGCCCAGTCTTCTAATATATCAAGATCCTCTTGCAATTTTCCACAATCCTCTTGGGTTTTAACAACTTTAAATAGTTTTGTGTCATCTGCAAATTTGATAACCTCACTCATTATTCCACTTTCCAGGTCATTTATGAATATGTCAAAAAGCAGCGGACCCAGCAGAGATCCCTGGGGTACACCATATTCACCTTTCTCCATTGCGAAAATTGGCCATTTAGCCCAACCCTCTGCTTTCTATCTTTTAACCACGTCCTGATCCACAGTAGTACACTGCCTCCTATCCCATGACTCTTTAGTTTTGCCAAAAGTCTCTGATGAGGGACCTTGTCAAAGGCTTTCTGAAAGTCCAGATACACTATATCAACTGACTCATCTTTGTCCAACTGTTTATTCACACTTTCAAAAAAACATAACAGATTAGTAAGACAAGATCTTCCTTGTCTAAAGCCATGTTGGCTGTCTGCCATTAGGCCATGACTATCTACATACTGAGTAATTTTATTCTTTATGATGGTTCTACCATTTTTTCCGGTACTGACGTGAGGCTCACCGGTCTGTAGTTTCCCGGATCACCCCTGGAACCCTTTTTAAAAATTGGTGTTACATTGGCGATCCTCCAATCTTCAGGTATTAGAGATGATTTTAATGATAGTTCACAGATTACTAATAGCAGGTCTGCAATCTCATATTTCAGTTCTTTCAACACCCTTGGATGTATACCATCCGGCCCAGGTGATTTGCTACTCTTCAGTTTATCTAATAGTTGTAATACATCTTCCCGATGTATCGATATTTCCTTCAATTATTCCGCACCTTTAAATACCACTTCAGTCATGGGTAACATCCCTATATCTTCCTCAGTAAACACCAGAGCAAAGAATTCATTCAGTCTCTCCGCTATCGCCTTGTCGCCTCTTAGTGCCCCTTTAACTCCTCTATCATCTAATGGACCAACTGACTCTCTCACACGTTTTTTGCTACGAATGTACTTGAAAAAATCTTTATTTTGCATTTTTGCTTCCGCAGCAAGCTTCTTCTCAAATTCTCCCTTTGACTGCTTTATCAATGCCTTGCATTTGACTTGCCAGTACTTGTGCTGTTTCCAGGTTTCGTTGTTTGGCTCTTTTTTCCATTTCCTGAAAGATGCTTTTTTTGGCAACAACAGCCTCTCTGACGTCACCTTTAAACCATCCTGGCAGTTTTTTGGACTTCCTTACACTTTTCTTAAATTGTGGAATACAGTTGGTCTGGGCTTCCAAGATAGTATTTTTCAACAACACCCAAGCTTGATGTAAGTCTTTAACCTTTGCAACTGCTCCTTTTAGTTTTTTCTTAACTATTTTCCTCATTTTATCATAGTCTCCCTTTCGAAAGTTAAAAGGTAGTACTGTGGATTTCCTTACTATCCCTCCTCCACTAATTAAATCAAAGGCGATCATGCTATGATCACTATTGCCAAGTGGCCCCAACACCCTTATCTCTTGCACTAGATCTGGTGTTCCACTAAGGACTAGGTCTAATATGGCTTCCCCTCTGGTCGGTTCATGAACCAGCTGCTCCAAGAAGCAGTCATTTATGTCATCTAGGAACTTTATCTCCCTAGCATGTCCTGCCGTGACACTGACCCAGTCGATACCGGGGTAATTGAAATCACCCATTATTATTAATGCGCTGTAACTTTTGTTAGCTTCCTTGATTTCTTTGAGCATTTCATCATCCATTTGTTCATTCTGGCCAGGCGGTCGATAGTACACCCCCACTGACATCGCCTTCCCCTTTTTACATGGAATTTCAACCCATAGAGATTCTACAGCGAATTATGTTTCCTGCAAAACTTTAATCCTTTCTGACTCAATGCCCTCTCTAACATAGAGCGCAACCCCTCCATCAATTAGATCTACTCTATCATTACGATATAGTTTGTACCCAGGTATCACAGTGTCCCACTGGTTGTCCTCCTTCCACCATGTCTCTGATATTCCAATCATATCTAACCTCTCATTTAGTGCTATATATTCTCCCATCTTAATTTTTAGACTTCTAGAATTTGCATACAAGCATTTTAGAGACTGTATTTTATTCATATTAATCTGGCTATTGGTAGGCATGGGTAATTTGGGATCTTTAAGCTCTGTCTGCTCCATACTAGAGCTCATTTGGGCTACTTTACTCTTTTTTGGACCCTCTCTGATTTTGGTAGTATCCTTCAAGGATACATTCTTCCGAACCATGCGCTCTTGGGTGACTGTCAGCTCTCCCCTATTATCTAGTTTAAAAGCTGCTCCCGTTCCTAAGAAATCCAAACCCCTCATCTCTGCACCATTGTCTCATCCACGCATAGAGACTCCGGAGCTCTGCCTGCCTTTTGGGTCCTGCATGTGGAACAGGAAGCATTTCAGAGAACGCTACCCTGGAAGTTCTGAATTTCAGCTTCCTACCTAAAAGCCTAAATTTAGCCTCCAGAACCTCCCTACCACATTTTCCTATGTCATTGGTACCGACATGTACCAAGACAGCAGACTCCTCCCCAGCACTATGTAAGACCTTATCTAGGTGGCGCGTGAGGTCCTCTACCTTCACACCAGGCAGGCATGTTACCAGGCGATCCTCACGCCCCTGAGAGCAAAGAGCTCCTTGCGCCTAGTGCACACATAAGACCTCTCACCAACTGGGAGAAAATCATACATGTGACACTCATTGCAAAAGACTGGAAAGCCCTCATCTTGCTGCTGGACTGCTGTCTGCATCTTAGTTTTAAACTTGTGTTTAGATCTTTAAGTTCTTTACTTACTAAGGGTTGCTATGGATATTTACACTAATGTAACTGTACCTAATATGTCTAATATACCTTGTTCACCTGAAGCTTAATTAATCTCAGATCCTTAGTGTATGACTGATTTGGGTAACGAGCTTCACCTGAGAGCACCTCCTTTCTTTTAAGATGTGTAAGTACCTATAAAGCTACGATTATCCCAGGGGTGGGTGGGTGTGGGGAGGGAGGGAGGGTAATTACACTTATTAAAAGAGGGCTGCTACACAGTACCCTGTCCTGTGCTGCTGAGGTAAGCTATATTCTTATTTGATTTAAATTATAGCTCTTTGCTGCTGCTAGGCTCTAACTTATTATGAAATTTAAACTACAAGCCTCTCTGCTAGGTTCCAAAGTTAACCAGAAAGCTCTCTTCTGTGTTTTAAATTTAAACTAAAAGTACTTTGCTGATGCTAGGCCTTGAGTGACTGTTAAATTTAAACTACAAGCTCTCTGCTGGGCTCCAAATTTAATCAGAAAGCTCTCTTCTGTGTTTTAAATTTAAACTTAAACTGCTGCTACTAGGCCCTGACTGATTTAACAAAAAATAGTGGGTTCACAGATTAATTAGCTTTAATAGAAAGAATTCCTTTCAGAAAATTCCCAGAAGTATATACTCACAATTGCAGATCTCTCTCCAGAAGTAACAGTCCCATTTTCTAGTCCTTCAACTGGGAATGGGTGGAAAGGCATACAGGAAGTCCTGACCCCAATGGAGGAGGAAAGCATCCCTGGCCTGACAACCCTGAGCCGGAATTCTGGAACAGAACCGGGGAAGTTTGGCATTCAGCGGACTTGCAAAGAGGTCTATGTCCAGGGTTCCCCAAATTTGAAAATCTTTGGCCATCTGGTCTACATGGAGAGACCATTCGTGTGGAAGCAGAACTCGACTGAGTCTGTCTGCCCAAGAGTTTTGAATGCCTGGAAGATACACCGCAAGGAGATGAATCTGATGCTCTCTGGCGAGGGCCCATAGTCACAAAGCTTCACTGCAGAGCGACAGAGCCTGTTCCGACCTGCTTGTTCACATTGAACATGGCTACTTGATTGTCCATCTGAACTAGGACAGTCTTGTAGCAGAGCTGGGTGTGGAATACTCAAAGAGCAAGGAAGATTGCTCTGAGTTCCAGGAGACTGATGTGTAGATAGGTCTCCTGTGGAGTTCAGGTACCCTGGGTAGAGAGGACTTGCAGGTGGGCTCCCCAACCCACATGTGAGGCATCTGTTGTTAGAGTGGCTTGGGGTGGGGGTTGCTGAAAACGAGACCCCACCAGAAGGTTTTGGGGTGACTGACACCATTGGAGGGACAAAATAAGGTGATCTGAGTTTGCTATTTTGTCTGACAGGCAAACTGACACCTGAGTCCATTGAGTGGATAAAGTCCACTGGGCTGCTCTCATATGGAGGCGAGCATAAGGAACCACATGCACGGTGGATGCCATGTGGCCTAGCAACTGTAACATTTCTCGAGCAGTGAGGTGAGGTTTTAACACTGCTTGTGAAGCTAACTGCACAATGCGAAGGCAGCGGGGCTGTGGAAGGTAGGCCCTTGTCTGTCTGGTATCCAGCAGTGCTCCTATAAACTCTAGGGACTGAGTGGGAGCAAGGTTGGATTTTGGGAAGTTTATGACAAGTCCCAAATATTGAAGGATGCGCATTGTGCGAGAGAGAGCAACCCTCGCCTCTGGCTCTGAAGGGGCTCGAATGAGCCAGTCGTCTAAGTAAGGGAAGACGAATATTCCTAGGGTGCGGAGAAATGCTGCCACCACAGCCATGCATTTTGTGAACACCCTTGGTGCAGAGGCCAGGCCAAAAGGAAGAACCCTGTATTGGTAGTGCTTCCCTTGACACAGAAAGCGAAGGAACGTTCGGTGAGTTGGATGGATGAGAACATGGGTGTACGCATCCTTGAAATCTAGAGAACAAATTCAATCCTGACTCTGAAGGTATGGCAGCAGAGTTCCTAGAGAAATCATTTTGAACTTCTCTTTGAACAGGAATTTGTTCAATTCTCTGAGATCTACGATGGGTCTGTGTCCTCCTGTTTACTTTGGAAAAAGGAAATAGGGGGAGTAAAACCCTATACCCCGTTGGGGAATGGGTACCTCTTCTATTGCCCCTTGGGCAAGAAGCACAGTGACCTCTTGACCTAACTGGTCGTTGAGAGAGGTCTGAGAATTGAACTGTCTTACCACTGTAGGAGGAGGTATGCTGAGGAAATGAAGCTTGTACCCCTCTCTTACAATAGACAGAGTCCAATTTTCTGCTGTTATCTGACCCCATCTGGGGGCAAAATGACATAACCTTCTTGGGATGGTGGAGGGTTCTGGGCCGTTCAGGGCCAGGAAGGCAAAGTTTTCTAGATAGGAGTCAAAGCCCCCATGGAGGCTGAATCTGCTTAGCTGGTTGAGTCTTAGCTGCTTTTGTCTTTCTTTGCCTAGGTTGTTGCTGCCGTCCCTTTTGGGCAGACTGACCTAAGCAATGCCCCTGTTGGATATAGGAGGGATAAAACGTCTTCTTCTTAATGAAGAATGGTTTCTTGGAGGATTTTTTCTTCGCAGGATCAGCTGTAGATTTAGACAATCTATCTAGAGTGATATTGTCAGCATCTATCTCATTAGCTTTTTTTCTGCCAATTCTTGCCAAAGAGATTCTCTCCTGTGCAAGGAATTTTCCCTAGTTTATCCTGTACCCAAATTTCCAAGTCAGATGCCTGGAGCCAGGCAATCCTAAGTGCACCTATCGCAATAGCAGAGGTTCTGCTTATGCACTCAAAGCAGTCAAAGGCTGCACGATTCACAAACTTGGAAACATCCTGAGCATGTTTGACAAGGGTGAGGTAATCCTGCCTCTTATCATCAGGAAGGAGAGGGCTCATAAGCTCTAAATCTCCTGTGGCTTCCTTAAGGAACATTCCCATATATAAGATATAGGAACTGATCCTAGCAGAAAGCATGGAAGCCTGGAAGGTTCGAAGTCCAAAGGCGTCAAGAGTCCTATACTCACATCCTGGAGGATTAGATGCATGCCTTTTTGCACTCTTTATCCTTCTCATAGCTGACTCCACCACCATGGAATGGTGTGGTAATTGAGTCTTCTGAAAACCAGGGCTAGGAGGAACTAGATACATGGTGTCGAGTCTTCGAGAGTGTGGAGATGTGGTTAGAGGTGTTTCCCATCCTTAACATGAGATCATGCAAGATCTCATGAATAGGTAAGGTAGCTGCCTCCTTGGGAGCTTTACGGTATTCCAGGATTTCTAATTCCTTTGCCCTAGGCTCTTTTCAGGAGCCACTGTGATGGAAAGACCTCGAGCCACATCTCGGATAAAATCCTGAAAGGACATATCCTCTGGTGGAGACATCATACGCTGAGGAGAAGAAGAATCCTCAGGAAGAAGTACTCTGGTATCGGCAGAGCTTTCAGAGTCTTCAGACTCATCCGAGGATTCAAAGTATGGTTATGGTTATGGTTAAGGCATTTGATATACTGCCCTTTACTTCTGCATCAGGGTGATCGTGCAAGGCACGGTACTGGTACCGATCGAAGTTGGCATCGGAGGGGTCCGGTACAGACTTGTTGATACCAGATGGATAAGCATGACTCGGTCCCAGTAGAATACCTGCCAATGTCGATGCAGTCAGTACCGGTACCGGAGTCGGTACCGGTACCGGTTGAATTGTCTGAAGCGATTTCAGGGGCATCGATGCCGTGAGAAGAGACGCCAGACTGCGTTCAATAGCCAAGAATCTCTGGTCTATCGACGCTGCCGATGCTTGGGTATCAGTACCGGATGCAGCAGCCAATACCCCAGAGCATGGCAACAGTAGTTCTGCCGAGGTTGAGGCCTCGAGAACATCCTGGAGCCCCGTTAGTGCTTTGGAAGCCGAAGCCTCCCACCGGGGCAATTTTGCCGGTGAAAGTCCCTCAAGGGCAACGCCAGAGGCATCTTGATGCTTAGAAGGAGATCTACCCTTTGAGGACTGGCTAGATTTATGTTTAATTACTTGAGATCCATGGGAGGAAGATGAAGCCCTGGAAGACGTCGATGCCACAGAGGCTGCATCGGAGGGAAAAAGGGTGCTAAATTTAGCAGATCGGATCTGCCGGCCCCTTTTCAACATCATCCCACAAGCAACAAACTCTGAAATAGAGTGGTCAGGATCTAAACATTTGAGGAACCACTCATGGGTGTCGGTGACGGAGATGGTACCGCCACACTTGGAACACTTTTTAAAACCCAAAGCGGGTTTTTCCATTTTAAAGAAAAGGTTGGGCCTAGTGCCCAAAATGGCGCGAGGCACCTGAGGAGAAAATAGCTGGAAAAGACTCCAGAAGAAAGGTTTTTGGGGGTTTTTTTGGAAAAAAGAAAGGAGAACCGGCGGTACCGGTGTGGCGTCGAAGGAAGGCAGACGCGACCACAAAAAAGAAGAATAGAAGCAAATTATTTTCTGCGGTGACAGGATGTGCGACCTGTCGGCTCCGCAGAAAATGAAGAACTGGAGAGGGACAGTTGGGAAAGGCGGGAAGGCAGCACGCAGGCGCTGTGGGATGCTCCCAAATGCTTTCCTATTGGACGCTGGGGAGCGTTCCCGCGCAGGCTCCGTCGGTACCGACAATACCCATATGTGAAGACTACATTCCTGCTGGTTCCTTGAGGTAGACTTTTTCAAGTACATTCGTAGCAATAAACCTGTGAGAGAGTCAGTTGGTCCATTAGATGATAGAAGGGTTAAAGGGGCACTAAGAGGCGACAAGGCGATAGCAGAGAGACTGAATGAATTCTTTGCTTCGGTCTTTACTGAGGAAGATGTAGGGATGTTACCCATGACTGAAGTGGTATTTAAAGGTGCGGAAGAATTGAAGGAAATATCGATACATCGGGAAGATGTATTACAACTATTAGATAAACTGAAGAGTAGCAAATCACCTGGGCCGGATGGTATACATCCAAGTGTGTTGAAAGAACTGAAATATGAGATTGCAGACCTGCTATTAGTAATCTGTGAATTTTCATTAAAATTATCTGTAATACCTGAAGATTGGAGGATCGCCAATGTAATGCCAGTTTTTAAAAAGGGTTCCAGGGATGATCCGGGAAACTACAGACCGGTGAGCCTGACGTCAGTACCGGGAAAAATGGTAGAAACCATCATAAAGAACAAAATTACTCAGCATGTAGATAGTGATGGCCTAATGAGAGACAGCCAACATGTCTTTAGACAAGGAAGATCTTGTCTTACTAATCTGTTATGGTTTTTTGAAGGTGTGAATAAACAGGTGGACAAAGGTGAGTCGGTTCATATAGTGTATCTGGACATCCAGAAAGCCTTTGACAAGGTCCCTCATCAGAGACTTTTGGCACAACTAAAGAATTCATGGGATAGGAGGCAGTGTACTATTGTGGATCAGGAACTGGTTAAAAGATAGCAAGCAGACGGTGGGGCTAAATGGCCAATTTTCCCAATGGATAAAGGTGAATAGTAGTGTACCCCAGGGATCTGTGCTGGGTCCGCTGCTTTTTGACATATTCATAAATGACCTGGAAAATGGAATAATGAGTGAGGTTATCAAATTTGCAGATAACATGGAAGACTGGGCATCAAAATGGCAGATGAAATTTAATGTGGACAAGTGCAAAGTTATGCACCTAGGGAAGAACAACCCAAACTATGGTTACACGATGCAAGGTTCCACATTAGGAACCACCACCCAGGAAAAAGATTTAGGCGTCATTGTGGATAACATGTTAAAACCCTCAGCCCAGTTTGCAGCGGCAGCCAAGAGAGCAAATGAAGAACTGAGGGAGAGTTGGAACGGCGGGAAGGCATCTACGCAGGCACAGTGGGATGCTCCCAAAAGCTTTCCTATTGGACGCTGGGGAGCGTTTCCGCATGGGCTCCATCGGTATCAACATCACACATATGTAAAGACTGCATTCCTGCTTGTTCCTGGAGATAATGGTTCACAGCAAGTATAGAAAAGACTGGTAAAACAGACATGCAGATTTTGTAAGAAAGAGCTGGAAATGGTTACTGACCTTGTAGCTGATTGTGAAGTTCTGATGGCAGAGAATTTATATACAGAAAGGCACCACAAGGTGGCACGTCTCATCCACTGGAAACGTCGTAAGCACTACAACATCGCTGTACCAGTAAAGCACTGGGATCATGTCTCTAAGAGAATAATGAGAATGTAGAAGTTCTGATAATTTGGGACAGTCCCATTCCGATGGGTAAGAAATTGAATGCAAGAAAACCCAACATAGAGTTAATATGTGTTTGTCTCTATTACCAACATAGTGGTAATAGAGACAAACACAAGAAGGACATTGATAATAAAGGTATCGGTTCCAAGTGATAATTCTGTGAATCATGTGGTGAGGGAGAAGAACTAGCAATACCAAGAAATGCAGTCAAAGTCCAAGAAAACGTGGCAGAAAAATATAGACAAATACATTGATTAAGAAGAATTTCCAATCACATCTTGACAAATCACCCAAAAAATGTTTGTAACATCTTATGAACTCCAGAGGAAGCTCTCTTTGGCATAATGCAGTACTACAGCACGTGTTAGCAGTAAATTTGAGAGACTGATATCATATTCCACATATCCTGGCTTAAGAATGAGGTTCATGTCTGTCAAAGTGTATGCAAAACTAACCCATTTGGAGAAGTTACTCACAATCAGAGATAGATTCTCTTACCATATATGACTCTGTATCAGATGCTAATATTGACAAGCAGAAAACACAGTGAAAGTGCAGTGAAAAGACAGCCAAGCGTTTTAACCTGTAAGCGTAGTCTTTCCGGGGTGGGGGAAGGTGTGGGAGAGGAGAGGGTCCTGGATTGGTCTAGCAGGATTCAAGGAAAGAAAATTATCTGGAATGTAAAGTTTCTCCTTCCTCCTGCTAGACAAATCCAGATGCATGGGAAGTACTGTGACAAGGAGGCCTATCCGGAGTCCGGGGGAGGACAAAGAGACAGGGAATTCATCCTAGTAAAGGGCCCCCTTTCAACAAGTCAGGGTAGGAAAGCCACAACCACCTCCAGGAAGCAGAAAACCTCCACAACGCCCACGTTTCATGCGCCCCCTAGTGGAATGAGGGAGAGAGGATATAGGGCCCAGAACCCCTATGGCAGTGAATTCTCCAAGCACTCAGGTACCCGAAGTCAGGCTGATTACCGTCACCTGGGAAGGGAGGAGTTGGAGCTAGAGCCCTGGAAATATAAACCTATGCCAGACTATGAGGAAGGGGGAAGAGAAGCAGGAAGCCAGGCTGACACGAACAGAGACACAGATACAAGCAAGGGAAGCTTGACTAGTGCTGAGCGGAGCAGAGGAACTGAGCTTCCAGGAGAAGAAAGTGCTAATTGGCATATAGTACGTCTGCAATCGAGATTGGGGCCAGAAACAAGAGAGACTCCAAGATCCCCTGGGAGGCTGTTAGCTGAGCACTGTGAGCAAGACGGGGACTCAGAATCCATGCAGCTGGGAGAGCCCAAGGTGGAGCTGAATGAGGAGGACACTCCCATGGATTGTTCCTTTTGCCAGGCTTTAAACATGGGAACGTAGAGAAAAAAAAGCTGTCTTGAAAGAAAGTCTTCAAGGAAAGAAGGTACCCATAGTCAACAAGCAGGGTGACCGTGATTCCCACGTGTTTGCAAAGGGGAAGTTTACGGGGACTAAGGAGCAAGCCAGGAACTGTGATATAAGCTTGTTAACCACCTGCTGCATGAATTATGACACTGGGGTAAGCTAAAGTAGCTATCAGAACAACGCTTTCTTTTGCCCCGGGTTCTACCTTTTTGCTGGGAAGGTAGCCAAGAAAGGTTTGAAGCTGAATAGAAGCTAAACTACCACAGACATTAAATTTGATTTGTTTTTGTGCTTTACCCAGCAAGGCTAAGAAGGAATTCGATATCCTTGCTGTTAAAGACTGTATATCCTGAACTATAGAGAACCTTTGAACAGCCATTCTTGTGTTTGGGTTTGTTTTATGGACAATGCTCTATCTCAAAGAATCCTGAACAGATAATCCTGTATGTGGTATGTTCAAACCATTGTGTGCAAAATAAATTTCTGTCATTTGCCTTAACTCGTTGAGCCTGACTACAACTTTCTGCCTGATGCACCCATACAGCTTAACAAAACAAAACTACATTTCCCAGAGGACACTGCAGGGAAATAATTTGTTAAGGCGGATAGCGGGAAGTTCCTCTAATAACCATGCCCCTCTAAGCTAGAGGCGGGTGGTGAGGCCATGACAGTACCCAAGCAGTGAGGACCCAGGGTAGGAAAAAGTCAGCGCTCTGGACGAAACTGTTCTCCCAAAGGCACCAGCCTTATCAGTTCCCATAAGCACTCTGCAATGCTTCACAAAGTTACTCAGGGAAGAACAGGTAGCCACCCAACAGATGCCTTTCAGAGACACCAAGGCGTAAACAGCTCAGGAAGAAGCCTGTGCCCTAGTGCTCTCTCCTGTTTGGCACACATCCCCACACAAAAGGGAAGGTGCACGAACAGCTTCCGCAATCCAGTGGGCAAACAGAGATATGGCCGCTGCCTATTCTGTCCTTGGACCCCAAGAGAGGATCAAAGGATCTGAGCAACATAGGGAATTAGTCATCTCAGATCCTTCATCCATGCCTTCCTCATGTCCATCAGATGCATTGAGGGGCCTAACCAAAGGTCCTCCTCCAAGAAGGACAGGGACACATCTTAAAAAAGGTGAAAGGAAAACAGAACATTTTGGAGAAAGGAGGACAGCACCCTCTGAGAGACAAGTGCTGCCGATATTAACAGAAAAGACTTCCTATAAGTCAAGGCCTGTAGCACCATGCAATAGTCATGAAAGATGTCAGGAATACCTCTCCAGGGACTGAACCTTGAATGAGGCCATCCACGGAGCCAAAGGAGAATTCTCCACCATCTTCTACATCAGAGAGAAACTTTGCTGCAGCCCCTACTGGATGCACGGATAGATTAAACTGCCTTGCCCCCTTGAAGGGACAAGACATATCCTGGTTCACCACAAAGAACATTCCTGGAACATGCCTCTGGGAGCATGCAAGAGCTGTCAACAAACCTTAAGAGAAATCAGAACCAGACCCTGGTATGTCTCAGACTGAAAGAAGGGCAAAATAGCAATCATATATGCCTTCCTGACATCTAGGGCCTGAAAGATGTTGCTCAAAGACCCTCCATACTTTATATAGGCCAAGGACAAAGAGGCCCTCGGGAGTTAAGAAGAGTATTGACTAGCATTCCAGGGTATCCTGTCTTAGCTAGTTTGTGCTTCCTCAAGGCCAGACTATAAACAAGAAGAGAATGGGAGCCATTCTCACCTGGGGACCCTACCACATAAGTCCCCTCTCGTGAGGTAGCATTAGGGAGGAAATCCCCTCTCCAAACTGAAGAGACCCACATACCATGGCTTACGTGGCCAGTCCAGCGCTACTAGAACAATCAGATTCAGAAGAGACTGAATCATGTGTAGGACTACAGAAGAGAGACATACAGGACAGTTAAGTAGTTTAACCAAGGCCATAAGGAGTATCAGTGGGATTTTGAACCCTGGGCTTTCTAGTTCTGGACTACTACCCTAACCACTAGGCTACTCCTCCACCCTATCAACTCTTGCTATGTGGGCTGTCAATACAGTCATTACACTAGCCTCCAGTCAACAGACAAGCTCTACCATCAATGTGGCCACTGTTGCACTGAGAAGAATACCTCGCCTGTTCACATATGCCACTATGGAGGTCACCAAGATCGCCCTGACTTCCAAGAAAGTGCAAAGAGGTGTAGCCAAGACAAAGCAGGGATGACATTGAAAAATGTGACCCACAAATGGAGGTAGAACAATCGCTAAGACTGTTTCTGGACAGGCATATGGAAGTGAGCCTTTGAGCAAGCCACCCTCCATACTGGACCCATGCAAAGACCAACTAATGAGTCTCCAAGTAGAACTGGGGCTCCTTTAGCTTGGCACTGACCTCCTTCAGTCTTAATGTGTGTGAGACACAGGCACAATAATCTAGATTGGCAGAGAACACTGAATGGTGTCCTCGACAACCGGTCTCCTTGATAAGGAACCACAAGGAGATTCCACAAAGATGGGCCAGAGCGGTTCTGCCAGCTCTAGAGTGTACTCCTATTTGAGGATTCTAGGACCCAAGGCCGAAATGAACCAATTTCAAGCAAACCAGCTAGAGATGCCCATCAACTGCTCGTCCTTGGAAGAGACCCACAAATTTCACTGTGAGGGCTTGCTGGAACCTGAGGAGGTTTCTATTGTGTCCCAAGGTCACTGAAATTCCAGAAAGGACCTTTCTTGGGGAGAAACCCACAGAAAGGCCATCAGAACTGCTCCTGGCCTTAAGCTTTCACCACACTCTCTGCTGAACGCTACACGAGGATGAAACCTCTAGGTCTCTCTTCTGGAAGCCTCTAAGAGTGAATTGCACCAAGGACGTCCAATAAGTTCTTCACGTCCACCCCAAGTGTGTCACCTGCCCTTAAAAGGGAGCTTACTAAGCCACAGCAGGAGCACTGTCTCTGCAGATAAAGTTCAAAGCCAGAGCTAACTTTGGGTCACCACAGCCACCATCACAGACTGAGAGGAGCTGCTGCTCAAGCTGTACTGAGCGGCCTCCACAAATGACACCACAGACGTCAAACTCAAGGCATCCAGACTATTTGAACCAAACAAAAAAGAGCACACAGAGCTGGTACCAAAGACTGGTGAATATTCAGGTATAAAACGCTTCCTTTATTGTCCCCAATGCTTTTCGGCCTGGGTCTTCTTCAGGGGGTATGGAAAACAAGCCTCAAAAGACACAATGTACATATGAGAACACATAATATCATAAAAATACAATATCTTACAGTGGTGTGCAAAAGTCTGGAATCACTTGTAAATTTGACGTTTTTTCAACTTCGTGACTTTATATCTTAATTTATTTTTCCTCCCAGTGGCTTTTTCTGTATATCTCATGATTGGCTATTAGGGCCAACTTTTAGTATTGGTTTGGCACTTATTTTCTGAGTTTGTTCCCCATAGTTGTCCTGTTGATAGATTTTCTGTGAAAATCACGTAATGTACATCGTTGGCCAACGATATATTATTGTAAGTATGCTTTAAAATATTATGGACGCACGTCAGGTTTCCTTCAAATTAATGTATGTGGCCTTGAAAAAGGCAGTTTTTATGTGTTAGTGATGGCTCAGTATTTGATGGGCCACCCTTTGTTCTTGATCACCTGACTGCACATTGTCAGCATTGAATGAACCAGTCTGACAAGGTGATTGTTGGTGACAACGCGGTTCCAAGCTGCAATGAGTGACTCAATCAGCTCACGTTTTGATGTCGGATGCCTCTTGGATATTTCCAAGGCCACCTTGTGCCACAGGTTCTCGATTGGATTCAGATCTGGAGACTGGGCAGGCCAGTCCATTGACGATGTTGTTCTGCTTCTTCCAGCTGATCACCTGTCTGGAGCGATGGCAGGGTGCACTGTCATCTTGGAACAGGAACTGGCCAGGAAACAGCTGGTGTGCTGATGGCACCATGCACTTTTGAAGTATGATGATGTACTGGCCCCGCTGACCATTCCATCGACGATGTGAAGACGTCCAATGCCACTGGCAGCCATGCAGCCCCAGACCATGACCTTCAAAGGATGCTTCACAGTGAGGTTGAGACACTCAGGCTTGAATTTCTCTCCAGGAAATCTCCTCACATAGGTGTGGGCCTGGTTACCAAACAGGCAGAAGGTGCTTTCATCGTTGAATAGCACCTTTTCCCACATTTCAGTCGACCAGGTTGAGTGCTTTCTTGCCCACACGATCCGGTTGCGCCTTTGTATGTCAGTCATCAGTGGCTTATTCCGTGCTTTGCAGCCCCGGAGACCAAACTGCAGGCACCGGCGACGAACTGTTGATGAGCTGACACTGACCTCACTCTTGTCTGACCACTCTCGAAGTAGCTGAGGAGAGGTCAACTTTCGATTAGTCAGTGAAATGCGTCGTAGTGCACGGTCCTGGCATGATGTTGATGCACATGGGTGACCTGAACGAGGCTTGTCCACCACTGAACCAGTTTCTTTCTTCTTCTGTACAATCTTAACAACAGCGCTCTGACTGCAGCCAACTTTCCTGGCTATCTGACGGCTTGAAAATCCTTCCTCACTCATAAAGGACACACGAACACGCTCCTCCAACGTCAGGGTCCAAGTCATTTTCATGGTCAATCCAGAAAGCGTATAAAATTCAAAAATTCTGCATGTTTTTATAGCTGCACTGTTGGCTAGATATCTGCATTGTGATTGGTTAGTGAAACCAGCCTCCTGATTGGTCAGAAATAACGTGTGCATATTGGATAATCTCGATCCAGTTTTGATGCAGGATCCACAAAAATCGCAGTAGCTATCTCCCAGTGTCTGTAAAGTATTTAAATTGGAAGCAAGGAATGCAAAAAAGTCAACTCTAATAGCCAAATGTATCCCTTTTTTTGTATATTTCTTTTTATTGAATTTTGTATGTAAATACAACAGTAACAGCAACATTCCCCATTCATGATCCCACACAGTGTCTTGCAAGTCAGGAACATCAACAGGCATATAAGCAATATACTACAAATACCTTCCCCCCAACCCCCTGATTAAGGAATATAGAACACACTTCTATCTCAACTAGGGATCTTTCTTCCATCGCCCCCCCCCCCTTCCCCGGGCGGCATAGTGTACATTGCCCAAATTTCTCACCAAAGTACTCCAGGTGCTTTAATGTTCCCCTCTAGGCACCCCAAGGAACCTTCAATCCCCCCTCTACTTGTTAAGTTTATCTCCTCCAATCCCTCCAATCCCCCCTTAAAAACCCCCCTCCCTCCCTCTCGAGTCCCAAAGGCATTAGATTCTTAAATGTTCTAAAAGTGGGAACCTCTGCTCCCTAAATTTCTCCCCCCTCTGGCGTCGAACTGCCGTCAATTGTTCCATCAGGGTAATGCGCCTGAGTCGACTCTTCCAGCTCTCCAAGCCCGGACGTTGGGTCTGTTTCCGCTCCCTTGCGATCTCGCTACGTGCTGCTTGAATACACGCCCTAATGGGGCGTTCAAACTTCTTACCAATGTGCTCTGGCCAAAGCCCCAAGAATCCCAGCCCCATGTCCACATTAAGGCACACCCCCACCAGATCCTGAATCTGCCCCGCTACCATGACCCAATACCCCTTGACTTTAGGGCACTCCCACCACATATGCAGGAATGTCCCCTCACTCCCACATTCCCTCCAGCAACGATCCGACACTGCCGGGAACATCCTATGTAGCCGCTCTGGGGAGTAATACCAGCGATACAGCAGCTTATAGGAAGTCTCCCTAATTGCCACCGACAAGGCCTGCCGTGCAATATTGGTGTGGACCCGTTGCCAACCCAGCTCCCCTAGCTCCCTTCACAAATCCCTGTCCCACGCTATCTGATGAGGAAACTGCCCCACCAGTCCTCCCCCCAATCCTTTATCAAATGTATCCCTTTTAACGTGGTAGAAAGATGAATATGCTGGGCTAACGCAAAATTTAAAAAAAAAAACGTTAGAAAGTACGAAAAATGCAACACTCATAAGTGATTCCAGACTTTTGCACACCACTGTGGGGAGGGGGAAGAGGGAAGGGGGAGGAGAGGGGGGAGGGGAGGGGAGGGGGAGGGGGAAAAGGGAAGGGGGAGGGGGAGAGAGGGAGGGGAAGAAGGGGAGGGGGAGGTGGAAGGGAGGGAGGGAGGAGGGGAAGGAAGAGAGGAGAGAGGAGAAAGAATGTTGTTTTTGCTATTTGCATGTTTACTTTTCACAAGGTTTGAGTTTTAATTTTGATTTTATCATTTACTAATTATATGTGTTTTATGCTTTTATAGTGATATATTTATAAGATATTGTATTTTTATGATATCATGCATTCTCATATGTACATTGTGTCTTTCGAGGCTTGTTTTCCATAGTCCCTGAAGAAGGCCCAGGCCGAAACGCGTTGGGGACAATAAAGGAAGAGTTTTATACCCGAATATTCGCCAGTCTTTGGTATCCAGACTATTTGGCCATGGCTGGGATCAACAGCTCAGGCCATCAGACTCCACTAAGGCAATGACAGGATGAAGCCAAGAGAGGCTCTTGAGGAGGGCTGCCACCTTCGCAGCATGAGGCAACTGCCGCTCTCTACCACCGGAGTGGTCTCATGCTACGCTGTGATGAGGACTGCTTTTTAACATATTCATAAATGACCTGGAAATAGGAATAACAAGTGAAGTGATCAAATCTGCAGATGACACAAAATTATTCAAAGTTGTTAACTGTTACTACTACTTATCATTTGTAAAGCGCTACAAGGCATACACAGCGCTGTACAGGCACATGTAAAAGACAGTCCCTGCACATCAGAGCTCACAATCTAGTCAAGACAAAGAAAACAACAGCTGAGGCAAGGATATAGGAGGTGAATTTTCAGCCTGGATTTGAAAAAGGCCAGAGATGAAGCCTGATGCACAGATTCAGGTAGTTTGTTTCAGGTATAAGGAGCATATAAGGAGCAGCAAGGTGGATGGATCAATGTCTGGAGTTGGCAGTAGAAGAGAAGAGCACAGACAGAAAGGATCTGCCAGAAGAGGAGAGTTTCTAAGGAGGGGTGTAGGGAGAGAAATGCAAGAGTATTGTGAAAAGTTTCAAGAGTACCTTAATAAATTGGAAGACTGGATGTCCAAATGGCAGATAAAATTGAATGTGGACAAGTGCAAAGTTATGCATCTAGGAATATATAATATGGATAATATATTGAAACCCTCCATCCAGTGTACAGCAGCGGTCAAGAAAGCAAATAAAATGCTAGGAATCATAAGGAAAGGAATAAAGAATAAAACAAAGGATATTATAATGTTTATGAATTGTTCCATTGTGCAACTGCACCTTGAATATTGTATGCAATTCTGGTCGCCACATCTTAAAAAAGATATAGCAGAATTAGAAAAGGTGCAGAGAACAGCCACCAAAATGGTAAAGGGGATGGAAGAATACTCCTATGAGGAGACGCTTAAAAGGTTGGGGTTCTTCAATTTGGAAAAGAGACGGCTGAGGGAGGATATGATAAAGGTCTATAAATTAATGAATAGAGTGGAACTGATAAATGAAGATCAATTGTTTACATCATCAAAAAGTAGAAAGATTAGAGGACATGCAATGAAGCTTGTGATAAGGAAGCTTATCATAGTTCAGGAAGGAGCTATAATAGAGGTGAATTGGCTCTGAACAAGCAACCTGTCTTTCCTGGTAGAAATAATAAAACAGAATGTTTTCATAAAAGACTACCAGTCCCAGAATGCACCAGGTTTCAAACAGCCACTAGAAGAGCTGAAGTGGGGAAACGTGTGTTCAATCAGGAGAACTATGAGGTAATCCCCAATCACTCATCTCCAAGGGCAGGGCTTGATTCAGCACAGCTGAGCTGTGCTAGGGTGGAGTATCCCTCTAAGCGGGTTAAAAGTAAAACCTATTCTACACAGAAGGAGCAGACGGAGAAGCAGATAGAGACCAGAGAGAAGGAGTTGAGGATCAGGAAGCAGCAGCAGCCACAACGTGGAAGAAAGAAGAGAAAAGTATCTTGGAGGTCTAAAGAAGGAGCCCATAGCAGTACGTGTGTTGGGAGTCATTCCAGAGGCAAGCATACTCCATTGGACTGGCGGAAGCCAGAGGAGTGGGGTTACAGAGCCAGGAATCCCCGGACGGCACCTGTAAAGGAGACGGCTGCATTTGAAAGGGGCCCTAAGACCAGTGCAAGAAGGTATGTGAAGAGAGACCCAGTGTCCAGGGATCTTGATTGGAAGGCTGGACATAAAAGCTGGACTACGTATTGGCCAGGATATCTGGAGAGGAAACCTAACAACAAAGGAAGCTCAGGTATGAACACTGATCTATGCCCTAGCTCTTCACTTGGAAGACAGCAGGGAAACAAGTATTGTCCTGAGAGTGCTCCATTAAGGAATTCCCCTGAGCCAGACCATGATATTGATTCTATGATAGTTGAAGAAGAAGGAGATATTTTAAATGATCAGAATGATTACATGGATTGCTCTCTGTCTAGGCTGCTGTGGTAAATACTTTCACAAATACAACAACCATCAAAAAGAAATATAACTTGTTCTTTTATCTACCCAGAAAAGTTTACAAGAAAGCTTTAGGGTAGGATTTGAGCCACGTATAGAAAGTAAACCAGCTAAGAGGTTTGCAGCTGGTTAATTGTTAGCAATTAAGCCTTGCATAATTGCATGTGAGCTCTGAAAGGACACTTCTGGGTGTGTGTGTGAAAATACAAGAAGTTATCCTTGAAAAAGAACAGTTTTTGATTACTTTTTGGGTTTTGTTTTGTTTTTGGAGCACTGCTAAAAGGTATTAGCAGGAGCCCACAGAAAGACCTTTCTGTTCCCATCAAGGTCTTTATTGTTTGATTGATTGCTTAAGAAGTTCAGTTGTTGTTCCTGATTTGTTTTTCCTAAGTATAATACTGAAAGCAAGTATCCTTTTGTGCTACCAAGTAAATCTGTGTGGGAGAAATAACCCCATAAATAAAATATATTTTCTTTGCTTACACTCGAGCAAGCACAACTCATTTATTTGTGAACGGCTGATTCTGGTATGAATGGACTACATTTCCCACAATACTTTGCAAGTCATACTAATATTTGCCTTTGCCAAGACTGTGGACATTCTCACCCAGCGCCCCCGTTTACAAGCTATAATGTAACTCATTTAAGACTAATAAGAGAAGGAGAAATTTCACTTACTGTTAATTTCCTTTCCTGGAATACTGATAGACCCGTCCAGACAAGCGGGTTATGCCCCCCTGCCAGCAGATGTTGGAGACAGAGAAAAAACTCCAGAGCTGTGACTGGTTAGGCTCTGGATGGTATAGGTGTACCCCTAGGGGTCCTACTCAGTATCTTTTAACAAGCAATAACTTAGAGTATTATACTGACTAACAAGGTCAACTATGTACAGGTGAGACAACTAGCTCAACTATAACCATGAATGGAGGAGGATCAAGGATCATCCCTAGGATATGAAAACTGAATCAAATGCTTGTGGGCCATCCCAGGGATATTTAAATTGGTGGTGCCTGAAAAATGAATGTTGGCTCCTCTGCACGTGCACCACTGCGACTGACAACCAGGTGGGTTCTGGACTGGTCTAGCAGTATTCCAGGAAAGGAAATTAACGATAAGTGAAATTTCTCCTTCCAGTTCATACTGCTAGACCAGTCCAGACAAGCGGGAAGTACCCAAGCTAACGACCCTCAGAGTGGGCAGAGAGAGCCGCTGACAGCACACCAACTCCAAACCGACTGTCCTCTCATGCTTGAACGTCCAGACGATAATGCTGAACAAACGTGGACAAGGAAGACCAAGTTGCCACTCGACAGATATCGAGAGGGTCCACGTGAGAACGTTCGGCCCAAGACGTGGATTGAGCTTGAGTGGAATGAGCTCAAAGATCTGCCGGAACCGACCTGCCTTGAACAATGTAGGCCGATTCAATGGTCTGACGCAGCCATCTGGCGATAGTGGACTTTGAGGCCGCAAGCCCCTTGCGTGGTCCCGCCACGAGGACAAAGAGATGGTCGGTCTTACGACACAAATTGGTCACCTTCAGATAGTGGAGGAGAATTCTCTTGAGGTCCACCGCTCGGAGATTCTTGTGCCGCCCCGAACATTGCTCCTTTGAGAAGGCAGGCAATAGAAGGGGCTGATTGACATGAAAAGGAGTTATTATCTTAGGCAAGAACGAGGGAACAGTACAAAGAGATACTCCCTCTGCGGAGAACGAAAGATAGGGATTCCTGCAAGAGAGAGCCTGCAGTTCCGATATCCTACGTGCCGAGGTTATTGCCACTAAGAACACTGTCTTAAGTGTCAAATCGCAAAGCAAAACTTCCTTGAGAGGCTCAAAAGGCCGGGCCATAAGAGCCTTCAGAACTAGGACGAGATCCCAGGGAGGGACTACTGGACGAACTGGTGGGCGTAGGAGCTTGACTTCCTTGAGAAAACGCGACACATCGGAATGCGACGCAAGGGTGCGACCGCGAATCGGTCCCCGGTAGCATGTCAAGGCCAAAATCTCAACCCATAGGGTTCCGAGTGCCAATCCTTTATCAAGACCAATCTGTAGAAAGGCGAGAACCTCTGGGATTTCCGAGCGCCATGGAGAAAGTTGATGTTGCGAACACCATAACTCAAAAACTCGCCACACCCTAGCATACGCTACAGACTTTGACGATCATCGGGCGTTGAGGAGCGTAGCCACCACTTTGGAAGAATAACCCCTACGGGTTAACCTGCGGCATTCAAGAGCCAAGCCATAAGCGAGTAGGGAGCCGGGTTGTCCATGGAGATTGGCCCTTGCTTGAGGAGTCCCAAGGGAGCTTCTAGTCGCAGAGGAGGCACGCGAGATAACCTTATGAGATCTGCATACCAGGGTCGTCTGGACCAATCCAGAGCCACTAGGATCACTGGGCCCAGGTGCTCTCTGATTCATTGGAGAACCCTCCCGATCATTGCCCAATTTCGGCCATGGTTGCACAAGAGCATCTATGCCGTGAGCTCCGTGTTCCCTCCAGCGACTGAAGAAGACTGGTACCTTGGCATTTGCTGCTGACACCATGAGATCTATTGCTGGTCGACCCCATCTCTGAACTATTTTCTGAAAAGCTTCTTGAGCAAGTTCCCACTCACCAGGATTGAGAGTATGTCGGCTCAGAAAATCCGCCTTTACATTGTTGGTCCCCGCGATATGCTGCGCTGATATGGCTTGTAAATACCTCTCTGCCCAGGAGAAAAGAAGGGACATCTCCTTTGACACTCCAGGGCACTTGGTGCCCCCTTGATGGTTGAGATAGGACACTGTAGTCGTGTTGTTGGACAATACACGAACCGCTTGATTTTGCAGGAGATACAGAAACCTCTGAAGGCAAGGCGGACTGCCCGTGCTTCGAGTCAGTTAATCGTCCAGCGTGATTCGCGTGCCGACCATGTCCCCTGCGCTGTGTGGGTTCAACAGTGAGCTCCCCATCCGGACAGACTGGCGTCGGTTGTCACCAATATCCAGTGTGGAATCTCCAAGGGTACTCCCTTGAGGAGATTGCGCGAAGAAAGCCACCACTGTAGGCTGTGTATGACTGCCGGCCATAGTGGAAGACGGAGCTGGTAGTTTTCCGACAGTGGCGACCATTGCGAAAGGAGTGCGTTCTGCAGACAACGCATGTGCGCTCTGGCCCAAGGTAGGAGCTCGATGGTGGCTGCAAACCAGAAAAGTTTGAATTTGTGAAGCCAGCTTGAGGAAACGTGCCTGAGTTAGGAAGATGCGACCCTGACAAGTATCGAACTGTGCCCCGAGAAAGTTGATCTCCTGGGACGGCTGAAGACAACTTTTGGCACGAATGATCACCCAACCAAGCTCCTGTAGAATTGCAACTACCACTGAAATGGTGCAACAGGCTTCTGGAAAGGAGTCCGCTCAAATGAGCCAATCGTCCAAGTAGGGGTGAACTCTGATGCCCTGTTTGCCTAAGGCAGCTGCTACCATCACCATTACCTTGGAAAAGGTTTGAGGCGCCGAGGCTAGGCCAAATGGCATTGCCCGAAATTGAAAATGTTGACCGAGAACTGCGAATCGCAAGAAGCGCTGATGGTCGGCCAGAATAGGAATGTGAAAATAGGCTTCTGCTAGATCTAGAGAAGTCAGAAACTCTCCCTTGTGCACTGCTTGGATTACAGACCGGAGGGTCTCCATTCGGAAATGTGGCACGCGAAGGCTGCAATTGACGCCTTTGAGGTTCAGAACTGGACGAAAGGAGCCATCCTTCTTGGGCACCACGAAATAGATAGAGTAACGGCCTAGCCCCCTTTCCAATGCTGGGACAGGACAAATGGCTTTTAGTAAAAGGAGTCTTTGAATGGTAGTTTTAATGGCCAATTTTTTTCCCGATGATTGTCCTGGAGATACCAGGAAGGCGTCGCGAATGGGTCGTCAACATTCGAGGGAGTAACCATGAAAAACTATGTCGAGGACCCACTGATTGGAAGTTATGAGCGCCCACTGTCGAGAAAACAATGCCAACCGATCCCCGACAGGCGGAAGCATCTCGAGTGGGCCCCCCCCGTCCCGTAAGCAGGAAGGATGGGAGGTTCCAAAAAAACGTTCCTGGGTCCGAATAGGAAGCAGTGCCTTTGCGGGCTCCCCGAAAGGACTGCGATTTCTGTCCAAAGCGATTGGTAGGAGCAGAAGAGGTACCCGGTTTAAAGGACCGGTATCTCCGTGAATCACGAGATCTAGGAAATCGTCGAAAGGCTTGGGAACAAGATGCCCGGCGTAATGAAGCTTTTGGCTTATCTTCTGGCAAGCGTTGAAGCTTAACTTCTCCCAGATCCTTTACCAACTTATCTAGATCTTCACCAAAGAGGAGCCTCCCTTTAAAGGGAAGCTTTGACAGACGCGTCTTGGAGGCAACATCCGCTGCCTACTGACGCAGCCAAAGTCATCTCCTAGCCACCGTCACCGCTGCCAACGAGTGAGCGGAGAGATGTAAGAGATCGTAAAAGAACGCAGCTAAGAACGCAGCGACGGATTCCAGACGACCCACAGCCGGATCGTCTGGCAGCTGCTGAATCCACCGTAGGGAGGCACGGGCCGCTAGACCACCGCAAACAGTTGCCTGGAGAGAAAGAGCGGAAGACGAAAAAGCCGTCTTCAGCAGACTTTCAACCTTACGGTCTTGTTGGTCCCGGAGTGCTGCTCTGCCCTCGACCGGAATGGTGATATGCTTGGTTACTCCAGTCACCAATGCATCCACCTTTGGCTATGCCAGCCAACGGTCCAGTTCGGAAGGAGACCAGAAGTATAACTGACCAAGACGGCGTGCTGTACACAGAGAGGTATCTGGTGAGTCCCATTCCCGAGATACCATCTGCTATAGTTTCGCTGGAAAAGGAAAAGCTTTGGATGGCTTACAGATGCCTTGCAAAATAGGATCCGGCTCCGACAGAACCTGGGAACTCTGTGAATCAGGTGTGTCCACAAGGCGCAACGACTCTACCACCTGTGCTATTAAGGCCAGCAACTCTTCTTTTCGAAAGAGTCTGATATCTTGTGAGTCCTCTTGAGCTGTCACCGAAGAATCCGAAGCAGAATATTCCCCATCTTCATGATCTGAAGAGTCCAGGCTCACTTCTGCCGAAAATCTGTGGTCTTCAGGGATTTCCGGACTGTCCCACAAGCCCCATGAAACTTCTTTGGGAGGACGTCCACTCTTGAGGTCTGTGGTCTTATGAGACCGTTTGCGAGGCACAGACCCAGGCATGTTCCTGTCTGGAGCCGGGCAGGGCACTGAGGGCACATCCAAAGCCTCTGAACGCCACAGAGTCCATGCCTGGTGAAACAGTGCCAGGAACTGGCTATCTGCAGGATGCCCCGTGGCCTCAAGCTCCGAAGAAATGGATGGAGTCTGTGGAAGCAAAACTGGAGCAGACTGTGAGCCTTCTGCAGGTGGAGAATTGTGCAGCGCATCTAAAGAAGGAGGTGCCGAGGAGCTGATGTCCAAGATAGGCAGTACACCTGACAGGGAGGAAGAAGATTCCCCTGGGTGCGTAAAGCAAATTGGACACAGGCGATTGATTAAATCTTTTTGCTTCTTGTTACACACTACACACCTGTGCAGTGAGGAAGGCATATTTCCTGGCGTTATTTATTTATTTATTTATTTTTTTACCAAACAAACATCGATTCTTGTATCAGCCTGAAAACTGAGGTGTTAGCCCAGATCAGTGTTTCAGAACGGCCCAGGGTCTGCGAATCTGAAAACCAAAGAAAAAATGCCTCTCCAGAAATATTCCCGCCAAAAGGAGCTGAGGAGAACGCGATCCCGCATTTACAAAATGGCCGCCGGCAACGAGGAGCCAAAGAAAAAGGAAGCTCTTGCCAAGAAAACCTCCTGAAAGTGGCGATTCTACCCGGAGGGAGGAGAGGAGTGGAGTGCTGCCGGCTGCTGCAGGGGCTGAAAGTCCCGTTTAAGCTCCCCACGGCGCCAAACCCGGATGTAAGTGGGGGATTAGGAGAGCGGTTGTAACTCACAATGCTGGAGCACAGTCACCGAGATCCAATGGAGGTGAGAGATCTGCTTCTTTCAATTTAATATAATTTAGGCACTTTAAATTAATTAAATTGAACCTCCTCCAGCCGCAAAGGCCCTCGTGGCAGAGGCTGGGAGTCCTTCAATAGAGGGAGCTCTACTAATACATGTGATCAGGAGCTCACCTCAGAACATGCTGCCCCCATTACCACTGTTTTAAACACTTTAAAATCTGGCAATGGAGGGACCTGGGAAACTCAGAGAAACACCTCGTGTGTGCTCTGGGTGCATCCAGGAGTCAATGAATGACAGGAAAGTAAAAATTAAATTAAATTAAAACTTAAGAGACAAGCTTGTATAACACCTTCATCTGCTGGAGACAGAAAATACTGAGTAGGACCCCTAGGGGTACACCTATACCATCTAGAGCCTACCCAATCACAGCTCTGGAGTTTTTTCTGTCTCTAATATCTGCTGGCAGGGGAGCATAACCCGCTTGTCTGGACAGGTCTAGCAGTATGAACTGGAAAATATTTTTTTACTCAAAGCATAATCAAACTCTGGAATTCATTACTGGAGAATGTAGTAAAAGCTGTTAGTGTAGCTGGGTTTAAAAAAGGTTTGGACAAGTTGCTGGAGGAAATATCTATAAACCATTATTAAAGAGGACCCAAGAAATCCACTGTTTACCCTGAGATGAGCATTGTGGAACCTGTGTGCCTTTTGGGGAACCTGCCAGGTACTTGTCACCTGGATTGGCCACTTTTGGAAACAGGATTCTGGGTTTGATGGACCTTGGTCTGACTCAGTATGGCATTTCTTATGTTCTTATGACTAACACTCTAGGGACTCCAAGGTTGTTCCATCCCCCCTAAGGATAGAGGAGACAGCCAGGCCAGGACTATAGTGCCCATCAGCCCAGTTCCAGCACCTCCCTTGAGAGGACACAAGCAATTAAGAGGGCACAGAGAGGGGAAAGAAGCTGAAGGGATGTCTAAAACTCTTCAAGCTAGGGTCCACTTGTGGTCTGTAGCCACTCTGCAATGTGCAGAAGCACTCTGTAATTTCAAACATGGGTGGAGAGATCCCCACTGGGAGACACAAAAACCTTTGGAGGACTGCTGCCGTAGCCACAGGAAGTTCTACTTCCCTGAATACTGACCTTTTCAAAGACAGGAAACCTCCTCCGTCCCAGGACACCCCCTCTTCCCCAAGGGGACAACGCTGGGCTCTTGGAGGAATGGATAGGAGTTAAGGCAGGGCAGGGAGCACTTAACCTCCCAGCCACCAGTGAAGGATATGCCAGAGGGCCCCAAATTTCCCATAGGAGAGGTCAGGGCCCCTAGCCCCCATAAAGGGGCTACTATACAACTACTAAAGGCTTGAGACTGTGGCTACCAACCATGTTCCCTCCCTCTGCATGGACCATGCAGCCATCCAAAATGGCTGTGGTGCCTGCCAGCAGAAAAAAAAGGGGAGAAGCAGCAGAGGCGGAAACCACTGGCTGCCTCAAAACAGCTCTTTTTTAAACTGTTTTATTTCAAGCAGCAAAAAGAGAGCCAATTAAAAATACAAAATCAGAAAGATCATAGAAAAAACAGCAGAGGCATGCAGATAAAGGACATCAAGCGGGAAGGAGGGGTGTCTGGGTCCAGATCTACCAAGTCCCCTCAGGAGTCCCATGGGGTCCTCCTATCTGCTTTCTGTCCCACCAGAGCTGAATCTCAAGAATAATAGTGATGGGTACAGGGCAACTGTTGGCTCAGAGACAAAGGTGTAACCTTGCTCCATGCAAACATTAAACCAAATGTCTCAAACACACAGACCGCAAGACCAGGATGTGAACCAGGGGAGATGGGCCTATCTGCACTACTGCACCAGTCCACATACCTTGCCACCTGCTGAAGGCAGACAAATACTGGCTTGTTGCAGTGCTACACTATTAGATATACTGAGTGATGACATCACTAAAATTTGCTCTAGTCTGCTGCCACCTGCTGGCTGGAGCGCATACTTACTCATTAGGACTAGTCTAGCAGGATGAAAAGGAAGGTGAAATTAGACTTACCTGCTAATTTGCTTTCCTTGAATACCTACAGTCCAGTCCCGACAAGCAGGTTGTCTCCCCATACCAGCAGCTGGAGACTGAGCATACTCAAAGCCTTGGTGATGTCACCCTACTTAAGCTAACTGCCATCCACACCAAGACCAATATCAGAATGTCCAAGCCGTTAACTAACCAGCGACCTACGAGACAGTCAATACCAGAAAACTAACAGGGAAAGAACCCATGGAGCAGACTAATACTCATAACCTTAAAACCTAAACCAATTGAACACTCACCCAAAACTCCATTCTTTTCTCTCATTTGTTCCTTTTTTTTTTCTTTTTAAACAACCACCGGCCAAGCAGGCCACCAAGCCAACACCACGTGCCGATCCCAGTACTGATTGCACACTTGAAGAGCACCAGCCCTCTACCACCTTTCCGGGGGAAGCCCGAGGAACCTCGTCCCCCAAGATCTGAAGGAACCAAGAATATGCATATCTCTGTGTTCCTGGGCTCGCCTCCGTAGACCTGGAAATTTTAGGGCAGGTATGGAACTGGACTGTAGGTATTTGAAGAAAGCAAATTAGCAGGTAAGTCTAATTTCACCTTCCACATCATACTTATAGTCCAGTCCTGACAAGCGGGATGTACCAAAGCTAACCTACTTGTGGGAGGGACCCGCGAGCCCGGCTTGTACCACCGAGGCACCGAACCGTGCTTCTCCCGCTGCCTGAACATCCAGACTGTAGTGACAGGCAAAAGGATGCAAGGACGACCATGTGGCCACTCGGCAAATTATCTCCAGGTGGAACCAGCATGTACTCCATCCACGACGTCGCTTGCGCCCTAGTGGAATGAGCCCTCAGACCCTGAGGAGGCTGCCTCTCCCTAAGCAGGTACGCTGAAATAATAGTCTCCTTGATCCAATGCGCAACTGACGGCTTGGAAGCCACTTCACCTTGCCTTGTCCCTCCAAAAATCACAAACATCCGATACGACTTTCAGAAGACTTCTGATCTCCGCAGATAAATCCTCAGAGCCCAATGCACATATAGCTTGTGAAGGAGTCAGTCCTCATCTGACTCCCCCTTCGCAAAAACGAGGAGTGTGACGACCCGTTTAACATGAAAGGCTGATACAACATTTGGCAAGAAGGAGAGCACCGGACGCAGAACTACCTTTTCCTGAGAAATCAAGAGAAACAGTTCACAACAGGACAATGCCTGAAGCTCTGAAATCTGTCTAGCCCAGCAAATAGCCACTAGAAAAAACACTTTTAGCGTAAGATCCTTAAGGGTCGCTCTTCTCAAATGCTCAAAAGGCACATCCACCAGGCTAGAGAGTACCAGGTCGAGATCTCATGCGGGAACGAGACCCCGTCTTGGAGGCCTCACCACTCATAGAAACAAACTACATCAGGGTGAGAGGCCAGGGGCATCCCTTCAACCCTTCCGCGATAACACACCAAAGTGGCCACGAGCACTCGCAGGGATCCCAGCACCAGGCCCTTCTCCATCCCCACCTGAAGAAACGATAATATCTCCTCCAAGGAAGCCCTAAGCAGACGAATGCCCTTGCCAACACACCAACTCTCAAAAATGCACCACACTCGCACATGAGCCAGTGACATTGAACGTTTCAAGATCGCAACAAAGTCGGAACCACCTGCGGTGAATAGCCACTTTTCATTAACCTCGCCCTTTCAAGAGCCAAGCCATAAGCGAGAATCGATCCACCTGAAGCATCCGGACCGGAGCCTGAGTCAATAGGTCGACTCTCTCTGGCAGCCTCCAAGGAGCTGCTACCAGGAGCTGCAGGAGATCCACATACCATGGCCTGCATGGCAATCCAGAGCAATGAGGATCACTACGCCCGCGTGAGCTTCTATCCATTGCAAGACACAACCGATTAGGCACACAACGAGAATGCATACAATAGGACTCGCGTCAATCACAGTTGTGCTAGAGTGCCAAGTTCTTCCGATTTATGCTCTCATCATTGACTGTAGAATCTCGAGGCTTTGGCATTCTAGCACATTGCCATAAGGTCCATGACTGGCTAACCCCACCTCTGAGTCACCATGTCAAAGATGTCCTGCTGAAGAGTCCACTCGCTGGGGTCCAGGTAATGCCGACTTAAAATGTCCGCTTGTACGTTTTTCTCGACCAGCGACGTGTGCCGCCAACAAGGCCAGCAGATTGAACTCTGCCCATGCCAGAACTGGCACTGCCTTGTCCTCCAGCATCCTGCTGCCCTGCCTCCCTGTTGATTCAGGTAGGCTACCATCACGGCGTTGTCAGAGAACACCCGAATGGCCTTGTCTTGAAGATACAGTCAGAAGACTCGAAGGGCTAAGAACATTTCCAGCCGGTTCTCCAAGATCTCTGCTCGCACAACCAGCAGCCCTGGGCCACCTGCTTCTGATAGTGCGACCCCCAGTCCGTCAGGCTGGCATCCATCATCAACAGGATCCACTTCAGAGCTTCCAAGGGCATTCCAGCTAGTAGGTTCTCCCAAACCAGCCACCATCCAAGCACCGCATGGACCACCATGGGGCACACCAACCTCTGGCTCATCAGGTTCCTCTGTGGCAACCAACGCCACAGCAAAGCCCTCTGGAACAGGCGCATATGCGTTCTGGCCCACGGCACCAGCTCCAAGGTGGCCGCCATGAAGTTGCAGGTAGAGCCACGCTGAGGGGGCTCCCATCTGGTGGAAATATCGCACCTGCGATCGTAGCTTTCTCCACCCTCTCCCGGAGCAGAGAAAAGCAAAATTTCGCCATATGAAATCGAGCACCCAAGTGAATCAGATCCTGAGAGGGCTCCAGATGCCTTTTGGGGAAGTTGATCATCCAAGAGCTAGATGACCCGCTGGGTCACTCTGGTGCTCTCTATGTGTGATTTCTCTCTTTTGAGCCAATCGTTGAGGTAGGGGTATACCAGGACCCATTCCCAATGCAATTGAGCCAACACCACCACCATCACCAGGACCTTTGTGAAGGTTCAGGGTGATGTGGCTAGCCCAAAGGGCAGGACCCAAAATTGAAAATGCTCCATAAGCACTGCAAAACATAAAAACATAAGAACATAAGATATGCCATATTGTTCCGGAAATATCTAAAAGAAGTCCTCCTATTTCCACAAGCCGATTCATGTTTAATTCTTAAATGCTATTACTTACCATTAAATGTTCTATCTGGCAATGTGGATCAGGGGGTCCCTTCTCCTGTTGATTTAGAAAAGTTTAATCTTACTGCTTTTCTGGAGGAGTCTCAGGACCTTATATCCACTCGTGCTACCTTGCTGGTTACCCTTTCTTCAGAAGAAGATAAGGTAAATATTTTAAGAGCCTATTTTAAGAAAAAGGAGATGCAATTTTGTGGAGCAAAGGTCTTGATATTCCCCGATGTCTCACGCTCAACTCAAATGCGCAGGAAAGTTTTTCTTTCCTTAAAACCAAGAGTGTTAGTTTTGGGAGCAACATTCTTTTTGAAATATCCCTGTAAATGTAATATTTCTTTAAACAGCGACAGATTTATCTTTCTTATGCCTTCTGATTTAGAGAAATGGTTACTGGATAGAGAGAACCCAAAGGTTGTCGACAAACCTTGAGTTGGGAGGGCTCATTAAACCGGTATAGTTGGCTACAGGCTTGTTGCCTGTCATAGCCTTGTTTTCTTTTTTTTTGTATTTCCTTTTGTATTGGATGGATTTCTCCCCATTGATGTGGGCTATATTCTTATTATGTATTTGTTTAAGGATACTTTATGCCTCTTGTAATTTGTTTCTTTGAAATTTATTTTGCTGTGTTCTCACTGTAAAATTTTATAAATAAAAGATGTAAAAAAAAAAAAAGAACATAAGATATGCCATACTGGGTCAGACCAAGGTTCATCAAGCCCAGTACCCTGTGGCCAATTTAGGTCAAAAGTACCTAGTAGTTTCCTCAAAAGAAACAAATTCCACAATGCTTGTACTGGGGCAAGCAGTGGATATCCCGGGTCCCCTTTAATAATGGTTTGTGGACTTTTGCTTCAGGAACTTGTCCAAACCTTTTTTAAACCTGGCTACACTATCAGCATTTACTACATCCTCTGGTAACGAAATCCAGAGTTTGATTACACATTGAGTGAAAACATATTTTCTTTTATTAGTCTTAAATAGGTTACCCTGTAGCTTCATTGTATATCCCCTAGTCTTTCTATATTTTAATGGCCTAAACAATTGTTCTACGTTTACCCGTTCCACTCCATTCATTAATTTATAGACCTCTATCATATCTCCTCTCAGCGGTCTCTTTTCCAGGTTGAAGAGCCCTAACCTTTTTAGCCTCTCTTCATAGGGGTATCCTTCCATCCTCTTTATCATTTTGGCGGCTCTTCTCTGTATCTTTTCTAATAATGTTATATCCTTTATAAGATACAACAACCAGAATTGCACACAGTATTCAAAGTGTGGTAGCACCATGGAAGGATACAGAGGCATTATAATATCCTTTGTTTTATTCTCCATTCCTTTCCTTATGATACCCAGTTTTGTATTTGCTCTCTTGGCCGCCACTGCACACTGGGCGGAGAGTGTCAACATGTTATCCACGATGATGCCTAAATCTTTTTCCTGAGTGGTGTTCCTAATGTAGAATCTTGCATCATGTAACCATAGTTTGGGTTGTTCTTTCCTAGGTGCATAACTTTGCACTTGTCCACATTAAATTTAATCTGCCATTTGGATGCCCGGTCTTTCAGTTTATCAAAGTTCTCTTGCAATTTTTCATAATCCTCTTGGGTTTTAACAACTTTGAATAATTTTGTGTCATCTGCAAATCTGATTATCTCACTTGTTATTCCCATTTCCAGGTTATTTATGAATATGTTAGAAACCAGCGGACCCAGCACAGATCCCTGGGGTACTCCACTATTCACCAAAATTTTAATTTTGCCAAGAGTCTCTCATGAGGGACCTTGTCAAAGGTTTTCTGAAAATTAAGCCCAGTATCCTGTTTCCAACAGTAGCCAATCTGCTCCTTTGCTCTCTGCTGCCTTACTGTGTGTTATTATTTACTTGAGTTTTGCTGTCTCTCCGTAGTGTCTGCCCCTTCCATCTGGGTCAGCGCTCCTCTGCCTGCCACTTGGGTTCCGCCCCCTCCCGGAAGTCCCGCGGCCGCGTTCAGCGAGGTACGGTGCCTGCACACCATAAAAGACAAGTGCCTGTGGCGCTTGTCGCCGCGGCGCGCGTCGGGGGCGCACACCTAAGGAGCACGCCGTGCTCCTTAGGTGCGCTCCTTGGGGCCACTCCGGGCGCGGAGGTCGTGGACGACAGTTTGTTACCACTATGCTGCTCAGCCTACTTTTCCTTTTCCTTCTCTCCCCTTGGTCACTAGGATTACGTTCCCTCTCTACGCCATTTTTTTTATCTTTCACAGTTGCTCCTGGTCTAGTTCCGGTAGGTGCTCCGCCTTCCTGCTCTTTTTCCTTTTTCTCTCCTTGTCACAGCTCCCATGGCCCTCATTCCTGTACACTGGGGCAGACGGCCAGGGCGGCCCTGCTATGCACGCTCTCGCTGTCCTGCCAATCTCCATCCCTGTCTCCCTTCTGTCTCCTCTCCTACTAGGTTACTACATTCTCGCGCTACCTCTCAATCCCCCCTTACTATCGGTCTTCTTAATTGCCGATCCCTGCGTACCAAGTCCCTTCTTGTGCAGGATCTTATCCTTCGGTCTTCCTTTTCTCTCACCCTTCTCACGGAGACATGGCTTAAGGAGGGTGAAGACGCTCTCCTCGCCCGCTGTCTCCCTCCTGGATTTTCTGCAGTCTCTGTCCCCCGTTTTGGGCGGTCCAGTGGTGGCATTGCTGCCTTGCTCCACCCAGACCTCCCATTTACCCAGCTTTCTTCTCCTTCACTGCCCTATCCTGAATCCCTTTTACTCCGTCTTCATACTTATCCTCCAACTCACATACTTCTTATTTACTCCCCCCCTGCCTTACGCTCTGATCTCTGGGAAGCTCTGTTCTCCATTATCACTGATGTGTCATTGGCCTTCTCTCAACTCTTCATTGCTGGAGACTTCAATCTTCATGTGGATGCTCCCACTTCTGCCAGGGAACACTCTTTTCTCTCTCTTCTTCACGACTTATCCCTCACGCAGCATGTTGTCTTTCCCACTCACCAAGCAGGTCATACCCTTGATCTCTTCCTGACCTCTTCTTCTTCCTCCTTCTCTCTCCAATATCAGTTCTATATCGCTTCCCTGGACGGACCATGTCTGTCTCACTGCCACTTGCTCTTTCTTTGAGAACCCCCTTTCTTCCCCTTCCCTCTCTCCTTCCCTGCCAACCCAGCTCCGGCACACGCTTACCCCTCTCACTCTTCAGCAGTTCCCCACAGCAGCTGATCTTTTGCCCCCTGACTTTTCTCTGCTTTCCTCTACTTCCCAGGCTACCCTCTGGTCTTCCACTCTCTCTACTGCTCTAGATCTGGTGGCCCCTCTGCGCCCTCGCCCTGTCCGATCCCACCCCTCCCACCCCTGGTATCACAGTAGCCTTCAGCTGCTTCGGGCCCAGCTACGCAGAGCAGAACGGCTGTGGCGTAAGGCCCCTTCTCCTGCTACTCTGGCAGTCTTCAACTCTCACCATTCCTACTATCGTTCAACAGTCCATTCTGCTAAGCGTTCCTACTTTTCTGATGCTATATCTAAAGCCCCTAACCAAACTCGGCATCTTTATTCTGTCTTTCAGTCCCTTGTCTCTTTGTCTACTCCACATCCCAACGCCTCTGTCCCTTCTCTTCGCTCTGCATCACAACTCGCTTCCTTTTTCAGCAACAAAGTTTCATCTTTAAGGACCTCCCTACCCTCTTGCCCTGCTCCTATCGATTCCCCCCCCCCCTGTTTCCTCCCCCCCACCTATTTCTCGGCTCTCCCACGTTTGGGCTTCTTTTGAGTTAATCACTGCTCCTGAGTTATTACACCTTCTGTCCTCTTCCAAGAAGACTTTCTGCTCTCTCGATCCTATTCCTTCCACCTGGCTTCTCACTCCTTCTTTAAGATTTCTTCCCTATATTCTTACTATGTTTAATTCTAGTCTCTCCACTGGGGTCTTTCCTAAACCCTGGAAGCATGCTCTAATACGTCCTATTCTCAAAAACTCTTCACTCGATCCCTCGGTCCCTGCCAGCTATCGTCCTGTTTCTAATCTTTCTTTTCTTTCTAAATTGTTGGAGAAGTTTGTTTTCGCACAACTTTCCCACCACTTGGATTCCACAAATTTCTTGCACCCTCACCAATCCGGGTTTCGACAGGGTCACAGTGTTGAGACAATTCTCTTAGCCTTCACAAACGCTTTACATGTAGCACATGAATCTGGTGATATCTCGGTGGCAGTTGCTTTGGATCTCTCAGCTGCTTTCGACTTGGTGGACCATTCTCTTCTTCTTCACCGTCTGCGGGATGCGGGCCTCTGTAGTACAGTTCATCACTGGTTCCACTCTTTTCTCTCTTCTCGCTCCTGTGCAGTCATTTCCTCTCTCCCTTCCTCCTCTCCTTCAGATTCTCACTCTCTTCCCTGTGGGGTTCCCCAGGGCTCGGTTCTTGCCCCTCTTCTCTCTTCAATCTTTTCCTGGCCCCTCTTGCCTCCCTGATCCAGCAATTCGGTATCTCCACATTTTTCTATGCTGACGATATTCTCCTACTCTATCATACTTCTCCCTCTTGTCCAGACCTCTCACCCCTTAACACCTGCCTCGCAGCTGTGGCAGACTGGCTGACCCTTAATTGTCTCCACTTGAATCTCACTAAGACTGTGGCTATTTGGTTCTCGCATGGTAATCCCCCTCCATCACTAGCCCCTTCTTTTTCTGGCACTCCTGTACCCTTGGTTTCCACTTTTCGTTACCTGGGGGTGCACTTTGATTCAGACTTATCTTTTCACTCCCATATCTCTCAGGTTACTAAAACCTCTTTCTTCTTTCTCCGTCAGATTCGCTCTGTTCGCCCCTTTCTTTCTCCTTCAGCTCTTGTTACTTTAGTACTCTCTTTAGTCATATCCCGTGTAGATTTTGCCAATTCTCTTTTCACCGGTCTCCCCAAGAATCGTCTATCCCGTCTTCAACGCATTCAGAACACTGCTGCACGCCTTGTCACTCACTCCTCCCTTCGCGATCATATAACCCCCATATTATTTCACCTCCACTGGTTGCCGGTCTCTTTCCGTGCTATGTTCAAATTATTGACCTTGGTTCACAAAGCCTTTCACGATAGCACTCCACAATACCTCACGGACCTCCTCTTTTTCCACTCCCCTAGACACACTCCCCGCTCATTTCATCTTAATCGTCTTACCCTCCCCTCCCCCTCCCGTGCTCACCTTCAGTCCACCCGCTCTACCGCCTTCTTCTTCGCCGGACCCGCCCTTTGGAATGCCCTTCCCTCTTCCCTCCGTTTAGAATCCCAACACTCCACCTTCAAACGAGACTTGAAAACTCATCTGTTCTCTTTAGCTTTTGATGTTCCCTCTCTTTTTGTATGACTCCTACTTTTCCCTTACCTTTTGTTTGCCCTTAGGTCTTCTTCCTTTTCATGTCCCGTCTGTCTGCTTTCCCCTTCATTCTTCTGTCCTATAATATATTGTATATTTCTCTTCCTTTTCCGTTGGCTGTTAGCCTTCTTTTATTGAAATGTTTTTTAAATTGTACACCACCTTGGTTTCTGTAGAAAGGCGGTTTTATCAAATAATAAACATAAACATAAGTACCTGCTGTGTTCTCAAAGGTAGAAAAAGGTAGTCAAAGGCATGTGGCCCCGTAAGGCTGTTGCATGGTCTGGTGCTATGGAGGGAATAGGCACAGAGTCTGCTGAGGTGCTCTGAAGCAAGGCTGTTGTCTCTTTAAAAAAACTTCTCTAGCTATTGCAGCAGAAAGACTCACTGGGTTACACTCTGCCCCATTAGAGCTACAGGGGTGAGCTCAGGAAGGAGGGCCGGCATGACCCTGTCAAAATCAGTGTTCTGGACCTCAGGCCATTGGAGAGGAGGAGGATTGGTTGTCTAACTTGAAATTGTTGCTCTTTTTGGTTCCAGTTGTGCAGCCCAGGGATGGAGGATTTTTGCTTGAGAGTGGAAGCAGCCATTGTATTGCAGCAAGAAATAGAAGCCATATGCTTGATCTTGGTGTGCTTTCTGGCATGCACCGTTTCTTCAATTGGGAGCTCCGACTGATGCAGAGGAGTTGGATAGAGGTACAGTCCAGAGCTGTTTGACTGCAAGCTCCTTCACTTAGTGCTGCCACCGGTATGGCAGTATTATCCAGGTGGACAAACCTTTTAATTTGACTTTGACTGGTGCCTCCCAGCAGAGCCCCATCCCAGCCCGATGGATGGAGTGGGGCTGTGACCAGGTGTGCTCCTGTCTTGCAAATAAATTTGATGACGCTGTTTCAGGGGACCCCAAAGTAGCCATGATGCTAAATATCCTGAACTGCGATGTTCTTATTATTTTCATCTTTTTTTTTTTTAGACAGTGACTGAGAGGAGAGTAAACCATGCCCTAGTTACAGTTTGAGAAATTAGTCTGAAGAGAGGTAGGAAGCGCGTCAGTAAGTATGGGAACAGCAACACATGCTCAGATTCCCTGGGCTAGAGGACAGCACTGCACACTAGGATGCCTGCATTACCACTGCTTGTCAATGGAGAATTAAATTATTATTCTTGCTATCTGCAATAATATCAGACTGATTATGACAGTCAAAGATGAAATTAGACTTACCTGCTAATTGTTGTTCCTGGAGGAACTCCAGTCTAATCTCGAACCTTTAGGGTTTTGCACCTCCTCCCGCAGCACTGGAGACTGAGCATGTCACACTTTTGGTGACACCGTATATCTAGGCCAGGGTCCGTCCCCACAGCTCCAATAATCTATTGACAAAGCAGACTCACCAGAGCAATAAGTAAGTACATCTGTAAACCTCCTTAAACTTTAAACCTTTGTAAACCTAACTCAAGCAAACAATTTAAAGAGCTAACAATGACCTGTGCTGTTAACTCCCCTGTAAAGCAGTGCCTAGGCCTGCTAACTCCTTCTCCCCAGGCCTCTCGGAAAGCCTAGAGTACTAAACGAACAAGCTGCACTCATCCCCACTCCCCCCCCCAAAGCACCACTGCCCAACAAACCGTCTGGCTGGTCCGCTGACAATTCTTAGCGTGCTTCAGGCTGCAGTCTGGTCCACATCATCTGGGGGGGAAGCGGGACTAGACTGGAGTTCCTCCAGGAACAACAATTAGCAGGTAAGTCTAATTTCATCTTCCTTATCATCCCTCCAGTCTAGTCCCGAACCTCTAGTGATGTAACAGAGCAGTTATCACTTCAACGGGAGGGCCCGGCCAGACCAGCCTGTAGCACCGCTGATCCAAACCTAGAGTCACCTTTCACCTGAATGTCAATCCTATAATGCTTCACAAAAGTATGCAAGGATGACCATGTCGCCATCCTACAAATTTCCACTGCTGGCACTAAGCTAAATTCTGCCCAGGAAGCCGCCTGAGCCCTAGTCGAATGCGCTTTTAAACCTTTCGGAACTATCTTGTTCTTCAAAATATATGCTGCCGCAATCGCTTCCTTAATCCACCGCGCAATGAACGACTTTGACGTCGGCTCGCCTTGCTTTGGACCCTCAAATAACACAAACAATCTGTCTGTCTTGCGGATCAACAACGTTCTCTGCAAATAATTCTTCAGAGCTCTGCCAACATCCAACCGATGAAGCCTTCTGCTGGACTTATCTTTGCTCTCACATTCAAACACTGGTAAAGAGACCACCTGGTTCACATGAACGCCGAGACTACCTTAGGAAAAAATGAAGTCACCGTCCTCAAAACCACCTTCTTGCTATCAAAGGTCAAAAAAGGCTCTCTACATGATAAAGCCTGCAACTCCGAAATGCGCCTCGCCGACGATATAGCCACCATAAACACCACCTTAAGAGTCAAATCTTTCAATGTCGCCTTCGCTAATGGCTCAAATGGCTCTCTCACCAAAGCCTCCAGCACCAGGTTAAGGTCCCAGACCGGTACTGAGGCCCTGGTGGGCGGTCTAATCTAAGTCGCCACCTGTAAAAATCTCTTAACATCCGGAAGCGCCCCCAGCATCATCCCCTGCACCTTCCCCCTAAAGCAGGAAAGTGCCGCCAACTGCACTCTCAGGGACGCCGCCGCCAGTCCTTTATCAAAGCCATCCTGCAGAAAGGACAAAATCTGCGGAATGGAGGCGCTCAACGCCGTCAGCTGCTTCGTCACACACCATGACTCAAACAACTGCCAGACCCTGATATACGCCACCGATGTAGATCTTCATCTGGATTTCAGTAACATAGAAATTACCGCCGACAAGTATCCCTTGGACCTGAGCCTTGTCCTCTCAAGAGCCAAGCCATAAGCGAGAACTGATCCACCTGAGGCATACTTAACGGCCCCTGCAATAACAGGTCCCTCCTGACTTGCAAGCACCACGGTTCCTCTACTAGAAAACGCATCAGGTCTGCATACCATGGCCTCCTTGGCCAATTTGGCGCGATTAGGATCACCGGACCTTTGTGCCATTCTATTCTCTGCAGAACTCGACCTATTAAGGCCCACGGCGGGAATACATACAGAAGCTTTTCCTCCGGCCATCTCTGTATCAGCGCATCCAGGCCTTCGGACATTCATTCTCTTCGTCTGCTGTAAAACCTGCTGACTTTCGCGGATGCAAACAACGCCATGAGGTCCATCACCGGATTGCCCCAGTGATTCACCAGCAAGTCGAACACCTCCTGATTGAGACTCCACTCTCCTGGATCTACTTTGACTCGACTCAAGAAATCTGCCATCACATTGTCCACTCCTGCTAAATGTGCTGCCAATAACGCTTCCAAATTTAACTCGGCCCAGCTCAGAAGTTCCTCCGCTTCTTCCTCGAGAGCCACACTGCTGGTGCCACCTTGCCGGTTGATGTATGCCACCGCGGTGGCATTGTCTGACAGCACCCGAATCGCTTTGCCTTGCAGGAGTTGCTGAAAGGTCTTCAGTGTCAGAGTAACTGCTCTCAATTCCAACATGTTTATTGGCCAAGACCTCTCCCGGTCTGTCCACTGACCTTGGGCATACTGCATCTCGAAGTGGGCCCCCCAGCCGAACAGACTAGCATCCGTCATCAACAGTCTCCATTCCGGGGATTCGAGGGACATTCCCTTCTCTAGACTGCCCCGCACAAGCCACCACTGCAGAGATTGTCGTGCCTCCTGAGGACAGATCAGCTTCTGGGACAACCGATCCAACTGATGGGACCATCTTCTGAGAAGTGCTCTCTGCAGCGGTCCCATGTGCGCTCTGGCCCATGGCACCAACTCTATCGTAACCGCCATTGTCCCCAGTAGCTGTAAGTAGTGCCACGCTGACGGAGCTAGTTTCTTCAAAAAGGCATGTATCAGTTGCCTCAGTTTCCGTGCCCTGAGGCTGGGTAGAAACACTCTCCCGCAGCTCGTGTTGAAGCGAGCCCCCAAATACTCCAATTCCTGCGATGAGACCAACTTGCTCTTTGTCAGACTGACCACCCACCCGAGGATCTGCAGAACCTGCACCACTCTGGGGGTGGCCTGTTCGCTTTCGCTCCTCGACTTTGCCCGAATTAACCAATCATCCAGGTATGGATGAACCAACACCCCTTCCTTGCACAAAGCCACAGCCACTACCACCATTAGTTTGGTGAAAGTTCTGGGAGCTGTCGTCAAACCGAACGGCATCGCCTAAAATTGAAAATGCCCCATGGGCACCGCAAACCGCAGAAACCTCTGATGTTCCAATCGAATGGGTATGTGAAGGCATGCCTCCGAAAGATCTAGCGATGTGAGGAATTCTCCTTGCCGGACCGCCACGATGACCGAGCGCAGTGTTTCCATACAAAAATGCAACACCCTGAGACATCTGTTCACCCTCTTTAGGTCCAGAATCTGTCTCAGGGTGCCCTCCTTTTTAGCACCACGAAATATATGGAGTACCGACCGCATCCTCGTTGGCTTGCCGGACCGGCACCACTGCCTTTAGCGCTAGCAGCCTTTCCACAGTCTCGCGAATTGCCTCCAACCTTGACTTCGTCCTGCAGGGAGATTGCATGAAAGAGTCGGCCACCGGCCTTTGGAATTCGAGCGCATATCCTTTCTGAATGACTTCCGATGCCCACTGATTCGACATAATTTGGACCCAGGCAGGGAAAAATTCTCTTAAACACCCCCCTACGGGCTGTCAGACGGCGGCCTGGGTGAAAATCTTCACAGTCTTGGCAAGTGCATATATCTATATGATTTGCAAGGTATTGTGGGCAATGTAGTTCATTCACACCAGACACAGCTGCTGACAATAATTTAGTTGTGCTCTTGGGTAAAGCCAATAAGATATTTATTTATGGGGTTATTTCTCCCAACACAGATATGCTTGGTAGCACATAAATTAGGTTACTTGCTTTCAGTGTTAACTTGGAAAAACAAAGTTAAAATCAGGAAAACAACAAATGAAAAGCCACAAAGCAAGAAACAAACTGTTCTTTTCAGGTTAACTTCTGATTACTTCCCACATAGATACAGAAATGATTCTCTCCTAGCTCACAAGCAATTAGGTAAGGCTTAATTGCTAGCAGTTATCCAGCTGAAACCCCTTAGCTGGCTTGCTTTCTACTGTGTGGGTCAAATCCTGCTTCAGGAGCTTTTCTGAGTAGATTAAAGAACAAATTTGTATTTCTTTGTGATGGTTGCTGTACTTTATAACAGAAAGTTACCAACGGAGTTTAGACAGAGAACAGTCCATATAAATACATCCTTCATCTGCAATCATTTCCCCATCTTCAACAAGCATAGGTTCAATATCATGGATTGGCACAGATGAATCTCTCAATGTAGTACTTTCAGGAGAATATTTGTTTCCCTGCTGTCTTTCAAGGTTATAGCTAGGGCATAGATCAGTGTTCATACCTGAGCTTCCATTGCTGTTAGAGTTCTTCTCTATATAGCCTGGCCAGTATGTAGTCCAGTTCTTATGTCCAGCCTTCCAATCCAGATCCCTGGATACTGGATCTCTCTTCACATACCTTCTGGCACAGGTCTTAGGGTCCCTTCCACGTGCAGCCGTCTCCCACACAGGTAGCCTCTGGTGATTCTTAGCTCTGCAGCACCATTCCTCTGGCTTTCCCCAGTCCAATGGTGTATGCTGGCCCTTGGAATACCTCCCAGTATACGTACTGCTTTGGACTCTTCTAGACCTCTCAAAGGCTTTTCTCTTCCTTCTTCCAAAGGGTCTCTTTCCCTCTCTGTCCGTCCGGTTTGGCTTCTGCTTCTGATGATCCTTCAGATGAAACTGATGATCAAACTCAAGCTGATTCTCAGGATACTGAGGACAATTCTCTGGATATCCAAGGTGATCATGAAGATGGTCATCTGTAGAATAAACTCTACTCTTATTCTGCCTAGATGAGTGCTCCTCCCTAACACAGCGCAGCTGTGCTGAATCAGGCCCTGCCCTTTGAGATGAGTGCTTAGGGATTACCTCATAGCCCTCCTGATTGAACACACGTTTCCCCACTTCAGCTCCTCTAATGGCTGTTGGAAACCTGGTGCATTCTGGGACTGGTAGTCTTTTATGGCAAAATTCTGTTTTCTTATTTCTACCAGAACTGACAGGTTGCTTGTTCAGAGTCACTTCACCTTTTCTATAGCTCCTTCCTGAGCTATGATAAGCTTCCTTATCACAGGGCACAAACCCTACCTGAGCCCCCCTTGCTTCATTGCGATTTCTTGATATTCGGGGAAGAGGAGGTTCCAAAGCCTCTGCCTGCTCCTCTAAACCCCCGAAACCCCTGCGATCTGTATTGCGACCGCCCTCTCTGAAACTGAGCAAATCGCAACTGACGAAATCTCCGAAACTCCCTTTGCTGATTCTTGGAAGGCGCTGCCAGCCGACTCTGCTTCTGCTTGTCTTCCGGTAATCTCCCTCCTTTAGACTCTCCTAGGTCCTTGACCAACTTGTCCAAATCTTCTCCAAAGAGTAACTTGCCTCTAAATGGAAGCTTACCTAACCTAGCCTTAGAGGCCCCATCCGCCGCCCAATTGCGCAGCCAGAGGTACCTCTGTGCTGCCACCATGGACGCCATACTGTCTGAAAGGCTTCGGATAAGATCATATTGAATATCTCCTAAGTACGCTGCCCCCGACTCTAAGCGGGCCGCTTCTTCGACCGCCTCCTCCTGTGACCCCTTGATTCTCTGGGACCATCGAAGGCATGCCTTTGCCACCCATGCTCCACAAATTGAAGCCTGCATGGACAGTGCATTAACCTCAAAAACCTGCTTTAACAAGGTATATAATCTCCTGAGTATCCTTAAGAGCGGCATTCCCTTCCACTGGAATTGTGGTTTTCTTTGTAACCGCCGAAACTGCTGCATCAACCTTAGGCGACTTAAAAAGATCCTTATCCGGTTCCTCCAATGGGTATAGGCGCGCCATCACTCTAGAGCCCTTTAGACTCGCCTCCAGCGTGTCCCACTCTTCCTGAATCATTTCCTTGAATACTCTATGTATTGGGAATGCCCTGTGGGTCTTCCGTACCACCTATAACAAAGGATCCTCCAAAGCAGAATCCGCCGCCTGACCTGAAACCGTCATGTTCAAGGCCTTCAACGTCTCCGAGATTAACGCTGACAGCCTCTCCCACCGGAATACCCAGACCACCCTCACCTGGTCCCCCTGCTCCGGTATCGCACCTTCTTCTAGGTCCTGCTCTAACTCCGAGTCGTCCATAGACTCTGCTCCTCCAGGCCCACCCCTGGCTCATCCTTACCTGGGACCATCCTGGGCTTTTTAAGGGGCATGCTACCCGGTCCTCCTCCTAGCGGAGCCGCTGATCTCTTTAACCCAATTGCTCCACCACTCACACACTCTGGCACCCCACCTCCAGACCCCCCCAGGGCCTGCTGTAGCAGCACCATAAAGTCCTGTGAAAAAATAGCCGCCAACCCCCCTTGAAATGAGGGCTGGGCAGAGAGGGTATCCGCTGCCGCGGACGTCCCCGGTACCGGCTCCATAAGAGGCCCTGACGAGTCAAGAGCCTCAACTGACTCCGTCTGCCCCCTTATTTCCCCTGACACACTAACCTCCGTCACCTGCGCTGCAACTGTCTCTTGCGCACAGCCCCTACACACTCCTGCCTCCGAAACAGATCCCCTTCTCATCCCACACATCAGACACATAGGCTTAGAAGGCATCCGCGTGCATCAGTGATGCTGAGAGCTAAACTATCGGTAGTTTAACTACTGGCAGAGTCTCCCAAGATGGACAGATCTCAGCTGAGGTGCCAGACCAAGACAAACCAGCCATCTGGGCAGCAGCAGAATGGGATAGTGTTGACGGCGGAGGATCACATTGTTGTGACAACGGCAACAACACCAAACTTAAAACTGCGTGGAAGAAAGGCCTGGCAATCTACTTCTGTATCTTGCCATGAAAACCCAATGGATAGTTACAACAAAACAAATTGTGCTATGGTGCTGGAAGATGAGACCCCCAGGTCGGAAGGCACTCAGCTAGCTACTGGGGAAGAGCTGAAGACTTTTCAGAGTAAAGCCAGCATTTATGATATGGTTGGATCAAAGCCCTCGGGAAGTCTGACTGCTAATGTAGCTGCGCATGAAATGAGAGTCAGAAGCTGTAAAGATGTCTTACACATTGGAACATGGAACGTACGAAGCATGAACCAAGGGAATTTGGAGGTGGTCAAGAATGAAATGGAACGTGTACAACTTGATCTGTTGGGTGTCAGCAAACTGAAATGGACTGGCATCGGGCACTTTGCATCAGATGATCACATGGTCTACTATGCTGGAAATGAAAGACAAAGAAGAAATGGTGTTGCATTTATAATAAAGAAGAAACTTGCAAGAACTGTAATGAAATACAATGCAGTCAGCGAACACTTAATCTCTATTCGTCTACGAGGATTTCCTATCAACACAACTATAATTCAAGTATATGCCACAACGGCAGCTGCAGAAGAGAATGAAAGAGAATGAGAGTTCTATGAACAAGTACAAGCTGAAATTGACAGAACATGAAAACAGGATATCCTGATAGTCATGGGTGACTGGAACGCAAAAGTTGGCAACAAAGAAGAAGGCAAAGTAGTTGGAAAATATGGACTTGGCAACAGAAATGAAGCTGGAGAAAGACTGATAGAATTCTGTAAGACCAACGATCTATTCATCTCAAACACCTTCTTCCAGTAACACAAGCAGCAACTGTACACATGGACTTCACCCAATGGATTGTATAAAAATCAAATTGACTACATCAGTGGAAGTCAACGATGGAAAAGTTCTATAACATCAACAAAGACAAAACCTGGAGCTGACTGTGGTACAGATCATCAACTACTAGTATGTAAACTGAAGGTAAAGTTGAAAAAGAGCAAACCACTCATGAATGCAGCAAAATATGACCTTGAGAATATACCACTGGAATTTAAAGACTGCCTGCAAAATCGATTTGCTGCTTTAGACACAAATAACAGAGCTCCGGAAGAGTTATGGAATGACATCAAGAAGATTGTGTTGGAAGAAAGCGAGAAGTCTCTACAAAAGGTGAAAAAGCAAAAACGGCCAAAATGGATGACGGAAGAAACTCTGAAAATTGCCCAGAAACGCAGAGAAGCTAAAGCCAGAGGAGAAAGAAAGACAATCGCAGAACTCAACAGAGATTTCCAACGTGCAGCAAGACAGGACAAGGAAAAGTACTACAATGACACTTGCAAGGAAATAGAAGCAGAAACTACTAGAGGAAGAACAAGATCAGCTTTCCTAAAGCTACAAGAGTTAAAGAAAAAGTTCCAGCCTCGATTGTAATATTACAAGATGCTCAAGGTTCTATGTTGAATGATGCTGAGATGATCAAGAAAAGGTGGAAGGAATATACAGAGTTTTTATATGATAAAGATCAAGTGGACCAACAGCCGTTTCAACCTGTACCTTATGATTGGGAACCATTGATGATGAAAGAAGAAGTTGAAGCAGCATTGAAAGCCTTATCAAAGAACAAAGCACCAGGCATTGATAGCATTCCTAAAGAAGTATTGCAGCAATCTGATGCAGCTGTTACCATACTTACAAGGCTCTGCCAAGAAATATGGAAGACAACATCATGGCCAACTGACTGGAAAAGATCTGTTTTTATACCAATACTAAAGAAAGGTGATCCAACTGACTGTGGAAATTATTGAACAATCGCTCTGATCCCACATGCCAGCAAGATTCTACTGAAGATTATTCAAAAGAGACTACAACCATACCTGGAACAAGAACTACCTGAAGTGCAAGCAGGGTTCAGGAAAGGGCGAGGAATGAGAGACATCATTGTGGATGTGAGATGGATCCTTGAAAAGACTAAAGAATACCAAAAGGATATCTATTTGTGCTTTATCAACTATAGCAAGGCTTTTGACTGTGTAAGCCATGAGAAACTCTGGGCCACATTAAGAAGCATGGGTATACCAGAACACCTGATCGTTCTCTTGCACAATCTGTACATTGATCAAGAAGCAACAGTTTGAACGGAACAAGGAGAAACAGAATGGTTTAAAATAAGCAAAGGTGTAAGACAAGGCTGCATACTTTCCCCCTACCTGTTTAATTTATATGCAGAACAAATCATCAGAGAGGCAGGATTGTATGAAGACAACAGAGGTGTGAAGATTGGTGGAAGACTCATCAACAACCTTCGCTATGCTGATGATACCACATTACTGGCTGAAAGTGAAGATGATCTGAAACATTTGCTTCTCACAATCAAAGAACATAGTCTCAAAATGGGCCTGCACCTTAATGTAAAGAAGACAAAGATCATGACAACTGGCATAATCAACAGGTTCACCGTTGAAGGAGAAGAAATTGAAATTGTTAACAACTTTAACCTACTTGGATCAACTATCAATAAAGAAGCAACAAGCAGTCAAGAAATCAAACAACGCATTGCTCTTGGCAGAATGGCTATGAAAGACCTAGATAAGATTCTCAAGAGCAGAGATGTCTCTCTCCATACAAAGATTTGACTTGTTCAAGCCATGGTATTTTCAATAACATCATATGGATGTGAAAGCTGGACAGTGAAAAAGACAGACAGGAAGAAAATCGATGCCTTTGAATTATGGTGCTGGTGGCGAATACTTTGTATACCATGGACTGCCCGAAGAACAAACCAGTCGGTACTAGAGGATATCAAACCTAAGCTTTCTTTAGAAGCTCAGATGACAAGACTTCGACTTTCATACTTTGGACACATCATGCGAAGAGAGGGATCATTAGAGAAAGACATCATGCTTGGCAAGATAGAAGGTCAACGCAAAAGAGGAAGGCCGGCAATGAGATGGATTGATACAATAACAGCAGCTACGGGTACCAGTCTATCAACAATGAGCCGCCTGACTGAAGACCGAACACAATTTAGGATAGCTATCCAGAGGGTCGCCATGAGTCGACTCCGACTCGACGGCACTTAACAACAACAACAAAAACAAAAAATCCTTTTTTTTTATACCTACACTAACATTCTTAATTCCCTGCTACTGGCCCTGAAAATCGTTAATGTTCTATTTAAGAACCAACCTGAGGACAGGCAATCTCACAATGCCCCGGTTTCCCGCGCTTCAGACATGCGGTCTGGGCCCGACATCTCCTGACGCTCAGCTAACTGCACTTGCTGCCAGTAAACTCTTGCCTGCTAGCGCTTACCTTCCCGCCGGCTATCAGCTGCTGCGCAGACTGCCGAAGCCTGATGGAAGAGAGACGGTCGCTCCACGCTACAGCGATCCACCTGCCTCGACCGGCGGCCTGCCAAGCCGTGGCAGAAGCCGGGCCGTTCCGTCAGCGTGCACAACGGGTCTCACCTCAACTGCTTCACACCCGATCAGGGGATCAGAAGCAGGAGGCCCCTCCGACGACTCCCTCACTCTCCCCTGCACAGTTACTGCTTCAGGGAGGGGGGAGAAGGGGGGCAGCCAGAGCAGCACTTCTTTCTACCAAATTAGCTTCAAACTCAAATCGCCAATTTAAAGAGGTATTGCCTCTTCTTTTTTTTTTTTTTTAACAAGGACTAACTCTCTACCTATCCTATCTACCCTAATCCTTAATTATTTCTCTAGTGAGCCCTCTAGGGCTCACACCTCCTTCTGCTGCATGGAGTCTGAGATTACTGGAGCTGTGGGGGCGGACCCTGGACTAGATATACGGTGTCACCAAAAGTGTGACATGCTCAGTGTCACCAAAAGTGTGACATGCTCGGTGTCACCAAAAGTGTGACTACTACGAGGGGACATGGGATGAGGGTGAAGGGAGATAGATTCAGGAGTGATATGCGGAAATATTTCTTTACAGAAAGAGTAGTGGATCCATGGAATAGTCTCCCAGTGGAGATGGTAGAGATGAGGACAGTAACTGAATTCAAAAAAACATGGGACCAACACAGAGGATCTCTAAAGGTAAAAAGTGGACTGTTGTAGTTGTTGTTATGGAAGGACAGACTAGATAGGCCATGTGGTCTTTTTCTGTCATCATGTTTCTATGTTTCAGTCTCCAGTGCTGCGGAAGGAGGTGCAAAACCCTAGAGGTTCGGGACTAGATTGGAGGGATGATAAGGAATTTTGTCACAAACAAGAAGAGTTCAGCCATGGTTTCAAAGACCATTATCACCCATGCAAAACAATATATTAAACAAAATTCATTCTAATGAAACTGCACCTAAATATAATATAACTGCATATTCCTCTCCCAGAGCTTGTTTGTTTAAAACCTGTTATTTACCCTGACTATAGTAAAGACCTCTGAAATCTTCAGCTTCCTCACTCAGACTTCACCTTTCTTACATTCAAATCAAGAATGGATGTGCCTGTGGTAAATGTATCTTGAAATCATGTGATTTATCTTTTACTGTGTGCACTGATGCTAATACAGTACGCCCTGAATTATTCACCCAAATTCATACAACACAGAAATTGGCAACTAGCAAGCAAGTATTTGTGTCTGTCAGCATCAGAGCAACCTAGGCCTGAATGTATAGAAAAAAATAAGAACTTTACAAACAACAGTGCAGCTAGATTCACAAAGAAGGGAAGAATGTGTACAAGGAACATGAATTATGTACAGCTGTTGTCAACATTATTGGCACCCTTCCATTTTAGGTATGTAGTCTACAATATCTTGAAAAATAATTGGAAATATTCTAACTGTATGTCATCATACTATTTTAGGGACTCTCCTATAATATCTCATGACAGTCCCCAAGGTTGTGGCAACTGTTTCCAAGGGACCCGAATGCAGTGATCTGTGTCTAGGCAGGAGGAGAGGTGCTGATACCAAACTGATGGGCCTGCGAAAACCATAGTTATCAGCCCAAGAAGAGCTGCTAGCCTTACCTTCAGGGACTTCCAATCTACTGCAGCAAGCACAGTCTACATGTGTTGGCTACCACAGGACCGTGTCATCCCAACTGTGCCCAATATGCTAGTCATTTCACACTGCATGTGCACAGAGCATGGACAGCCAGGGCAGTGATGGGACTATCAAGAAAGGAACTACACCCACATCACTGTTACATAGCCATGACATGGTCAGAGTGAGAGTGACCATACTGGCACAATATGAGACCGTGGTACACCACACCGAGGCCAGTTTGGGTGTGTGCACCCTGGCCATGCTTGTTGCAGACACATGTTAGGATGGCTCTGCCATTTATCTAACCTCTGACATATACATCCTGTGCAAACAGCTCTGTTTCTCACAATACCCAGAATCCTCTGGTATATCATGCAGACTTTATTCAACCACCCCAACATTTTTCAGCTGACGCCTTCTTCAGGGGGAGATACACCTCAAATTAAATTAAAAACATATACACAAGGGTCATAAACTAAAACAATCAAGTATAAAAATTGATAATATAAAAACAATTGAAACAATAATAAATAAACTAGCAACATAATAAATACTCTAAAACAATGATAAAACATGTATTAAACAAATAAAAATTATATTAAAAACTTTATAATAAATTACAGACTACCCAAACAAAGGACAGTGTGGAGGTGTAGCCTTATGGATAGAGTACTGGCTTAGTAAGCATTGGCTGGGTTCTATTCCCACTTGTTCTCTTTGTGGCTGGGGGATACTCAGTTCATTTTGATGCCAGGAACAGTCCAGCCTCTGCTTTGACTGGCAGACACAGTCTTATGCTTTTTTATGTGTTCCTATAGCACATTGGGTCTGTACACATGCTGTTCGTGATCATGACCTTCTGTGAGCATGACTTTATTAGCTCTGCTGCAGGCCACTGCAGAGGGTCAAACATGTTGACCCTGCAGATGTTTGGTAGCCTAATGGAACTAAAAGGAACTAAATTCCAGCACCTACACCAATTCCTGCCCCACACACCACACACACCACACACTGTAAATATTCATTTGTATAAAGTTTAATGTGTTTGCTTTAATACCTATAAATGTTATATTTACTGTTTAATGTAAATAGTTGATTTCTATTGTTCTATGTTCTATGTAAAATGTATACAAACTGTGTACATGACTGTTAACTTGTTATATGTAAACCGCCCTTGATCTCTGGAAGGGGCGGTATAAAAGAAATAGTTAAATAAAAAAAATAAATAAAAAATAAATAAATAATGGATAGAGCACTGGCTTGGAAACCAAGAGACCAGTGTTTGATTCCCACTAGCACTCTTTGTGAGAATGTTTTTAGAGGCCTTTTACGTATGAAACATCCTTCATAGCATGACCTCTACACCTTGTGGCCTTAGGCAAATCAGTTAACCCTCCACTGCCACAGAATAAAGCGTAGTTACTCACCTGTAACAAGTGTTCTCCAGGGACAGTAGGAATCAGTCCTCACATATGGGTGATGTCAGTGCCGACGGAGCCCTCATGCGGAGCAATCCCCAGCTTTCAAAGAAAGCCTTTGGGATTGCATCGCGCATGTGCGGTCCCCTTCCCACCCAAGGGTGCCATCTTGCTCAGTCAAATGACATAGCTAAAAAGACGGCAAAATGAATAAAATTAATAACAGGTCTGCAACTCCAGGGGAGGAGGGAGGATTGCGAGGACTGATTCCTGCTGTCCCTGGAGAACAACTGTTACAGGTGAGTAACTACGCTTTCTCCAGGAACAAGCAGGAAGCCAGTCCTCACATATGGGACTCCTTAGCTATAGGCTACCGAGAACCCATAACTAAAAAATAGGCTCCCTCTAGAAGAGCTGCAGCAGCCATGATAGGAGTTCAACCGAGAACATAACACTCTGGTAGCCTGACACCAAAGGGTTGAAGGGTAGGAGTTGCCTAAACCTCAAACAGGTTACGGAGTACAGCCTGGCCGAAAGCACTGTCCCGTTGGGACTCCCTATCCAGGCAGTAATGGGCCGCAAAAGTCTGGCTTGAAGACCAGGTGGCGGCCCGGCAGATGTCTGCCAGCAGAACAGAGTGGAAGTGAGCCACTGATGCCGCCTTAGCCCTGACCCGGTGGGCTGTGACTCGACCCTGCAACGGGAGATCAGCCGCCCTGTATGCCCAGGCGATACAATCCGCCACCCAAGTGGACAAGGTACGCTTGGAGACAGGCATCCCCAACTTGCTGGGGTCATAAGAGACAAAGAGCTGAGAAGCTCTTCTATGTCCCCGTGTATGCTCCATGTAGAAGGTCAAAGCCCTCTTACAGTCCAGTGTGTGCAGGACTGCTTCTGCCTGACTGGCATGCGGCCTGGGAAAGAAGGTCGGAAGTACCACCTCCTGGTTGAGGTGGAACGAGACTACTTTTTGAAGGAACTTGGGGTGAGTGCGAAGCACCATCCTGTTCCTATAGAACCGTGTGTATGGTCTATCGGACACCAGAGCCTGCAGCTCACTCACTCGTCTGGCCGACGTGAAAGCCACCAAGAAAAGCGCTTTCCAAGAGAGGAAGCGGAGATGGCAGGTAGCCATCGGCTCAAAAGGTGGGCGAGTAAGCTGCTCTAAGACCACATTCAAATCCCATTCGGTCGCTGGAGGGCGAACCGGGGGCTTCAGCAGAAGTAAACCTCTCAGGAACCTGGACACCAAAGGGTGCACAGATAGAGGTTTCCCTTCCACAGGAGAGTGTTGTGCTGATAAGGCACTAAGGTTGACTCTGACAAAATTTGACTTAAGGCCTAAATCTGAGAGGTGAAGCAGATACTGCAATACCACCGACACTTGGCAGGAGAAAGGGTTTTCTTCCTGTTTATTACACCACACCCCAAACCTATGCCACTTGAACACATAGGTCTTCCTAGTCGATTGCCTTCTTGAGGCAAGCAGTACATCCTCTACATTCTTAGGGAGGAGAAGTGGTGCGAGAACTACCCTTTCAGCAGCCATGCCATCAGGTTGAGAGACCTGAGGTTGGGATGCAACAGAGTATCCCCCTCCTGTGAAAGAAAGTTGGGGTGCAATCCCAGAGGAATCGGGGCCTCTGCCACCAGTTGAAGCAGCAGAGGAAACCATGGCTGCCTCGGCCACCTGGGAGCTACCAGGATGACCGAGGTCTTGTCCTGAAGGATCTTGAATAGAGTCCGAGCCACCAGAGGCATGGGAGGAAACTCATTCAGGAGGCCTACCGATCACGATACTAGGAAAGCATCTGTAGCCACCCTGCTTGGGTGTAGCTGTCTGAAGCAGAAGCGGGGCAACTGGTGAGTCTGTGGGCTCGCAAACAGATCTATGGATGGACGCCCCCAGCACTGGAACAGCTGTTGGACTACAGTGGGATCCAGTTGCCACTCGTATGACTGCAGGATTCTGCTGAGCTTGTCGGCTAAGAAGTTTTCCTGACTTGGCAAGTAAACTGCTTTGAGGAGCATACCTTGGCTGACTGCAAATGAGCATAGGTCCAGGGTCTCTTGGCAGAGGATGCGAGACCCTGTGCCCCCCTGCTTGTTCACATAGAACATTGCCACTTGGTTGTCTGTTTGAATTAGGAGAGGCTGATGAGCCAGGGTTTGACAGAAGATCCATAGAGCTAGGCGGATAGCCCGAAGCTCTAGGAGATTGATTTGTTGTGTGCTCTCCTGTGGAGACCACATACCCTGAGTGCACAATTCCTGGCAATGGGCTCCCCAGCCCAGCAAGGATGCATCTGTGGTCAGCACTCTCGTGTGCGGGGGAGGCTGGGAAGGCATTCCCTCCAGTAGGTTGCATGGTTGAAGCCACCATGCCAATGATCGCACCAGTCATTTGGACACCTTTATGGTGTCTCTGAATCGGCCTGAGGCCTGTGTCCATTAGTCCCTTTGGCACCATTGAGCTGTTCTCATGTGGAGGCGGGCATTGGGTGTCACATGCACTGTGGAGGCCATGTGACTGAGGAGGCACAGAAAGTGTCCTGCTGAGATCTTGGATCTGCGACTCACTTGCTTCACTAGGGCCAAATGTGCCCTGTCTTCCGGTAGATAAGCCCTTACTAGAAGGGTGTCCAGCCTTGCTCATATGAACTCCAGCCCTTGAGTGGGAACCAGAGTGGATTTTTGATCACGAACCCTAGGTGCTGTAGCAACTGAATAGTGCGAGACGTGGCCTGTTGGCCCTCCAGGGCTGACTGGGCTCTGATAAGCCAGTCGTCCAAGTAGGGGAAGACAAATACCCCCTGATTTCTTAGGAAGGCCGCCACCACCGCTAGGCACTTTGTGAACAGCCTGGGTGTAGAGGCTAGGCCAAATGGAAGCACCTTGTACTGGAAGTGGTTTCCTCCCACCACAAATCATAGATATTGTCTGTGGTCTGGATGAATGAGGATGTGTGTATAAGCATCCTTTAGGTCTAAGGAGCATAGCCAGTCTCCCTGGTGGAGGTAAGGCAGCAATATTCCCAGGGAAAGCATCTTGAACTTTTCCCTCACCAGGAACTTGTTTAAGTTGCGCAGGTCGAGGATGGGTCTTAGGCCTCCAGTTCTCTTTGGTACCACGAAATACCTGGAGTAGAAGCCCTTCCCCTGCTTGTGGTGGGGCACCGGTTCTACTGCCTGATCCTCTAGAAGACCTGATAATTCCTTTAAGAGGAGGTCCCTGTGAAGAGGGGGTCTGAGAGGCTCCCCTGGAAAGTAAGAGGGAGGTACCTAGGTGAGATGTAGCCGATAGCCCACCTGGACTATCTGGAGAACCCAGGTATCTGTTGTGACGGCTGGCCACCTGTGGGCATACAGAGTCAGCCTTTCTCCTGTGCATGGCCTTGCTTCTTTTGAGAAAGGGACTATCTTCTGGGAGTCAAAAACCCCCTCCAAGCTGGGCCGGAGCCAGTGCTTGGGGCTTGGGAGCTTTTTTGCTTACGCGGGTCATTCCCTTGTCCCTTGGCCTGCTGCCCCTTTTGGGGAGCTTGAGAGGCCTGATATGTGGGATAGTTGTGGTAAGCAGTACCTTTTCTTGGGAAAAAGGGCTTCTTACCTGAGCCCTTCTTCTTAGAAGGGGCAGAAGTCTTCTTCTCAAGTCTTGTCCGGGTCAGGTACTCAGACTCGATCTCGGCAACCTTCTCTGTCATGGACTTGCCGAAGAGGTTTTCACCCCAGCAAGGGACATCGACCAACTTGTCCTGCACCCATGGCTCCAGGTCCGACAACTGTAGCCATGCCTGGCAGCGTGCACCGATGCCCGTCGCAGCTACCCGGGCCAAAGACTCAAAGCCGACATAGGCTGCTCGAGTCATAAACTTCGAGCACTCCCGGATCCCAGTGGACAAGACCTTGAAGCGCTGCAAAGGTCCCTCGGAGAGACCAGCTGAGAACCCGGCAATCTCTTTTGCCAGGTCTCGTAGGTACATGCCCATGTACAGCTGGTATGTCTGGATTCGGCATGACAGCATCGAACCCTGGTAGCACTTTCTGCCAAGGGCATCCATGTTGCGGGCCTCCCGGCCAGGAGGCACCAAGGAGTGCGTCTTCTGGCTCTTGAGCCGGCGCATGGCCGATTCCACAACCATGGAGTCGTGCAGCAGTTGTGCTTTCTGGAACCCAGGACTCTTGCGAACTTGATAGATGGAAATGATTTGCCTGCGAGCACCGGCATCAAGGCCAGTGTCTCCCACATGCGGAGCATCAGCCTTTCCAGAATGGGAGGCAACGGTACAGTAAGGGCTTCCCGAGGGGGAAAGTCATACTGGAGGATCTTGAGCTCTTTGGCTCGAGGCTCCTCCTCGGCCTCCGCCGGGAATGACAAAGCCTTTGCCATGTCCCGGACGAAGTCCAAGAACCGGATGTCTTCCGGGGGGGGGGGGGGGGACTTCTCCGAGGTTCAGAACCCGGGGAATCCGAGGGAATTCTGGGGGACTTCTGGTGATGTCATCGGGCTGCATGGCATAAGGCATGGAGCTCCGCCACCAAGCCTGCATCAGCGGGGGGAAAATCCCCAAAAATAGAAAAGCAAAATGGCAAAATGAAGGGGCAGTAGTGCAGGAGGCAGCGGGAGAAGGTCCAGTGGCAGAGCGAGCCATAGCGTTTTCCGGCAACGCGGCTGCAACTACAGCAGTGTGGGCGTGTAGAAGAGCACGTGGCAGGCTGCAGACATGGCCTGAGCAACGTAGTGTGAGCGAGCCCGGCAGGATCGACGGAGTAAGAGAGTGGCACCGGAGAGCGGAGCAGCCTGAAAGGAGGCTGATCGAGTGAGCTGGAGGAGAAAACGGCACGAAAACAAAGGCAAGTGATGCAGCGAGAGCACAGCTCTTAAAGGCACAGAACACCACCCAATAAGAAGTGTAATGATACAAATAAAATCCAGGCTAAAACAATTAAAAGGCTCATACTGACCAAATTATTGGAGAAATACACAAGAGAAAAGTGTATTGGCAGAGCGCATAGCAGGAAAACCGGCTGGGAGAGGCAGGCGGCAGGTCTGGGAGACCGAAGACTCCAGAAGGCCTGGGGGTGATATCAGAGGCGCTGAGGGGCAAGATGGATAAACCCAAAGGAGGGGCCTCCGCAAAGAAAAAATTGGTGGAATTCAGATCCTCCTATGCACCCTTGAGAGGAGGGAAAGAAGGGGAGAAGGAAGGCAAAGGGGTGAAGGAGCGTGAGGTAGAGCTGGTGGAGGAGATGGAGGGTGCCTGGGGTCCGGGAGTGGCCGACATGATCAAGATGTGGCTGAATGAACTAAAAGAAGAACTCAAAGTGGAAATCAGTGGAGCTACAAATGAACTAAAAGAGACATTGCACTCTTTAAGACAGGATATAGCGGACTTAGGATCCCAGGTAGAAGAAACAGAAACCCTACTGGAACAACAAGGGGAGGTAGTGGAAGAACTACAAAAAGGATGGGAGGGGTTAAAGCAAGCCCAGGAAGAATTAAAAGAGAAGACGGAGGACCTGGAAGATAGATCCAGGAGAAATAATATAAGAGTGAGAGGGGTGTCCGAGGATCCCAAATACAAAAACTGTGAAGAAGTTACCACAAAAGTGTTTGGAGCATTGTTACAAGAGGCGGACCTCGAAGTAAGTGTGGAAGGTGAGTCTCTGAAAATTGAAAGAGCGCATAGGAGGCTGGAGCCAATAAGAGATAACCGACCAAGGGACATTGTGGTGTGCCTGAGATCCTTTAAAACCAAAGAAAACCTTCTGAAGGCGGCACGGAAACTGGAACATTTTCAGTGGGAAGTTCATGTGGTGGAATTGTTCCAGGATCTTTCGCAGGGCACACTGCAGCGTCGGAGAGAGATGAAGGAAGTGACAGCTTACTTAAGGAGAAATACAAATGGCTGTATCCTTTTGGTCTCTTGATTACAGCAAAAGGGAAATTGAGGAGGGTGAAGAACTGCGAGGAATCTTGGGGGGTGCTTGGAGACTTGGGACTTCCAGGGGGCAAGGAGAGTTCAGTTATAACAAAGAACGCCACGACATCTGGGACTAGGACGGCCAGTTTGAGATGGCAAAGAGCAACAACAAATGGACGGAGAATAGCGAGACTGACCAAAAGCAACTAAGGTGGAATAGCGGAGGCAAAGGACATCAGCTGAGGAGAAGGACCCAGGAATTCCGGGCACAGGAGGACAGATTGTATGAACTGTATTGTAAGACACAGATAAGTGTTGTGTAAGGGCGGATGTGGGAAGGGTAAGGAAGGAAGGGGGGGAGTAGGAGGAGAGGGGGAGGAGGGGGATCGGGAAGAGGGGAGGGGGCGGGAGGAGGACTCGGGATACAACAGTGGATGGCATATATAATGAACAAACAGGGGAGCGAAATGTGGGGGGGTGGGAAGGTGGGAGATATAGGGCAAGGGAGGATTCAGAAGGGTCAGAGTAGAGGTGAAAGGAAGGGGGGACGGAACTAATTGGAGGGAGGAGAACAAGGGAGGGGAGGGCCAGGATATCGGGAATAGATAATAGGCAAGGGCAGGCTGAGGTCCGATAGACAGTCACTATATATGGAAGTTGAGTCTCCAAGATGGGGACGGGGAAGGGAGATGGGGGGGGAGGGGAAAGGGAGGGGGTAGAAGGGGGGAAGGGGGAAGGGAGGTAAGGGGGGAGGGGGGAAGGGGGAGGGGGGAGTTGGGGGCAAGAGAGGGGAACTGCAACAAATATCAAAGGTGAGTTAAAAATAGTAACATTTATTTTATTTATTTATTTATTTATTTAAATGCATTTATATGCCGCTTTTCACCGGGTCATTAAATGTAAAAGGGCTTAACTCCCCATTTAAGAGACAGAAATTGTATAAAGAAATAATATGACAAAAGGCTGTGGTGGTATTCATACAGGAAACGCACCTCATTTGGGTGATGGAATATTTGGTTAAGCCTAGGGGATATGGGGTTTGTATCCATGCATCAAACACAATAGAAAAAAAGAAAGGAGGAGTTGCAATTTTCATAGATTCAAAGGTAAAGATGGAATTACAGAAAGTAGTCATGGATAAAGCGGGGAGATACGTGCTACTGCGTCTCAAAATGCAGAATGAGTGGTACTGTCTAATGAATGTATATGCACCTACAGGGACGCAAGGAGAATTTTGGACAAAGCTCAAGACGAAGTGGGGAAATTGGGAGAAGGTATTCTTATCTGTGGGGGTGATTTCAATTTAACATGGAATCCGGCTAGAGATGCTATGGGGAAAAGGGAGGGCAAGAGGGCAGATAGAAGCAAATATCGACATTTTGTAACACAACACTGCCTGATAGATGCATGGAGATTTCAGCATCCTCGGAAAAGGCAATTCACACACTACTCCCCAGTGCATGGCTCATATTCTAGAATAGATGCCATTTGGATAACTAAGGAGATGGTGGGAAGAATTAGAGGGGTGGAGATGGACTCTATCACGTGGTCTGACCACGCGTTAGTGGAAATTAGATTGGCGATAGAGGGGGAGGCAAAGGGAATACAATTCTGGAGATTAAATGAGTCTCTACTGGGAAACGAGAGAATATTTTTGATGGAATGATAATGGGGTGGTAGCGTGGTGGGGTGGGTGGGATGGTTATAAGGCAGTAGTGAGAGGTGTGCTGGTCAAATGGGGGGCACGAAAAAGGAAGGAAAGGGAGACAAGAGACAGGGAACTGAGAGAAAGATTAATGAAATTGGAAGAATTAGATGCGCAAGATAGAACAGGGTCCTATAGAGGACAAGTGTTGGCAGTAAGAGTGCAAATAAATGTAATGCAGGCGGATATCATCAGGTATCATATGCAGCTTTTGAGAAAGGAATTCTTTGAGGGGACAATAAAGCTGGGAGATATATGGCGCAAAAGTTGAAACAAAGGAAGTTAAGGTCTCACATATTGAAAGTTAGAGATGAGAGAGGGAAAACCGTCTCCAAAGATGGGGATATTAGGGAGGCCTTTAAAAGAGTCTACCAAGCGTTATATGAAGCAAGACCATCCCCAGAGCCTGAGAGGGTACAAAGCTATTTAGATTCCGTAAAGCTGCCGAAATTAGCGGAGGAGGAACAAAAAGAGTTAAATAAAGCCATAACAGAGGAGGAAGTTTTGAAAGCTATAAAGCAGTTGAAAGTAGATAAGGTGCCTGGACTAGATGGGATCACTGCAAGGTTTTATTTTTATTTATTTATTTAACACTTATTTCTATACCGCTCTTTCCCAAGTATCAAGTGCGGTTTACAAGGAACAGTAAGTTATATGGTAAGTTAAAGCACATACCTAGTCGTTTTACATAGAACAGGTGGAACTATTTACAAGTAACAATATAACATTTGAACAGTAAAAAGTTAGAACGTATTTACATTATGGGTACTTACAAAAATATATCATGGAACAAAATTGTGATGTATAAAAATATTTTGTGTGTTATGTAGTATTGTAGTATGGTTGTTAACCTGTGTCTCTTTGTGTATTCTGATTAGAAGGTTTGGGGAACAATTAATAAATCCACTAGTGAGGCTGTTCAATCTACCAAGGGAGGGAGGTCTGTTAGCAGGTACTATGGGGTGGGCAGGAATAACAGTCATACCTAAAGCAGGAAAGGATCCACAAGAATGTGCGTCATATAGACCTATCTCACTATTAAACTTAGACTCTAAATTATTGGCTAAAATATTGGCTATGCGATTGAATAGGGTCATAGGGAAATGAATTCATCAGGATCAAGCGGGCTTTATCCCAGGTAGGCAGGTAGCAGATAATATTCGCAAGATATTAAATATAATCTGGTCGATTGACAAAAGCAAGGAGGAGGCATTACTACTATCTTTAGATGTAGAAAAGGCCTTCGACCAAGTGTCGTGGCTGTTTCTATTTCAGGTAATGGGAAGAACGGGTTTGGGACAAGAATTCATGGGTTGAGTACAGGCATTATACCATAACCCGAAAGCCTGCTATGGAGCCTATTCGAATTTTTTTGAACAAGAGAGGGGGACGAGGCAAGGGTGTCACCTGTCACCTCTTTTATTTGCAATTTCATTGGAGCCGTTTGCGGCAAGGATAAGAGAATGGGAAGATCTGAAGGGCATAGTAGTAGGAAAGAAAGAATATAGAATATCGTTGTTTGTGGACGATATTATAATGAGTGTGACCAGACCGCGTTTCACTATACCAATATTAATGTGGGAATTAGAAGAATTTGGCAGAATGTCTGGATTTACTATAAACTGGGCAAAATCTGAAATATTGAACTTGTCAATAAAAAAGGAAGGTCAGGAAATAATACAAAAGAAATATCCATTTAGATGGGCTAGTAGGCCGATTAGGTACTTAGGGATCCAAATAAGCAACAGGTTGGAATCTTTATATGACTTAAATTATTTAAAGCTATTTGGGCAGGTGGAGAGTTTGTTAAATGAGTGGTGGCAAGGTTAACTGTCCTGGTTTGGACGTATCGCTGTTATAAAAATGATGCTATTACCTAGATTCCTTTTCCTGTTTCAAACACTGCCAATACAGGTGCCGCCTCGAAAGTTAAAGCACATACAAAGAATCATTAATCACTTTATCTGGCAAAATAGGAGTCTCAGGGTAGCTTTTTCAGTTATACAGCGAGCAAAGGGGGAGGGGGGGATTGGGGGTTCCAAACTTTAGAAAATACTACGCAGCAGCTCAGTTGAAAACGATATATGAATGGCAAAGAGAGAAACAGAAGCACTGGGTACAAATGGAAGAAGACTCAGTAAGGAGGGTGGGATTGGAGAGGATAGTGTGAACGGGAAGTAAAGGATGGGATGGGAACATATTGAATCCATTTGTTGCACATAGTCTGCAGGTTTGGAAACATAATAGAAAACTATTAATATCGGACAAAGAGTATATACAAAGGATGACCCTAGGGGCATGTTTTGAGAGGGGACAGGAGCCAGGGGAGAGGGTATTGAATAGGTGGGCAAACTTAGGACTAGCACATATTTCCCAAATAGTAGCTAAAGAAGGAGTTAGAGACTTTGAGGGTATTAAGGATATGTATGGGTTAACACAAAATGATTTAGGCTATATTCAGGTTAGTCATTGTCTGAGACAGCAGAAGGTATGGAAGGATATATGGGAAAATAGGGGGTGGTTTGAGGCTTTAGTATCAGGACAGCTAGGCAAGAAAGGAGCTTTGTCCAAAATATATAAAGGGTTAATGGAGGGTGGCGAGGGTAAACTAGAGTTTTTGAAGAAATGGGAGGAAGACTTAGGGGTGCAATGGACGGAAGAGGAGTGGGATAAGGTAATACAGACAGTGGCAGGTATATCAGTAGCCACTCAAATAAAAGAGAACGCCTATAAAGTGTTATATAGGTGGTACTGGACGCCGACTCGTAAAAGGCGAGCAGGATTGGGAATCCGAGGGAATGTACTTGGTCCAGTGGGTGTCTGGTGACTCCTCGTCCTCCATTTCCCAACCGGACCCCGAGGAGGAGGAGGAACCGAGTGGCTCCGGCCTCGAGGGCTTCGGTCTCGACCGCCCCGACGCCGGTGGAATCAGCGTCGACAACCTCGGTCCCGAATGGGAGATCGAGGGGGACTTCGGCCGAGGATCGACTCGAGACCTTAGAGACTCGAAGATCGGCTCGGCCTCCGGGTCGACTTTGATGTCGATGTCCCGGTGGTCGGGGCAGATGGACCGGTGAGACCAGCTATCAGTGCCCACTGCTAGTCCATGAAGGCAGCCATGCTGCGCTCCAAGGCCGCTATCCTGAGACCGAGCTCAGGAGGCTCCGCAGCCCCCGGGTCGGGACCGAATGCCAGCTCTCCCAGAGGAGAGTCCACATTCGAGGACAGTGCTTACCTGCCTCGGTGTCTCCTGTTCCTTACGAGGGAGTTTTGCAGGCCTCTCCGAGGATCCAGGGGAGCAGGTCGGGCTCCGCGACCTATCCCGCGAGGGACCAGGCCGTTCGGAGTCATCTGAGGACACTGCCCTCATGGATTTTTCCTTCCTCCGGTATTCCCGCGAGGGAGACCCCCTTTCAGAAGACACTTGACGCTGCTCAGGGTCAGAGAGCTCCCGAGACATCGAGGCCTCCGATGAGGTCCGGGTCCGGGCGGGTGCGGACTCGGGAAAAATCCTATCATGATGCTGCTGCCTGCTCCTCAAGGCCTTGGAAGACATTTTCTTACACGGGCTACAGACCTTTGGGTCGTGGTCGGGCCCGAGGCAATGGAGGCAGCAGTCATGTATGTTGGTGAGAGACATTAACCTCGTGCACCGATCACACTTTTTAAATCCGCTGGCAGCCATCGGGGGAAAAAGGGTCCCTACGAGGTCAAAGGACCGGACTACCAGCTAAAAAGAAAAGAGCGCGAACGCTGGCCTCTAAGGACAAAAACTGAAAAATTGTACCAGACTCGATACCAGTATACCGAGCTGAGGCAGGAAGGGGAACCGGCGTCGAACCGGCTAGGCAGAAAAGTAATTTTCTGTTTTTTTCTAACAATTTTTTTCACGAGGGAACTTGGACAACATCCGTTGGGCTCCACAGAAAAAAGGAGACTGAGCAAGATGGCACCCTTGGGCGGGAAGTGGACCGCGCATGCGTGATGCAATCCCAAAGGTTTTCTTTGAAAGCTGGGGATTGCTTCGGAGGAGGGCTCCGTCGGCACCGACGTCACCCATATGTGAGGACTGATTCCTGCTTATTCCTGGAGAATCCAAGTTATCAGTGGCACTGTTTTTAATGTACATTACCAGATTTAGGCTATAATGTGCACTGCTTTGATTGAAATGGTAAAGCGGTATAAACTAAACCACTTTAATAAGTACATATATACAATACATAACAAACATGATTTGACTATTTCATCATCACAGTGATTACAGCTTTGCCTTCATCATATGCAGCCACATCCTACCCCTGGGACGGCTGCCTGCAGGAATCATCACGCTTCCTTACTTGCTCCATATAGCCAGTATGAGCGACTCTTGTCCAGTTGTTGTATACACAATTGTCTGAAGCGCTGAATGGTGGTTGAGAGGCTGGGACAGCTGTGAGCCCACACAGCTGGTATTAGGGCTTCCATCTGACACAGGCACACTTTTTTCCCACATACTACAACTGCATTGCACATCAGAAATATTGGTGCTGCAAGCCCATACCACACTCTCATCTACCACCATCCTTCCTTCAGCCAATCCATCAGCCTCATGTATTCTCCTGCCAGATGCTACACCATGTATGTTCAAAGGTATACAACAAAAAAAAAGATGTCTGTGAAATGTAGACGTAGTAATTTCTGAGAAAAAAACAACAAAATATGACCTGGACAGGATTAATGGCATCCTTCATTAATACTTGGTTGCACAACGCTTGGTAGTGATGACAGCCTCCAAACGTTTCTTGTAGCCTCCTATAAGTTTTGTACATCTGTCTGCTGGTAGTTTCTCCCACTCTTCAACTGTGATTTGTTTCTTTTACCAAGGGCAGATTTCAGCTCTTTCCAAAGTTTCTCGATTAAATTGAGATCAGGACTCATTGCTAACTAGAACAGTTCATTTTTTCCTTTTTAACCATTCTTTTGTACTTTTGAATGTATGTTTTTGGTCATTGTCCTGCTGGAGGACCCATGATCTTTGACCCAGACCTAGCTTTCTGAAACTAGGTAGCACATTTCACTCCAACATACCTTGGTAGTCCTCTGACATCATGATTCCTTTAATACGTTCCAGGCTTCCAGGTCCTGAGGCAGCAAAACAGCCCCACAACATTATGGAACCTCCATCATATTTAACGGTAAGAAAGGTGTTTTTTTCCTTATAAGCTTTATTTCTTCATCTGTAAATTTATTTCTGGTCTGCAATACAAAAGAGCTCAAGTTTGGTTTCATCTGTCCACAGAACATTTTTCCAGAAGGATTGTGGTTTCTCAAGGTGGGTTTGGGCAAAGATCAGGTGTGCCTTTTTATGTCTGTCTTTGAGCAGCCCTTCGCCCATGAAGTCCTTCTTTGTTTAGTGTGCAACATATGGTGTGAGTTGAAACCACCATTCCAGATTGCTCCAGGTCAGCCTTAAGCTCTCTGGATGTTGTACATGTTGTTTTTCCAACAGTTTGCACTAATCTTTGAAGACTTCTTGGATTAAATGTTCCTCTTCTCACCACGTCCTCGGGGGTTCTTGACAGTTCCATGAATAGAAACTTCTTAATAATATTGCAAACTGTAGACACAGGAATCCCTAGGTCTGTAGAGATGGCTTTGTACCCCTTTGCAATTTGATGTTTGGTGATAATGGCTTTTCTAATGGTCTCAGGCAGCTCTCTTAACTTCACAATTGTGAAAATAGAACAGGGAGTGAATATGACCATTTTAAATATTAGAGACATCATTTATTGGTTGATTCAAGTCATGTGAATACTGACAACTGATCACAGGTGTGTCTAATTTTACTGCAATGGGAATGTGGTTCTTCTGTTCAAACTGAATTGAATTGTTTATGTTGTTGTTGTCGTTAAATAGAAATTACACTTACCTGGTAATTGTAGTTCCTGGAGGATCCAGTTTAGTCCTCTACATCCGGGTAGTGCACCTCCTCCTGCAGCTCGGAGACTGGACCAATCAGAATCTTCCTATGCCAGGATGCCTGCTGCTGGAGCTCCCATCAGCCCCCAGTGAACTATTAACAAAGCAGACTCAAAGAAGCAACACATGAGATAATTATAAATATCAAACCAGAAAAGAACTTAGTCCCCTTAATTGTTAATCGACCCCCTCCCCAAACGAGGAAGCCAAAACTCTGCACAGCGCCTCTGACTCCACCTGAAGAAAGAAGCAGTCCAAACCCAGACACCTGACCTGAATAGCTGGCAAAAGGAAAGTAGAAGCGAGCCCGGGATACGAAAACCCGAAGAAACAGACGGAAGCTATATATCGCCGTTCACCGCAAGCGCGCCGCAATCAACAACCGTCACACTTGGGAGGGAAGGAGGACTAAACTGGATCCTCCAGGAACTACAATTACCAGGTAAGTGTAATTTCTATTTCCTGAGTGGTAATCCAGTTTAGTCCTCTACATCCGGGATGTAACAGAGCAGTCAACACCGGGCGGGACCCTGCCAACCGGCGCGCAACACCACCGAACCAAAACCAGCATCCTGAGCGGCGAGCACATCCAACCGGTAGTGTCTACTGAAGGCATGAAGAGACGACCAAGTAGCCGCCCTACAAATGTCCGCAGGTGGAACAAGACTATGCTCTGCCCAGGACGTCGCCTGAGCTCTGGTAGAATGGGCCCTCAAACCCACTGGAACCGGCCGATTCTGTAAAATGTAAGCCGATGCAATCGCCTCCTTAATCCACCAGGCGATGGACGCCTTAGCCGCCGCTTCTCCTTTGCGGGCTCCGCCAAAAAGCACGAATAACCGATCTGTCTTACGAAACGTTTCTGACACCTTTAAGTAACGACGAAGGACTCGCCGCACATCGAGGCAATGTAAACCCCCGTCCGCAGGGCCCTCTGCCTCCGAAGGAAGGACCGGAAGAAATACAGACTGATTCAAATGAAAAGGCGAAACTACCTTAGGCAAAAATGAGGGCACTGGCTGAAGAACCACGCGATCCCGAGAAATGGACAAAAACGGTTCCCTACAACTCAGAGATGCGCCGCGCCGAACAGATCGCCACCAGAAATACCGTCTTCAGGGTCAGATCCTTAACCGACGCTCTCCGAAGGGGCTCAAAGGGTTTGCGAACCAAGGCCTGTAAAACGAGATTCAAATCCCACGAAGGAACTGACACTCTGCGCGAAGGACGCAACCTGAGGACCGCCTTGAGAAAACGTTGGACGTCCACATGCGCCCCTAGGGAAACCCCCAGAACCTTGCCCCGGTAGCACGCCAACGCTGCCATCTGCACCTTCAGAGAACTGGCCGCCAAGCCTTTGTCAAAACCGTCCTGCAAAAAACTGAGAATTACCGACACCGAAGCCATAGCCGCGCAAACCCTACGACGCGAACACCAATCCTCAAATAACCTCCACACCCGCACATACGCCAGCGATGTGGAAGGCTTCCGCACCCGGAGGATCGTGGCAACCACCTCAGGAGAATAACCTTTCTTCCTCAACCGAGACCTTTCAAGGGCCAAACCGAAAGCGAGAATCGATACACCTGAGGCATCTGCAACGGCCCCTGAAGAAGCAGATCCGAAAGCGGAGGCAGTCTCCAAGCCACTCCGTGGCGCAAGCGAACCAGGTCCACATACCACGGTCTTCTTGGCCAATCCGGAGCCACCAGCAAAACCCGCCCCCGGTGCACCTCGATGCGCTGAACGACCCGACCGATCAACGCCCACGGGGGAAAGACATAAAGAAGACCGTCCGCCGGCCACGGCTGAATTAGCGCGTCGATGCCCTCAGACATGCGTTCTCTCCGCCTGCTGAAGAACCGCCCTGTCTTCGCCGACTGGAACGTTGCCATAAGGTCCATAATCGGAGGCCCCCATTTGCGAACTATCTGCGCGAACATCTGAGGGTTCAATTCCCACTCCCCGGGGTCGACCTGCACTCTGCTGAGAAAGTCCGCCATCACATTGTCTTTTCCGGTGATTTGCGCCGCCGAAAGGGCCGGTAGGCGGGTCTCCACCCAAGCGAACAAGACCTCTGCCTCGCTTTCCATGGCCACACTGCCAGTGCCTCCCTGGTGGTTGATGTAGGCCACCGTCGCCGAGTAGTCAGAGAGAACTCGCACTGCTCGTCCCCGCACCAACGTCTCGAGGGCTTGCAGCGCGAGCCTCACCGCTCGCAACTCGAGGCGGTTGATCGACCAAGCAGCTTCGAGAGGGGACCATGTCCCCTGCACATAGCGGCCTTCGCAGTGGGCTCCCCAGCCCAACAGACTCGCATCCGTGATGAACGGGACCCAAGAGGGCTGCTCCAGAGGGAGCCCCATCCGGAGGCTCTTCGAGCACAGCCACCACCGGAGAGACAAACGGACCGATTTCGGGCAAGGCAAACGCTTGTTCAACGAATCCAACTGGTTCGACCAGCGACGTAACAGGGCTCTCTGAAGAGGCCGCATATGAAACCTGGCCCACGGAACCACCTCCAACATCGCCGCCATCGTGCCCAACAGGCGTAGGTACCACCACGCTGACGGAGCGGGAATCCCCAAGAAAGACTGCACGAGCCCCTGCAAGGCCTGAACGCGGCGCTCCGGTAAGCACACCAAACCTCTCGCCGTGTCGAAACAAACGCCGAGGTATTCTAGGGACTGCGTCAGCACCAAATGACTCTTTTTCTCGTTGACCACCCAGCCGAGGGACCTCAGCAAGGCCACTACTCTGTCCTTGACCTGCACACTCTCCTCTTTGGACTTCGCACGAATCAACCAGTCGTCGAGGTAAGGGTGGACTAAGATACCTTCTTTGCGCAAGGCCACCACAACCACCACCATAACCTTGGTGAAGGTGCGCGGAGCTGTGGCTAGACCGAAGGGCATTGCTTGAAATTGAAAATGACCCCACGGGAACGCGAACCTCAGGAACGTCTGGTGGACCGCTCGGATGGGAATGTGTAAATAGGCCTCCGAGAGATCGAGAGAGGTAAGAAACTCTCCTTGACGCACCGCTACAATGTCGGACCGTAAGGTCTCCATCCGGAAATGCGGGACCCGGAGAAATCGATTCACGCCCTTGAGATCTAGAATCGGGCGTAGCAACCCGTCTTTCTTTGGCACCACAAAATAAATGGAGTAGCGACCGATGCCGCGCTCGGAGGGAGGAACGGGAATCACCGCTCCCAAATCGATGAGCCGACTCAACGTCACCCGAATGGCCTGCACCTTCTGTTCGCCTTTGCAGGGGGAAAGGACAAAGGCGTCGGGAATTGGCAAAGCAAACTCTAGCGCATAGCCCTCTCTGACTATCTCGAGCACCCATTGATCTGATGTTATTTGGGCCCAGGAAGGAAGAAAGTCCCGAAGACGTCCTCCGATGACTAACCCCCCTTCCGCAGCCCGCCTCGCTTCATTGTGGCTTTCGACCACAGGCAGAGGACGTCGAAGAGGACGCCGCTGCGAATCCTCTGCCCGCCCCCCGAAAACCTCGAAAACCGTGGCCTCTGGAACTATACCGGCCGCGCTGGGAACCCCAAAGTCAGGACGAACGAAACCTGCGAAAGTCTCGAAACTGACCCCGCACCGGCGGCAAACTTCTACCCAGCTTAGGCTTATCTTTGGGCAGTCTACCACCCTTGGACTCCCCAAGATCTTTTACCAATTTATCTAGGTCGTCTCCGAACAACAACTTACCCTTAAAGGGAAGCTTACTGAGCCGGGACTTAGAAGAACCATCGGCTGCCCAATTCCGCAGCCATAGTGATCTGCGCGCCGCCACCAAAGAGGCCATACTATTCGCCAATGTTCTAATCAAATCATAATGTACATCCGCCAGATACGCCGATCCTGACTCCAGCCGAGTCACCTCTAGCAAGCCCTGCTGATCCAAGCCGGAGACTTGCCGCAAGTGCTGAGCCCATTGTAAGCAGGCCCTAGCCACCTAAGCCCCACAAATGGAGGCCTGCAAAGATAAAGCATTGGTCTCAAAGGACTGTTTCAACAACCCATCTATCTTCTTGTCTTGCGCGTCCTTTAAAGCCGCACTGCCTTCCACCGGAATGGTGGTTTTCTTGGTGACCGCCGACACCGCCGCGTCCACTCGCTGCGATTTAAACCTTTCCTTGTCTTTATCCGCCAACGGATAAAGGCGGTTCATAGTCCGAATCCCCTTTAGGCCGGACTCGGGTTGATCCCACTCAGTCTGAATCATCTGCTCCACTACACGGTGCACCGGAAACACCACTTGAGATTCCCGCACCGCCTGAATGAGGGGATCCTCCAAGCCGTCCGCCTCAAGAGGACGAGGAGCAGCGAGATTGAGAGCGTGGAGAGATTCTGTAATCAAAGGCACCAGCTCCTCCTTACGGAAGACCCGAATAATCCGGGACTGATCCTCAGGTTCTGGGATTTCTCCGTCTTCCAATTCATCAACACCACCTTCCGGATCCACCTCTGCATCATGATCCTGCCAGCTCAAGTCGTCATGGTCCAGGTCCATGGCGCGAAGGCGCTTGGCCGAAGGCTGGCCATCCTGCCTGGCCTCCCCACCTTGGAGGGATGCCAGGGGCGACGACCATGCGTCTGGTAACTTGCCCGAGCGTCCCAAGCGAAAGGCCTGGTGCATAAGCAGGGCAAAGTCAGGGGAAAAATCCTGGAAGGAAGATTCCGCTGTTGCAATCGGCCACGAGCCCCCCTGCCCTTTAGGAGGGGCCGTAGAACCAGATGCAAGAGGGTCAGGAGAGGGACCATCGTCAGCCTGCACCGTCGGGCTTCCGGGGCCTGATAATTCCTTATGCTCCATTTGGTGTTCTAAACTGGTGGAAACTGAGGCGCAGCCCCTGCAGACCCCAGACTCATCCACCGCCTCCCTGCGCGGCCCTGCGCGACCCCTGCGGTCTGGAAGCCATGGCACAGCAGTCCCCACAGTGACAGGAAATTTAAAGGAAATTTAAATGAAATATTTAAGAAATCAAAGCCAGGAAACAGAAAGAAAAACCTCTGTTTTTGTAATTTTTTTTTTTTTTGAAAAGAATAGCAACCGGGGACTGCAATGCCCCCCTCCCCCAGCAAAAACGCTATGCCAAAAGTGCGCTAAGTGGAGAGGAAACCCATTGTAGCACACTACATGCTGGGCGGGAAAAACACCGGGACTTTAAAATGGCCGCCGGCAGCTTTAGCCGGCGGGAAAAAAATGGTGCGAAAACCAACGAAAAGGAAATGTAAATGTAAAATAAATATTAAAGGAGCAAAGGGGCAATCCGCAGCACCAAAATCCCCCGAAACTCACCGCACTTGGCCAAGATCGCCGTAGCAAACTCCCCACTCGATTCTGAGCGGGAGCAAACAATGACACCGGCTGTCAGTCAACAGAAGGAATGCAGCACGGAGCGTAAGAGGGAAGTCAGCCTGCTGTAGAGGGGCTTCCCAAGCGCTGCCAGGTGGCCGGAAAGGCAGAGCCCTCCTCCGAACAGTCGTGGAGGAAGGAGCTAGCCTCGGACTGCAGAAAAATCCTTCTGAAATAAAATCAGCAGTGCAGCGCAGACTCTGCTCGCGATCGCAACCGGCTCTCCTTTTTTTTTTTTTTTGTATTTATTTAAAGCGACAGCTACCCAAAAAAAAAGAAACCAAAGCAAAAGAATAAACTCTCTAGTGTTGCCTCTAATTGTCCCTAAGTGAGCCTAACCCCAGGCACACACATCCTCCAGCTGCCAGGAGACTGGACACACTGGGGGCTGATGGGAGCTCCAGCAGCAGGCATCCTGGCATAGGAAGATTCTGATTGGTCCAGTCTCCGAGCTGCAGGAGGAGGTGCACTACCCGGATGTAGAGGACTAAACTGGATTACCGCTCAGGAAGTGCCGTTAAGTCGGTGTCGACTCATGGCGACCCTCTGGATAGTTGACCTAAACTGTGTTCGGTCTTCAGTCATGCGGCTTCAGAGTGGCGCCCATAGCTGCTGTTATTGTATTGATCCATCTCATTGCTGGTCTTCCTCTTTTGCATTGACTTTCTACCTTCTTTACTGTTTACAAAGGTGCCAATAATCATGTCCTCAACACACTCAAAACTAATCCAGTGAATAAAGTTAGAACCTAAAAAATGTTTTTATAATTCACTGTAAGAAAAAGCCCCTCAACAGCTCATAATATTCTAACTCTTACGTTTTTGCTTTTTGTTTTTTGTCATAGCATGCCGAGGGAGGGCTGGGATTGACTACCCAACCCCCTCCAGACGGCAGACTTCTTTTATTCACAAAGGTTCCCCACCTTAACATGCAGTATGCAAAACGTAACTTATCTGGACAAGTCCCGATTTCCAAGTCCATTTATTAAATCACACCATTGCCCACATGTATTTTCTTCACACAATGTGCACGTTTCGGGAATAATCCATGAATCAAGTGCCACTCTCAACCAGAATTTCTTAGAAGCAACTGTATCCAAGACGCCTTCCCGCAGCTTAGGGCTATCCGTTATCACATGGGATGGACAAATGCATTTTGAAAGGGGAGCTAACCAATTAAAACAGGGACAACCCCACTACCAGGGGAATCCCTGCGTTAATTGGTTAGTAATTGACAGGTGACCATAGCAAAATCCAAATATTTATCACAGTAAACTAATCCAATCAATTTCTCGATTGAGTCCTTTGGGATATATTGTATTCAAATGAAAAATCCACCGCTGCTCCAGCCATTGAAGTTTTGTTATCCTGTCTCCTCCACGCGGATCAAAAGGGATATGATCTATAATTGTCCAGCTTAATTCTTCAAAAGAATGATGATAAGTAATGCAATGATCTACTACTGGTGCCGATAGTAATTGCTGACAAATTCTAGACGCATGTTCAGCTAATCTTTTTTTCATAGGGCGAATTGTTCTTCCCACATATAGTAAATCGCAAGGGCATTGCATAAAATAAACAACATAAGAAGACAAGCAAGTGGTCTTCCAACGTCGAGTATAATCACGGTGTGTGCCTGGGTGCTGCCAAACTAATCCTGAGATTGTTTTAGCACAATAAATACAATTATTACAAGGATTGTGGCCAACATTAATAATCGCTGGTATCGGTCTATCGACCATTGAAGTCGTTTGCACCAGCCTGTCACCCAGATTGGAACCTCTCAAAAAGGCCACTCATAGAGGTTTATTAAAGCAGTCATGTAACTGTAAAATCGACCAATGAGTATGAAGAATCCGCATTATCTCTGTGCTACGTACAGTATATGGTAAAATACCCACCACAGCGTCTAAAGGTTGAGATACTGATGATGTATATTGTGGGTCCAGCAACCATTCTCTGTGAACATGATAAGCCCTGCGATAAGCTTTGTGTACCACATGGATAGGATAACCCCTATGTAACAGGCGTTGTTTAAGATCCTGAGCATGCTGTTTAAATTCATTAAGAGAATGACATAATCTACGCAATCTCAAAAACTGACCAAATGGCAAACCTCTACGAAGAGGACCTGGATGAAAACTGTGAAAATGCAATAGACTATTGCATTGAACTGGTTTTCGGAATAACATAGTTAATAGTTCTCCTTCCTAAATATATACCATCATATCTAGAAATTCAATCTTCTGGAAATGTATATGTTCAGTAAATTGTATATTAGATTTTAATGAATTAAGCCAAACTATAAAGTCCCGAAGAGATGGCTTTTTCTTACAGTGAATTATAAAGACTAGTTACTCACCTGTAACAGGTGCTCTCCAGGAGCAGCAGGAATCAGTCCTCACTTATGGGTCTCATCGACGCCGATGAAGCCCCAGCGGAGCATTTCCCCAGCTTTCCATGAAAGCCTTTGGGAATGCTGGCACGCATGCGCGGTTCCCTTCCCGCCTAAAGGTGCCATCTTACCTCAGTCAAATGACATAGCTAAGAACAGCACACAAAAATGTAAAAATTAAACTATCTACAACTGCAACTCCAAGGGGAGGAGGGAGGGTAGTGAGGACTAATTCCTGCTGCTCCTGGAGAACACCTGTTACAGGTGAGTAACTAGTCTTTCTCCAGGACCAAGCAGGAAGTCAGTCCTCACTTATGGGTGACTCCCCAGCTCTGGGCTACCAGGAACCCAGGCTGAACAAAAGAACTCCCTCTAGTCTCAGCAACACAGTAAAGGCTTTGCAAGGACACACCCTCCACAGGTAGCCCAACCAGAGGGCAGGAGTTGCCTAGACCTCAAAGAGATTCCGGAGTACTGCTTGGCCAAAAGCACTGTCCCTACGGGACTCCCTCTCCAGACAGTAGTGGGCTGCAAAGGTCTGGCTTGAAGACCAAGTAGCAGCCCTGCAGATGTCTTGCAATGGAACAGAGCGGAGGTGAGCCACTGATGCAGCCATTGCCCTCACACGGTGGGCCGTGACCCTACCCTGCAAAGGAAGGTCAGCCGCCTTGTAAGCCCAGGTGATACAGTCAGCCACCCAGATGGACAAGGTACGCTTGGACACAGGCCTCCCCAAGTTATTGGGGTCAAAAGAAAGGAAGAGCTGAGAAGCCTTCCTGTGACCTTGCGTACGTTCAAAGTAGAAGGATAAGGCCCTCCTACAGTCCAAGGTATGGAGAACTGTTTCAGCCTGACTCGCATGAGGCCTAGGGAAGAAAGTAGGAAGAACCACCTCCTGGTTGAGGTGGAAAGAGGAGACAACCTTAGGAAGGAACTTAGGGTGAGTCCTGAGGACCACCCTGTTCTTATAGAACCTGGTGTAAGGTCTATCATAGACCAAGGCCTGAAGTTCACTCACCCTCCTAGCCGAAGTAAGGGCTATCAGAAAGAGAGTCTTCCAGGAAAGGAAGCGTAGAGGGCAAGTAGCCATAGGCTCAAAAGGTGGGCGAGTCAGTTGCTGCAAGACCACATTAAGCTCCCACTCAGGAGCAGGAGGACGTATGGGTGGCTTGAGCAGAAGCAAGCCTCTAACCTAGACACCAAAGGGTGCACAGACAAGGAATGGCCCTCAACTAGGGAGTGGTGAGCTGCTAAAGCAGAGAGGTGGACCCGAACAGAGTTGGACTTGAGACCCTGATTGGACAAGTGCAGCAGGTACTGAAGCACTACTGACACAGTACAGGAGAAAGGATCCTCAGCACGCAGCTGACACCACACAGAGAACCTTTTCCACTTGAGAGCATAGGTCTTCCTAGTGGATTGTTTCCTGGAGGCTAGGAGAACCTTTTCAACCTCGGGAGGCAGGCCCCAGGGAGCCAACACTACCCTTGCAGCCTCCATGCCATCAGATTGAGAGCTTTGAGATTGGGATGCAGCAAGGAGCCCTGATCCTGAGAGAGAAGTTCGGGTTGCAATCCCAGAGGCAGAGGCAGATCCACTGCCAGTTGAAGCAGGAGGGGGAACCAAGGCTGCCTTGGCCACCTGGGAGCTACCAGGAGGACTGAGGCCCTGTCTCGGAGAATCTTGAACAGTGTTTGGGACACCAAAGGGGTGGGAGGAAACGCATAGAGTAGGCCCTGAGTCCAGGGAATCAGAAAAGCATCTGCTGCTACTCTCAGAGGATGCGGTTGCCTGGAGCAGAACCTGGGCAGCTGGTTGTTCAGTGGACTGACAAACAGGTCCATGGAGGGAAGCCCCATCTCAAGAAAATCTTTTGAACCACTAAAGGATATAGCTGCCAATCGTGTGGTTGCAGAATCCTGCTCAATCTGTCTGCCAGGGAATTCTCCTGGCCTGGAAGATAGACTGCTTTGAGGAGCATGTTGTGTTTCAGGGCAAAGGAACAGAGATCCTGGGCCTCCCGGCAAAGGGGCTGGGAACCAGTTCCGCCCTGTTTGTTGACATAGAACATGGCTACTTGGTTGTCTGTCTGGATCAAGACAGACTGTTGTGCCAGGGAGGCAGTAAAGGCCTTGAGGGCCAAGCGGATAGCTCTGAGTTCCAGCAGATTGATCTGCTGGGACGCCTCCCAAGGAGACCACAGGCCCTGGGTGCACTTGTCTAGGCAATGTGCTCCCCAACCCTGTAGAGAGGCATCGGTGGTTAGGACCACTGTAGGAGGTGGGATCTGAAAGGGCACCCCCACCAGCAGATTGGGGGGGGGGGTGTAACCACCAGTTGAGGGAGGCCAGGAAACAGTGGGACACTCTGATACTGTCTCTGAGACTGCCTGAGGCTTGTGACCACTGAGTCCGAAGGCACCACTGGGCAGGTCTCATATTGAGCCTGGCATTGGGGGTCACCTGTACTGTCGACGCCATGTGGCCCAGAAGCCTGAGACAGAGTCTGGCGGAGACCAGGGACCTGTGCAAAAACTTGCTGGCGAGGCCCATGAGCCGTTGTGCTCGGTCCACCGGTAAGAATGCTCTTGCCAGCTGAGAATCCAACCTTGCTCCTATGAATTCCAAGTTCTGGGAGGGGAGCAAAGTGGACTTTGCGAAGTTGATGACAGAGCCCACCTTTTGGAGCAGTTCTATGGTCCTGTTGGTGGCCTGTTGAACTTCTAGGGAAGTCTGGCCTCTGATGAGCCAGTCGTCTAGGTAAGGAAACACAAAGATTCCCTGATTTCTCAGGTAGGCTGCCACCACTGCCAGGCACTTGGTAAACACCCTGGGAGCGGAGGTCAGTCCAAAAGGCAGTACTCTGTACTGATAATGGTTTCCTCCCACAATGAACCTGAGGTACTTTCTGTGGTCTGGATGAATAAGGATGTGAGTGTAAGCATCCTTTAGATCTAAAGCCAATCTCCCTGCTGGAGGTAGGGCAGAAGTGTTCCAAGAGTAAGCATCTTGAACTTCTCTTTTACTAGAAACTTGTTTAGGTTTCTGAGATCCAAAATGGGTCGAAGACCACCGGTTCTCTTTGGCACCAGGAAATACCTGGAGTAAAACCCGTGACCTTGGAAGTGGGGAGGCACAGGCTCCACCGCCTTGTCCAGCAAGAGACCTTGTAGCTCCTGAAGGAGAAGGGCTGTATGCAGGGGAGGCCGGAAAGGATCACCTGGAAAGTGTGGCGGAGGCAGTTGGTGAAAGCGTAGGGCATAGCCTCGACGGACTATGTCCAGCACCCAACTGTCCTGGGTTATCAAGGGCCACTTGTGGGCGAACAAGGCTAGGCGGCCTCCTGTGCTGGGCTGGGTCTGCAAGGGAGGTATGGCCATACTCAAGAAGTCAAAAAACCCCACCCTGCTGAGCAGGAGCAGGGGCTGCAGGCTTGGGGGTCCCCTGCCTATGGGGCCCATTACCCTAGCCCTTGGCTTGCTGACCCTGGGGGGCAGCTTGGGCAGCCGGATATTGTGGGTACTGTTTGTAGGCAGTGCCCTTCCTCGGGTAAAAGGACTTTTTACCCGAGCCCTTCTTCTTATGAGAAGGGGCAGAGGTCTTCCTCGACAGCCTTGTGCTCGTGAGGTGCCCTGTCTCGAGCTGAGCGGCCTTCTCGGCCACAGGCTTGCCAAAAAGGTTCTCACCTCGGCAAGGGACATCGACCAACTTGTCCTGAACCCATGGCTCGAGGTCTGATGACTGCAGCCATGCCTGGCGTCGGGCCGCGATGCCAGCAGCCGCTACTCGGGCCGAAGCCTCAAAGCCATCGTAGGCGGCGCGGGACATGAACTTAGAGCATTCCCAGATCCTCGAAGAAAAGGACTTAAAACTCTGCAAGGGTTCCCCGGAGAGACCAGCAGAGAATCCAGCCAACTCCTTGGCCAGGTCTCGTAAATACATGCCCATGTACAGCTGGTAAGTCTGGACATGGCAAGCAAGCATGGAGCCCTGAAAGCACTTTCTACCGATGCCATCAAGGCTTCGGGCTTCCCTACCAGGAGGCACAGCGGAGTGCATCTTCTGACTCTTCAGACGATGCATGGCCAATTCCACAACCATGGAATGGTGTGGTAGCTGTGCTTTCTGGAAGCCAGGACTCTTCCGGAGCCGATAGATGGAATCGACTCGCTTGCTCAAAACCGGCGCCGAGGCCAGTGCCTCCCACATCCGGAAGAGGAGCCGTTCCAGCATCGGAGGAACCGGGACAGTAAAGGCCTCCTTCGGAGGAGAGTCATACTGCAGAGCATCGAGCTCCTCGGCTCGAGGCTCTTCCTCAGGGTCAGCCGGGATAGCCAGGGCAGCGGCCATATCCCGGATAAACTCTGAGAACCTAGTATCCTCCGGAGGGGATCTACTCCGGGGCTCAGACTCAGGTGAGTCCGAAGGGACACACTGAGTCTTGAAGGTGTCAGGAGACTCCTCGTCTTCGGTCTCCCAAGCAGACTCGTCCGATGTCGAGTCGAGGTCCGACCCCGCGGGGCCTCTAGGCACCAGCCCCGATGCCGGCAGCACCGGCGTCAAGACCCTCGGTCCCGAACGGGAGGTCGAGGGAGACCACGACCGAGGACGACCTCAAGCCACAAAGGACTCGAGTATCGGCTCGGTCTCCGGGGTCGACTTCGAAGTCGATGTCCCGGTGGTCGGGGCAGATGCGCCAGACAGGCTGGCCATCAGCGCCCGCTGCTGATCCATGAAGGCAGACATTCTTCTCTCCAAGGCTGTCAACCTGAGACTCAGCTCGGGTGACGCAGCAGCCCCCGACTCGGGTCCTGGCGGCGTCGGGCCCGACATCGGTACTCGGGGAGGCGAGTCCACGAGGACAACAGGACTTACGTGTCCAGCAGACTCCAGCTCCATGCGAGGAACTTTAGTTGGCTTCTCCTGGTCCACGGGCCCGGGACGACGGTCGGGGGTCTGAGACCTGGCCCTCGAGGGCTCAGGGACCTCCTCCGACGCCGCCCTCGTGAGCCGCTTCTTCCTCTTACGTTCCCGGTCGGGGGACCCCCTGTCTGAGGCGCTCCGACGCCTCTCGGGATCGGAATCCCGAGGTGTCGAGGCCTCAGATGAGGTCCGGGCCCGGGCAGAGGCCGAGTCCGAGAAAAGCCTTTCACTTTGTTGCTGACGACTTCGGAGGGCCTTGGAAGACATTTTGCCACATGGCCCGCATGTTTTAGAATCGTGGTCGGGGCCAAGGCACCGAAGGCAGCAGTCGTGTGTGTCGGTGAGAGACATAATCTTCTTACACCGATCACACTTTTTGAAACCACTGGAAGCCACCGGGGAGAAAAGGGTCCCCGCGAGGTCAAAGGACCGGCCTTCCAGGGAAAAAGAAAAGATTTAGGCGCGAGCGCCTAGCCACTAAGGGCAAAAACCGAAAAAAGTAAAAAAGGGATTTGATATCGGTGTACCGAACCCGGCGGGAGGGGAACCGACGTCGAATCCGAAGGAAAAAAGCGAAATAACGCCAAGAAAAAACGTCTCTTTTCCGGGAAAAAAAGGACACACGTCCGATGGGCTTCACGGAAAAAAAGAGACTGAGGTAAGATGGCACCTTTAGGCGGGAAGGGAACCGCGCATGCGTGCCAGCATTCCCAAAGGCTTTCATGGAAAGCTGGGGAAATGCTCCGCTGGGGCTTCATCGGCGTCGAGGACACCCATAAGTGAGGACTGACTTCCTGCTTGGTCCTGGAGAAAAAACTTTTTTAGGTAATAATCATGTCCTGGCAATGTCCCAGTTTTTATGCTATTTCCTTCTATTTTCTTTTTTAATTGATCTTGTTTTATTTGATTTTTTTATGTGTCAAATATGAATGCATATAGGGCCCGATATTCAACTAGGCAGGCTATGTGCTGCTACAGAGCATAGCCCTGCCTGCTCACCCCTAACCCTGGATATTCAATGCCGTGGTGACGGCATTGAATATACAGTTTTGGCACCCAGAGAAAACTGCTGTAGAGCCTAATCGGGTAGCGGATCTCCTCGCCTCCACTCCGCAATGCCTCCGACACACCCCGATGCTAATCGGATAGCATTGGGGCGCATAGGGGAGTTAGGAGGGGATATTCAACAGCAAAATATCTGGGCTTAAGGCATTTACATGGCTTACAGGGCTGTAAACTGTGTAAAAGAGAAATAAGACTTACCTGCTAATTGTGGTTTCTCGAGGAGCTTCAGTCCAGTCCCACACCTCTGGGTAGTGCACCTCTTCCCACAGCTTGGAGACTGAGCATGTCATCTTTTGATGACAGCCGGTACTTATATAGCTGGCACCGCCTACCAGCCCCAGTAACCTATTGACAAAGCAGACTCACAGGAGCAACAATTAATTAGTCACCAATAAACAAGAAAACAGTTCTACGCCTAAACAACTAACCCTCTTCCCCTGGTAAAGGTACCCCATTCCCTCCTCCACCAGGAAGAGGTTCCTTAACTCTTGTTTACCATAACAACTGCAAGCAGCGGGGAACTAGAGACTGACGGCTCTTCCAGTCCGCCCCCCCCCCCCACCATGTCGATTGCACTCCAGTGCTCCGCACCGTCAGACTACTTCCTCCCTCAAGAAAACAAGCTTCAGGCCCGGGGTGCTCACCGCCTAACCCATTCTGAATCAGGGAGGGAATCGGGACTGGACTGGAATTTCACAAGGAACCACAATTAGCAGGTAAGTATAATTTCTCTTTCCTTATTGTCCCTCTAGTCCAGTCCCGCACCTCTAGGATGTATCAGAGCAGTTAAATAATAATAATAATAATAAATAATAAAAATAATAATAATAATAACCGCTTCAAAAGCCCAGGCACTCTGATACACCATGCCGCCCTTCCTAACCCCCATCTACTTTCTCACTCCTATCTTAACACTATACCCTCACCCAAGCACACTCAGCAATCCTCTCTATGCAGACACACTACCCGGCACAACCTCCTCTGCACAGACGCCATACCCACACCCAACCGCACCCATTGACCTCCCATACACAGGAACCACAGCACCTCAACCCACAAACATCTGCAGCACCACCCACAACCAAAACACACACACACCACAATCCAACCCAAACCACCAATCACACCAGCCACCTGCACCTCTCCATCTCACTCATAAACGCACGCTCAGCCAGGAACAAATACCACATGCTCCAAGACCTGATCATATCTGAGAAGATTGACATCCTATGTATAACCGAAACCTGGCTAACAGAAACCGACACGGTAATAATGAACCAACTGACACCAACTGGATACAGCTTTCATCACTGTTCCCGAACACACGCAAAAGGCGGAGGCGTAGCCATCATTGCAAAGGACAACCTCCACCTACGGTCCCATGCCTCGGAAACCTCCGATGAAGCAGACATCCTCACCCTCACTAACAAACACCTCTCGATATGCCTGGTCTACAGAACACCCGCTGCAAACTCTGACCTACCAAGGATACTACACATCATCTCCGAGAGCATTGACCCATCAAAAGAACCAATTATATTGGGAGACTTCAATCTCCCATCCCTCCAAGACACACAAACAGAAACATTCCTTAACGCCATGACAGCAATGAACCTGACACAGATCATAAAAGAACCAACGCACGAAAAAGGAAACACACTGGACCTCATATTTCTGAACTCCCAAACATCCTCCTCATGCAGCAGTCCAACAATCTCACCAGTCCCATGGTCAGACCACTACATCATCCACCTTTCCCACGCATATCAACCAAACACAAACAGAGGAAACACTCAACACACACGGAGATTCAAAGCATTCAACAAAGAAGACTTCCTGACACTAACCCTACCTAACCTACTTACAAATTCCAACAACCTTGATGACCTCATAAGCAACTGGAACACCACAATCTCCTCAGCATCCAGTGCAACTCTAAACAAAACCAGCAACAAACCCATCTCCTCAAGGGCCCGCTGGTTCAACCCTGACCTACGGAAACTAAAAACAAAACTTAGAAGAGCAGAAAGAAAATGAAGGAAAACCAAAAATGAAATAGACAAAAAGCAATACCTCTATGAACTCACTACCTACCACTCGGAGACCGACAATGCGAAGAGAAACTACCACACCAAAATCATCACGACAGCCGTAAACAAACCTCGAGAACTCTTCCAAATTGCCAAAAAACTGACAAAGGCACCGACCACTTCTGATCAACTCCCAGATATCCCCTCGGATCTCTTGGCCCGACAATACAAACAATTTCAGCAACCTCAACAACCTTACCTCTGCGCTACAACCACAAGGACATATCCCAGCACCACCATAAACGCAGACTGGAATACATTCAATAAAACCTCAAAAGAAGAGATATCCTCCACCATCTCCTGTCTGAACACCACTACCTCCCTGCTAGACCCCTGCCCTACGGAATGGATAAAGAAAACCAAGGAAGACCTGAGTGCCCCATTAACCCACATCATAAACGAATCCTTTAAACAAGGATACATACCAGATGCCCTCAAAACATCAATCATTCGACCAACCATAAAGAAGAACAACCTGGACCCCCTGGACCCCACCTCCTACAGACCAGTTGCAAGCCTCCCCCTTGCCACCAAGATAATAGAAAAGATAGTCCAACGCCAGCTTCAAGATCATCTGGACACCAACGACATACTTGACCCGCAGCAACACGGTTTCCGACCACTACATGGAGTCGAGACCCTCATGACCATTCTAATGAACACTCTCATCATTGGAACCCAAGAGAAACAATCAGGATACATCCTGATCTTCCTAGATATATCAGCGGCCTTTGACACAATCTCCCACGAAATCCTCATACGCAGACTACAATCAATTGGAATGAGAGACACAGTACTCCAATGGTTCAGATCCTATTTAACCAACAGACAGCAACAGATCCGCACCCTCTCCACAACCTCGCCCCCCTACCAACAACTCCAAGGAGTTCCCCAAGGATCCACCCTATCAGCCATGTTGTTCAACATATATCTCCGTCCACTATGCTCAATCATACGCACCCACAACATCAACTTCCACATCTACGCAGACGACATAATGCTCTACGCACCGATTACAACCACCAACCCAAAAAACGACCAGCTATCAGCCTGCTTCAATGACGTGGCCAACTGGCTACAGGAGAACAATCTATCCATCAACATAAAGAAAACCGAAGCCCTTATAGTGACAAAAGAACCCGACTTCAAACCACCTACCCACCTCAACATGGGAACCACGCAAATCCAAATCCAGCCCCAAATAAGATATCTAGGCGTCATCATCGACCAAGCTCTCACCTTTAAACAACAAATCAACAAAACCGCTGGGACGATATTCCACAAAGCCAAAACTGTTCAACGCCTCCGACCCCTCCTAGAACCTCATGACTTCAGGACAGTAATGCAAGCTGTGACACTCCCTCATCTGGATTTCTGCAACATAATCTATCATGGACTTCCTGCCTCACACACCAACCCCCTCCGAACTGCCTTAAATACCACAGCAAGGATTATTCAGAATGCAAAAAAACGGGATCACATCACCCCAATCCTAAGAGACCTCCACTTCCTTCCAATACAAGCAAGAATCAAATACAAGGCTATCCTACTCATCCACAAAACTATCCACCAAACAAGGAACACCTCACTCCACTCCCTACTGCCTCGCCCATCCCACAACAGACCAACCAGACATTCCTCCAATAACTCTATCGTTGTCCCCCACAAAAGAACCAAATCCACACAACGGACCTGCAACAGAGCCTTCGAACTTTATGCTCCATCCCTCTGGAACTCTCTACCAAACCACATCAGGAACAACTCTGACATCACATCATTTAAGAAACAGCTGAAGACAATCCTCTTCCGTGAACATCTCTGAACAGAAATACCACCCCATCCGCATGACCTAATGCTTAGATTCAGCAGAAGTATACATGTCCATGTCTACCCAAATCATTAATTGTTGCCCCTTGGTGATGGCCCCACCCTGAAAATTGCCCCCCCCCCTATGTTATATGTTACACCGCTTTGACCCGGTGAAAAGCGGGATATAAATGCAGTTAAATAAATAAATAAATAAGAGGGACCCGCACAACCGGCCTGAAGCACTGCCGATCCAAAACGCGTATCCCCCGCTGCTTGGAGAGCCAGGTGATAATGCTTAGTTAAGGTATGGAGCGACAACCAAGTTGCCACCCTGTAGATATCTCTACTGGCGGAACTAAACTATAGTCTGCCCACGAGGCCGCTTGCGCCCTCGTGGAATGTGCTTGCAACCCCTTGGGCATCGGCTTGCCCTTCAGCATGTGTGCCGATGCGATCGCTTCCCGGATCCATCTAGAGATGGAGGCCTTTGCTGTGGCCTCCCCTCTGCGCTGTCCTCCAAACAAAAAAAATAGACCATCAGTCTTAAGAAAGGACGCTGTCCTCTTCAAATACTTCCTGAGGACCCTCTTTACGTCCAGACAGCGCAACTGCTGAGAGGCATCCTCTATCTTTGCAAGTGCTGGCAAAGAAACCACTTGGATCATATGAAAAGCCGACACACCTTAGGCAAAAAGGAAGATATCGGCCGTAACACTACCTTCTCCCTGGAAAAGGACAAGAAAGGTTCCTGGCAGAATAAAGCCTGAAGCTCCGAAATCCTGCACGCCGAACAAATAGCCACCAGGAAAATCGTCTTCAATGTCAGGTCCTTCAGGGAAGCTCGGCCCAGAAGCTCAAAGGGCTCCCCCGTCAGGGCCATCAGCATGAGATTGAGATCCCACGACGGCACCACCACCCTCCGTGGTGGTCGTAGGTGTGTCAGTGCCCTCAGAAATCTGAACATGTCGAGATGTGAACCTGGTGGCACCCCATGGATCTTTCCCCGATAACAGGCAATCGCTGCCATCTGCATGCGCAAGGAGCTGACGGCCAGTCCCTTATCAAAACTGGCCTGCAAGAATGCCAAAACATCTGGAACTGAGGCAGTGGAAGGCATATCTGTCTGTCTCTGCACCAAGATTCAAAGATACGCCAGATCCGGATGTAGGCCAGACAGGAAGACCTCCTTTGGGCTTGCAGCAAGGTCGCTATCACCGCGCCCGAGTAACCTTTCTTCTTCAACCTTGCCTGTTCAAGAGCCATGCCGCACATGAGAATCGATCCACCTGGGGCATGCAGATTGTCCCCTGCACCAGAAGGTCCCTGCACCTCAGGAGTCACCATGGCCAATCCGCCAGCAGCCGGACCAGGTCGGCATACCACAGGCGCCGAGGCCAAACCGGGGCCACCAACACCACTAACCCCTGGTGCGCTTCTATCTGTTGAACTACTCTGCCTATGAGCACCCACGGAGGAAAGACATAGAGAAGCCCCTCCTCTGGCCACTGCAGAGATAGGGCATCTAGACCCTTGGACATTTGTTCTCTTCTTCTGCTGAAAAACCATCTGGCCTTTGCAGATTCGAATGTTGCCATCAGGTCCATAACCGGTTCGCCCCATCATTGTACCACCTGCTCGAACACCTCCTGATTGAGGAGCCACTTTCCAGGATCCACTCGTACCCGACTGAGATAGTCTGCCATCGCATTGTTGACCCCTGCTACATGTGCCGCCGACAACGCCTGCAGATGGGTCTCTGCCCAGCCAAACAGGCTTTCGGCTTCTTCCTCCAGGGCTGGGCTGCCGTGCCCCCTTGCCTGTTGATGTACACTATTGTGGTTGCATTGTCCGAGAAAATGCATCATATCGTCCCCTGCAAGCTTGCTTCGAAGCTGCACAGCGCCAGTGCCACTGCTCGCATCTTGAGTCAATTGATCAACCAACGAGACTCCTGGAGGCTCTACTGCAATAGGCTCCCCACCCGGACAGACTGGCATCTGTACTCAACAGGATCCATCCTGGGGCCTCGAGGGGCATGCCCCTCTCTAGGTTCTCCGGGAACAGCCACCATTTGAGGGATCTCTTGGCTTCCCACGGACAGGGGAATACCTGGGACAGGAGTTGGCTCTGGTGGGACCACTGACGGAGCTGCACCCTCTGCAACAATCGCATGTGTGCCCTTGTCCATGGGACTAGCTTGATCATGGCCTCCATGGTTCCTAGAACCTGCAAGTAATGCCACGCCGACGGTTTCACCATCCTCAGGAAGTGTTGAATTAAGCTTCGTAGTCCCTGCACTCGTGCCCTTGGCAGGAAAACCTTGCCGACACGGGTGTCGAAGCGTGCTCCTAAATATTCCAGCTCCTGCATCGGGCTTAGATGACTCTTGGCCAGGTTGACCATCCAACTGAGACTGGAGGAGATCCACCACTCTTTTCGTTGTTTTCTCACTGTCGTATCTGCACTTGGCCCAAATCAGCCAATTGTTGAGATACGGGTGCACAAGAACTCCTTCCTTGCGAAGTGCTGCCACCACCACCACCATGACCTTGGTGACGGTGCGCGGTGCTGTTGCCAGTCCAAAAGGCAACACCCGGAACTGGAAATGACCCATCGGCACTGCAAAGCGGAGAAACTGCTGATGATCTGGCCATATGGGAATGTGCAGATATGCCTCCGTGAGATCAAGCGATGTCAAAAACTCTCCACTTCTCACCGCCATTATCACTGACCTCAGCGGCTCCATGTGGAAATGTGGAAAATGCAGACAGCAGTTGACGCCCTTGAGGTCAAGAATCAGGCGAAAGGAGCCTTCCCTTTTGAGCACCACAAAATAAATGGAGTATCGACCGCAGCTGAACAGGTCTTGTGGCTCCAGCTCCATGGCCCTTAGCTGTAGGAGGCATGGCATGGTCTCTTCTACCGCCGCCAATTTGCCCTGTGCCTTGCAGGGGGACTGGATGAAAAACTGATTTACCGGGTGAGTCCACTTGAGGGCATAGCCTTCCCTGACTACTTCCAGGACCCATTGGTCAGATGTGATCTGGACCCAGGCAGGGTAAAAGTCCTGCAGCCGACCTCCCACAGGCAACACCCCCCCACCCCCCAGACCCCCCTCGCTTCAATGTCCTTTCTTGTGTCCTGAGGTAGAGGTGGCTCCAAAGCCCCTGCCTGCCCCTGGAAACCACAAAAGCCTTGCCCTCTAGAAGGGAACGTACTCCTCTAGGCCTGACTGAAGCGAGGGGTATGAAAATGCTTGAAGTCCCTCGGCTGGCTCCGAGCCGAGGAGGAGCCATGGGCCTGCTTTTGCTTGTCCTCGGGTAACCGACCCACCCTTGGACTCCCCCAAGTCCTTGACTAACTTATCCAGGTCCTCCCCGAAGAGAAGCTTCCCCTTAAAGGGCAGCTTACTGAGATGGGACTTTGAGGAACTGTCTGCCACCCAGTTTCTAAGCCACAGGTAGTGGCGGGCTGCCATCATCAATGCCATATTCTTGGAAAGGCCCCTGATAAGATCGTAATGGATATCTGCCAGATAGGCTGCCCCCAACTCTAGCTTTGCTGCCTAACCTGACATGTCCAGCTCTGAGTCCCCCAGTCTCAGAAACCATTGTAAACAGCAGAGGAAGGCCCTAGCCACCCATGCCCCGCAGATGGAGGCCTGCAGCAACAAGGCAGAGATATCAGATGCCTCTTTCAACAGCATGTCCAGCTTCCTGTCCTGGGTGTCCTTGAGAGCCACACTACCTTCCACTGGAATCGCAGTCTTCTTGGTAACCGTGGACACCACTGCGTCCACCTTAGGCGACCGCAGGAGCTCGCACTCCTGTTCCGGCAGTGGGTAAAGGCGCGTCAAGGCCCGCACCCTTCTAAGGCCCGCCTCTGGCAGATCCCACTCCTCCTGGATCATCTGCCTGACCACTCTGTGTACTGGAAACACTGACGAAGGCCCATGGGCATGTTCGGGGCATTCAAGGACTCGGAGATGAGCGCTGGGAGTGCCTCCCGGCGGAACATCCTCACCAGCTGGGACTGATCTTCCTGCTCTGGAATCTCTCCTTCCTCCAGCTCTTCCTGCAGATCCAGATCCATTTCCGGATCATACCTTTCTGGTCCTTCCAAAACTGGGGAGGGTTGCCACTCCTCAGGGCCTCTGGCCCTCTTAGACGGACCCTCCCCCATCTCACTTTCTGTTGTGTCCACCGCCCTCTTAGTCCCCTGTGCAGACTTGGAAGGACCACTCACCAACCCCTGCTGGCATAATCAAAAAGCCTTGTGTAACAGCAAGACAAACTCTGGAGAAAAATCCCCCAAGAAACCTGTTATCCCCTGGGTGGGTGCTGTGGAGGGTCCCAGAGTGGCTGGTGGACTGTGGGCCCCACTGGAAGAAGATAAAAGTGGGCCCCTGCCTCCTGGTCCTCCAGCACCAGGGAGGGGCTCTCTTGTCTCATCTTGTTCTGCAGGTCATGTTCCAGGGAGTTAGCCTCCTGTGTGCAACCCACACACAAGCCGGTTTCTGAGACTGCCCCTCGGCGAGTCCCGCAAACAAGGCATTGAGGCCTTGCTGGCATGGTGTGACCTCCTGCGGATCCTCAACCTGTAAAGCCTCCCAATGTACCCAGGAGAGCAGCAGTCCCTCCCCTAGAGCTCTTTCACCAGCACCACGGAGTCTAAACCCCTTTTTACTCTCTCTTCTTTTTTTTTTTAAGAGAGTAAGGCTAATCGTAAAATTAAGGCAAATTCCAGCCCAATGGCAACCACAAGGCAGGACAAGAAAATTAAACTAAAATAAAGAAAATTAAAGAAATATAAAGTCTAGCAGAAAAATACTTTGTCTGCTCCTGTCGCAAGTATAGTTGGACAATGCAGGCCGCCTGCCTGACAGAGACAACTGTTCTGAGAGAGAAAAGAGGCCATTAAGCTTTCCCGTGCGCCCAAAATGCCAGCGGGAACCAGCTGCCATGTGGTCCAGGCCCCAAGCCCAAAAGCTGCACCGCACTCCGTGTTAGGGTTGCCAACTGGCTCCAGATGCGCCCGACACACTTGATCCAGTCCTACGTTTACCCCACTGCATGCAGGGACATGTAGTTCTGATTTTTCCATTGCATTCCATAAGAAAAGCAAGACTACATCTCCCTGCATGCAATGGGGTAAACCCAGGACTGGAACAAGCCTGTCGGGCGCATCTGGAGCCAGTTGGCAACCCTACTCCGTGTCCCGTGCAGCCGCCGGAATTCCCCACGTGCCTGCACAAATCACTGACCCTGTGAGCGTTCCTGAATGGGCTCTCAGCCTATTTTCCCCTGCTTCATGCCATTTCAGTCCTCCTCCTTAACGTGCATCACCTCTCTCCTCCCCCACTCAGCCTTGCACTCTGGGCTTCGGCGCTGGGGGGCTGTCCCAGGCTGCCAGTCTCGCTTTTAGTCGCATGTGGCGGCTCCTCACCCGCCAAAGGGATTTGGACCTGCCTGAGGACCCAGACAGTGGGAATCCTTTTCAACTCTCCCCGGGGTCCTGGAGGGGGGGGAGAGGGGGGAATCCTTCCAATACTGAATCCAATGATGATTCCTCTTTTTTCTTTTTGTCTATTTTTTTAATAAACTTAAAAGAAAAAACAGACCTGCCAATACAGGGAAAACCAAAGCCAAACCAAATGGCAAAAACCTCTCTGACCTAAGCTATTGCTCCTTAGTTGTTCCTTCAGTGAGTCCAGGACCCTGGCTCACCACTTCCTCCAACTGCTTGGAGACTGAGCATAGTAGGGCTGGTAGGCAGTGCCAGCTGTATAAGTACCAGGTGTCATCAAAAGATAACATGCTCTGTCTCCAAGCTGCTGGAAGAGGTGCACTACACAGAGGTGCAGGACTGGACTGGAGGGATGATAAGAAATGCTTTTGAATATCAGGCCTATATAATCCAAAGCCATTTCACTGGCCACTTTTTCTTAGGAGATATTGGACATTAAGAAGTTGAATTGCAAGGGTGCCAATAATGCTGACCACAACTGTATAGTGAATTGTAATCTTCCTGGAATACTGGGCGAGATATAAATTGTTTAATAAATAAATACTGAGTACCTGGCATAGTGGATAATAGCCCCATACTGTAATAATCACCTATTTTTACTTTCTTGGTGTTGAGATTTTGTATAGAAGGAAAGCAAAAATATGACACCCTTAAAAAATGCTCAGAGATAGAACGCTTTAGAACAAAAGAGGTCCCTTCCCCTAAAACCATGCTTCTCAAACCTTATGTGGCTGTGACCCCATTTTAGTGGGAAAAATACATATGCAACCTAGCTCTAGCTTGCTGCCCATGCCACTTCTCCAGGCCCTGCGAGGCTGCTGTAACCCCACACTCCTGTTCAGCACCCACAGATCTAGTTGTAACGTTGTGTGGGCTGACAACAGCTTTTTTTTCTGCCATGGTTGCAACTCCATTTGTGGTCATGACCCACAGTTTGCAAAACACTGCTTTAAAAAAATAAAAACATACAAAGGAGGGAAGAATACAAAATGAAACAATGTAACAGGCTGAAACTAAACTCCACCTCAGACTAGTCAATCAGAATCCGGGGGCAAACAGAATGTTCCTTGCCTTTTAAGTTCCTTCCGTCCGGACCAATCCACAGAAAAAGAGGGTCTATGATTTCTTCCCGAGAAAGGACCTCATCCATACATGCAAGGAAGGGGCTGTCCCTATACATTTTCACATAGACATTAACTGCAATACAAAAGTAGAAGAAAAAGAGATCGTAATATTTGAAATACAGATGCAGAAAAAAATGATAAATAAGTAAGAATAGGACAATACAGCTCAAGCAGGCATGAAACAATGCTACAGAGCAAGCAAAAAATGCCTGCACTATAAGATATTCTAATAACATAGGGTGCTATTTTAAAAATGCTATTCACGACTTGGATGTCTGCAAACAGGCATGTACACATCCAAATCACAGAGGCTCCCCGGAGCCATTTTAGAAGCCAAATCTGTGGACGTCCCCAGTGTGAGGACATCCAAGTTTGAACGGGAACATGGCGGGGGCGTTCCTAAGACCCTAGATATCTCCATCTGATCTCAGAAACACTCTGGACATCGCTAATCGCGTCTAAAGCTACACCTGTTCCAGGTACAAACAAGCATCTGAAAAGTGCTCATTTTGTCAAGCAAATGTCTAGAAGGTGTGGAGAAAGAGATACACCAATACCCCCTGTATTTTACACTATGGGGGTCATTCTGTCCCATTGGGACATCCATCCTTGCTATTCGTCCCCCTACGGCCCCGGCACTATCCTCCTCGTACGAACAGCGTGTTTGTATGGGGAGGCCTAGATGGGGGCGAGAGGGGGCAATCCGGAGGCGAAGCGAGGGCGGGGCATGGGCGGGCCGTGACCTTGGAAGTATAGGGCCGATTCAGAGGTCGGCCCTGTATGTCTGGGGTCTCAAATTTAGACGGAGGACTTATTCCACCTCGAAGGTGGAATAAGTCCCCCTGGATGGAGTGGGATCGTGGCATGGGTCCCGGGGACGCAGGTGAGGGGCTGCAGGGGGTTTCCCGCAGCCTGACACAGGCCTTGGAAGGCCAGATCGGGGGTCGGGCTGCAGGGAATAAAGAGCTTGGTCAGTGGCTGGGGATCACGGCTCCAGAATGGAGCCACGGTGCCATGGCGACAGGACGCCATGGCACTGCAGCTCCATTCAGGAGCCTGGCTGAGTTAGTCGGGTATGTGGCTAGACATGCAGCCCAATCAGAATCGGGGCCGGGTCTACATGTTCAGACCGTAGACCCGATTCTAATCCCACGGGCACGTCTAGCTCCCGTGGGATCAGAATCGGGTCTACCTCTGTATGCCCCGCTTCTGATTGGCCACACAAGGACTGCACGGCCTGAATGGAATAGGCCTCTATGTCAACAAACACTGATTGGAAATGAGGGCTCATGTTTTTACTTTGGTATGCTGCTGGATGTCCCCTTATGCTAACTTGCCTGAGATGGATATTCCTGACCCAAGCGTCCTTACTAAGGATGTCTATGTGACCACTTGCATGCACAGCCAGGTCAGGGACATCTATGTTCTTGAAATCAGCTGGAGACACAGACTACCCTCACGTTTTTCTGCATGTTCTGCCCTGGACACCCCCAATTTAAATTGGACGTCCTTTCAGAAATCTCCCTCACAATGTGGATAAAAACAGGAGGCATGGAAAGAGGATTAAAGCATAAACCATAACTACATACCATGGTTTCCTGCAGCAGATATTTCAAGATTCTGCAGCAATTATGTGGCACACTTGCATAAATCAGAATAGATTTGCATATTTAATAATGTTCATTTATACTGTAATTTACTTTGTTGTTTTCTGACATTTCTTGTATGTCTGATTCAGTTATTTGGTTCTTGTTCTAAGAATGCGATAAGGGATCTCAGTGATCAGTGCTAGGAAGATGGAAGAAGGGTAGAGAAAAGGGGTAGGGGAAGGAATCTGGGAGATAGGAAGGAAAAGGAGACCTTGGAGGGAAATTGAGAATAGATTTCATGGAGGAATCACAGATGGAATGGAAGAAGAATCAAAAGAAGAGGGAGGAAGGATCACAATGAGAGGGAAGAGGGAATGAGGGAAAAAAAGAGGGTATCATGGAACAAGAAGGAGGCCATCCAGAATTAGAAGAGAGAATGAGGACGCAAACACTATTACACACATCCTTGACACTGATCCTTTTTCTCACTCACCTTCCTCCCATACAGAGCAACTTCAGACTCCTACATCCACCTCACACCTTCTATACCCCCTCATTGCCCTTTAATCACTTTCACACCCTATATTTCCCTGGCATTCTCGCCAATCTTCTCCTGTCTCTCAAACACATTTTCTACCCTCTATCATTTTCTTTTCCCCCAACTATCATGATTGTTTCACTCTTTTCCCATTTCCCCTCTCTCTGCAATCATTTAACTCACTCTTCTCATCTTCCCACCCTCCCCATGATCCTCTCACTCGCTACTCTGGTGCTTTCATATGTCCCTAAGTCCCTCTTTACTCTTCCAACTCTCTCTCTACTGATCCCCCTCTAATCTTTGTCACCCTCTTACACCTCTCTAGTCAATCTCCTAAGCCTCCAATTTTCACTTATTTATTTATTTAGCAAGTTTTCTATATCACTATATCTACAAGTCCTAGCAGTTTACAATCAACATAACTGTCGCATTAACAGAACTGTTAAGCAGTTTACAAGGAACTTTAGTTTTACAACGAACAGGTTTACAATGAACTATATCTTAGCAATAAATATGTGGAAGAGGGAGGGGGGGATGTAGGGAAGAGGGTAGGTTACTGATTTTTGGTATGTACAAGCATTATAGGGGGGATTACATTGATGTGGGGTAGGTTCAGGTGTATGGTCCATAGTGCTCAATGAACAGTAGAGTTTTTAGTTTTCTCTGGAACTCGGCTGTGGTTTCAGATGAGCAGACATCAGTAGGAAGGGTACTCCATTCCTTGGGAGAATATAGGGGAAAATGCTCTTTTAGATGTAAGTTGATTACATTTGAGTTGAAGGCTGGGTATAGTAAGGAGGTCTTTCAAAATTTTCCTTCTGCTCTAGTTGTCCGGTGTTTTGTGGATTAAAGTTTTTAGGATGTTTTCTGAGGTGTCATAGAGGATTCTGAATGTAGTAAGTAGGACTTTGTATTTGATTTGGGAGAGTATCAGGAGCCAGCGTAGTTTGGCTAGAGTTGTGGTGATGTGGACCCTTCTTGTGGTATTGGTTATGAATCTGGCTGCAGTATTCTGTGCTGTTTGCAACGGGTTTAGGAGAATAGAGGAACACCATGGTATATTCAGGGGCGGCCCAAGGGGGGTGCAGGGCCATGTGTGGAGACTGGGTGCGGGGCCTCATTTGCATAAGTGGCCTTAATTGCATAAATATTTGCATAATGCTAACATACACTAACTTTTAGTAAACATGTCTCTTAATGAGTGTATGGATAAAGACAGACTAAAAGATTTCTACATTACTATAATCCAGTGCCAACCGCCAGGCACATTAGGAACTACTACAAACACTGCCCATTTAGAACCCATAGCAAACCCGCCGTATCCTAACAGCACTACCAGGACTCACAAAGCACCATACCCTACCTATCAAAAGGCAACACTGCAAATATTAAACCAATACATTTCAGAGAACAATACATGACCTACTGGGGAAAGAGAACAAGTGGCAATGTCTAGTAGGAATTACATAAACAGAATACCTCAGCTCAGTTACACATGCAGAACATAGACCATCACCAAACAAGGAATCACAATTTAGAAACAGGAAGGCAATAATTAAACTGGGAACCCCAAAAGCCAAACTTGGAATGTACAACAACACTGTAGAAATAAAACTATAAATTAATTTCCTCTTGTACCAAACAAAGCGCAGACGTTAATGATGCACATTTCCCAGAGCTTTCATATTCCAGGTAATAAATTCAAAATAAAGAGATATCTTTCTACCTTTTGTGCATTTTTTTTCCAGTTGCAATTGCTCCAGCCACTTTCTTCTGGTTTCTTCATGTTTTCTGCTAACTCTCCATCATCTGCTGTCCATTTGTCATTTCTTCTCTCTTCTAGTTTTTTTTTTCCATTCTCTCTCTCTACATCTGCTTTAACATACTAATCTTTCTCCTTTTGCTCTTTCCTCATTCCTATTTCATCCACTCAAATTTTACCCCTCCATCCTCAATCCCCACTTACTCTCCCAATACCCGGCCAATTGTAGATTTTTTATCCCTCCCACACAAAATATTTTTCCCCTCTCCATTTTACTCTCCCAGTCCCATCCCATTCTAATCCTCCCCCAACATCAGCTCCCTTCTAGTTCCAGCCTCACCCAGTATCCATTCCCTTCTAGTCCCTGCATCAGCCCATTTCCAGTCCTAGCCCCCCATCAGCCCATTTCCAGTTCTAGCAACCCCCCAACCCAATACCAGTCCTAGCCCCCCCATCAACCCACTTCCAGTACTCACCCCACATCAACCCACTTCCAGTCCTAACCCCCCATCAGCCCACTTCCAGTCAGCCCCCCCATAGCCCATTGCCAGTCCTAACCCCCCCCCATCAGCTCACAGCCCATTACCAGTCCTAACCCCATCAGCCCACCTCAAGTCCTAACCCCTCCCCATCAGCTCATTTCCTGTCCTAGCCCCCCCATAGCCCATTACCAGTCCTAACCCCCCCATAGCCCATTACCAGTCTTAACCCCATCAGCCACCTCCAGTGTTAACCCCCCATCAGCCCATTTCCAGTCCTAGCCCCCCCATAGCCCATTACCAGTCCTAACCCCCCCAACAGTCCACAGCCCATTACCAGTCCTAACCCCATCAGCCCACCTCCAGTCTTAATCCCCCCAGCCCATTTCCAGTCCTAACAACCCCCCCAACCACTGTTCCCTCTAAGCTGTGCGCGTGTGCGCGCGCACACACCTCGCCGAGTGAGCGCACATACTTTACAACAGAGCGCACAAAAATTACGGCTCTGATTCTGATAGAAAACAACACAGACATTCTTAAAATTGAAAAGTTGTTGTGTATTTACGGTTTTCACAAGTTCTACAATATTTTCTAGTGCAATCAATGTGGTGTACAAACTGTATTCTGCCGTGTAGTCAAATTTTAAATTATATAACTCCGAGTGTCGTTATGTGGCGCACAAAAATTTAACCTTCCTTCAAAAGCTGCACAGCTGATATTTTATGCACACACAGCCTACAGAAAATTAGAGGGAACATTGCCCCCAACCCATTACCAGTCCTAGCCCCCCATAGCCCACTCCCAGTCCTAATCCCCATCACCCAATTTTCAGTTTAAGCCCCTCCATACCCCATTACCAGTCCTAACCTCCCCATCAGCCCACTCCCAGTCCTAATCCCACCAGCCCATTTCCAGTCCTAATCCCCCATCACCCAATTTTTAGTTTAAGCCCCCCCATAGCCCATTACCAGTCCTAACCCCCCATCAACCCACTTCCAGTCCTAATCCCATCAGCCCATATAAAGACTTAGCTCCCCCATAGCCCATCACCACTCCTAACCCCCCCATAGCCCATCACCACTCCTAACCCCCCCCCAGCCCATCACCACTCCTAATCCCCCCCCCAGCCCAGCCCAGAGAAAAGTTTTTAAAAAAAAGCTGTCTTCTCTCGCTGCCGGGGCCGCCGCGGCAGAATCGAGTGTGCCGCGGGGCCCCCCCTGCCCAGCAGAGCCTGCCTTCCCCTGCCCAGCAGAGCCTGCCCTCCCCTGTATCCACCTCTCTCTTTCAGCTGCAGTCAGTCACACGCGCCGGCTTTCAGAGCGCGAAGGGACTAGTTTCCCTTTCGCGGCTCTGTTAAGCCCGCGGGAGCTGATGGGAACTTCCCATCAGCCCCCGCGGGCTTAACAGAGCAGCGAGGGAGAAACTCTCCCCTCGCGCTCTGAAAGCCGGCGCGTCTGACTGCAGCTACGAAGAGAGAGGTGATACGGGGGAGGGCAGGCTCTGCTGGGCAGGGGAGGGCAGGCTCTGCTGGGCAGGGGGGGGCCCGCGGCACACGATACTGCCGCGGCGGCCCCGGCAGCGGGAGAAGACAGCTTTTTTTTTTTTTAATTTTACTTTAGGATCAGAATGCTTTTTGCGCAGGGCCCCCTGAAACGCGGGGCCCTGTGCAAAAAACATTCTCGCTCAATGGACGGGCCGGCCCTGGGTATATTATGCTGCAGCAATCTCAAATAGGTGTTAGTATTACCTGACATACATCCCTAAAATCTGATTGGTCAAGTAGCGGGTGCAGTCGGTGAATGATTCTCATCTTATGCTAAGCCGATATGGTTACTTGTTTGATGTGGGGCTCCCTTATATATGTCCATAAACCATTATTAAAGAGGACCTGGGAAAGGTTTACAAACCTTATGGAAAGGTCCATAAACTATCATTAAATAGGACATGGGAAGTCCACTGGTTGTCCCTCTGTGCCACTGGTTGAACCTCTGTGCCTTTGGGATCCTGCTAGGTACGTGTAACCTGGATTGGCCACTGTTGGAAACAGGATACTGGGCTTGATAGACCTTGGTGTGACCCAGTATGGCATGTTCTTATGTACTTTCAACTCACCCTAACAATAGCTGTCATCATGAGTTCTGCTCTTAGCTCTCTCAACTTACACCAATCAGACCTGCAAGTGTAGAAGAAAAGCAGCACTGTATCTGTGGCCACTGAACTCAGTTCTGAATTGAACCATGTGGGACACTAGTGTCGATGCAGTTCAAAATATGAATCGGATTGAAGTAGCAGGGAAAGAGGAAGTGCACATGCACTGCTATACTTCTCCCTCACTTCCAGACCCGATCAACAGAAGGCAAATGAAAAAGAACAGAAGGGGAAGGGTTTCATCAAGGAAAGAATCCATGGAGAGAGGTGCACTTGCCCAAATTAGCTTTTGGTTTCCACGATTTCATGCATGATCCAACATTTCAATCTATCGGCCCCTCCCACAGTCATGAAATTACAGCAGATCAGGGCCCCTAACTATAACACATGGCTGAATCACCTTCAGCAAGCAGGATAAACTCTGTGACTCAAATGTTAAGTATTAGCATTTCAAAATTTAAGTTGCTTATTTCTCTGTGCCTCTGAGACCCAGCTGAAAACCAGACATTTGTCTTAATCTGACTTTCCCGGCCAGGGAAGTTATAAATTTGAAAAATTAGCAAAGTGAAACTGTAAGATAAATTGAAAACGAACATTCTCCATAGACAAGCAGAATAAATCAGCCACACATATGGGTGACATTACCCCTAAAGCCTGCTCTCGCAAAGCCCAAAAGAGTTCGTAAAAACTCTCTGGGCATATGCAAAGGACCTCCCCTATGTATGTGTTGCATCTCCCCCTCCAGTCTTTATTATTGATGGCCAAATGCAGATGCAGCTCTCCCCCATCTTTACTTTATCTTTTATTTCTTCCCTTAAAGTCATTGTTTCTTTTAAAAACATATCTCCTTCTGTTATTGATAACCTTTGTTTTCTCTTCAGACTAGTTGACCAACATTGAACTTCCCCTATGCCCCAAATGGAGCAGACTCCCTCCAGCAGTGGCTATGGCGGCATCAAGCTGTGACAAATAATCTTTCGCATTCAGCCCAGTCCGCAGCAGTTCCCTCTGGCAGTGCCTGTGATAGCAAACTATTCTGAATAATGTCAATTGTCATCAAAGGTCTGATCTGTCTCTTCCAGCCATGACCAGAGCAGTTTTATTCTCCGGTAGTGGCTGTGGAAGTGCTAATATATGATTTTGTGAAGGGAAAATATCACCACTTTTTCCTCAAAAAGAAAACAAAAAAAAGATGTACTCCTGAAGCAGTTATTTCCTCTGGTGGTAAGCAAAGCTCTTTTTCCTCATGCCCCCTTCCCAAGTCTCGGGACTGCCAAACATAGAAACATAGAAATATGACGACAGAAAAAGACCACATGGCCTATCTAATCTGTCCTTCCATATCAACAACTACAACAGTCCCCTTTTCACCTTTAGAGAACCTCTGTGTTTGTCCCATGCTTTTTTGAATTCAGTTACTGTCCTCATCTCTACCACCTCCACTGGGAGACTATTCCACGGATCCACCACTCTTTCCGTAAAGAAATATTTCCGCATATCACTCCTGAATCTATCTCCCTTCACCCTCATCCCATGTCCCCTCGTAGCAGAACTTGCTTTCAATTGAAAGAGGCTCTCTCCCTGAATATTTATGCCACGGAGGTATTTAAACATCTCAATCATACCAATTCTATCCCGCCTTTCCTCTAAGGTGTACATATTAAGATCCTTCAGTCTGTCTAATATGCTTTATAATGAAGACCACTAATCATTTTAGTAGCCACCCTCTGCACTGATTCCATCCTGTTCACATCCTTTTGAAGGTGCGGTCTCCAGAATTGCACACTATACTCCAAATGAAGTCGCACCAAAGACTTATACAGAGGCATTATCACCTCCTTTTTTCTGCTAGCCATTCCTCTCCATATGCACCCAAGCATCCTTATAGCTTTTGCTGTCGCCTTTTCTACCTGTTTAGCTACTTTAAGATCATCAGACACAACCATGCCTAGGTCCCGCTCTTCTTTAGTGGACAAAAGTACTTCACCCCCTATACTATATTGCTCCCTTGGATTGCTGCAGCCCAAATGCATGACCTTACATTTTTTAACATTAAATCCCAGCTGCCAAATTCTAGACCATTCTTAAAGCTTAGCTAGATCCCTCCTCATGTTATCTACACCTTCCTGGGTGTCTACTCTATTGCAGATTTTGGTATCATCCGCAAAGAGGCAAACCTTACCCGACAGCCCTTCCGCTATATCACTAACAAAGATGTTAAAAAGAATCGGACCAAGGACAGATCCCTGGGGCACACCACTGGTAACATCCTTCTCCTCAGAGTGAGCTCCATTTACTTGTACTCTTTGTCGCCTCCCACCCAACCAATTTCTAACCCAAGCAGTAACTTTAGGGTCCATCCCTAGGGTGCTCAGTTTGTTTATAAGTCGCCTGTGAGGAACAGTGTCAAAGGCTTTACTGAAATCTAAATACACCACATCTAGGGCTCTCCCTCGGTCCAACTCCCTGGTCACCCAGTCAAAGAAATCAATCAGATTTGTCTGACAAGACCTGCCTCTGGTGAATCCATGCTGCCTCGGATCCTGTAATCCGTTGGACTTCAGAAACCTCACTATTTTCTCTTTCAGCAGCGTTTCCAATAATTTGCTCACCACCGAAGTTAAACTAACCGGTCTGTAGTTTTCAACCACATCCGCTTTTGTGTAAAGGCACCACATGAGCCTCTCTCCAGTCCTTTGGCACCACTCCCGACTCCAACGAGGCAATGAAAAGGTCAGTCAGTGGAGCTGCTAGAACGTCCCCATGTTCCCTCAGCATTCTAGGGTGTATCCCATCCGGTCCCATTGCTTTGTCTACTTTAAATTGAGCTAGTTTCTCACGAACACAGTCTTCTGAAAATTGTTCAAGATGTCCCTCACTTCTGTTCCTGTTTGTGGGTGTTTTCTGACGTCCTGCTCCTGGTTCTTCATCTGTGAACAGAGAACAGAAATATTTGTTAAGCAATTCCGCTTTATCCTCATCAGCTTCTACATATTCCTCCCCTGCACCCTTGAGTCTGACAATACCACTTTTGCCCTTCCTCTTCTCACTAATATATCTGAAAAATGTCTTATCGCCCCATTTTATTGCATTGGCTATTTCCTCCTCCTTTTGAATCTTTGCCTTCCTGACTACTTTGCTAGCTTCTCTAAGTTTTCCCAAATACAGATGCCTGTCTTCCTCGCTCTGTGATCTCTTGTATTTCATGAAGGCTTCCCTCTTTTTCTTCACTTTTTCAGCTACTTCTTTCAAAAACCATAGAGGTCTCCTTTTCCTTTTACCTTTATTTACCATTTTAACAAAAAGGTTGGTTGCCCTTATAACATCCCCTTTCAGTTTTGCCCACTGTTTTTCTACATCCCCCAGCTGTTCCCATCCCACTAACGACTCCCTGAGGTATTGGCCCATCTTGGCAAAGTTAGTCTTCCTAGAGTCTAAGATCCTCACCTTTGAATGGATTCAAACAGCCCTAGTCCTAATACTGAACCACACCATCTGGTGATCGCTGGATGCAAAATGATCTCCCACTATAACATCAGAAACACTTTCTCCATTGATAAGCACCAAGTCCAGTATGGCCCCTTCACGTGTGGGGTCTGTTACCAATTGCCTGAATTGTTCTCCAAGTAGAGAATCCAGGATCTCCTTACTTCTAGATGATACTGCAGCAGGAATGTGCCAATCAACATCTGGCATACTGAAATCTCCTATCAGTAGCACTTCCCCTTTCCTAGCAATGCTGTGTATGTCTTCAATTAACTGTCCACCTCTTCCTCTTGTGAGGGAGGTCTGTATATCACACCAATGCAAATAGATTTCTCTTTCCCTCTTTCTAGTTTAACCACAATGCCTCCTCTCTCCCTTTTAAGCTCTGTAATTCCAAAGCTTTAATAGTAGTTTTTACATATAGCGCCACTCCTCCTCCCCTTCTTCCTACCCTGTCCTTTCTGAATAAAGTATAGCCAGGTATAGTTACATCCCAATCATGGTTTTCTGTGAACCATGTTTCTGTAACTGCCACTAAATCCAAGTCAGCCACTCCCACCAAAACTTCAACATTAGGGCTCTTATTTCCCATGCTACGGGCATTTATACACACTGCTTTCCATATGTTACCCCTGTTACCCACTTCCATAAAGGTATTTAATGTATCACCTACCTGGGAGCTTTCACCTACCTGAGGGCTTTCTTCACCCATCCCCAACGAATCTAGTTTAAAGCCCTCTTCAGTAGATTAGCCAGTCTACTACCGAGGACAGCTGTAAAAGGAAAAGAATACTACCTCTCAGTTCCGCTGTGATAGTGACTTTTCCACCCAAGCTGTCAAGACAACATTGTAAGATCTATAGCACAAGCCAAAATTAAAAAGGGAAAACTCATCCAGGAGCCCTGCCAGATCCAGGTGCAACAATCATCCCCTTAGACTCCACTAAGAACGCTGCCATTGGCCATAACTTCCCATCCATCTGGGGACCTTGCCATGCCTTGATCCAACCAAGCTACTGCTCAAACCCTTTCACTTTGCTCTCTGTGTCATGGCTACCTCCCTGTGCGCACTCCATGAGCAACTCAAAGCCAAAAAAAGGAAAAGGTATGGCTGGGTCTCCTGTTTCCTTTACAGCTGTGACTGCTGCTCCACAGATCCTGCAATTCAGGTAGGTCGCATGTCAAGTGCTCACCATTGTCATCTGACCATGCAAAAGAAAAAAAAAGAAAGAAAAAGGAGACATTATGGCACCCCAGAGGATATGGCAGGTTGAGGAGATCCTCCTTTTCCTCTCTTTTCTTCTTGTTCCAGGTTTTCCTGTCGGGCATGTTCCTCAGTGGTTTTAGGGCAGCCTCCACAATCCCTAATTGCCTATGTGGCTTGGCCTGTGAACCATTTCTGGTCTCTGAACCAAAAAAAGATTTACCTTTGCTTAGCTGCATCTAATACCTGCAAACACACAGATGCAATAAAGTTACATGAAGAACCCTCCTCAAAAGTTCAGCCTAGCTTAACTGCTGTTTCAGAAGTTCTGAAGAATTAAACCCTGCTAATGACAACGTTGGCCAATGACAAGAAAGAATTCCTTTCTCTTACTACTGGAACCTGCAGGTCCCAGCCCTACCAAAAAATAATCTATCCAATGCACAAAAAACATCTTGTTCTCAGGCCACATTTAAAAGAAAAGCCATATATCTCACACCATAACCTTCCCCTTGCCTGGGGAAATTTTTAGATAACATTTGGACCGAGCACTACTGGTGAAGCAAGATTTCAGATATTTATTTAGCAGTATTTAGCTCCATGTGGTGTACTGATTCAGTTTAGTGTCCCTCTTTTTCTACTTTATAAATATTTACATAGAACCATAAAAATAAGAATATACAGTACATATGGGAGTCACTCTGCAATGCCCAACACATCTTTATGGGATCTTTATTTCATATTCATACTGATGCCTTATATATCAGTCTCTTCACACCAGCAGCTGCCTCCTCTACTCATAAGTCCTCAGGGGGTGAGCAGTAGCTTTAAAAAAAAAAAAAGATCTCCCAAGAAATCATAGTATTTTGTTTCAAGCACAGGGTTTCACATCGTAGTCTGTTGTCATGATTCTCATGACCTTCTCCCTCTCATTATTCATGAAATATCTCTCACTCTCCTGCAGACACAGCTCTCCACTCTCCAAAGGAGAGTTCCAAATACATGTCATAAACTATTTTTCTAATTCTAGAAGGCACAAGTGCCCTCAATTCCAACATTGCTCTAGATGTCCTTGCTATTTGAGCTCTGGCTACCACGGTAGCTCTCCTAGGGCATTCCTTTACTAGGGCAATCCCACATCCTCTTGATAGTCAAGATGAGGACCAACTCATGCTGTGCAAGGTTTGGTTTTTTGACTCTTTTTCTATCCTCACTGGACACTATCATCAATAGTTACCCATGGGTACCTCATCAGCTTAGGGGATATGGGGAGGAGAGAAAGAAAAAGAGTTCCTTTGTGACTCTAAACAACACTGTTCACTCTGCCTACCATCTCTGGCTCATGCCTCCTTGAGAAGACTCACGCTCATTCCCTTTCCCACCTCTATGGAGTCCCTGACCTAACACTCGTTGGATAGCATCTCATCAAATATCCCTTTTACCTCTAGAATCTGCTCCTTCTATGCCCCTGGCTACAGGAAACACGATTTAACAATCATACAGGTGGCTACATTTTTTGCAGCATAATGAACCACAAATACCATAGGGCTTTCCTATTCCATGAACATATGCAAGCACTAACCTACACTCATTGCCAGCTCTTTCATTTGGCAGGCTGCACTATCACCCCTTAGGCTTTGCTTTTCCTGAAAAGCCAACAAAGTAACCTTCCATCAGCTGGTCAGCACCTCTAAGATCGGTGCTGTAAAACACAAAAAAACAAAACAGAAGATTGTCAAGCCATCTCTCCCACCACATATCCCTCTCAATGTGCCCACAATGCATTTTTCTAAATTATTGCAAAATAGCACAGGATATAGCCTCTATCTTACATTGGTCTATCAATACATAGAGCATGATTCTTCCTCATCATTCATCCTAACAAACAGATTGCAACATTGCTTCGCAATAAGGCAATCGGGCTGGTTCCACAGTCTCAAATAAATTAAGTTTCTATTCCACATTCTACCTTATTCCCCAACAAGTCCAATTTCAATCAATGCAATCTCGGCCTATTTTTAAAGCAAGAATAGCAGAAGTATGTTGGTAGTAAGAGCAGAGACCCAGTAGCCCAACCCACAAGGTCTCTCAGTTTTAGAATTGCTGGCATACCTCAAAAAAAAAAACATACGGATCACACCAGCCAAAACATTACCACACCCACCAGCTTGTTTTTCAAAATAAGCAGCCCAATCATGGATGCCAGCAGATGAATGACCCTCTGGTTCCTTTCATGTAAACTACTGCTCCTCAGATTAATCCTCACTTATGCCTAACTTGAGCACATTCCTCAACAGTACGCAGACTTGCAAATTTTTCTCCGGAGATTACCAATTCAATTTTAAGGGTCTCACCACCTTCAGCTTACATCCCAGGAAAGATAGATGTAGTGCACATACTGCATAATTCCCAGTAGCATGAGTGACTTCATCATAATTTACCAATTTTCAATATTATGGGTCCATGGCTGAAGCAGCGAAGTGCAGACAATGAATAAATCCAGGAGTCAATTGCAGGGTCCAAAGCCAATTTATTGTGCACAAGGCCCAGACAGTCAAGCTTCAAAAAGGACTGAGCAAAGTTCTTACAGAAACATATTCATTTTATACATTTCTTTTCAGCTTGATACATGCAAACTTTCTATTGGTTCCAACGCCCCATGCATTTGTCCAATCAGAGACCCCTCCTGGGCCTAGCACCCAGCTCCCTCCTCTAGGATTGTTCTAACAATGGTACAGTTTCTAGGTATGGATACAATTCTACTGCAAGGTCGTTTCTAGCTCTAGGAATGCAAGCATTGAAACATTTCTATCCTCAGAACACAAAAGAATAATGAAAGTTTTATGAATTCATAAGAAACTTCTTATTAAGCAGTTTTAAAGCAACTTTCTCAGACTTCCACAGATTTTTGTTTTTTTACCAAGATGGGGGTGGGAATCAGGGCCTAACTTACAGGCCTTTCATATTTACAGGCTATCATAGGCCATAGCCTACCACATTCCCCCCTTTGATTATTCTCACCCGCAAGTTAAAAAGGGTGGGAATTAAATCACATATTATACTCGTGTAACAGCATCATCTTGGGGTATAGGGTAATATTGCCACATAGCTAAAACTTTTGTAGCTGCCTTCCATTCTACAGTGTTATCGATAACTGAGGTTATCATACATAAGCAAAGGGGTAATAGGCATGGGAGCAATAAGCATACAGTTAATATGAATAATACAATAAACGCAAGGGTCTTTAGACCACCTAACCATGAAAATGCTGAACCAAACCACCCATCAAGCTTCAGAGCATGCCAGGTCTGAACAGGCACATATGTTTGTTTTCCCATTTGAGTAGCTATATCTTCAACAACTTGTCCATTATTATCAATCTGCAAACAACAGTTGGTTAAATTCAATTTTCCACATACTCCACCTTCAGCTGCTAACAAATAATCTAGAGCTAAACGATTCTGATAAATAGCTGTGCGCATTTGTGTACTTTGCTTAGCTAAAAGAATTAGTGCTTTACTAGTTTCATTGGTTATTATTTCAACAACAGAACTAGCAAACTTAAAAAAACAACTGAGGAAACAAGAAAAAAGATGGAGGAAAACAAAATCAAATGAAAACAAATCCCAGTACACGAATACACTCGATGAATACAAGAATGCAATTAACAGATCAAAAAGGGACTACCATTCAAAAGTAATAAATATAGCCATCAACCGTCTTAGAGAACTTTTCGCGATTGTAAAAACATTGACAAAAACACAAAACTCTGAGCCTAAACAACCTGCTATAAGTGTACAAACGTTAGCAACACATTTTGCCGAGAAACTAAAGAGCAAGCCCATTATCCCAACAGCACTATTACATTCAAACACAAAAATTAATAACGAATGGACAACTTTTCACATGGTAGATCATAAACACCTCCTTAAAATCATAACAATGATCATCAATACCACAACCTCCCCGCTTGACCCATGCCCTGTGTCATGGATCAAGTGCACAAAGGATGAACTAGCTGAAAATATTCAATACATAGTTAACCAATCACTTACACAAGGCATCATGCCTGATGCCTTAAAGCTCACAACGCTTCGCCCTATAATAAAAAATAGTAAACTCGACTCTAAAGACCCAAATTCATACAGACCCATAGCCAGCATTCCATTTATCGCCAAAATAATAGAAAAAACAATTCAACTACAACTACAAGAGCACATTGATGAGCACAAACCCCTTGACTCACACCAGTTTGGATTCCGCCCCTTCCATGGAGTGGAAACCCTCTTAATTACACTGATGGATTTCCTCATCAGAGGTACAGATGATAACAGCCAAGGCTTCCTACTCCTTTTTATAGATATTTCTGCCACATTTGACAACATCAACCACCTCACACTGATCAATAGACTAGAAAACATGGGAATAGGAGGGACTGTTCTCAAATGGTTCAAGTCATACATCACACACAGACTAATACGTGTTCAGATAGGCCAAGACGCATCAGAAACATTCCAAGGACAGGGAATACCCCAAGGATCAGCCCTTTCCACCTTCCTCTTCAACGTGTACTTGCAACCCATTACAAGCATATTTAAAAAACACAAGATTAACCATTTCATCTACGCCGACGACATCATGCTCGCTATCCCCATAAACACCAACAACCCCACATATGACACCCTATCCGAATGCATGACTGAGGCCACCTCTTGGATGGAAACCAACTACCTCAGCATCAACCTTAAAAAAACTGAAGCAATGTTCGTAACAAGAAAACCTGTTACTGTCGACACTTACCCAACAACAATCACAATCAACAAAACAACCATACCTGTTAGAAAAGAGGTAAAGTACCTAGGAGTAGTAATAGACTACACACTCACCATGTTACCTCACATAAAACAGACAGTAAGAACCATATTCTACAAACTTAAAACCATACAACACCTAAGGCCTCTCCTTGACACACATGACTTTAGATCTGTAGTCAGTACACTCATCACCCCACACTTCGACTATTGTAATAGTCTCCTAATTGGCCTTCCACAAAAAAACACATATCTGTTACAAAGAGCCCAGAACATCTGTGCCAAGGTAATTGCTAAAGCTCGCCTAACAGACCATGTAACCCCAATACTGCTGGAATTACACTGGCTTCCTATAAATAGCCGAATCAGATATAAAATTCTCCTAACAACTTTCAAACTCCTAAACGACATCACCCCCTCACACCTGTCCACACTACTGCACGTTCCATCTGAATCAAGAACACACCGACAAAACGCAGCCCACTCCCTCAACATACCAAAAACCTTCAGGAAGACAAAGAAAACCACAAGCTCCAGAGCTTTCACATTTGCTGCCCCCACGCTCCGGAACGACCTCCCAATAACCCTTCACATGATAAAAGATCTTCCTCAATTCAGGAAAGAACTCAAAACATATCTATTCTCTGAGCATTTTGAAATCTCCTACCCCCCAAGACCAACCCCACAGCAACCACAGACACTCTCCCACAAAACTCCTGAAATCACAATTAACTAACCCAGACAGACCTCCACCATACACACACATGACTGACGATGAAAAGGAAATAAATTCCAATAACACACATGCCCAATGTCTACTACACCCTGTAACACATTGTTTATAGCCTTTTGTAAATAGCCAATGTAAATAGTTTTGACAGTTGTATGCTTTATTACTTGTACAAAGTTAGAATTACTGTTCAATGTAAATGTATACAGAAGTATACAAAATTGTTAACTGTTCCATGTAAACCGCCCTTGATCTCTGGAAGGGGCGGTATAAAAGAAAATAGATAAATAAATAAATAAAATAAAAAAACAACAGCTTGTAAACGTATAATACGATTTATCATATATACAGGAGTGCAATATCCCCATGTCCCATCTTGTGTCCAAGTAGCAGGTCCATAGTATGAAATGATTCTCTCAGGTGGCCACTCCTCATCATTCCATTTGTCCCATTGGCCTATTTTCAAGACCTCTCGTTTCTGTCGACTCCTGTACACAGGGAAACCCAGTTGCTCTCCATGGGAAATGGGCAGAAGAAAGAAGGAAGGTCGTATAGTTCCCAATACACATGCTCCTCCCCAATGGTGAGGGAGCCTAGCATATGCTCGAGTTCCACAAATCCAGTCCAGTCCAGGTGGAGCTTGCCAGGTACTATGAAACGCCAAATTAGTCCAGATGCTGGCAAGATCAGGAAAGAGGACTAGAGAGTTGGAAGGCTCTGGAGTGTTGACCCCCGACCACAGGACGTCTTTCTAGTGGTACTGTTGTAGAACTTCTGATTGAGACAGACCAGCTGTCCAACCTGCACAGTAAACTGTGATCCAGAGCGAGCAAAACACAAGTTACCAACAATAGGGTGAGCCAGTACCCACTCACTAGTAGTATTATGTAAAGCAGTCTGATTATAAGGAATGGAATAGTTCTTCTTGCGCCTCCTAGAGCCATTGGTCTCCCATCTTAGTTCCACCGCAGAAGAAGCAGTCCAAGATGTGGAGACTAGATGCTACTGCCCCAGCGAGTTCAATGAACAAGTTTTGGGAGGTATGAGGGACTTCAAATTCTGCCTTCATGGCCTCATAAAAGGAGTGATGTATTCGATAAGGTGCGGATACATGAGTCTTAGTATTTAGCTGTATATGTATAAAAGTTCCAGGATGTATGCCTCCTCCTGCTATATGCAATCCAAATCTGAACCCCTGCTTCCATTGGCTAGGGTTAAGTATGAGGAGCTGTAGAGAATTACAGGCACCTTTCTTGCACTTCTGAGGCTCCGGTAATGATAATTTTTCCAGGCTGGCTATGCGTTTATCTCCATCTCGTCCAGTAGGCCCACCGGACCACGTGGCATAGTACACACATTCCCACTTTGGACAAAAGTAGGCATCTTTAGATGATTTGCTGTAGACGGTTGGGGAACTCTTTCCAGTACACTGTCCCCATCCATATGCTCCCTCAGGACACATATATTTATGGTCATAGTAGTAGGCTTGTTCCCACGACCCACACTTGTGATAGGTATTTCTGTTTATTACATCACAAGCATCAAAATTCAGGATAACATACTGTGTGGGATCGGAGAGTTGTCGTGTGGCATTTATGAGGGCCCCCTCCTCATCATTCCATCGTATCTCCAGTACATAATAAGAAGGTTCTGCCAGGGGTTGTAGCAAGTCTTACTCTTCCCTTTCGTACAGATATTCAACTCTGTACCATTATACACATACCGGCTAACTATACCAGTGCAAGTATAGTAGGAATGATAAAGTAAAGTCTGAGTGACCTTTATTCCAGTTCGGGTGGTAGTTATACAAGCTGCACAAGGGGGTAAGGCAAAAGTCTTTTCTAGGAATCCCAGGGCTATCGCCCCCATAAGACAGTAGTAGAGGAACATCATGGCTACAGTCTTTGGAGATGAACTGAAATATCGGGTACGATGAACTTGTAGAGTCTTTTCTTCTTCTTCTTCTTCACTTCCGCTGTATGTAGACCTATCGACTGCCACCCTTGTGTGACAGGGGTAGGATTGTAGATTCTGAAGACTCTTACAACGCCGGTTGTCTCCGCAATGTAAGTCGCAATGGAGTTTCAGGGTCATTTACTGAAGTCCATTGACCAAGCTAGATATTAGGGGAAAGCCGACAGTCGCCCAAGAGCGGATGGTTCGGAAGAATGTATCCTTGAAGGATACTACCAAAAGCAGAGAGGTTCCACAAAAGAGTAAAGTAGCCCAAATGCCCTCAAGTATGGAGCAGACAGAGCTTAAAGATCCCAATTTACCCATGTCTAACCATAGCCAAATTAACATGAATAAAATACATTCTCTAAAATGCTTGTATGCAAATGCTAGAAGTCTAAAGAATAAGATGGGAGAGTTAGAATATATAGCACTAAATGAAAGGTTAGATATGATTGGAATATCAGAGACATGGTGGAAGGAGGACAACCAGTGGGACACTGTGATACCTGGGTACAAACTATATCGTAATGACAGAGCTGATCAAATTGGTGGAGGGGTTGCGCTCTATGTTAGAGAGGGCATTGACTCAGAAAGGATTAAAGTTTTGCAGGAAACAAAATCTGCTGTAGAATCTATATGGATTGAAATTCCATATAAAAAGGGGAAGGCGATGGCAGTGGGGGTGTACTATCAAGCACCTGGCCAGAATGACCAAATGGATGATGAAATGCTCAAAGAAATCAAGGAAGCTAACAAAAGTTACAGCGCAGTAATAATAATGGGTGATTTCAATTACCCCAGTATCGACTGGGTCAGTGTCACGTCAGGACATGTTAGGGAGATAAAGTTCCTAGATGAAATAAATGACTGCTTCTTGGAGCAGCTGGTTCATGAACCAACCAGAGGGGAAGCCATATTAGACCTAGTCCTTAGTGGAACACCAGATCTAGTGCAAGAGATAAGGGTGTTGGGGCCACTTGGCAATAGTGATCATAGCATGATTGCCTTTGATTTAATTAGTGGAGGAGGGATAGTAAGGAAATCCACAGTACTACCTTTTAACTTTCGAAAGGGAGACTATTATAAAATGAGGAAAACAGTTAAGAAAAAAACTAAAAGGAGCAGTTGTGAAGGTGTTGTTGAAAAATACTATCTTGGAAGCCCAGACCAGCTGTATTCCACGCTTTAAGAAAAGTGGAAGGAAGTCCAAAAAACTGCCAGCATGGTTTAAAGGTGAGGTCAGAGAGGCTGTTGTTGCCAAAAAATCATCTTTCAGGAAATGGAAAAAAAGAGCCAAACGACGAAACCTGGAAACAGCACAAGCACTGGCAAGTCAAATGCAAGGCATTGATAAGGCAGGCAAAGAGAGAATTTGAGAAGAAGCTTGCTGCGGAAGCAAAAACGCAAAATAAAGACCTTTTCAAGTACATTCGTAGCAAAAAACCTGTGAGAGAGTCAGTTGGTCCATTAGATGATAAAGGGGTTAAAGGAGCACTAAGAGGCGACAAGACGATAGCGGAGAGACTGAATGAATTCTTTCCTTCGGTCTTTACTGAGGAAGATGTAGGGATGTTACCCATGACTGAAGTGGTATTTAAAGGTGCGGAAGAATTGAAGGAAATATCGATACATCGGGAAGATGTCTTACAACTATTAGATAAACTGAAGAGTAGCAAATCACCTGGGCTGGATGGTATACATCCAAGGGTGTTGAAAGAACTGAAATATGAGATTGCAGACCTGCTATCAGTAATCAGTGAACTATCATTAAAATCATCTCTAATACCTGAAGATTGGAGGATCGCCAATGTAACACCAATTTTTAAAAAGGGTTCCAGGGGTGATCCGGGAAACTACAGACCGGTGAGCCTGACGTCAGTACCGGGAAAAATGGTAGAAACCATCATAAAGAATAAAATTACTCAGCATGTAGATAGTCACAACCTAATGGGAGACAGCCAACATGGCTTTAGACAAGGAAGATCTTGTCTTACTAATCTGTTATGTTTTTTTGAAGGAGTGAATAAACAGGTGGACAAAGGTGAGTCGGTTGATATTGTGTATCTGGACTTTCAGAAAGCCTTTGACAAGGTCCCTCATCAGAGACTTTTGTCAAAACTAAAGAGTCATGGGATAGGAGGCAGTGTACTATTGTGGATCAGGAACTGGTTAAAAGATAGAAAGCAGAGGGTAGGGCTAAATGGCCAATTTTCCCAATGGAGAAAGGTGAATAGTGGTGTAGCCCAGGGATCTGTGCTGGGTCCGCTGCTTTTTGACATATTCATAAATGACCTGGAAAGTGGAATAACGAGTGAGGTTATCAAATTTGCAGATGACACAAAACTATTTAAAGTTGTTAAAACCCAAGATGATTGTGAAAAATTGCAAGAGGATCTTGATAAATTGGAAGACTGGGCATCAAAATGGCAGATGAAATTTAATGTGGACAAGTGCAAGGTTATGCACCTAGGGAAGAACAACCCAAACTATGGTTACACGATGCAAGGTTCCACATTAGGAACCACCACCCAGGAAAAAGATTTAGGCGTCATTGTGGATACCATGTTAAAACCCTCGGCCCAGTGTGCAGCGGCGGCCAAGAGAGCAAATAGAATGCTAGGTATGATAAGGAAAGGAATGGAAAATAAAACAAAAGATATTATAATGCCTCTATATCGTTCCATGGTGAGACCGCACCTTGAATATTGTGTGCAATTCTGGTCGCCGTATCTTAAAAAGGATATAGCGATTTTAGAAAAGGTACAGAGAAGAGCCACCAAAATGGTAAAGGGGATGGAAGGATACTCCTATGAAGAGAGGCTAAAAAGGTTAGGGCTCTTTAACCTGGAAAAGAGACGGCTGAGGGGAGATATGATAGAAGTCTATAAATTAATGAACGGAGTGGAACGGGTAAACATAGATCGATTGTTTACCTTATCAGAATATAGAAAAACTAGGGGACATGCAATGAAGCTACAGGGTAAACTATTTAAGACTAATAAAAGAAAATATTTTTTCACTCAACGTGTAATCAAACTCTGGAATTAGTTACCGGAGGATGTGGTAGAGGCTGTTAGTGTAGCTGGGTTTAAAAAAGGTTTGGACAAGTTCCTGGAGGAAAGGTCCATAAACCATTATTAAGAAGTGACCGAAGATATCATTGCTTGATCCAGTACAAGCATTGTGGAACTTGTGTCTCTTGGGGAAACTGCTAGGTACATATGACCTAGATTGGCCACTGTTGGAAACAGAATACTGGGCTTGATGGACCTTGGTCTGACCCAGTATGGCATTTCTTATGTTCTTATGTTCTTAAGCTCAGGAGCGGCTGCCGGCTTCACTCGACTGTGATGGATCCAGGGTTCAAGTTCTGCAACTTTTACTGCAGTTGGGGTTGATAAGATGACAACATAAGGTCCCTTCCAATGCGGTGCCAGCGGGGTTTTTCTCCACTCTTTGATCCACACTGACACTCCTGGCTTGAAGGGATGTAGAGGTTCTATCAGATTGATGGGCAATCGATCTTGCACCCAGGTATGAAGACTCTGCAAAACAGAACCTAAAGCCAATAGTTCTTGTCTAGTTATTTCAGATCCAGTTTGTTTCATATCTCCTTTTATTCCCTGTACAATGGGTGGAGGTCGCCCATACAAAATCTCAAAAGGGGAAACTCCTAAAGACTTGGTTGGAGCAGAACGTATCCTAAGAAGGGCTATAGGTAGAACCTGGAGCCACTTTAAGTGTGTTTCCTGACAAAGTTTGGACAACTGAGATTTCAGGGTCCTATTCATACGTTCTACTTTCCCTGAACTCTGGGGTCTATAGGCAGCGTGCAACTTCCACTGTATCTGTAGAGCTCGAGCTAACTGTTGGGTCACTTGGGACACAAATGAGAGTCCATTATCTGATCCTATAGTCAATGGTATTCCAAATTGAGGAATAATCTCATGGAGCAGTATTCTAGTGACTTCTCGAGCTTTCTCAGTTCGGGTGGGACAAGCTTCTACCCACCCAGAAAATGTGCAAACTAGAACCAACAGGTAATGATATCCATTTGCTCGTGGCATTTCAGTAAAATCCACCTGAATATCACTCATAGGGGTCACTCCTACTGACTGAACTCTTGGGGGTGGAGTGGGACCCTGCTTAGCATTATTCTTAGCACATGTCAAACATTGCTGTGCCACTGAAGCGGACAGGGGTCCTAGTAATGAGATACAGAAATGGGGTCTTAGGGCTCTTTCCATGGCAGTTTTCCCATAATGTGTGGCCTGACGAAAAGCATGAACAAAGGCTGGTCCTAGTGCTTCGGGAATTACTGTGGGACCTGGAGGTAAGCTACCCTCTAGAGGTGGCAGCACTATCCAACCTTTTTCTGTTAGGTCACCTCCCTCCTTCTCACAGAAGTAATCTAACTCCCTTGCAGTGTATCGGGGAGCCCATGAGCTAAGGGGCACAGGGAATAAGGCTGCCTGCACCGAAGTATCTTGGGTCACAACTCGTCCAGTCGTGGCTGCTTTTCGGGCAGTGGCATCAGCAAACCTGTTCCCTCGGGCAACTTCTCCTACTCCTGCCTGATGACCTTGACAGTGCATGACTGCAACTTGCTTAGGGGCCCACACAGCGTCTAATAATATCAATATCTCGGGCCCATACCTAATGGACTTGCCTCCTGAGGTGATCAACCCTCGTTCTTTATACAGGGCTCCGTGTGCGTGCAAAGTTGTGAAGGCATACTTGGAATCTGTGTACACATTTAAACGGAGTCCTTCTCCTAATGTCAGTGCTCTAGTGAGAGCTATCAGTTCAGCCTTCTGTGCTGAGGTTCCTGGGGCCAGAGCTGAGGACTCAACTACCAGATCAAGGGTCACCACTGCATACCCGGCACAACGATGTCCATTGATGACGAGACTGCTTCCATCTACAAAGAAAGTCTGTTCAGGATCCTCCAAAGGGACATCAGTCAAATCTGGGCGACTTGAGAACACAGTGTCCATAGTTTCTAAACAGTCATGATCAGGGGGGCCAGGACCAATTGGGAACAACGTAGCAGGATTCAGGGCTTGACTGACCTGCAATTGTATCTGGGGATTTTCACACAGCATACTCTGATACTTCAACATTCGTGAATTCGTTAGCCAGAAACTTCCTTTGTGTTCCATGAGGGTCAGAACAGAATGTGGCACAGTAACGAAGATTCTGCCCCAGAGTGAGCTTGTCTGCTTCGCTCACTAGAAGGGCTGTAGCTGCAACAGCTCTCAAACAAGGGGGCCAATCTCTTGCTACCACATCCAACTGTTTTGACAAATAGGCCACTGGCCGTTGCCAAGATCCAAGAGATTGAGTCAGTACCCCTAGAGCATTTCCTTGTGACTCATGGACATAGAGACGGAAAGGTTTCTGGACATCTGGTAGACCCAGAGCTGGTGATGACATCAGAGCGGTTTTCAGAAATTGGAATGCTGCATCCTGTTCGGGTCCCCACTCCAATGGAGACTTTTCCATTCCTTTGGTAGCTTGATACAATGGCTTTGCTAGCAGAGCGAAATTGGGGATCCATATGCGACAGTATCCTGCGGCCCCCAGGAAGGCTCTTACTTGCCTCCTGGTGGTTGGAGTGGGAATACTGCATACAGCTTCTTTGCGTTCCGGTCCCAAGCGTCGAATTCCGCTAGACAACTGGAATCCTAGATATTTAACTTCAGTTTGGCATAGTTGCGCCTTTGCTCTTGAGACTTTGTATCCAGCCTCATTTAGAAGGTGCAAGAATTCACTGGTGGCTTGTAGACATTCACTTTCTGAATTTGTGGCAATGAGCAGGTCGTCCACATACTGAAGAAGAACCCTTTGTCCTGGGTTCACTGAGTAACTTGAGAGATCTCGATTCAAAGCAGCACTGAAGAGAGTAGGTGAATTCTTAAATCCTTGGGGTAATCGAGTCCAGGTGAGTTGGCCCCGCCTTCCTGTTGTGGGGTCTTGCCATTCAAAAGCGAACAAAAGTTGACTGGTGGGGGCTAGGCGTATGCAGAAGGCGGCATCTTTCAGGTCCAGGACGGTGAAATGAGTAGCCTCAGCGGGGATCAGTCCCAAGAGAGTATAAGGATTTTGTACCACTGGGTGTATAGTTTCAACTGCATCATTTACTCGCCTTAAATCTTGTACTGGACGGTAATCCCCTGTCCCAGGTTTCTTGACTGGGAGAAGGGGGGTATTCCAAGGTGACTGGCACTCCTTGAGAAGTCCATACTTCAGTAGTTTCATCAGATGGCAGTGGATACCTTCAATAGCTGGTCGAGGAAGAGGATACTGCTTCACATGCACTGGTTCCGCTCCTGGCTTGAGGGCAACAATGTCAGGGGCTATGTTCTTCGCTAGGCCAGGTGGATTATCTTCTGCCCATACTTCAGTCGGGGCTAAAAGGTTAGGAGGTATACAGGAACTGGCTGGCTTGGTCGGAGATACGCTGTAGAACCACCACTCTTCTTCTCGGGGAACAGTCAGCACCATCAATCCAGCAGGCTTTGGGTTCACAGTCATTTGCATTTCTCCCCCTTCAGCAAAGGATATTTGCGCCTGAAGCTTAGCAAGCATATCTCGGCCCAAAAGTGGAATAGGGCACTCAGGCAAATACAGGAACTGGTGCGTTATTTTCTGTCCCCCTAGTTCACACATGCGGTTCTGCAGGAAAGGCTTGGCGGCCCTGGCCCCAGTGGCCCCAATAATGGTGACAGATCGAGAGGAAAGAGGAGCCACTGGCTTTGCCACCACTGAATGTTCAGCTCCTGTATCTACCATAAAGTCCATATATTGGTCCCCTACTTTCAAACTGACCATAGGCTCCTGGGGACCCAGGGTGAACTCGGAGCCCGGTCTGGCCTAGTCTTCATCCATTTCATCCTCGTCATAGCCCGTTGCCACTGCCACTCCCTCAATAGCTTCTTCCCTTTCTCGTTGGAACTGTGCTCGAGTTATTCCTCCACGACTCTGAAATTGGCCTCCTGTTCTCCAAGGACTCCCTCCTCCCCTCCTGGGGGTGGAGTCCAGATGCGGGCATTCACTTCTCCAATGTCCTTCTTCTCTGCAATGGGCGCACTGATTCGCACCCAGTGGGGTCCAATTATTTTCACGACCCCTTCCACGTCCTCTGCTCCTTCAATTAGGAAAACCTCCTTCACATCATTCAACTAAAGCGGCAGCAAGAAGATCTGCTTTCTTCTTCATTTTTCATTCACTTTCTCTGTTACGTTCATTTTCACGATTCACAAACACTTTCTGAGCAACTTCCATTAACTGTGCTGTATTCATGCCCGCAAATCCATCCAGTTTCTGTAACTTTCGTTTTATGTCTCTCTGGGACTGACTGACAAAGGCTGCGTTTACCATACGCAAATTTTCCTGAGCGGCTGGATCATATGGGGTATACAATCTATAGGCTTCAGACAACCGCTCATAAAAGGCTGCTGGGCTCTCATCTGGACCCTGGATAACTTCTGACACCTTCCCGATATTCATGGCCCTCTGGCCTCCCTTCCTCAGGCCCTGCAGCAAGGCCTGGCGAAATCGAGTTAGGGCCGCCGCCCCCCCTTTCATCATTTGGATCCCATCTAGGATCTTCGTTTGGGAAAGCTTCAGCGGCTGCTTGTGGGATATTTATTTCCCCTGCCGCTACGGGATTCTCTTCTAACCAACGGATGGCTGCTTGCACAATTCGCGCTCGCTCCTCAGTAGTAAAGAGAGTTGGCAGGAGCAGGCAACAGTCAGTCCAGGTAGGCTGATGAGTTTGCATTATACTAGACATTAACTCTATCAATTCTTGGGGTTTTTCAGTATAGGATCCATAATGCGTTTTCCAGTTTAATAAATCAGTAGTGGAAAAAGGCACGTAGATTAGACTGGTTGGTCCTGGCGCCATCTGGCCCTGTTCATTTAGGATAGGTAGACCAGGCACTTGACGCAATGGCATTAGGCGCCCTGCTTTATCCTTCTTCTTTGGGGTTACACTTCTTAAATCATACGGTTCCCGGGTATAGGCTTCCTTGGCGGGTGACCCTGAACTGGCAGGAGAGCCTCCGCTCCCAGTATCGTCGAAGGACCCTGGTCCCCCTGGTGTACTTGGGCCAGACTCGGGGCTATCACTCGGGGAAGTGGGCTTCTTTTGCTGCTGCAGCGGTAATTGCTGAGGTACCTCATCAGGTTCAGCTTCAGGTGGTGGGGCTGGTGGAACTAACCTATATGGGTACTGGGATGAACGGGCCAGGATTTCTGGGGACTCTGAGGCGGAATACACAGGCGGCTTCCCCTCCTCAAACTTCCGGGTCCCCCTGGTGGTTGCTACTAGTATTCTACACTGTTCCTCATAGCAGCGCTTTATCCAAAAAGGCTGCCTTTCGCAAACACCCAACCAGGAATCTATGTAGGGGAACTGATCAGGGTGCGCTTTTTGTACAAGCTGATGAACATGAGAAACTATTTCCACATCAAAGGTGCCCCCACGGGGCCATGAAGTAGCTAGCACAGGCCACTCCCTATCACATAGCATTCTTAATCGAGACGGAGACATTCTTATTCCGTAGTCTCCTGAAAATCCTTTACGGAAATTCTTGATCATACATTCCAACAGAGTTTGCATGGACTCCGCCCCTCTCATAATCGTAATGGCATACACGTAATGACGTACACGACAACAGACAGTAAGGGTAGGTAGTATGGCTGTAGGTAAGGGGTCCGTACAGCCCACAGAACAATGGGGGGGGGACAAACACCACACGCTTCCTCCTTTTTGCGACCTGGGCGCGGTTGCCCGGCCAGGAACTGCGCTACTCAGGAGTCCGCTCTCACTCGGTCTGTATCTCAAGACCTCTCAATCACCCAGACAGTCATACCATCACAAGAAATTATTTTTCAAATGCCCAAGGTTTTTCTGACTAACTGACTATCCCAACCAAAGGGTCGGTGGCTTCAGCTTCCGCTAACCCTTATGCGGAGCGTACTAGGACCGCCCTTATGAGAGGTGATCAAGCTCTCTCGTCTTTGCACACTTATGCAAGACGTTCCCAGTTAGTCTATACCAAATTTCTCTCACATATTCATGCAAGACTTTTCCCCAGGCTTCACTGACTATTGAACAAGAAAATGTCTACTCACCGGATCCGGTTCCCGATACCAAACCAGTTCTTGGGTTGGATCCTGGACTCCCCTCGGGTTCAGAGGTGTTGGCCGGCTGGACCCAGTTGTCCGCCGAGGCAAGGCGGAACCCTCTCCGATACAAGAGGATCGGTGGTGCCTGAGGTTTCCCCCGTGGTCGGACAGACACGGTTCCAACCTGGCCAAACCTGGAGGTGAATTACGTGGAATATTCGTTTGAATACCATTCACTATCCGCACATTCCTGGCCAACGCACCAAGAATATGAAGCAGCGAAGTGCAGACAATGAATAAATCCAGGAGTCAATTGCAGGGTCCAAGCCAATTTATTGTGCACAAGGCCCAGACAGTCAAGCTTCAAAAAGGACTGAGCAAAGTTCTTACAGAAACATATTTTTATTTATTTATTTATTTATTTACTTATTTCTTCTATACCGCCCCTTCCAGTGATCAAGGGCGGTTTACATGGAACAAATTATGTATACTTCTGTATACTTTACATGGAACAGGAAACTTTCTAACTTTTTACATGGAACAGATTAACAAATTATGTGTACTACTGTATACATTACATTGAAACAGAGAAACTTTCTAACTTTTTACAGTAGTGACAGGTGTAAAAACTGTCCAAACTATTTACATAGGTTATTTACAAGTGATTCTATACAGTGGTTTACAAGATAATCGTGCATCATGTGAGTGTGGTGGAATTTATTTCCATTTTACCACGAATTTTGTGTGTGTGTGAGGGGGCTGTGTGAGGTTATCTAGTTGTGGTTTAGGGGGGTTCTGAGTTGGTGTGTCTGAGGATGTTGTGGAACAGAGCTAGGGGGGTAGGAGATTTGGAAGTGTTCAGAGAATAGATATGTTTTGAGTTCCTTCCGAAATTGGGCAAGGTCCTTTATGGAGCGGAGGTCTAGTGGGAGATCATTCCAGAGCATGGGGGCAGTGAACGAGAAGGCTCTGCCACTTGTGGATTTTTTAGTCTTCTTGAATGATTTTGGTATGTCAAGTGAGTGGACTGCATTTTGTCTGCGAGCTCTCGATTCAGATGGGGTCTGAAGTAATGTTGTTAGATGTGATGGGGCGAAGTCATTTAGAAGCTTGAATGTTGTTAGGAGAATTTTGTATTTGATACGGCTGTTTATAGGGAGCCAATGTAGTTCTAGGAGTATAGGGGTCACATGGTCTGTTAGGCGAGCTTTTATACATTTCTTTTCAGCTTGATACATGCGAACTTTCTATTGGTTCCAACGCCCCCTGCATTTGTCCAATCAGAGACCCCTCCTGGGCCTAGCACCCAGCTCCCTCCTCTAGGATTGTTCTAACAATGGTACAGTTTCTAGGTATGGATACAATTCTACTGCAAGGTCGTTTCTAGCTCTAGGAATGCAAGCATTGAAACATTTCTATCCTCAGAACACAAAAGAAAGTTTTATGAATTCATAAGAAACTTCTTATTAAGCAGTTTTAAAGCAACTTTCTCAGACTTCCACAGATTTTTGGTTCTTTACTAAGATGGTGGTGGGAATCAGGGCCTAACTTACAGGCCTTTCATATTTACAGGCTATCAAAGGCCATAGCCTACCACATGGCTACCCTTCCTTTTAAAAAAAAAAGGAATGCAAAAAAATCAACCTTGAGTCTAGGTCTCAATTTTCATCCTTAAAAAAAAATTCATATAACATCTAAAATCAGGACCGTGAACTACTGTCCCTGTTTTCTTTTTGCATGGTAGACATACACAAACAAATTGCACAAAACAAGTCCACAGTGTCTTCATCATGCATATACCATCATGCTGCACCCCTGTATATGGCCAGAATTTCTGAGTGTTTCTGGAAAGATCTGTCCTTTTCCTTCTAACATATTAGAAACTAATAAGCACGACCCCACAAACAGGAATAAAAGTGAAGTGTATCTTGAACAAACTTCAGAAGACTGTGTTCATGAGGAGCTAGCTAGCTAAAAGTAGGCAAAGAGATGGAGCCAGATGGGATACATCCAAGAATATTGAAGAAAGTTAGGGAACTTCTAACAGTTCCACTGTCTGACCTTATCAATGTTTCTTCAGAGCTGGGAGTGGTCCCAAAAGACTGGAGAAGGGCACATATGTTCCTTCTACACTAAAGTGGAAGTAGGGATGAGATTGAGAACTACAGGCTAGTTAGTCTGGTGAGTAAATAAATGGAAACACTGCTAAAACAGAGAATAGTGAGGTTTCTGGAAACCAATGAATTGCAGGATCCAAGCAGCATGGTTTTACTATAGGCAGGTCTTGTCAGACAAATCTGATTAATTTCTTTGACTCGGTGACTACAGAGTTGGACTGAGGGAAAGCAGTAGATGTGGTGTACTTAGATTTCGGAATGTCTTTGATACTTATCCACACAGGCTACTTATAAATAAATTGAGTGCCATAGGGATGGACTAATGTGTCCGACTGGGACAGAAATTGGTTGAGTGGGAGGCAACAAAGGGTAACTGGGTAAATGGAGCTAAGGGCAGTTTCTCCAAATGGGCTAGTTTTGCGCATACCATGACAGTCATGAACCTCACTTCTAAGCCAGGGTATGTAGAGTATGATCTCAGTATCAAATTTACTGCTAATGCTAGGCATGATACTTGCATCGTCCAAAGAAAGCCACCTTATGGAGTTTGTAAAATGTAACATGTATGGGTATTTTATCAAGATGTGAGTGGAAATTCTTCTTAAGCTCACTCTGAGGAGAAGGATGTTACCAGTGGTAGACTGCAGGGATCTGTCCTTGGCCCAATCCTTTTTCACATTTTGTTAAGTAATATTGCATAAGGGTGGTCGGGTAAGGGTTGCCTCTTTGCAGACGATACTAAAATCTACAATAGAGTAGACACCCAGGAAGGTGTAGAAAACATAAGGAGGGATTTAGCAAAACTTAAAGAATGGTTGTGAATTTGGCAGCTGAAATTTAATGGTAAAAAATGCAGGGTCATGCATTTGGGCTGCAAAACTCCAAGAGAGCAGTACAGTAGGATGAAGTACTTCTGTCCATGAAGGAAGAGCGGGAACTGAGGATGATTGTTTCTGATGATCTTAAAGTGGCTAAACAGGTAGAAAAGGCAATGGAGAAAGCCAGAATTATGCTAGGGTACATAGGGAAAGGAATAGCCAGCAGAAAGGAAGAGACAATAGTGCCCCAATATAAGTCTTGGTGAGACCTGATTTGGAATATTATGTGCAATTCAGGTAGACAAAGGTGAGTCGATTGATATAGTGTATCTGGACTTTCAGAAAGACTTTGAGACTTTTGGCAAAACTAAAAAGTCATGGAATAGGAGGCAGTGTACTACTGTGGATCAGGAATTGGTTAAAAGATAGAAAGCAGAGGGTAGGGCTAAATGGCCAATTTTCCCAATGGAGAAAGGTGAATAGTGGTGTACCCTAGGGATCTGTGCTGGGTCCGCTGCTTTTTGACATATTCATAAATGGCCTGGAAAAGGGAATAACGAGTGAGGTTATCAAATTTGCAGATGACACAAAACTATTTAAAGTAGTTAAAACCCAAGAGGATTGCGGAAATTTGCAAGAGAATCTTGATAAATTGGAAGACTGGGCATCCAAATGGCAGATGAAATTTAATGTGGACAAGTGCAAAGTTATGCACCTAGGAAAGAACAACCCTAACTATGGTTACACGATGCAAGGTTCCACATTGGGAACCACCACCCAGGAAAAAGATTTAGGCCTCATTGTGGATAACATGTTAAAACCCTCCGCCCAGTGTGCAGCAGCCAAGAGAACAAAGAGAATACTAGGTATCATAAGGAAAGGAATGGAAAATAAAACAAAGGATATTATAATTCCTCTGTATCATTCCAAGGTTCAACCACACCTTGAATACTGTGTCCAATTCTGGTCGCCATATCTTAAAAAGGATATAGCGCTATTAGAAAAGGTACAGAGAAGAGCCACCAAAATGGTAAAGAGGATGGAAGGATACTCCTATGAAGAGAGGCTAAAAAGGTTAGGGCTCTTCAACCTGGAAAAGAGACGGCTGAGGGGAGATATGATAGAGGTCTATAAATTAATGAATGGTGCGGAAGGGGTAAATGTAGATCGATTGTTTATGTCATCAGAATATAAAAAGACTAGGGGACATGCAATGAAGGACTAGAAAAAGGGACTGCTACTTCTGGAGAGAGATCTGCAATTATGAGTATATACTTCTGGGAATTTTCTGAAAGGACTTCTTTGTATTAAAGCTAATTAATCTGTGAACCCAGTGTTTTTGTTAAATCAAGTCAGGGCCTAGTAGCAGCAGTTAAAGTTTAAATTTAAAACACAGAAGATAACTTTCTGGTTACATTTCATACCCAGCAGAGAGCTTGTAGTTTAAATTTACTAGTCACTCAGGGCCTAGTATCAGCAAAGTACTTTTAGTTTAAATTTAAAACACAGAAGATAGCTTTCTGGTTAAATTTAGAACCCAGCAGAGAGTTTCTAGTTTAAATTTCATAATAAGTCAGAGCCTAGCAGCAACAAAGAGTTGTAATTTAAATCAAATCAGAATATAAATTGGCATAAAAGGCAAAACAGGGTCAGTACTCTTTGAGCAACAAATAAAGTCTTCTAGAGACCTTTACAAAGAGGCCTTCTACCTAGGGGGCAAGAGACCTGTGAAACCTTTTCAATAGGTGTTAACACCAGGTGGCAGGTCAAAGGCCATTTTGAAAGACTCCTTCTATCCAGGCAAGGACTGTTAATCACCCAGGAAGTTGGTCACAGCTTACCTCAGCAGCACAGGACAGGGTACTGTGTAGCAGCCCTCTTTTAATAAGTGTTATTTCCCTCCCTCCCTCCCCAACACCCACCCATCCCTGGGATAATCATAGCTTTATAGGTACTTACACATCTTAAAGGAAACGAGGTGCTCTCAGGTGAAGCTTGTTATCCAAATCAGTCATACACTAAGGATCTGAGATTAATTAAGCTTCAGGTGAACAAGGTATATTAGACGTATTAGGTACAGTTACATTAGTGTAAATATCCATAGCAACCCTTAGTAAGTAAAGAACTTAAAGATCTAAACACAAGTTTAAAACTAAGATGCAGACAGCAGTCCAGCAGCAAGTTGAGGGCTTTCCAGTCTTTTGCATTGAGTGTTACATGTATGATTTTCTCCCAGTTGGTGAGAGGTCTTACGTGTGCACTAGGCGCAAGGAGCTCTTTGCTCTCAGGGAACGAGTCCGTTCTCTAGAGGCTAGAGTAGCAGACTTGGAAGACATAAGAAAAACAGAGAGGTACATAGATGATACCTACAGGGATATAGTCCTGAAGTCCCACCTCCTGTCTGGCAGCATCCATGTTGCCATGGAGGAGAGAGGTCACGTGACAGGATAGCATCACCCTGGTGTGGCAGGAAGTGATCCTGTAACTAGGACCTGTCCTCCAGGTGATGAAAAACCCTCTCGCACCGAGGAAGTTTCTCCAGGGTCATGTGCCCATGAGGGAAGGGTTAGGACAGCCGTTATAGTTGGTGAATCGATCATTAGGCATGTAGATATCTGGGTGGCTGGTGGACGTGAGGATCGCCTGGTAATATGCCTGCCTGGTGTGAAGGTAGAGGACCTCACGCGCCACCTAGATAAGGTCTTACATAGTGCTGGGGAGGAGTCTGCTGTCTTGGTACATGTCGGTACCAATGACATAGGAAAATGTGGTAGGGAGGTTCTGGAGGCTAAATTTAGGCTTTTAGGTAGGAAGCTGAAATTCAGAACTTCCAGGGTAGCGTTCTCCGAAATGCTTTCCGTTCCACATGCAGGACCCAAAAGGCAGGCAGAGCTCCGGAGTCTCAATGCGTGGATGAGACAATGGTGCAGAGATGAGGGTTTTGGATTTCTTAGGAACTGGGGAACATTCTGGGGAAAGGAGGGGCTCTTCCGAAGGGATGGGCTTCACCTTAACCGGGATGGAACCAGGCTGCTGGCATTAACCATTAAAAAGGATATAGAGCAAGGAGGTGTTTAATGCCGCCAAACCTTCCCATAGCGTTTCAAGGGTAAACACCGCTGGTCGCTCCAAACAAGGGATCCTCGGAAGACTCCCAGCCCGATCAGACATACCGCCAGTTTCCACCTCCGATGGAACCACAACTTCACTGGACTCCGGTTGTCGTCTCGCTCCGGAAAGACACACCACTTCAATCGAGCCCCCCTTCACGCTCTGCCGCACAGGAGTACTCGTCGGAACCTCTGCTGGGATAGCAAGCTCGGCTGAGGCAACACTTCCGGGTCACGCTCTATGTTAGAGAGGACATTGAGTCAGAAAGGATTAAAGTTTTGCAGGAAACAAAATTTACTATAGAATCTCTATGGGTTGAAATTCCATGTAAAAAGGGGAAGGCAGCTGGGGTGTACTATCAACCGCCTGGCCAGAATGAACAAATGGATGATGAAATGCTCAAAGAAATCAAGGAAGCTAATAAAAGTTACAGCGCAGTAATAATCATGGGTGATTTCAATTACTCCGGTATCGACTGTGTCAGTGTCACAGCAGGACATGCTAGGGAGATAAAGTTCCTAGATGAAATAAATGCTGCTTCCTGGACCGACCAGAGGGGAAGCCATATAAGACCTAGTCCTTAGTGGAACACCAGATCTAGTGCAAGAGATAAGGGTGTCGGGGCCACTTAGCAATAGTGATCATAGCATGATCGCATTTGATTTAATTAGTGGAGGAGGGATAGTAAGGAAATCCACAGTACTACCTTTTAACTTTCGAAAGGGAGACTATGATAAAATGAGTAAAATAGTTAAGAAAAAAACGAAAAGGAGCAGTTGCAAAGGTTAAAGACTTACACCAAGCTTGGGTGTTGTTGAAAAATACTATCTTGGAAGCCCAGACCAGCTGTATTCCACGCTTTAAGAAAAGTGGAAGGAAGTCCAAAAAACTGCCAGCATGGTTTAAAGGTGAGGTCAGAGAGGCTGTTGTTGCCAAAAAAGCATCTTTCAGGCAATGGAAAAAAGAGCCAAACAATGAAACCTGGAAACAGCACAAGCACTGGCAAGTCAAATGTAAGGCATTGATAAGGCAGGCAAAGGGAGAATTTGAGGAGAAGCTTGCTGCGGAAGCAAAAACGCGAAATAAAGACTTTCATAGCAGTTGGTCCATTAGATGATAAAGGGGTTAAAGGGGCACTGAGAGGCAACAAGGCGATAGCGGAGAGACTGAATGAATTCTTTGCTTCGGTCTTTACCGTATTTTCGCGCATATAATGCGCATCCGCATATAATACGCACCTGCATATAATGCGCAGAAATTGGGCTTTTATGTAATAAAGTTCTCACATTACGCGCCCTCGCTTATAGCGCGCATGTGCCTCTGATTGACTAGCTCGAGAATTGTTTTATTGTGAATGCCCTTTCAGATCAATGAATGTCTCCAGCTTTTAAATGTTTACAATAATTATACATGTAACTACTGTCACGGGGTAGAGCAGGAATTACCAATGGAAACAGAAAGAGCAGGGCTAGGTAGATCTGAAGCTGACAGATCCAAGCACATGTTGCAGGGTTGCTATAAGCAACCATGGAAAACAAAGGTAACCAGAGGTAGAACGTGCTCCTGCAAAGGATTACCTCATCCTCAATCAGTTAATGAAAGGCAGCTGAGAGCAGGGCAAGGTCAACAGAATGCAGGTAGTGACGCAGTTAAAATGCATACAGAGTCACTTACCGGGAGAGCTAAACAGGATTTCTCAGAGAGCAGAGCTAAGCAGGATTTCTCAGAGAGCAGAGCTAACGAGGATTTCTCAGAGAGAGGAGCTAACTGGGATTTCTCAGAGGAGAGAGACACTAAAGATACTACAACAGCTGGGGCAGAAAAGGAGAATACTTCTCATTGGAGTTGGTATAAAGTTCCTAAGGAAAGAATATCCAAGGGCAATTGCAGGGTGCTAGGAAGCACGGAGCAAGAGGCCAGTGAAAAGAATCACAGAGGGATTCAATCCAACAGGAAAGAGAAACCCTTGAGAGACGGTCCTTCTGCTAACAGGTACCCAGAAAACAGTAAGGGGTTTAGAAGGGACACTTACCTGTATAAAAACCAGCCAGTGGCTAGAGGCAGTAAAAAGCCTGCTTTTAGAAGTATCAATGCTGACTTTCCATGCTGTAAAAGCTCGAGAGAAATCCTCCCTGAGGACTGGCTGAAAGCCTGTAATAGAGAGGGCCTTAGAAGCATAAGTTTTCCCTCTACACAACTAGGAAGGTTGGGTCCCCTAGGGGCAGACTGTGAGAAATACGGTAACTTCCCATCCTACCTTGGTGAAGGGGGGAAGGGAAGTCTTGCAGAAGACGGAGGCTTGCACAGCCAAGAAAGGAGACACAGCTGTTCAGAGAGTAGCAACCAGGGAAGCTACGAGGCAATGGACTTTGAATTAGCTGGATAATACAGAGGTATCTCAAATGGAATGTGCTTTGACCCTGGCTAATGAGGTGTCTTCCTTATGCTAGGCGGTGCTAAGAAGATAACCTTTTAAAGAAAAAGGATTTCTGAAAACTACCTGTATAAATTTAGTAGCTGTTATATTTTGAGTTAAGCTGAAATGAAGCACTTTTGGTTCCAGTAGTATTTTTATTTGTACCAGAAAACATGGTCTGTTTCTGTTAATTTCTCACGTGCAAAAATCCACCCGGAAAGGGATAATAAAAATACCTCTTACTAAAAAGCCTGGCTGCTCGTCACAACTACAACCTTTAGAACGGCTAGTGGGAGATAATTCCCAGGGGGCCCTAAAAGAGCCCCAGCTACATTAAAGAAGAGGCCCCACTGAAAGTCCCCTAGGCTGCCTCCTAGCGGGGTAAGTAGGTGGGTGACACTACTCATTTAACTATAAAGGTTCTACAGTCATATTCTGATTTTCATTAAAGTTCACTGTTGGTTACAATTTGTGGCAGAGATTTTATATCTTGAATGCAGCTCCCTGTAAAAAACATTTGGTATAGTGCGCGCCCACAAATAACGCGCGAGAGGGTTGCGCGGTAGGTAAAAACGCATATAGCGCGCATGTTATATGCGCGAAAATACGGTACTGAGGAAGATGTAGGGATGTTACCCATGACTGAAGTGGTATTTAAAGGTGCAGAAGAATTGAAGGAAATATCGATACATCGGGAAGATGTATTACAACTATTAGATAAAATGAAGAGTAGCAAATCACCTGGGCCGGATGGTATACATCCAAGGGTGTTGAAAGAACTGAAATATGAGATTGCAGACCTGCTATTAGTAATCTGTGAAATTTCATTAAAATCATCTGCAATACCTGAAGAATGGAGGATCGCCAATGTAACGCCAATTTTTAAAAAGGGTTCCAGGAGTGATCCGGGAAACTACAGACCGGTGAGCCTGATGTCAGTACCGGGAAAAATGGTAGAAACCATCATAAAGAACAAAATTACTCAACATGTAGATAGTCATGGACCTAATGGGAGACAGCCAACATGTCTTTAGACAAGGAAGATCTTGTCTTACTAATCTGTTGTGTTTTTTTGAAGGTGTGAATAAACAGGTGGACAAAGGTGAGTCGGTTGATATAGTGTATCTGGACTTTCAAAAAGCCTTTGACAAGGTCCCTCATCGGAGACATCTGGCAAAACTAAAGAGTCATGGGATAGGAGGCAGTGTACTATTGTGGATCAGGAACTGGTTAAAAGATAGAAAGCAGAGGGTAGGGCTAAATGGCCAATTTTCCCAATGGAGAAAGGTGAATAGTGGTGTACCCCCAGGGATCTGTGCTGGGTCCGCTGCTTTTCGACATATTCATATATGACCTGGAAAAGGGAATAACTATGGTTACACGATGCAAGGTTCCACATTAGCAACCACCACCCAGGAAAAAGATTTAGGCATCATTATGGATAACATGTTAAAACCCTCTGCCCAGTGTGCAGCGGCGGCCAAAAGAGCAAATAGAATGCTAGGTATCATAAGGAAAGGAATGGAAAATAAAACAAAAGATATTATAATGCCTCTATATCGTTCCATGGTGAGACCGCACCTTGAATATTGTGTGCAATTCTGGTCGCCGTATCTTAAAAAGGATATAGTGTTATTAGAAAAGGTTCAGAGAAGAGCCACCAAAATGGTAAAGGGATATGGAAGGATACTCCTATGAAAAAAGGCTAAAAAGGTTAGGGCTCTTTAACCTGGAAACGAGACGGCTGAGGGGAGATATGATAGAATTCTATCAATTAATGAACGGAGTGGAACGGGTAAACGTAGATTTATTGTTTATGTTATCAGAATATAGAAAGAATAGGGGACATGTAATGAAGCTACAGGGTAAACTATTTAAGACTAATAAAAGAAAATATTTTTTCACTCAACGTGTAATCAAACTCTGGAATTTGTTACCAGAGGATGTAGTAAAGGCTGTTAGTGTAGCTGGGTTTAAAAAATGTTTGGACAAGTTCCTGGAGGAAAGGTCCATAAACCATTATTAAGAAGGGACCCAGGATATCAATGCTTGACCCAGTACAAGCATAATGGAACCTGTGTCTTTTGGGGAAACTGCTAGGTACGTATGACCTAGATTGGCTACTGTTGGAAACAGGATACTGGGCTTGATGAACCTTGGTCTGACCCAGTATGGCATATCTTATGTTCTTAAGGTCTGTATATCACGCCAATGGAAATAGATTTCTCTTTCCCTCTTTCTCGTTTAACCCACAGTGCCTCCTCTCTCCCTTTTAAGCTATGTAACTGCAATGTAGTTTAAAGCCCTCTTCAGTAGATTAGCCAGTCTGCTACTGAAGACACGTTGACCTATCTTGGACAGATGAACGCCATTTCTCCTCTGCAACCCTTGGAACAGCATCCCATGGTCCAGGAAACCAAAATGCTCTCGATGACACCATCCACACAGCCATGCATTCATCTCCAGGATGCGAGCTTCTCCGCCTTGGCCTTTACCCTCAACAGGGAGGATTGAAGAGAACACCACCTGCGCCCCTATCTGCTTCACCCTCTGTCTCAGAGCCATGAAGTCACTTTTGATATGCTCAGAGGGATACCTGGCAGTATAATTTGTGCTGACATGGATTAGCAACATTGGGTAATAGTAATAGTCAGTGGGCTTGATGAGTCTTGGCAAACTCTCTGTAACATCTCGGATTTTGGCACCTGGCAGACAGCATATCTTTCTGGACATGAAGTCTGGTCGGCAGATGGATGCCTCAGTACCCCTCAGAAGAGAGTCATCAACCATCACAACCCTTCGCTTCCTTGTGGTCACTGATTCTGCAACTTTGGGGCACTTGAGCTCTGATTCTTCCCTTTCCAGGGATGCTTTCACCTCCTCCACTTCCAGGGCTTCATCTTCCAGCTGCTCCCATCCCGCTAATGACTGCTTGAGGTACTGTCCCATCCTGACAAAGTTAGATTTCCTAAAGTCTAAATCAGTCCTAGTGCTAATACTCAACCATACCATCTGATGATCACTGGATGCGAGATGACCACACATTATTTATTTATTTTATTTATTTATCCATATTTATATACCACCTTATCCTTCGATCAAAGAGGTTTACAATAAAAACAAATAGTAATATTAAAAATTTGGTAAAAAGGGCCAAGTTGGAAAATTAAAAGGGAAAGACATTAACAAATAAAAAATTAGAAAAAATATAACAATAGAATAATTCACTAAAAAAAAACCAAAGTAATCCATAAACAAAAATGTTTTTAACATTAAACGGAAGTCTTTTATATCCCTTGTAGATCTCATTTGATCAGAAAGAGAGTTCCAAATAGCAGTAGCAGCAAGTGAAGGGGCTCTTCTGATAGTAGACTGATTAGATCATTGAAATTCAGCAGGTGTAATGAGCCTGTTTAACATGTTGGAACGCCTGGGACTTGTACTCGGATCCTTGATTAATAAGCTTTGATGGACTGCAGCTTAGGTATTGTAATAGATTTGGTGGATAATAAGTGCTGCTTTATACTGTACACGTGAGATGATGGTAAGCCAGTGTAGTTACTATGTTACTCATAATAATCCTGGCTGCTGTATTTTGGATTAGTTGAAGAGGGTAGAGGGACTGTATTGGAAGACCCTGATAAAATGAATTAGCATAGTCTGTGATAGGAGTAATTACTGATTGGCACACAGTACGGAAATGATCATTGCTCAGAATAGGTTTTAGTCAACGAATGATTTTTAACCTGTGATGCGCTTTGGATGCAGTTTTAAGAATGTGCATACGTAAAGACAGATTTTCGTCAAGGATAACACCTAGATACTTTACTTCTTATTTTACTGCAATCAATTTATCATATCAGAAACAGCACCAGGTCCTGTATGGCCCCCTCATATGTGGGTTCTGTTACCAGTTGCTAGAATGGTTCTCCCTGTAAAGAATCCAGGATCTTCCTACTTCTAGATGACACCACAGCAGGGATGTTCCAATCAATATCTGGCATACTAAAATCACCTATCAGCAATACCTCTCCTATCAAAGCAATACTGTGAATGTCTTCAATTAAATATCTATCCACGTCTTCTGCCTGTGAAGGAAGTCTGTATATAACATCAATGCAAATGGATGCTCCATTCCCTCTTTCCAATTTAACCCACAATGCCTCCTCCTTCTCTCATAAGCCCTGCAATTCTGTAGTTTTAATATTATCTTTTACATATAGTGCCATTCTTCCTCTTTTTTTCCTAGTCTGTCCTTCCTGAATAAATTATAGCCTGGTATAAGTACATCCCAGTCATGGTTCTCTGTGAACCATGTCTCCGTAAGATTAAATTAGACTTACCTGCTAATTGTAGTTCCTGGAGAACCTCTAGTCTAGTCCCGGAATCCTTGGGTTGTCACCTCATCCAGCAGCTTTGGAGACTGAGAAACTTGATTGTTGTGATGTCACTGGCATATAAGCGCTGGCACCACCTCTTCTCACCAGTTAACCTATTGACAAAGCAGACTCACCGGAGCAACAAGTAAAGAAATAGAAAACATCAAGGCAAGGATGCCCCAAAAACTTTGTACACAAAAAACTCCTCGGCTATTGACTACGCCATGAGGTCCATCGTTCCCCCTAACACGAAGGACTACACCCCAGAATTCGAACAGAATTGGCGCTTGGCTAACCAAACTGACCGCCGCACAACCACTTGGCTTACCTGTATTGACGCTCCTGCTTCAGGCCCTGTAAAAACATCCTCTAGGGCAGGAAGCGGGACTAGACTAGAGGTTCTCCAGGAACTACAATTAGCAGGTAAGTCTAATTTAATCTTCCTGATCGTCCCTCTAGTCTAGTTCCGGAATCCTTGGGATGTAACAGAGCAGTGAAACAATCAACGGGAGGGACCTGCCAACCCCACCTGAAGCACCGCCGAACCAAAACAGGTATCTCTTTGCGCCTGTACATCAAGCTGGTAATGCTTCACAAAAGAATGCGCAGAAGACCACGTCGCCGCCCGACAAATGTCCTCCAACGGCACCAAGCTACACTCTGCCCAGGACGCGGCTTGCGCTCTAGTGGAATGAGCTCGCAATCCATCCGGAACCCAACGGCCGCGTAAGAGATACCCTGAGGAAATCGCCTCCTTCAACCAGCGCGCAAGCGAACCCTTAGAGGCGGCCTCACCCCGTCTAGGCCCCGCAAAAAGCACAAACAATCGGTCCGACTTTCGAAAACTAGCTGTCCTGGTCAAATACAACTGCAATGCTCGCTTAACATCCAAGCGATGTCGCTGTCCCACAGCCCGATCCGCCTTCTTTGCCGCAAACACTGGCAAAGACACCGCCTGATTCAAATGAAACCCCGAGACGACCTTAGGCAAGAAGGATGGCACGGTCCGTAACACTACTTTGGAATCGGAGAAAGACAGAAAGGGCTCTCTACAGGACAGCGCCTGCAACTCCGACACCCGCCTAGCCGAAGCAATGGCCACTAGAAACACCACCTTCAGGGAGAGATCTTTCAGCGTCGCCTCCGCCAAGGGCTCAAAAGGTGCCTTAACCAAGGCCTCCAAGACCAAAGGCAGATCCCAGGACGGAACGACCCGCCTACAGGGCGGTCTCAGTAAGGACACCGCTCTCAAGAACCGCTTCACATCCATATGAGAACCTAGCGAACTGCCAAGAACCTTACCCCTGTAACAGGCCAACGCTGCCAACTGGACCTTCAATGAAGAAGCCGCTAAGCCCTTCTGAAAGCCGTCCTGTAAGAAGGCGAGCACCTGCGGTATCGACGCCCGAAACGGCCGAAACTGCCGCTCTGCACACCAAGCTTCAAAGATACGCCATACCCTAACATACGCCAAGGACGTAGACCGCCGCCTCGCACTCAAAAGGGTCGTTATCACTGCCCCCGAATAACCCTTCGCCCGCAACTGTGCCCTCTCAATAGCCAGGCTGTAAGCGAGAACCGATCCACTTGGGGCATGCAAAGGGGTCCGTGGGTTAAGAGATCCCTCCGAACTGGAAGCCGCCAGAGCCCCTCCACCACGAGGCGCACCAGGTCCGCATACCACGGCCTTCGCGGCCAATCCGGAGCAACTAAAATCACACACCCCCTGTGTAACTCGATGCGCTGAAGCACTCGACCGATCAACACCCAAGGGGGAAAGACATACAGAAGCTGACCCTGCGGCCAAGCCTGCACGAGGGCGTCGAGACCCTCGGACATCCTTTCCCTTCTCCTGCTGAAGAAACGCGCGACCTGCGCCGACTGAAATGTCACCATGAGGTCCATGACCGGAACCCCCTAGCGACGCACCAACGCCTGAAAGACCTCCGGATGAAGACTCCACTCCCCCGGGTCCACCTTCACACGACTCAAAAAGTCCGCCTGCACATTGTCCACCCCGGCGACGTGTGCGGCGGAGATGGCCACCAGATGCTGTTCCGCCCACTCGAACAAAGCCTCCGCCTCGGCCTCGAGCGCCACACTGCTGGTGCCGCCCTGCCGATTGACATAGGCCACCGCCGTCGCATTGCCGAGAATACTCGAACAGCCTGCCCTTGAAGGAGCGGCCGAAACTCCTGCAACGCCAGCGCTACTGCCCGCAACTCCAACCGGTTGATGGACCACTCCGCCTCCTGAGCAGTCCACACTCCCTGCGCTATGCGACCTTGACAATGGGCTCCCCAGCCTTGAAGACTGGCATCCGTGGTAAGCGCTGTCCAAGCCGGCGGTTCCAACGACATGCCCTTTTCTAGATTTCCGGGATTCAACTACCATTGCAGGGCTTGGCGTGTCTGCGGAGGACAGACCAACCTCTGGGACAAGGAATCTCTCTGATGGGACCATCGTCTCAACAACGCCCTCTGCAGAGGACGCATCTGAGCCCGCGCCCACGGAACCACATCCAGCGTCGCCGCCATGGTCCCCAACACCCGCAGGTACTCCCAGGCGGTCGGACTGTGCCTGTCGAGGAAACGAATGATCAACTGTCTGAGCGCTACTCCCCGATGACGAGGAAGAAATACGCGACCACACTCCGTGTTGAACCGAGCCCCCAGATATTCGAGGTTCTGCGACGGCTGCAACTGGCTCTTTGCGCCATTGACCACCCACCCGAGGCTCTGTAGCATCGCCACCACTTTGGCCGTGGCCGAAACACTCTCGGCTCGAGACTTCGCCCTTATCAACCAATCGTCCAGGTACGGGTGAACCAACACCCCGTCCTTTCGCAAGGCCACCGCAACCACCACCATCACCTTGGTAAAGGTCCGCGGCGCGGTGGCCAAGCCAAAGGGCAGCGCCTGAAACTGAAAATGACCCATCAGGACCGCAAACCTGAGGAACGTCTGATGCTCTGACCGAATCAGAATATGAAGGTACGCCTCCGCCAGGTCCAAGGACGTCAAAAACTCTCCTTTTTGCACCGCTACAATAACCGATCGGAGGGTCTCCATACGGAAGTGGGACACTCGGAGACAGCGATTCACTCCCTTTAGATCCAGGATGGGACGCCACGTTCCCTCCTTTTTCGGCACGACAAAGTAAATGGAGTATCGACCGCTTCCTAATTGGTCTATGGGAACCGGTACCACCGCTTCGAGCGCCAGAAGCCGCTGCAGCGTTCCCTGCACTGCCGCGAGCTTTCCCCTGGACTTGCATGGGGACCGAACGAAGGAATCGGCTACCGGACACTGCAACTCCAAGGCATAACCGTCCCTGATCACCTCCAAGACCCACTGATCGGACGTGAGCTGGACCCAGGCAGGGTAAAAGTCCCGCAACCGACCCCCCACGGGAACTAACCCCACCTGGGCCCGCCTGCCTTCATTGTGACTTTCTGAAGGAGGAGGAGGAGAAGGAGGAGGAGGAGGACGAGGATGCCGCAGGCGCAAATCCCCTGTTCGCCCCACAAAATCCCTGAAACCCCTGTCCGCGGGCAGGGAAACGACCCCACTGCCCCTGACCAAACCTCGGGGTACGAAAACGGTGAAAATCCCGCTGCTGACTCCGAAGGCTGAAGCCGGAACGACTGTTTCTGTTTGTCTTCCGGCAACCTACCCCCCTTGGACTCTCCTAAATCCTTCACCAACTTCTCTAAATCCTCTCCATAAAGTAACTTGCCACGAAATGGGAGCTTACTCAACCGAGCCTTAGAAGAACCATCGGCCGCCCAATTATGCAGCCAAAGGCACCTCCTAGCCGCTACTACCGAAGCCATACTCTTCGCTAGCCCTCGGATCAGATCGTAATGAGCATCTGCGAGATAGGCCGCGCCAGACTCCAGTCTGGCCGCCTCCTCGCTCTCCTCCACCGAGTCCGCACCCTGAACGTGTTGCGCCCAGCGCAGACAGGCACGCGTGACCCAAGCACCACAAATAGACGCCTGTAAAGATAACGCATTAGCGTCAAAGACCTGCTTAAGCAAGGATTCTAACTTACGGTCCTGCACATCCTTAAGCGCCGCCGCCCCCTCTACGGGAATGGTGGTTTTCTTAGTAACAGCTGAAACCGCTGCGTCCACCTTTGGTGCTTTAAACAAGTCGCGATCCTGATCCATCAACGGGTAAAGCCGCGACATCACCCTAGAACCCTTGAGCACGGCCTCGGGCATATCCCATTCTTCCTGAATCATTTCCTTAAACACCCGATGCACCGGGAAAGCCCTCTGCGTCGTGCGGAAGGCCTGAAGCAAAGGATCTTCCAGGGCAGAATCCTCCGTAGGCCCCGCCGCAGGCATATTCAAAGTTTTAAGGGACTCCGCAATGAGTGCCGGTAACTCCTCCCTACGGAAAACCCGGACCACTCTCTCCTGATCTTCTTGATCCTTTATCTCACCTTCCTCGAGGTCCTCATCCAGACCCTCATCCAGGCCTGTTTCCTCAGCCTGCAAGTCATCTGACAGGACTGATTGGTCACCCCTATCCCTGTCTAGTCTGGCCTTCTTACTCATACCATTCCCAAGGATAGGAGAACCTGATCTCTTTCCTCGAAGACTCTCCCCGGACGACCCCGCCACCGGCGCCTCCGGTGAAGCCCCTAATGCTTTTTGAATTAGGGTCAAAAAGTCTGAGGAAAAGATAGCCGCCAGGCTTCCAGACACCGGCATTTGTGGCAGTGTAGGAAGTGAAGCTGACGAAGTCAAGGGCCCCGACTCAGGAACCGGTAGAGGAGGCAGACCTGGATCAAGAACCTCTATCAAATCATCCTTCCCTACTGCCGCCATTTCAGCAGGGGTATCAACCGCCCCCGACTCCAGACTACAGTCCTTACAGATGCCAGCTGACGTCACTGAACTCCTCCGGGCACCACACAACATGCAAAGCTGCTTGGCTGGCATAGCTTGCCGCCCTAGCAGGATCCCGTTGGAAATCTCTCTCAGCGCCTAATGGAATGCTTAAAATAAGTCAATCAAGTTTTTTGTTTTTTTGGGGTTTTTTTGCAATATTCCAAGGCGGGCGGCAGGCCGCGGTGAAGACAACTAGAGGACAAAACTGAAAACCCCCGCTAAATGCGGCTGCCGAAGCCCCCTAAGAAGCAGAGCAGCCTTAACCGTTCGCAGCGAGTTTTCCCGCGCGAAAACATGCGGCGCGGCCTGCCTCCCCGAGAAACAGGCCGTAATCGCAGAGCAGGGCACTTACCTTTGCAGATGCTGCTTTCCCCTTCAAAACTGAGTCAGCGCGATCTGAACTGCACCCCGGCACCGGAGCCTCAGACCGCTGCTTTAGGGGAGTTCCGCCGACAACACCGGACACGGGCAGGCTGGCTCAAGCGCTTGCAGGCAGCACTTCTGCTCGCTGAGACCAGCCCCCTCCGACTAGCTCCTGAGGCTGCGCAAATGCCCTGGTAACCAGGCGCGGGTCTCCTGAGCCCGCTGAGACCGGGAAAAGGAAACCAAAGAAATGAACAACGAAAATAACAAAGAAAATAACAAAAGGGGAACCGAGGACCTCAGGGCAATCAACAGACAGGCAAGTCTTCTGAAATTGATCCCCCCCCCCCCCCCGGAAATAACCCCCTAACCAGCCAACAGCCCCTTAAAGCTGTTGCTGTGGTAACTCAAACAGATTACAAAGCCAATCTCAAAATAAAGCTTAATTGTTCCTCAAGTGAGCCCTGAAACCCTTGGGCTCACCACCTCTCAAGCTGCTTTGGAGACTGATAACTGGTGAGAAGAGGTGGTGCCAGCGCTTATATGCCAGTGACATCACAACAATCAAGTTTCTCAGTATCCAAAGCTGCTGGATGAGGTTGACAACCCAAGGATTCCGGGACTAGACTAGAGGGACGATCAGGAACTACCACTAAATCCAAGTCAGCTTCTAGATAGACCATGTGGTCTTTTTCTGTCATTATATTTCTCTGTTTCTTTCATTAAAGCTTCAACATCCGGAATCTTATTTCCCATACTACAGGCATTAATACACACCACTTTCCAGGTCCCTTTTTACCCATGTCTACAGAGGTATTTGATGTTTTACTTACCTGAGGGCTTTCACTTACCTGGGGGCTTTCTTCACCCGTCCGCAGCAAATATATTTTAAAGTCCTCTTTAGTAGGTTAGTCAGTCTGTTGCGGAAAACACTTTAACTCTTTTTGGATAGGTGGACACCATTTCTACTCAGCAGCCCTTGGAAGATCATCCCATGGTCCAGGAAACCAAAACGCTCTTGATGACACTATCCATGCAGCCATGCATTCATCTCTAGGATGCAAGCTTCTCTGCCTTAGCCTTTACCCTCAACAGGGAGTATTGAGGAGAACACCACCTGAGCACCTATCTGTTTCACCTTCTCTCCCCAGTGCCATGAAGGCATTCTTGATACATTTGGAGGGATACCTAGTAGTATCATTTATGCCGACATGGATAAGCAGCATTGAATAATAGTCAGTATGCTTGATGAATCTCAGCAAACTCTCCAAAACGTCTCAGATTCTGGCACTTGGCAGACAGCACACCTCCCAGGACAGCAAGTCTGGTTGGCAGATTGATGCTGAGCAGCGGCTAATCAGAGCCTGCGGCTGACCAGAGGCTTGCAGTGTCACACAGGTCGCAACTTCGGGGGTCAGGCAGCTGATTGGGTACGTGACCGCTGGGGGCCTGCTGAACAGTCGGGCCCCACGTGAGGAATTTTCTCCTTTCTATTTTTGGTGATAGGGCTGGTCCCGGCAGGGGATAACTGTTCCTGGCGAAGTGGGGGGGAAAAGACTGTGTGGGAAGAGGCATAGGTGGGAGTTGTTGCTGAAAGGAACAAATGGAGGACAGGTGAAACGTAGCAGCACTCTGGCATGGCAAGAAGAAACTGAGACTCCGGAGGGCGGGAAGTGGTACGCATGCTTACAAAGTCCCAAAGACCTTTTTGTGCTGGGGGAGAGTCCGGCACACCTGGCTCCATCAAGGATGTCACCCAATACAATACAGTATGCCTGCATCACCCTACTTGTCTCCAGAAAAAAAAATAACTTTCTGCTATGCAACTACAAAACAAATCTGTTGGCAGAATAGTAGAAAAAAGTTATTAAAATAAAATTGACCCCTTTTAAGAACTCTCAGGTAGAGAAGTTATATCTAGAGCAACAGATTCATCTTGCTTGCAATGGAGACCCTATAGATTGGCCCTTGTACAGTGCATTGCAAAAGTATTCTTTCTCTCTGTATTGTCCTGTTTTGTAGCATCTCAATCAATAAGAACTCATTCAACAATTAACCTATGTATCACAAATGAACATCTGTTTGAGTGTCTTTCCACAAGCCTCAGAAAACAACCCACAAAAGCACCACAATATCAAAGAATATTGAATAATCTCTTGAGTGTGTGCAGGGGTGTATCACATCAACGGCTTAGGAATTATGAAGACCTGATGAAACCATTTATAATTCACCAAATATAATAAAAAAGTACTTAGCTCTTGAGCTCTTGAGCAATATTGAATAGTCTCGGTCTTCATAAATTTTTGTTGTTGTTGTTTTTATGCTGTTATTCCTTTTTTTGTCATTTCTTTTTTATATAAAACATATCACGTTTCAGCTTGCCTGAACCTCCATTGTTAGGAGGAAGGCAATGTCCCAACGCCAAATTTGAAGGCGCCCTTTCGTTTCTCCACTAGGGGTTTATCAAGGGACTGGATCAGCAACAAAATCTGAAGAGAAAAATGACATCATCAATGACAAAGTAATACCTTTCATAGTAATATCTTCGAAAAAAGAATATAAACAGCGTTGTTAATTTGGCAAAACCTTATTTTGAAAAAACTATAATCAGAAAAACAGTATAAAGGAACCTGATGGCAGCATAAGTCCAAACCAACAATCACCCGTGTCTTCTTCGGGAAGGCAAAGAACGCCGCGCATGCGCTGAACAGCAGAAACATCTCCATTTTTAAAGACCAAAAAACAGGTGTTAAATAATTAAGCATTAAAGGCAGGCAGACCACTCAATATTAAAATTCAGACCCCGTGGTTGAACCGTGTCCAGCCGGTGAATCCATCTTTGTTCACGATACAATAGTAACTGGTCACGCGATCTCCCCATTCCTTCCTGCAATACCTGCTCGATAACCCAACAACGAAGCTGGGAAAATGTATGGCGCTCTGTCGAGCAGTGTTCAACCAATGGGGCTTCTCTCCGAACGCAGCGCAAAGGGCTTTCATGTTCTTTCATCCTGATTTTAAAGGAACGGATTGTCTTGCCTATGTATAATAAACCACAAGGAAACTGCTCCGATATTCATAAATATAAACAACATTCGCAACAGTTAAAATTGAATTTTTTAAGTAGGAGTTATCCCAACAGCATTGTACAAAAAGCATATCAACGAGCTTTATATAACAACCGAGATTTACTATTACTTCCTAAACCACCGGTGGAGCATTTTGAGAAAGAGGGTCCCATTAATTTTGTTACACACTATTCTCCGGTTAGTTTCCAAATACAGAAAATCTTAAAGAAATATAGCCCGATACTACATACTGTTCCAGGTCTTCAAGAAAAAGCAATTCGCTGTGTGTGGAGACGTAGTCGGAATTTACAGGAATATGTGAGCCCTACAAAACTTCGTTCGACTGAATTCACAGTCACTAACACAGTTTCTACGGGCCACAGTAAATGTGGCCATTGTAGTATTTGTGCTATTACTTTGGAATGTACTGAATTTTATTATCATGATATTACCTACACACTTAAGCAAGTGACCACTTGTGATTCTACTTATGTAATCTATGCCGTGGAATGTCCTTGTGGTTTATTATACATAGGCAAGACAATCCGTTCCTTTAAAATCAGGATGAAAGAACAAGAAAGCCGTTTGCGCTGCATTCGGAGAGAAGCCCCATTGGTTGAACACTGCTCGACAGAGCGCCATACATTTTCCCAGCTTCGTTGTTGGGTTATCGAGCAGGTATTGCAGGAAGGAATGGGGAGATCGCGTGACCAGTTACTATTGTATCGTGAACAAAGATGGATTCACCGGCTGGACACGGTTCAACCACGGGGTCTGAATTTTAATATTGAGTGGTCTGCCTGCCTTTAATGCTTAATTATTTAACACCTGTTTTTTGGTCTTTAAAAATGGAGATGTTTCTGCTGTTCAGCGCATGCGCGGCGTTCTTTGCCTTCCCGAAGAAGACACGGGTGATTGTTGGTTTGGACTTGCGCTGCCATCAGGTTCCTTTATACTGTTTTTCTGATTATAGTTTTTTCAAAATAAGGTTTTGCCAAATTAACAACGCTGTTTATATTCTTTTTTCGAAGATATTACTATGAAAGGTATTACTTTGTCATTGATGATGTCATTTTTCTCTTCAGATTTTGTTGCTGATCCAGTCCCTTGATATACCCCTAGTGGAGAAACGCAAGGGCGCCTTCAAATTTGGCGTTGGGACATTGCCTTCCTCCTAACAATGGAGGTTCAGGCAAGCTGAAACGTGATATGTTTTATATATAAAAAAGAAATGACAAAAAAAGGAATAACAGCATAAAAACAACAACAACAAAAATTTATGAAGACCGAGACTATTCAATATTGCTCAAGAGCTCAAGAGCTAAGTACTTTTTTATTATATTTGGTGAATTATAAATGGTTTCATCAGGTCTTCATAATTCCTAAGCCGTTGATGTGATACACCCCTGCACACACTCAAGAGATTATTCAATATTCTTTGATATTGTGGTGCTTTTGTGGGTTGTTTTCTGAGGCTTGTGGAAAGACACTCAAACAGATGTTCATTTGTGATACATAGGTTAATTGTTGAATGAGTTCTTATTGATTGAGTTGTATTTATCATTCACAAAATTTGGCCGTTTAGGTATTTAGTAACCCTGTTTTGTAGCATAACAACCTGGAATTAAAATGGAGTTTTGGAGGTTAGCACCATGTGACATACACAACATGCCTACAACTTTGAAGGTGCAAAATATCCTTTATTGTGACATAAACAATAATTAAGACAAAAAAAAAACTGAAAGCAGGAGTGTGCATATGTATTCACCCCCCAAAGTCAATACGTTGTACAGCCACCTTTCGCTGCAATTACAGCTGCAAGTCTCTTGGGGTATGACTCTATTAGCTTAGCACATCTAGCCACTGGGATTTTCACCCATTCCTTAAGGCAAAACTGCTCCAACTCCTTCAAGTTAGATGGGTTGTGTTGGTGTACAGTAATCTTCAAGTAATGCCACAGATTCTCAATTGGATTGAAATCTGGGCTTTGACCAGGCCATTCCAAAACATTTAAATGTTTCCCTTTAAACCAGCTTTAGCAGTATGTTTAGGGTCATTGTCCTGCTGGAAGGTGAACCTTCGTCCCAGTCTCAAATCTCTGGCAGACTGAAACAGATTTTCCTCAAGAATTGCCCTGTATTTAGTACCATTCATCATTCCTTCAATCCTGACCAGTTTTCCTGTCCCTGCCAATGAAAAACATCCCCATAGCATGATGCTGCCATCTCCATGTTTCACTGTAGAAATGGTGTTCTCGGGGTGATGGGAAGTGTTGGGTTTGCACCACACATGGTGTTTCCCATAATGGCCAAGAAATTCACATTTCGTCTCATCTGACCAGAAATCCTTCTTCCGTGTATTTAGGAGGTCCGCCACATACTGTTGTGCAAACTTCAAACGTGTTTTCTTATTTCTTTCTTTAAGCAATGGCTTTTTTCTGGCCACTCTTCCATAAAGCCCCACTCTGTGGAATGTATGGCTTAAAGTAGTCCTATGGACAGATACTCCCATCTCCGCTGTGGATCTTTGCAGCTCCTTCAGTGTTATCCTTGGTGTCTTTGTAGCATCTCTGATTAATACTCTCTTTGCCCGGTTTGTGAGTTTTGGTGGGCGGACTTCTCTTGTCAGGTTTGTAGTGATGCCATATTCTATTTTGTTATAATGGATTTAATGGTGCTCCGTGGGATATTCAGAATTTGGGATATTTTTTTATAACACAACCCTGATCTATACTTCTCTGACCTGTTTGGCGTGCTCCTTGATCTTCATGTTGCTTACTTAAGTGATGTTGCAGTCAGGGGCCTTTCAAAACAGGCATATTTATACAGGCATCATGTGACAGATCATATGACACTGACTGCACACAGATGGACCCTAATCAACTAATTATGTGACTTCTGAGGCTAATTGGTTGGACCAGATCTTATTTAGGGGTTTCATAGCAAAAGAGATGAATACATATGCGCTCACAACTTTTCAATTTGTACTTGTTTTTTTTATATATACAAGGTATTTTATTGTCATTTCATTTCACCAATTTGGACTATATTATAAGGTTCATTACCTAACATCCAAATGAACCTCCATTTTCATTCCAGGTTGTACGTAATGCGACAAAACAGGACAAAAGCCAAGGGGATGAATACTTTTGCAAGACAATGCAAATGTTTTATATCTATTGGAGGTAAGGTTTATATTTTCGTTGATCCCAGTCAGTTAAGGGAATTTCTTGTAGTTATAGAGGAAGTTCAGGTTACAGTAAGGGCCTCCCAGTAATGCGCAAATCAGTTGCTCTTGCTAGTTTGGTTGCTACCTCCATTGCTTAATAATGATTTAATTTTCTCCTGTTTCTTTTTTCCTGAGACTCCCCCTATAAAATGGTGGTCTATCAAGTGATTTATCTCTTTTGTGTTGTGAAATTTTCCTGAACATTTGCTATTCTTTCCTTTATATAGCTGATATGTATGGTTTGAAATTTTGGATAAATAAACAACTGAAAAAAACAAGCAAACACAGAATGAAACAAACATAACTCCAACAAGGGTTAAAGGGCATGATTCAACAAATGAATCACTCATAGTATCATAGCTCCAGACCTAACAACTCTTCTGTCTGCATCCTAACCGGACACTTACGCAGTGAAAAAAAACCAAAACAAAACAAACAGTCCGAAAGACTTTTGTGCTCTGTTGGAGTGGATGGGGGCACACTCAGGCAGGCACAGAGGAAGTCTTTAGGACTTTCTTAGTGCTGGACAGGAGATCTGCATTCACTAGCTACATCCCCAAAGTGTATAGATGCAATCTCCTCCCAGACTATGGAGAAAAACTAAACAAGCCTTCCTTCTAGTTTCCCAATTGCTATCCAAATGGTTGGATGTGCCTGCATTCTTATAGCAACACGTGATCGCCATCCTGATCTTCCAGCACGGCTTACTTGCTCAGGTCAATGCACTCTGTCCCACTAATGTTGACTATTCCATTGGTTCTTTTTAGAAGCCTCCCTCCCCTCTAAGGTGGCTGAAAAGTCCAAGGTCCTCCCTCTCTTCTAAGGAGGCTGAAAAGTCCCCACGGTTTGCAAGGGCCAGCCCTCGGCCGTTTACTTATCATGGCCCTTGCACCCTAAGCTTGGGAATCACCATATCGTGGCAAATTATATCCTGCTTGTTTGGTTCATAGAGAAAGTGAGGTTACTTACCAGTAGCAGAGGTTCTCTGTGGACAGCAGGATAAATCAGCAACATAACAAGCCTGGAAAAGAGAAATTAGACTTACCTGCTAATTGTTGTTCCTTGAGGAACTCCAGTTCAGTCCCTCACCTCTGGGTTGTGCACCTCTTCACGCAGAATGGAGACTGGGCATGTCAGAACTGTGACACCACTGTAGATATCCTGCTGGCACCTCCCACCAGCTCCCAGTGATCTAATGACAAAACAGACTCAAAGGAGCAACAAATAAATAGCTATAATATTAAATACAATTTAACTCTAACACTGAACTAAATTCCCGTAAATGAGAGGATAACTCTCTCTCTCTTGTTTGCAGAAATAGGACAGAAAGGAGAGAGAAGAAAGAACACAAGGTATACTTTACCTGAATAGCGAGCACATTTGCTGAACTTCTCCTACTGGATTGTAGTCACCGCGCATCACACAGCATGCTGTGTGGAAAATGACCAAAAGACCCACGGGCGGGAATTGGGACTGAACTGGAGTTCCCCAAGGAACAACAATTAGCAGGTAAGTCTAATTTCTCTTTCCTTATCGTCCCTCCAGTTCAGTCCCTCACCTCTGGGATGTAACAGAGCAGTAAACTATTGGGAGGGACCTGTCCACCCAGACCGCAAAACCACCAACCTGAAACAGGCATCTCCCGCCGCTTGAACATCCAGGCTGTAATGTTTACTAAAAGTAGGCAAGGAAGACCAAGTGGCTGCTCTGCAAATCTCAACCAGCGGAACTAAGCAATGCTCCACCCACAAAGCCGCCTGTGCTCTAGTAGAATGAGCCCGCAGCCCCAAGGGCACCAGACGACCTTGCAAGATATAAGCTGATGCTATTGCTCCACGAACCCATCTGGAAATTGAAGCTTTGGCTGCTTCTTCACCTTTAGGCGGCCCACCAAAGAGAACAAACAAACGGTCAGACTTACGGAAGGACTCAGAAACCTTCAAGTATCAAGTACCCTCTTAATGTCTAACAAACGCAAACTATGGTCTGACGAGGTCTCCCCTGAAACACCCAAAACGAGCAAAGAGACCGACTGATTCACATGAAATGGCGAAACTACCTTTGGTAGGAAAGACGGTACAGGACGCAACACCACTTTTTCCTTAGAGAAAGTCAGAAACGGTTCCCGACAGGACAAAGCCTGCAACTCAGAGATTTGACGTGCAGAGCAAATGGCTACCAAAAATACTGTCTTCAAAGTCAAATCCTTTAGGGAAGCCTGATGCAAAGGCTCAAAAGGCTCCCTTGTCAAGGCTCCTAAAACCAGGTTGAGATCCCACGGAGGAGAAAACACCCTGCGCGAAGGACGTAGATGGGATACCGCTCTCAAGAAACGGACAACAAAGGCATGGAGCCCCAAAGGAACCCCTTGCACCTTTCCTCAGTAACAAGAAATAGCTGCCAACTGCACCCTTCACGAACTGGCAGCTAATCCCTTATCGAACCCGTCTTGCAAGAAACACAACACTGTCGGTACAGATACTGAGGCCGGACGAAACTGATGTTGAGCATACCTGTCCTCAAAAACACGCCAGACACGCACATATGCTAAGGAAGCGGACCTCTATCTGGCCAGAAGCAAGGTGTCAATCACCGCCTTGGAATAACCCTTCTTCCTTAAGAAAGCCCTTTCAATGGCCAAGCCGTAATCGAGAACCGATGTACCTGAGGCATTCGTAGAGGACCCTGAAGCAGCAGATCCTTCTTTAGCGGCATCCACCATGGTTCCCCGTCGAGCAGACGCACCCGATCGGCATACCATGGATGACGAGGCCAATCTGGAGCTATTAGAAACACTCTTCCCCGATGAGCATCGATGCGCTGTACCACTCGTCCTATAAGCACCCAAGGGGGAAAAACATAGAGGAAAACGTGAGCGGGCCATTGTTGAAGTAAGGCATCTAGACCTTCCGACATTCGTTCTCGTCGCCTGCTGTAAAAGCAACTGGCTTTGGCCGACCGAAAGGTCGCCATGAGATCCATAACCGGAGATCCCCACTTGAGGACAATCTGAGCAAACACCTCCGGATGAAGCTCCCATTCTCCGGGATCCTCGAACCCGGCTGAGAAAGTCCGCTGTCACAATGTCCATTCCCGCAATGTGTGCCGCCGACAGAGCCTGAAGCCGAGGCTCTACCCAACTGAAGAGACTTTCTGCCTCCATTTCCAGAGCTGCGCTTCCCGTGCCCCCTTGACGATTGAGGTACGCAACCATCGCGGCATTGTCCGAGAGCACTCGAACCACTCGACCCCGTAAGGTGGATTCGAAGGCCCAAAACACTAGAGCTACCGCCCGCAACTCCAGCCGATTGATGGACCATTTAGCTTCCTGTTCGGTCCAGCCGCCTTGCGTGAAGAGCGCTCTGCAATGAGCTCCCCATCCTGCGAGACTGGCATCCATTAACATTGGCATCCACTGCGGTTGTTCGAGAGGGATTCTGTGGACGAAGCCACCATTGAAGAGACTTCCTGATCCGCAATGGTCATGGTATGCATTTGGACAGAGAGTCGTTCTGGTGAGACCATTGACGGAGCAGCGACCTCTGTAAGGGACACATGTGAGCTCTGGCCTACGGTACAACTTCCAGAGTTGCCGCCATTGTCCCTAACACACAGAGATAGTGCCAGGCCGATGGTGCAGGAGTCCTCAAAAAATCATTCACCAGAAGCCACAGGCCTCCCAAATACTCTAGAACTTGCGTCAGAACTAATCGGCTCTTGGCCGTATTGACCACCCAACCAAGCTTCTGCAGGAGCTCTACCACTTTGTCTGTCACTTGCACACTCTCGACCCTGGACTTCGCCTGAATCAACCAGTCCTTGAGATAGGGATGAACTAATATTCCTTCCTTCCGAAGAGCCGCTGCCACCACCACCATAACTTTGGCCAGACCGAAGGGCAACGCCTGAAACGGAAAATGTCCCCACAGTAACGCAAATATTAGAAACCTCTGATGCTCTGGCCTGATCAGAATGTGTAAATATGCTTTGGTGAGATCAAGAGACGTCAAGAACTCCCCTTGACGAACCACCACTGTAACCGAATGTAAGGCCTCCATTTGGAAATGAGGTACCTGCAAACAGCGGTTTACCCCCTTGAGATCCAGAATCGGGTGGAAGGCCCTGTCTTTCTTTGGCACCATGAAATAAATTGAGTATCGACCAATACCGTAGTACTCTCGCAGAACTGGAACCACTGCTCCAAGCTGCAAAAGATGAGCCAGAGTCTGCCGTACCGCAATTGTCCTTTCTTGCCCCCTGCATGGTGACATGACAAAAGAGTCGACCACTGGACGCGCAAACTTGAGAGAATAACCTTCGTGAATGACCTCCAACACTCATTGATTGGATGTTATCTGGACTCAGGCAGGAAGAAACTCCCGAAGTCGACCCCCTACCGGCTGAATTCCTGCCTTTCCGAAAAACCGAGGAAGAGGGACTAGCAAATCCTCTGCCCACTCCCCGGAATCCTCTAAAACTTTGCCCTTGAGAAGAAAACCATCCTCTTTGAAACCCTCCCAAACGGGAGGTACGAAAACACCTGAAGTCCCGAGGTTGCCTATGGGAAGTTAACGGGGCTCGGCCTTGCTTTGGTCCAGCAAGCGACCTCCTTTAGAATCCCCCAAATCCTTGACCAGTTTATCAAGATCTTCTCCAAACAACAGCTTCCCCTTAAAAGGAAGCTTGCTAAGACGCGACTTGGAGGAACTGTCCACCGGCCAGTTCCTGAGCCAAAGATAACAGCGTGCGGCTACCAAGGAAGCCATGCTATTCGCCAAACCTCTAATAAGATCATAGTGGACATCGGCCAAATATGCGGAACCTGACTCTAGTCTTGTCACATTAGCTAGCTGCTCCTGCGTTTGCTGAACTGGCTGCTGCAAACGCTGCGACCAGTGAAGGCATGCTCTCGCAACCCAAACTCCACAAATAGAGGCCTGCAGAGCCAGAGCATTAACCTCAAAAGTTTGCTTCAATAAGGCATCCACCTTCCGATCCTGTACGTCCTTCAAAGCCACACTGCCTTCCACTGGAATGGTAGTCTTCTTCGTGACCGCTGAAACTGCTGCATCTGTACGCGGAGAACGAAACACTTCTCATTCTTGATCCGCCAAAGGATAGAGACGATTCATGGACCTTACACCAGGCAAGCCTGCCTCTGGCACGTCCCATTCATCCTGAATCATCTGCTTAACCACCAGGTGAACAGGAAAAACCACCTGGGACTTTCGTACCGCCTGAATGAGAGGATCCTCCAAACCCTCATCTTCCGTTGGTACCACCGATGAAAGGTTGAGAGCCTGAAGGGACTCCATAATGAGTGCTGTCAGCTCCTCCCTTCAAAAGACCCGGATAATCCTTGCTTGATCTTCAGCTTCCTGAATCTCACCTTCTTCTAAATCCTCCATTCCGGCTTCCGGTTCCAGCTCAAGGTCCTCTGCATCCGGCCAGTCCGAACCAAGAGGCTGATCTTTCACTGACTGGGCCCTCTTAACCGGTCTACCATCACTATTACCGAACCTTTCAGTGGCCGCTTGGCCTCCTGCCGCCCCAAGAAGCGAGGCATCTGCGACTACCCCCTGCTGCCGCAAGCAGTAAGCCTAATGAAGCAGCAGCACAAAACCTGGGAAGAAATCCTTGAAAGCTGCCCCCGACACCATAGGAGTAGCGGAATTATCTGGCAAAGCCAAATTTGAAGTAGGAGGAACGGATGGAGACTCCCGCAGAGATTCCCCTTCCACAGAAGTGGCAGCACCCTGCGCCACCAGAGCAGTACCTTCTTTAGACCGACTCTGCGTTTCTTGCTCCATAGTAAGCGCCTCAGATGCGCAGCCACGACACACCCCCATGTCCGAGACTGAGCCCCTACGGGCGCCACAAACTAGGCATTGTGGCCACATAGGCATTAGCGCTACGGGATCTGAGAGACTGGATAGTAAAGGAAATGGCTCCCACAGACCACCAAAAAGGGCAACCAAACCAAAAACGTGCAGAATCTGCTTTTATTTAATTTTTTTATTTTCTTGTACTGGCCCTTTAAGAGCTCCAAAACATCGAAAATTAAAAGTAATCAAAATTAATTCCAAGTAAGCAGAAAACTACAAGGATTAATTAAAGAAAGCCGTCAGCAAATAAAAGAGCACTGTGAAGAAAAAACAGCGGGAAAAAGGCCTGCCAAGATCCTGAGCTCTGTTAAACCACAGAACCTGCTTCACACATGGCAGCAGGCTTCAAAAATGCTCACAGGACACTAGCAGCAAAGAATTAAACACTCACCTCTTCCTCCGAGACCTTCGGATCCTCTCTGCACCCCGGTAAATATAACAGGCTTCCTGTGAGCAGCACAGCTGAGAAAGACTGTCAGCCGGCAGCAGCAGCAGAGAAACAAGGCCCGATGACAGTTTCTGACAGGAAATCTACAGCACAGAAAACTGAGCCGGTAAGGAGATGAAAAGTCTGCTAAAGAACTCCCCTCTGTGCCAACAAGGAGGGGAGAGCAGGCAAAGGGGACAGAAATAAACGGGAGGGAGAAAAGAGAGTCCTCTAAATCCCTTCCGATCCCCTCTCAGCCCTTGCTTTTTTTTTTTTTAACAAGCTTTAAAGCTACAGATTAAAAGAAAAAACATTATAGGGAGAAAATAAAAAACTAAAAACCCTAGCTAAGCTGCCCAAAGCTCCTTATCCGCTCCTCTAGAGAGCCCAGCACCTAGGCTCACTACCTCCAGCTGCATGGAGACTGGACACATTGGGAGCTGGTGGGAGGTGCCAGCAGGATATCTACAGTGGTATCATAGTTCTGACATGCCCAGTCTCCATGCTGCGAGAAGAGGTGCACAACCCAGAGGTGAGGGACTGAATTGGAGGAACGATATGGAATTCTTTTAAATCAGGTCTTAAGAATAGAGGAACATAAGATTTGCCATACTGTTTCAGACCAAAGGTCCATCAAGCCCAGTATCCTGTTTCCAACAGTGGCCAATCCAGGTCACAAGTACCTGGCAGGATTCCAAAGGTAGACAGAGTCCATGGATTTTCCCCAGTTCATGTCATTCATGGCTTATGGACTTTTCCTTCAGAAACTGCTATATTAACAGCTTTTACTACAGCCTCTGGCAATGATTCCCAGATAAAGCAGTATATAACAACAGATTAATTAATTAATTAAGCAATGAGTGAAAAAAAATATTTTCTCTTAGGGGGCATGTTTATTAAAGGTTAATGCTTGCTAATGAAAGTTAATGCGTGCTAACCTTTAGTAAACATGCCTCTTAGTCTTAAATGTGCTACTTTGTAGCTTCATTGTCTGTCCTTTGTTGTACTTTTTGAAGAAGCAAACAGTTGAGTCACGTTTACTTGTTCCACTCCACTTATTGTTTTATAGACCTCTATCAAATCACCCTTCAGTCGTCTCTTCTCTAAGCTGAAGTGCCCTAATCTTTTAAGCCTTTCCTCAGAGGGGTATCCTTCCATACCCTTTATCATTTTGGTTGTCCTTCTCTGTGCCTTTTTTCATTCCGCTATATATTTTTAGACGCAGTGACCAATGTCTGATCATTCTCAGGATATATCGCTGCTGACTGCGGGCTGGAAACATTCCATTTTCTCATTTTATCTATTGTCTATTTATGTACCCAGAGGAACAACTGATGATGCATGAGGAGAGCTAATGGAACAGAATACATGATCCTCTAAAGAATCTGTTCTACATGTTCCACAAGTTTAAAAACTAATAGAACAAATCAAGTCAACAGCAAACAAAATTTATCTTTAGATGAATCTATTTTATAGAGGCTTCCTACAATAATTTGTCTACAAATTCTCCGATCTTTGGAAACCTAACAAATAAATTGTAACAATAATTTGTTTACAAATTCTTCAATCTTTGGAAACCTAAACAAATAAATTGTTACACAGACACTGAAAACCAACAAAGAAATTGTTTTATAACCTAGAATCAAACTTCAAAAGCCTACCAAGCTCTTCTAACTTTTTCCACGACTTATTTATTGACTTTTGGTTTTGTTTTGCAAAAAATCAGACAATTCTAAACCTGTAAATATTTTGCTTAAGGGTGAGATTCAAATCATGATTATTTCGGCAAAAAAGAAAGCTATTTCCATTGTCAAAATACTTTCATAGCTAGACATTTTAAAGCAGTGAACCACTGTAACTGATCTTTGTGAGAAAAATTGAAATTTCAATACCCAGCAAGGGACTTCCCCGCAAAATGAGTTATTTTTGTGGGGTACGTGAAGGTAGGCAACAACATTTCCATGCATAAGTCACAAAGGACTTTGGACCTAGTGGTTGGAACTACTGTTGGTGTTACATACCAAGTAATTGTAATGATAAAAAAAAATTGCATACTGAGAACTATAATAACAAGGTTTGCAAAACACACTCTCTTTTGGTAGGGTACAAACACACACACTGCTTGTGCCATAAATTTATATGGGCATCTACTTTGCAAAAATGCATCACTCTATGTACCCAAATACAAAATATCTTTTAAGTTTATGACATCATCTTAGTCTACAAGAGAATGTAATAATCCCTCAATCTAAAAGTAATGCTTGTAATCATTTAATATTTTTTTGGATTTTCAGCTCACCTTTCCAAATAATACACAAGAAAGCTTACAGCACTATCAGTATCCAGGTATTACAGGTGTGTATTTACAGATCTTAATTTGAGTCTCATTTCAATACATAGGATCAAATGCTCTAAACAACTACTACTACTATTAATCATTTATATAGCTAAACAACAAACTCAAATGTTAGTACAACGGAATCCCTAGTACAAATAGTTTTATATAGCTTCAATTCTAACCCAAAAATGTATTCTTACTATTGAAAGTAATTAAAGCATAGCCAGCTTTCTATTTTCATAAATGAATAGTATACATAAACATAACTAATCAAATGAACGAAAATCATCATCTTAGTTAAACAAAGAAATAAAACAAAGGAAGCAAAAATTAATGAGAGTTGCAGGCTTGTGCTTTACTAATACAAATGGAACTCAAATCTAAGAAATTGTTTTGCCACCATATGATTTATATGATCACATTAGTGAGCTGGTAGGGGAATTCACCTTTTTCATTTAACTTGCCATAAATGAATTGCCTACCGGCTCCCACCACAATTGGCTCATCAGCTCCCATAGCTACTGTGGAGAAATGAGAGGGACATTTCAGTTTAGATGTACAGCACCATTATCATAATAACCTACAATATGTGAATGAACTCTTTGCATTACATAACACGAGTCAATTTGTAAACCCTGTGGTCAGCACTTTTTTTAAACATCAGCCACAGTGTTTAAATATGTATTTATTTAATGCCATTTATCATCCACCCATTAATCAATTTCTCAGCGGTTTACAGGAAAACACACATAATCAGCAATAACACATTCACATAACAATACACAAAACAACACAACTCAGAAAATTAATATTATCATATTATAACACATAATACAGCAGGCCAGTACAACACAGTAAAATCTCAGTTATAAGCTAATTGAAAGGGTGAAATTAGTTCTTACCTGCTAATTGTCTTTCCTTGAGTCTCTCCAGTCCAGTCCAGTACCAGTGAGTTATCTCTGCCCTCCAGCAGCTGGAAACTGAGCATGTCAGACTTCTGACCTCATAGGATAAGAGCTACCCCTTCAGCTCCAGGAAGCCAGTATCCTAGCGACAAAGCAGGCTTGTAACGAGCATTTCATCCAACCTGCATATCAGAGTCAGCGCATTGTAAACAACTGGAAACACCTCGTACAACTGAAGGCACACAGTAATAACGAAACTCACCTGCCACGTGTCTCATCAGAAATTAGGAAGAGCTTACCACAATCAAGGTTATCTTCACCCTAGACTCTTCCCTCCAACCCTCCAGACACGCCTCCTCTGCACTTCCAAGAACAATTATTAATTATTTTATGGGAGGGTCCTAGACTGGCCTGGAGGGACTCAAGAAAAGACAATTAGCAGATAAGAACTAATTTCACCTTCCTCTTCACTCCTCCAGTGCAGTGCAGAGCAGTACTTGCCAACTGGGAGGGTCCAGCTAATATGGCCTGAAGCACAGAAGCCCCAAAACCAGCATCCTACCTCGCCTGCATGTGCAGTTGATAATGCCACAAAAACGAATGCAAAGTTGCCCTGCAAATATCCTCTGACGGCATCAGCCTATGTTCCGCCCAGGACGAAGACTGGCCCTGGGTTGAATGTGTATGGAGACACACAGGCACTGCCTTGCCCTTCAACAAGTACGCCGAGGCAATCGCTTCCTTAATTCAGCGGGCCACCGAGGCTTTGGAGGCTGCCTCGCCCTTTCGCACACCACCAAACAAAGCAATCTGTTTTCTGAAAAGACTCCATGCAATTCAGGTACTGCCACAGCACCCTGCGTACGTCCAGCAAACAATTTTCTGTCCTCTTTAAGGCCTCTGATTATGGAAACACTGGCAGAGAGACTGACTGATTCCGATGGAAGGGATGGAAGGGAGTCATCACTTTTGGTAAAAAGGAAGGAACCAGTCACAATATGAACTTCTGCTTGGTGAAAACGAGGAATGACGCCCTGCACGAAAGGGCCTGGAGCTCCAAGATCTGCCAAGCAGATGGCTACTAAAAAGATGGTCTTTAGCGTAAGGTCTTTCAGCGAGGTCCCAGCAAATGGCTCAAAGGGAGCCTCCATCAAGGCCGAAAGGACCAATTTCAGATTCCAAGGCGGGACCAAAACCCACGAGGGTGGCCGAACCTGCCATACTGCCTTCAAGAAATGCGATACTTCTGGATGTGCTGACAGGCTGTGCCACTGCACATGTCCTCTGTAAGGCTACCACCTGAACCTTCAGGGAATTCAAGGCCAGCCCCTTCTCCAGCTAGGACTGTAAAAATGCCAAAATATCTGCAACCAAAGCCGCAAAGGCCCACAGTTCCTTATCTGCATACCAGGCTTCAAAAATCCACCAAACTCGAATATAAGCGAAGGAGGTTGAAGGCCATCATGCTTTCAACAGCATCAACACTACCAAAGGAGAATAGCCCTAGCAGCTTAACCTTGCCTGCTCAAGAGCCAAGTCTTAAGTGAGAACCGATCCATTTGTGGCATGAGAATGAGTCCCTGCAACAGCAGATTGATCCTGTCTGGAAGCTACTACGGAGGAGATTGGCATACCACGGCCTGCGAGGCCAATCTGGCGCAATGAGGATCACCTGTATCCGTTGCACTTCTATCTGCTGCAACAGTCGACCGATGAGCGCCCAGGGAGGAAACACATTAAGCAGCTCCTCAATGGGCCACTGTTGCACTGTTGCATCCAGTCCCTCGGACATGTGCTCTCTGAATCTGCTGAAAAACCTGCTTGCCTTGACATTGTCCAGAGATGCCATCAAATCCATGATTGGCATGCCCCATTGTGCTGTAATCTCATGAAACACTGCTACATTCAGGGCCCATTCGCCAGAATCCAACCAGTGCCAAATGGAAATTACACTAACCTGGTAATTGTAGTTCCTGGAGGGTCCAGTTTAGTCCTCCACAATCGGGTAGTGCCCCTCCTCCTGCAGCCGGGAGACTGGACCAATCAAATCTTCTGTAGTATATATGCAGACGGAGCTCCCAGAAGCCCCCAGTGTACTAGTAACAAAGCATACTTAACGAAGCAACACATTAGATTAATATACAAAATGACATAATTAAAGAACAATTTGTTCCCCCCAAGAAATATCCAACCCCCTCCCCAAACGAGGAAGTCAGAACACTGCATTGCGCCGGTACCGACGCCCCAGAAATCAAAACACCGCTCCCCACCAGAATCTCAGGAGCTGCCTGAACCCCCGAGACAGGGAAGAGCCTTAGCAAAAAACGCGGCTGCAACAGAGGGACCGAACGGCAAGAGGAACCGTCTTATGAGCAACCGTTCGGAAAGCGCGCCGCATAATCATATCAGACCGTCGGGAGGGAAGGAGGACTAAACTGGACCCTCCAGGAACTACAATTACCAGGTTAGTGTAATTTCCATTTCCTGTTCGGTAATCCAGTTTAGTCCTCCACAATCGGGATGTAACAGAGCAGTTAAGACCGGGCGGGACCTTGCCATCCGGCGCGCAGAACCGCCGAACCAAAACAGGAATCCCGAGCCGCTGACACATCTAAGCGATAGTGTCTACTGAAAGCATGCAGAGACGACCAAGTGGCCGCCCTACAGATATCTGCCGGCGGAACCAGGCTATACTCCGCCCAAGAGGTCGCCTGAGCCCTAGTGGAATGAGCCCTCAGACCCTCCGGAATAGACCGCTGTTGCAACAGATACGCGGACGCGATCGCTTCTTTGAGCCATCTAGCAATGGAGGCTTTAGCCGCCGCTTCCCCTTTACGCGCACCCCCGAAGAGCACGAAAAGCCGGTCAGATTTCCGAAAAGACTCGGTAACCTTTAAATAACGATGGAGCGTACGACCCACATCGAGCCGGAGAAGACCTTTGTCCGTTGACCCGACAGATTGCGAAGAAAGCACTGGAAGAAACACTGCCTGATTCATGTGAAAGGGAGACACCACCTTTGGCAGAAAGGAAGGAACCGGACGGAGAACGATCCGATCCGCGGAAAAAGACAAGAAAGGCTCTCGACAGGACAATGCATGCAGATCCGAAATGCGCCGTGCCGAACAGATAGCTACAAGAAAAACCGCCTTCAGCGTGAGATCTTTCAGAGACGCCCTGCGCAGGGGCTCAAAAGGTTCACGAACCAGGGCCCTCAGAACTAAATTCAAGTCCCAAGGAGGAACAAAAACTCTGCGGGAGGGCCGTAAATGAAAAACAGCCGTAAGAAATCGGCGTACATCCGGATGAGCCCCGAGCAGACGACCCAAAACCTTGCCACGATAACACGAGATAGCCGCCAACTGGACTTTTAGGGAACTAGCCGCAAGGCCCTTATCGAAACCATCCTGAAGAAAACTTAAAACGACGGGCACGGAAACCGTCGCCGCCCGGACTCCCCGCCGGGAGCACCAGTCTTCAAAAATCCTCCAAATCCGAACATAAGTAAGAGAAGTGGACGTTTTCCTCGCCCGCAGAAGGGTAGAAATCACCGCGGGGGAGTAGCCCTTCCTTTTCAGCCGAGCCCTCTCAATGGCCAAACCGTAAGCGAGAATCGATCCACTTGGGGCATCCGCAAGGGACCCTGAAGAAGAAGATCCGGTAGCGCGGGCAGGAGCCAAGGAACGCCGTCGCGCAGCCGGACCAGATCGGCATACCAGGGCCTCCGGGGCCAATCCGGGGCCACCAGTAACACACGACCCCGATGGCTCTCGATACGTTGCACGACCCGGCCGATCAGAGCCCACGGAGGAAAGACATAAAGAAGACCGGACGTTGGCCACGGCTGAATGAGAGCGTCGAGCCCCTCGGACATGCGCTCCCTTCGCCTGCTGAAGAAGCGCCCTGTCTTGGCTGATTGAAAGGTCGCCATGAGATCCATGATGGGTGGACCCCACCGCCGGGCGATTTGCGCGTAAACCTGTGGGTTTAGCTCCCATTCTCCGGGGTCCACCCGCACTCTGCTGAGAAAATCGGCCTGGACATTGTCTATGCCTGCAATGTGTGCCGCCGAGATTGCCGGAAGGCGAGTTTGCACCCAATTGAACAAGGCCGCCGCTTCTGCCTCCAGGGTCACGCTGCCGGTACCCCCTTGGCGATTGATGTAAGCTACGGTGGACGCATTGTCCGACAGGATTCGCACCGGCCGGCCGAGAACCAGGGTCTCCAGGGCCACCAGGGCTAGCCGGACTGCCCGCAATTCGAGACGGTTGATCGACCAAGAGGCCTCCAGGGGAGACCATTCCCCCTGTGCAAAGCGGGACTCGCAGTGAGCCCCCCAGCCGGTTAAGCTCGCATCCGTCGTGAACGGAATCCACAGTGGAGGCTCCAAGGGAATCCCCCGCGTCAGGTTCTCGGCGGAGAGCCACCACCGGAGGGATCGGCGAACCGTCTTTGGGCAAGGCAATCTCTTGTTCAACGAGTCGAACTGGTTGGACCAACGTCGCAGAAGAGCACTCTGCAGCGGACGCATGTGGAAGCGCGCCCAAGGCACCACCTCCAAAGTCGCCGCCATCGTTCCGAGGAGCCGCAGGTACCACCACGCCGATGGAGCTGGCATCCCCCGGAAGAGACGGACCAGAGCCCGCAACTCCAGCACGCGTCGCTCCGGAAGGCACACCAAGCCCCGTGCTGTGTCGAAGCGAACTCCCAGATACTCGAGATCCTGTGTCGGAGACAGACAACTCTTGCATTCGTTCACCACCCATCCGAGGGACCGAAGGAGATCCACCACCCTGCTCGTGACTTGCACACACTCCCGACTGGACTTTGCTCGAATCAACCAGTCGTCGAGATACGGATGGACCAGGATGCCCTCCTTGCGCAACGCCGCCGCGACTACAACCATCACCTTTGTGAAGGTGCGGGGAGCCGTGGCGAGTCCGAACGGCATGGCCCGGAATTGGAAATGGCCCCACGGAAGCGCAAAGCGGAGAAACCGTTGATGGGAGGGCCGGATGGGAATGTGTAAATAGGCCTCGGTAAGATCGAGGGACGTTAAAAATTCCCCTTGACGCACCGCTACGATGACTGACCGCAGGGTCTCCATGCGGAAGTGCAGCAACCTGAGAGCGCAATTCACGCCTTTGAGATCCAAGATCGGATGAAGAGAACCGCCCTTTTTGGGAACCACAAAATAGATGGAGTAGCGACCTGCGCCTCTTTCCAAAGGCGGGACCGGAACCACGGCCCCCAGAGAGAGCAGCCGATCCAGGGTCACGCGGATGTCCCGCGCCTTTTGAGCTCCCTTGCTGGGAGACAGAACAAACGAATCCGGAAGTGGGTGCGCAAACTCCAGGGCATAACCTTCTTCTATAATCTGCAGCACCCACCGATCTGACGTAATTTGGGCCCAAGAAGGAAGAAAGTCGCGCAAACGACCCCCGATAACCGGGTCTCCCTCTAGAGCCCGCCTCGTTTCATTGCGGCTTGCGATTAAAGGAAGAGGCCGAGGAAGAGGCGGCTCCGGAGAAGCCCCTTCCCGCTCCTCTGAAACCACGAAACCCTTGATGACGGGTTCCAAAACGACCGCGCTGCGATGTCCACAGCCGGGAAGAACGAAATCTGCGAACATCCCGAAACTGGCCGTGCGCTGAGGTGGACGACCTATTAAGCTTAGGCTTATCCTCCGGAAGCCGACCACCCTTAGACTCACCGAGATCCTTCACCAACTTATCCAGAGCCTCACCAAATAACAACCTGCCCTTAAAGGGCAGTTTACTGAGGCGAGACTTGGAAGAACCGTCGGCCGCCCAATTGCGCAACCAGATGGACCGTCGTGCCGCTACCATGGAGGCCATACTATTAGCTAGGGAGCGGATTAAATCATAAAACAGATCCGCCAAGTAGGCTGATCCCGACTCCACGCGGGTAACGTCCAACAGCCCCTGTTGGTCCATACCGGACCCCGAGCGCAGGTGCTGCGATCACCGCAAACAAGCCCGAGCTACCCACGCCCCACATATAGAAGCTTGCAACGATAAGGCGTTGGTCTCGAAAGCTTGCTTCAACAAATTATCAACCTTTTTGTCCTGAACATCCTTCAGGGCCGCGATGGTGGTTTTCTTGGTCACTGCCGAAACGGCAGCATCCACCCGTGGAGACTTAAACAAGTCCCTGTCCTTGTCGGCAAGGGGGTAAAGACGATTCATGGTCCGAATCCCTTTCAAACCGGATTCCGGTTGCTCCCATTCCGCATGGATCATCTGCTCAACCACGCGGTGCACAGGAAAATCTACCTGGGCATCCCTGACCGCCTGAATGAGAGGATCCTCGAGACCCTCCTCCTCCAGCGGCCGCACCGCAGAGAGGTTAAGCGCTTGGAGAGACTCCGTGACCAAAGGGACCAGCTCGTCCCTTCGAAACACCCGAATGATTCGAGCCTGATCGTCCGGCTCCGGGAGCTCCCCGTCTTCTAACTCCTCCGCCTCAGTCTCAGGATCCCCCTCAGCCTCGGAATCCGGAAGACAAAGGGTGTCCTGATCCTGGTCCCCCAACCTGGGCCGCTTGACAGCGGGTTGGGAAGACCGCTGAACCCCCCCTGCGGATCCTGGGGGGAGAGAGGCGGGCCAAGCCTCCGGCAAGTGACCGGACCGGCTTAAGCGGAAGGCCTGATGCATGAGAAGAACAAAATCTGGGGAAAAGTCTATAGGCGACGCTACTACAGCCGCCTGCTGGAGCTCAGGGACCGACGTATTAGACGCCGGGCCCAAACCAGAAGGGAGGATGCTCGGTGAAGGGACACTGTCCCCCGAAAGAGAAGGTTCCCCGGGCACATGCTGTTCCTTAACTTCAATAGGAAGCTCCAGGTCTGAAGAAACTGCAGCACAGCTCTTGCAGATTCCAGAGTCAGTCATTGTACCTCTGCGGGACCCACAAATTACACACTGAGGTTTGGCAGCCATGCTAAGGCAACCTGCTCTCAGGGAGAAAGAAGGCAACAGGAACAGGGAAGCCCACACCAAGGGGACTAACCTTATTCAAATCAGTACAGCTTTAAATTTAAAACTTTTTTTTTTTTTTTTACAGAAAACAAAACACTCCCCAGTATCCTAGGGGTGCCCTGAGCGAAATCGCCAGGAAAATAAACCCCAAAAACACCAGGGGAACCCGTGCACAAGTGTTAAAAAGTGCCCTTAAAAAGCACACTTTAGAAATCCAAAATGGCCGCCGCACTTTTTCATCCGCGGTAAAAAAGGCGCGAAAATACAAAGGTAACCAAATAATATGGAAAAGAAAGAAAACGACCCTCTAACACAGGGCAAGCGAAAAAAATCAGGAAAAAGTGCAATTTGGAAGCCAGGGGAGCCGACAGAGCCTCTGACAATGCAAAGAACAGAGAGCTGAAAAGTTAAAGCAAGGAAAATTCCTACCAGCTCAGGGAACAGCAAGGAACTCAGCCCACTTCTCCAAGTGACAGGCAATGTTGCAGCCGGTATGGCTCTTCCCCGTACAGCCTTGGGGAGAGCTCAACCCAGGCATCAGAGATTCCCAGGCAGGAAGGCAGGAGCCCAAGGCAGGTCTGGCTTCCCCCAGGATGTCCCCTGTGGCTTTTTTTTTTTTTTTTAAAGATACAGCTACCTAGCAAAGAAATAGAAAATAAAGGACCAGAAAGAAACCCCAAAAGAACTAACTAACTAGTGTTGCTCCTTCAAGTGTCACTTAGCGTGCCCAGAAAGGGCACAGAAGTCCTCCAGCTGCAAGGAGACTGGACACACTGGGGGCTTCTGGGAGCTCCATCTGCATATATACTACAGAAGATTTGATTGGTCCAGTCTCCCGGCTGCAGGAGGAGGGGCACTACCCGATTGTGGAGGACTAAACTGGATTACCGAACAGGAACTGAGATAATCTGCCTGACCATTGTCTTTGCCTGCCACGTGGGCCATGGAGAGTGCTGTCAGATTTGCTTCTGCCCATAGTAGCAGCAGCTGAATTTCTGCTACCAAGGCTGCCCTGCTTGTGCTGCCCTGGTGATTGATGTAGGCCACCATGGTCACAATATCGGAACAAACGCAAAGGCGCAACTGGAAGACCCAGAGAGCCAGGAACACCACCCACATTTCCAGGCGGTTGATGGACCACAACTTCTCTGGCGTCCACACTCCTTACACGATTTGAGCCTCGCAATGCGCTCCCCATCCAGAGAGGCTGGCATCGGTTATTAGCACCACCTACTCTGGCGACTCCAGAGGCATCCCTGCCACCAAGTGCTCCATCTGCAACCACCAGCTGAGCTTTGACCTTGAGTGGACAGACCAGCTTCCAGGAGAGTGGGTGGTGCTGGGGGGACCAAAGGGAAAGGAAGGCCTGCTGCAGAGGTCTCATATGAACCCGTGCCTTAGGCACTAGATCTAAGTCCGCCACAATGGACTCCTGCATCATCCCCAGGAATCAACACGATGTTGCAGTTTCTGGATCCTCTACCCCAGCAGAGAGACTCGACCCGCACTGGTGTCGAACAGTGCCCCCAAATAGACCAACTGCTGAATGGGCTGCAGGTGACTCTTCGTAACATTGACTACCCAGCCCAGTCTCTGAAACAGTCGTTTCACTTTTTCCATGGCAGCCCTGCTCTCATCCTTGAACTTGGCCCTGATAAGTCAGTCATTCAAGTACAGGTGCACCAGTACACCTTCTTTTTGAAGTGCTGCCGCAAACACCACCATCACCTTGGTGAAGGTTTGTGGAGTTGTGGCCAATCCGAAGGGAAGCGCTCTGAACTGGATATGCCCCATGGGCACAGCGAAGCGCAGGAACTGTTGATGATCCAGCCAATATGCAGGTATGCTTCTGTGAGATCCAGAGCTGACAAGTACTCACCCTGCCTCACTGTTATGATGACTGACCACAGAGCCTCCATCTGGAAATGAGGCACTCTCAGGAATCGATTCACATGTTTGAGATACAGAATAGGGCAAAAGGAACCTTCCTTCTTGGGAGTCACGAAGTAGATGGAATAGTGGCCGGGCCCATATTCACTGTTCCCTCTAAGCTGTGCGCGTGTGCGCGCGCACACACCTCGCCGAGTGAGCGCACATACTTTACAACAGAGCGCACAAAAATTATGGTTCTAATTCTGATAGAAAACAACACAGATGTCTTAAAATTTAAAAGTTGTTGTGTATTTACGGTTTTCACAAGTTCTACAATATTTTCTAGTGCAGTCAATGTGGTGTACATACTGTATTCTGACGTGTAGTCAAATTTTAAAGTATATAACTCAGAGTGTCGTTATGTGGCTCACAAAAATTTAACCTTCCTTCAAAAGCCGCACAGCTGATATTTTATGCACACACAGCCTACAGAAAGTTAGAGGGAACATTGCCCATATTGGTCTTTTGGGACCAGTACCAATGCTTCCAGATCCAAGAGACTTTGTAAGGTGTCTTTCATGGTCTGCCATTTCAGGGGCTCTCAGAAAGGGGATTGCACAAAAGCCTCGGAGAGGGGATGAGTGAACTTGAGCGTGTACCCTTCCTGAACAATCTTCACAGATCTATGGTGATATTGGCCCAGGTGGAGTAGAACTGTTGTAACCGATCCCCTACCAGAGGCAAGTCCCCCTGGGCCCTCTTTGCTTCATTAGAAGTAGCCACTGGAGCAGCATATTAGCCCCTGTTGGCTCCTCAGAAGCCCCGAAAGGACTGACCTCTCTGAGGAAAATGGCCCTACTGATAAGATGTAAAGCGACATCCCCGGACTCTCCTGTAGTCTTTGGGCTGCCCCCAAACTCTTTGTTTTGGCTCTTTGGGCTTATCTTCTGGTAGACGGGCACCTTTAGTGTCCCCTAGGTCCTTGACCAATTTATCCAATGCCTCTCCAAACAGCAGCATACCCTTAAAGGGCAGCTTGCTGAGTTCTCGTTTTGGAGGACACGTCCACTGACCAGTTACGGAGCCACAGAAAATAACTAGCCACAATAATCGAGGCCATGTTCTTAGAAGAGGCTTGCACCAGATTATAGGGAGGAGAAGCCTAGTGGGTTAGGACATGGTACCTCAAGCTGGAGGGCCAGGGGTTCAAGTCCCACCTGGGGACAACAACCTCAGGCCAGAGGGACTGGGGTTTCTAGTCCTATAGACACCCCTTGTGGCCTTGGGCAAGCCACTTAACCCTCCATTGCCTCAGGTACATATAGACTGTGAGCTCTTTGGGGATGAGGAAATATATCCAGTACCTGTTTGTAATAACTACATAATGTAAACTGCTTTGATTGAAGCATAAGGTGTGTCATGATGCGGGCACTAATAAAGTTGGTTTTAAGAAAAGAAATCCTGTTTTAGAAGAACTAGATGTGCAGTTACCTCCAGGCACAGCTAGAGGGAGCAGGAACAGACATACTGGTCTTAATGAACCTAAGCTCACTGATGACCTGCAGCTGAAAGGGAACCAGGAAGTCAGCAGTAACGGTTCACTTTATAAGCCAGAGCAGAATGCTTCTGGACAGGAGTGGCAGAGACAGCAGTGGCATAAGCAGAGAGAGCAGCGGAAGAGAAGGCAGTGGAATGAGCATATGAAGCAGCAGGAGCTGAGGAAGGAGGAGAAAGAGGAAGAAGGAACTGGAGCTGGATTAGAAGGAGAAACAGCAGAGAAGCCTGGAGGCTATCAAGGACATAAGCCTGATTGCTGTGGAAGAAGCCAAGCTGGAAGCTGGAGGAGAAACAGACCTCACAAGGTGGGAAGCCAGAAAGCCCAAACTGGACCTGTTGTGCAAGGGGAGTTTGGTGGAAGTTGCTCCAAGGTGAGAGGCTCTGCCACGCCTAGTTCCTATACTCTGCCTGTTTGTAACCTAGAGAGAAGAAAGCTAAGAACCGGAGAGGGAGGTTCTGACAGAAGCTTATCTCTAGAGGATCATTGCCCAGTTTTACCTATTCAGAGGGAAAAACAGTTTTATAAGCAACAGAAGTTTTTACTCAGTGAGCCAAGGTATGAGGCATTGAAGATTAACTGTAATGATTGTACTGCTAAAAGTTATGCTAAAAGAAGTATTCCTCCTAGGAGAAACAAGAGTCAAGACTGGTTCACTAAACTACCGCCAGCCTTAAGAGTCCCTGGTTATGTGAAGCCAAACTCCCAAGTAGTAGATTACCATGCTGAAATAGACAGGGACAGTGGAAGCCCTTTGAATCAGTATAGGGGAGAGGAATTGATGGAAGTGGATTCTCCCAGCACTATTCCCTAGGGTTGCCAACTGGCTCCAGATGCGCCCGACAAGCTTGATCCAGTCCTGGGTCTACCCCATTGCATGCAGGGACATGTAGTCTTGTTTTTCTTATGGAGTGCAATGGAGAAATCAGAACTACATGTCCCTGCATGCAATGGGGTAAACCCAGGACTGGATCAAGCCTGTCGGGCGCATCTGGAGCCAGTTGGTAACCCTACTATTCCCTCACCTTTGCCTGAGGAAATGGAATGTGATTGGTGCACTGCCTATGCTCCACAGTGTGTATGCTCCACAGAAGAATAAATGAACATAAGAACATAAGAAATGCCATACTGGGTCAGACCGAGGTCCATCAAGCCCAGTATTCTGTTTCCAACAGTGGCCAATCTAGGTCATACGTACCTAGCAGTTTCCCCAAAAGACACAGGTTCTGCAGTGCTTGTACTAGGCCAAGCATTGATATCCTGGGTCCCTTTTTAATAGTGGTTTATGGACCTTTCCTCCAGGAACTTGTCCAAACCTTTTTTAAACCCAGCTATACTAACAGCCCTTACTATATCCTCCGGTAACAGATTCCAGAGTTTGATTACACGTTGAGTGAAGAAATATTTTCTCCTATTTGTCTTAAATAGTTTACCCTGTAGCTTCATTACATGTCCCCTAGTCCTTCTATATTCTGATAGCGTAAACAATTGATCCACGTTTATCCGTTCCACTCCATTCATTAATTTATACACCTCTATCATATCTCCCCTCAGCCGTCTCTTTTCTAGGTTAAAGAGCCCTAACCTTTTTAGCCTCTCTTCATAGGAGTAGCCTTCCATCCCCTTCACCAATTTGGTGGCTCTTCTCTGTACTTTTTCTAATAACTCTATGTCCTTTTTAAGATACGGTGACCAGAATTGCACACAATATTCAAGGTGCGGTCGTACCATGGAGCGATACAGAGGCATTATAATATCCTTTGTTTTATTCTCCATCCCTTTCCTTATGATACCTAGCATTCTATTTGCTTTCTTGGCCGCCGCTGCACACTGGGCGGAGGGTTTTAACATGTTATCCACGATGACTCCTAAATCTTTTTCCTGGGTGGTGGTTTCTAATGTGGAGCCTTGCATCGTGTAACTATAATGTGGGTTGTTCTTTCCTAGGTGCATAACTTTGCACTTGTCCAGATTAAATTTCATCTGCCATTTGGATGCCCAGTCTTCCAATTTTATCCAGATCCTCCTGCAGTTTTCCACAATCCTCTTGGGTTTTAACAACTTTAAACAGTTTTGTGTCATCTGCAAATTTGATAACCTCACTAGTTATTCCCTTTTCCAGGTCATTTATGAATATGTCAAAAAGTAGCGGACCCAGTACAGATCCCTGGGGTACTCCGCTATTCACCTTTTTCCATTGGGAATATTGGCCATTTAGCCCTACCCTCTGCTTTCTATATTTTAACCAGTTCCCGATCCACAATAGTACACTGCCTCCTATCCCATGACTTTTTAGCTTCGCCAAAAGTCTCTGATGGGGGACCTTGTCAAAAGCTTTCTGAAAGTCCAGATACACTATATCAACCGACTCACCTTTGTCTACCTGTTTATGCACACCTTCAAAAAAACAGATCAGATTAGTAAGACAAGATCTTCCTTGTCTAAAGCCATGTTGGCTGTCTCCCATTAGGCCATGACTATCTACATGCTGTGTAATTTTGTTCTTTATGATGGTTTCTACCATTTTCCCTGGTACTGACGTCAGGCTCACCGGTCTGTAATTTCCCGGGTCACCCCTGGAACCCTTTTTAAAAATTGGTGTTACGTTGGCGACCCTCCAATCTTCAGGTATTACAGATGATTTTAATGAAAGTTCACAGATTACCAATAACAGGTCTGCAATCTCATATTTCAGTTCGGTCCAGGTGATTTGCTACTATTCAGTTTATCAAATAGTTGTAATATATCTTCCCGGTGTAGCGATATTTCTCTCAATTCCTCTGCAGTATCACCTTCAAATACCACTTCAGTCTTGGGTAACATCCCTACATCTTCCTCAGTAAAGACCGAAGCAAAGAATTCATTCAGTCTCTCTGCTATAGCCTTGTCTCCTCTTACTGCCCCTTTTACCCCTCTATCATCTAATGGTCCAATTGACTCTCTCACAGGCCTTTTGCTACGAATGTACTTGAAAAAGTCTTTATTTCGTGTTTTTGCTTCCGTAGCAAGTTTCTTCTCAAATTCCCGCTTTGCCTGCCTTATCAATGCTTTGCATTTAACTTGCCAGTGCTTGTGCTGTTTCCAGTTTTCATCATTTGGCTCTTTTTTCCATTTCCTGAAGGTTGCTCTTTTGGCAGCAACAGCCTCTCTGACCTCACCTTTAAACCATGCTGGCAGTTTTTTGGACTTTCTTCCACTTTTCTTAATGCGTGGAATACAGCTGGTCTGGGCTTCGAGGATAGTATTTTTAAATAACACCCAAGCTTGCTGTAAGTCTTTAACCTTTGGAACCGCTCCTTTTGTTTTTTCCGAACTATATTCCTCATTCTATCATAGTCTCCCTTTTGAAAGTTAAAAGGTAGTACTGTGGATTCCTTTACTATCTGTCCTCCACTGATTAAATCAAACATGATCATACTATGATCACTATTGCCAAGTGGTCCCAACACCCTTATTTCTTGCACCAGATCTGGCGTTCCACTAAGGACTAGGTCCAGTATGGCTTCCCCTCTGGTCGGTTCATGAATCAGCTGCTCCAAGAAGCAGTCATTTATTTCATCTAGAAACTTTATCTCTTTAGCTTGTCCTGCTGTGACACTGTCCCAGTCGATACCGGGGTAATTGAAATCACCCATTATTACTACTCTGTTGTGGCTTTTGTTAGCTTCCTTGATTTCTTTGAGCATTTCATCATCCATTTGTTCATTCTGGCCAGGTGGTCGATAGTATACTGCCACTGCCATCACCTTCCCCTTCATAAATGGAATTTCAATCCATAGAGATTCTACAGCAAATTTTGTTCCCTGCAAAACTTTAATCCTTTCTGACTCAATGCCCTCTCTAACATAGAGCGCAACCCCTCCACCAATTTGTTCAGCTCTATCATTACGATATAGTTTGTATCCAGGTATCACAGTGTCCCACTGGTTATCCTCCTTCCACCATGTCTCTGAGAGTGCAATCATATCTAACCTCTCATTTAGTGCTATATATTCTAATTCTCCCATCTTATTGTTTAGACTTCTAGCATTGGCATACAAGCATTTTAGAGACTGTATTTTATTAATATTAATCTGGCTATTGGTAGGCATGGGTAATTGGGAATCCTTATGCTCTGTCTGCTCCTTACTCAAGGGCATTTGGGCTACTATACTCCCTTTTGGAACCTCACTGCTTTTGGTAGTATCCTTCAAGGATACCTTTGTCCGAACCATGCGCTCCTGGGTGACTGTCGGCTTTCCCCTATTTTCTAGTTTAAAAGCTTCTCTATCTCTTTTTTAAAGGTTAATGCCAGCAGTCTGGTCCCATCCAGATTAAGGTGAAGCCCATCCCTTCGGAAGAGCTCCCCCTTTCCCCAGAATGTTCCCCAGTTCCTAACAAATCCAAAACCCTCATCCTTGCACCATTGTCTCATCCACGCATTGAGACTCCGGAGCTCTGCCTGTCTTTTGGGTCCTGCACGTGGAAGAGGAAGCATTTCGGAGAACGCTATCCTGGAAGTTCTGGATTTCAACTTCCTACCTAAAAGCTTAAATTTAGCCTCCAGAACTTCCCTACCACATTTTCCTATGTCATTGGTACCAACATGTACCAAGACAGCAGACTCCCCCCCAGCACTATCTATGATCCTATCTAGGCGGTGCGTGAGATCTGCTACCTTCGCACCAGGCAGGCATGTTACCAGGCGATCCTCACGTCCACCAGCCACCCAGCTATCTACATTCCTAATGATTGAATCACCAACTATAACAGCTGTCCTGACCCTCCCCTCATGGGGACATGGCCCTGGAGAAACGTCCTCGGTGCGAGAGGGTTTTACATCACCTGGAGGACAGGTCCTAGTTACAGGATCACTTCCTGCCACACCAGGGTGATGCTCTCCTGTCACGTGACCTCTCTCCTCCATGGCAACAGGGATGATGCCAGACTGGAGGTGGGACTTCAGGACTATATCCCTGTAGGTCTCGTCCATGCACTTCTCTGTCTTTCTTATGTCTTCCAGGTCTGCTACTCTAGCCTCTAGAGAACGGACGCGTTCCCTGAGAGCAAAGAGCTCCCTGCACTTAGTGCATATGTAGGACCTCTCACCAACTGGGAGAAAATCATACATGTGACACTCAATGCAAAAGACTGGAGAACCCCCATCTTGTTGCTGGACCTCTGTCTGCATCTTAGTTTAAAGCTTGTGTTTAGGTCTTTTAAATTCGGTATATAATAAGGATTGGTGTAGATGCTTATACTAATAAAAGTGTATCTAATACCCCTAATACACCCTGTGTACCTGAAGCTTAATTAATCTCAGGTCCTCTGTGTATGACTGATTTGGATTAAGAGCTGCACCTGAGAGCAGCCCCTTTCCTCTAAGATGTGCAAGTACCTATAAAACTACAATTACCCCAGGGGTGGGTGGGTGCTGGGGAGGGAGGGAGGGAGGGAGATAAGTCCTATTAAAGAGGGCAGTTACAAGGTACCCTGTCCTGAACCCTCAGCAGGGGGATGGGGGTACCACACAAAGCCCAGTTAGTTGAGAGAGGCAAGGTAAGTACAGCTGAGAAGGCTGAACTAGCACACCACTAAGACAAACAATAAATAATTAAACAAACAAACAGTTAGACAAACAGTAAATAATTAAATAAACAGCTAGAACTCACAGTAAGATGTCCCAGGAGGCAAATATCCACTCACTAGCAGAGCTCTGTAAAAGTTCAGCCCTTCTCTGATCAGAGAAAAGCAAACTGTATAAGTATAAGTTGATGTTTATTATACTGAATATTACTTTGAAGAAAACCTGCTTTAAACTGTGAAGTGACAGTTAACTAGCCAGTGAACATTGGTACCTTTTAAAACAAAGGACTGTTTCTGTTATCTAAAATATCTCTTAGTTGAACCTTGCTTTAAACGGGGGAATAAAAGCCTTTATTACCCTACACTTGGACTCTTTGTTCTTTAACAGCGCTACCTAGTGGCGTATAATCTTTTGTGTCCCCGGGAACCGAGTGACAGGTGGTATAGAAAACTGGTTAAATAAAAGGCATCCACATGATAAGTTGATGTAGACTCAAGTTTAGTAACCTCTGAATGCTCCTGAGGGTCATCTCTGTCTCCTGGAACCAACACCTGAAGCTAACAAATGGATGCCCTTGTCACATAAGCCCTGCAAATCAAAGTTTGTAAGGTCAGGGCACTTGTGTCATGACTTGCTTCAGGAACAACTCCAGCTTGCGGTCCTGTAAATCTTTCAACGCCAACCTTCCTTCCATAAGAATGGTGGTTTTCTTTGTGACTGCCGACACCAGGGCATCTACCCTCGGCATTCTCAACAGTTCTCTTTCCTCCTCTGGGATAAGATACAGATGGGCCATAGCCCGCATGCCCCAGAGATCAGCCTCAATCATCTTCTTAATCACTCTGTGTACTGGAAAACACGCATGAGAGCTCTTAGAACTCTGCAACAGCGGGTCTTCCAAGGGTTCCTCCACTACAGTTGGCGTGAGGGCCATGTTCAACGCTGCCAAGGAATGGGTAATAACAGCTGGAGGTTCCTCTCTATGAAACACCTGACAAACTCCATGATCTTCCCCCTTTGGGATTGTGCTCTTCTCCAGCTCCTGTCCTCCAGACTCCCCCCAGAGATCTGAGGGTCCTTCCCCCAGCTCCTCAAAGTCTGGGGATCCAAGAGAAGGCAGGACTCCCCAGGTGATCTTCTCCACAGCTTGTTTGTGCTTTGAAATCTCCCCTGGTTTGAGCTGCCCCTCCTGCAGAGGATCACCCCCCCAAACCACGTATAGACAGAGCCCCAGGAGGACTGCTTACCTGGACAGACTGCTACTGTTTAAGACAATAGGCTCTGTGCATAGCTAAAATAAAGTCTAAGGAGAACAGGCTCTCTGGGGCAGTAGCCAGGTCCAAGGAGGGTATTTCTGGCTGGTCAGCATGTTTAGATTTGCGTTTCATCTTTTTTGTCTGTGCAGCGCCTAAGATGGCTGGCTGCAGTGACATGGCTGTTTTTCCCACCAAAACTGCGGCCTCAGGCACTGTAGCTTTCCCCGACTCTGCTGGCCCCGTTGCTTGATTCATCCCCACTACAGCTAAAACATGCTCTGCAGCTTTCCCCTGTCTGAGACAGCCCCTGCACACGCCATCGTACGACAGCCTGCAACTCCCCATACAAACTGTGCACCAGGGAACTGTGCACCATATAAACAGCCCGACGTAGACTTTCAACTGCCAACAAACACGGGGAAATAGCAAGGTGCTGATGGCCCTCCCCCGATGCTGGAGATTCAAATGGCACAGACTCACTTGGTAACCTCCCAAAACAAACCAAAAGCAAAAAAAAACCACGCTGCGGACTCCGCTGATTAAATTAAAAATCCTGTCTTCTATGCTATTTTTGTTCACTCCTTTTTTTTCCGAGCACTGAGCCTTGCGGTTGCAAGGAAAGTCCTAAGACTAGCTCTGCTAGTGTTAGGCTACCCAGCTGGGGGGAAAAGGGCCCTGGCCCACCAGGCAACTTAGACCCGGGCTTCACCTCATCCACAGCTGCACTTTAATGGCAAACGGTGTACCCAGTCTTTACCTTTAGACAGTCTGATAGACCCAATCGGGATAATAATGCTGCTTTAATCAGCCATTCACCTTGATCCTAGTGTTCTTTTTTATCTCAATGAGCTAGTTAGCTAGGTCTAAATCTTCCAGTGGAGTCCACCACTAGAAGGCTCCTCTCCAAATGCTGGGAACTGGCTTCCTGGAGCTGAAGCGGTAGCTCTTATCCTGTGAGGTCAGGAGTCTAACATCCTCAGTTCCCAGCTGCTGGAGGGCAAAATAATCCCGAGTTACTGGATGAACTGGAGGGATGAAGAGGAAAAATAAGTTTTGGCACTCTAATGAATGTCCAAGTAATCATTGATGCCACAAACTGCAGATGGTAATGTATTTCCTAATTTGGAACTGATGACTGAAAAGGTCCTGGCCTGTATGCTCTCATTACAAACTTCTGAAGCTTAACGGAAGCTCAACAAAACCTGTGAACCAGATTGTAGAATTTGAGTGGGCACAGAAGAAACCAGAAGCAAGCACAACTCTGAAACTATTAACATATACAAAAACTTATTATACGTATATTCAGCACTGCTATCCATAGAAGTGACAGAGCTGAATATAGCATAAGTAATGCAAAAGGGTGGGCCAATGGGACCATGGTCCAACCAATGTTTTGTCTAACACAGCATCAGCAACTGGAGAGTTTGGGGACAGGGCCAAGATTAGTTTGTTTGGGCCCTTCAACCAAAAGGGTGCTCTGTTGCAATTGTATACATATAGAACAGTTAAACCACATAATTAAATGGATGATGTTGTTAAATGCTTCTTGGTTTATATCTTTTTTACAGGATACATTTATCAAAGTTCGGTCCTTGGGACAACTGTCATCATGGAAATGTATTGATGTGGCGGTGCCGCAAGACTCTGCACTTTTGGTCATATTGTTTAATCTCAACATTGCCCCAATTCAAACTGTGTTTGAGAGTCTGAATGTCAACATTTGGGTGTATGCTGACAATCGTACCTACCTCCTTGTCATTGGAGAATTCCCTGAAATATGTGGAGAACTGTCTTAAGTCTATTGGATCATGGATGTTTCAAAACATTAAAACTAAATGCTAAGAAGACAGAAATTTTGTATTTGTCCTCAAATCTTTCCGTTTCTATGGGTTTAAATGTGCAGCCTAGGTCTTCATCTCTTGTGAATAGTGATGTTGTGAGAGATTTGAGTGTTTGGTTGGATACTCAACTGAATCTGCATGATTACATTCAAAGGGCGGTTACAGTTGCTTACTATAAGTTATATCTTCTTTGGCGATTGAAGCCGTATCTTTTGTGTGTTTAAAAAAAAAAATCATGATTTAGTCTAGTCAGAACAGACAGGAACTTGGAATTTGTAATCTCGAGATATTGGGAATTGTGAATGAAGTGTGAATGAGAGGTCTGGCAGCACGGACCAAGCGAGAGTGGACTCTGGACTAGCGCAGTTCCTAGTCGGGTGACTGCGTATAGGTCGCGAACGGATGAAGCGTTTGGTGTATTGTCCGTCCTGTGTATTGATTTTTGTTATCTGTTGAAACCACGAGTTTCCCTTCTGTTATAAATGTGAGATTATTATGTTGAGTACTTTGTGACAGTTCACTGGTTAAGAATTGTATTAATAGAGCAGAATGAAGACCCAAAACACCTACGGTCATTTTTAGAAATCAAAAAGCTGGTCTCACCCAGTTGGTTTTAGCACAGTGAAAAAGCTGACAGGGGGCGTGTCTGTGCAGGAGAATGTTTGGTGCTGTTTAACCCTATGCAGGCATGTTTTTCAACGATCTGCTGCTGGACTAATCAGGACAATTATACCTGTTTCTACTGTTTTTATTCACTTTGTTCTGATAGTAATGTTCCTCCTGCTGTGGTCATGTATTGTGTACCATTCAATAAGAATATTTAGTCAGAATTTTAGTTTTGAAGGTTGTATTAATCATCAGAGCTCCGCAAACAGTTTTTAGTTATATTCTCTGCTCTGTCTGCATTTCTAAGTCAATTGAGCCTGTTATATTGCTGTTACTTTGCAGAACTATCCAGGAGGTGACGGGTTTAGTTCAGTTATAGTGTGTAGGGTAAGATTAGTTATTCCGGTCAGATAGGTATAATATATTTGTGGGCTTAGCTTTGCCTGTGTTTTATGATTCAAATAGGAAATGATAAAGAACTGTTTTTGTTTTTCCTTTGATCTACAAAGTAATTAGATCACGACTTAACATTGATTTAAATTGTTTTTTTCTGGCATCTCTGTCCATGTGAATGAGAAGTCTCTTTTTATGAGCACAGTTCAATTGTTTCCCCGCGAGCAGAGGGGTGTGGCTTCCACATATCCTTAAAAAAAAAAAAAAAAGGTTCTGGAGAGACAGCTGGAGACTGCAGGAAATTTCTCCTAGGAATGAAAAGGGACTGCCGATTTGAAAAGTCTCTTCATTTAATCGAAGCGTGATGAATTTATAATTAGTTTTTTCTCTGGTTTCACTAGCTCTGTTTAACCAAAAGTTTTAAAAACAAAGTTTATCTTTTTATGAATGAGTATAAGTCATTTGAATGCATGCTTCCCCTCTGTGCTGGTTACTAATGAACAAATCAGTTAGCTTTTCTGTATTTAAAAAAAAAAGGGAAAGGTGTACTGTATTTTATTGAAAAAAGTATCCGGAATGTCTTTTGAATATCTCCTTCCTAAACTGTAATCTTTGCAGAGACGTTATTCACCTTAAGTGCAGATTACGGCTGGCAGCTAGTTTCTTCCAGCCATACGTAATAGTTCTCTCTGTTGGGATTGTTGTTTATAACATGTTGCAAAAAAATAGTTTTATATTTGAAGGAATTTATCTAAATTGTATTTATTTAGAATGAGATTATTATGCCTAGTCACAGGAAAATGCAGCCTGACAGACCGCCTTCTGTCTGTTGTTAACTACGTCACCATGGGGGGAGGAAGGGGGGTCAGAGTCCATGCAGATTCCAGAGTTACTTCATGGCCCCGTAGTTTCCCAAAATCCTGCCTGTTTATTTCCCTGAGCTCTGCCATCATCCCGGGCAGAGCCTGGAACAAGGGGGGGGGCGGAGGGGGGATGACTTCTCCCTACAGATTCCCAAGTAGTTTGCTAGCCACCTCTGCAACAGGGGAATGTCCACCCCCTCCGGACTAGAAGTGAAAGTCAGCTGACCAGACTTGTTTAGAACTGAAAAAAACTGCATTATACACTGAGAAGTTTTAGGACTTGATTGAACTAATGAACGGAAATTGCAAAGAACTGGATGAATTTGCGGGCATAATGGTTAAATGAAAGTTAATCAGAGGGTGTGTGAATTGTGAAAATAAATGTAACAGAGAAAGTGAATGATATTTTAGTTGAATGATGTGAGGAGATTATCCTAATCGAAGGAACAGAGGAAGTGAAAAACTGGGTGTGAGTACGCCCATTATAGAAAAAGAAGGACATTAGAGAAGTGAATGCCCGTATCTTGACTCCCGAGGGAGTACTTGATTGCAAAGTCATAAAACAATAAACCAAGCACAGTGTTTCAGCACGAGAGTGAAGCAGCTATAGCGTGAGTGGCAGCCGAAGAGGGCTACAGCATGGATGAAGACTAGGCCAGACCGGACTCTCCAGTTTCCCTGGGTCCCCAGGAGTCAGTCTGAAAAATAGGGGACCAATATATGGACTTTTATGGGGGATACAGGAGCAGAATACTAAAGCCAGTAGCCCCTGTGTTTTTCTCGCAAAGCCTTTTCTGCAGAACCACATGTGTGAACTAGAAAAAAATAATAATAATAATAATGTACCAGTTCCTGTATATGCCTGAATGCCCTATTCCATTTTTGGAGCCGAGATCTGCTTGCAAAGCTTCAAGCACAGATATCCTCTGTTGAAGGAAGAAAAAAATGAAACTCAAACTGTCCCCAAGAAGAAGAATGGCGGTTCTATTCACCTGCATCCAAAGCAACAAGCTGTACACTTACCAACCTCATAGCCCCACCTGGAGGATGGGCAGAAGATAATCCACCTGGCCTAGCGAAGAACATAGCCCCTGCCATTGTCACCCTCAAGCCAGTCAAGAAGCCTGGGACAGGTGATTACCGCCCAGTGCAGGATCTAAGAAGAATGAATGATGCAGCTGAAACTATACAACCAGTGGTACCAAAATCCTTATATTCTCTTGGAACTGATCTCTGCTGAAGCTATACATTTCATCATTTTGGACTTAAAAAGATGCCTTTTCTGTATACGCTTAGCCCAAGACCCCACTACAAGGAGGCGGGGCCAACTCATCTGGACAAGATTACCTCAAGAATTCAAGAACTCGCCTCACTCAGCAAAAGATTTGACAAGTTATCCAGAAACTCAAGAAAAAAAAAAGAAAAAATTCTACTTCAATATGTGGACAACTTGCTCATAACCACCAACTCAGAAAGTGAATGTCCACCAGCCACCAGTGAACTCTTGCACCTTTTTAATGAGGCTGGATACAAAGTCTCAAGAGCCAAAGCATAATTATGTCAAACAAGTTAAATACCTAGGATTCCAGTTGTCCAGCGGAATTCGACGCCTGGAACCCTTACCAGAACGCAAAGCAGCTGTATGCAGTATTCCTACTCCAATCACCAGGAGGCAAGTGAGAGCCTTCTTGGGTGCCACAGAGTATGTTGTATATGGATCCCCAATTTTGCGCTGCTAGAGAAAAAAAAAACCATTGTATCAAGCTATCAAAGGAATGGAAATGTCTCCAGAGGAATGGGGACTTGAACAGGATGCAGTCTTTTGATCTTTGAAAAAAAACACTCTGATGTTGTCACCAATTCTGGGTCTACCAGATGTCCAGAAAACCTTACAGTCTCTATGTTCATGAGTCGCAAGGAAATGTTCTGGGAGTGTTGACTCAATCTCTTGGACCTTATTTGAGAAGCTGTTACAGCTACAGCCTTCCTAGTAAGCAAAAACTAAAAGAAAAATCCCTTTACAAAGGAAATTACTAGCTAACAAATCTATGAATGTTGAAATATTAGAGTATGTTGTGTGAAAACCCCAGATACAACTGAAGGGTCAGTCAAGCTTTCAATCCTGCTATGTTGTTATCAGTTGGTCTTGATCCCCTGATCATGACTGTTTAGAAATTATGGACACTGTATTCTCAAGCCACCTGGATTTGACTGATGTCCCTCTGGAGAACCCTGAACAGACTTTCTTTGTGGCTGAAGGCAGTTTCATCATCAATGGACATTGTTGTGCTAGATATGCAGTAGTGACCCCTGATTTGGTAGTTGAGTCCTCAGCCCTGGCCCCAGAAACTTCACCACAGAAAGCTGAACTGATAGTCCTCACTAGAGCACTAACAATAGGAAAAGAGCCCTGTCTAAATGTGTACCCAGATTTCAAGTATACCCTTACAACCTTGCATGCATATGGGCCCCTGTACAAAGAATGAGGATGGATAACCTTAGGAAGCAAGTCCATTAAGTATAGCCCAAGATATCGATATTAATAGATACATACTGCCTATAGATCTCAGAATTTAGGAAAAGTAGAATGTATGAATAGAACCCTGAAATCTCAGTTGTCTAAACTTTGCCAAGAGGTTTACCTGAAGTGGCCCCAGGTTCTTCCCATAGCCCTTCTTAGGATATACTTAGCCCCTGCTAAGTCTATAGGAGTCTCCCTTTTTGAGATTCTGTATGGGCAACCCCTGCCTATTGTATAGGAAATAAAAGGAGATATGAGACAGATAGGATCTGAAATTATTAGACATGAACTATTGGTTTTAAGTTCTGTTTTGCAGAAGTCTTCATACCTGAGTACAAAATCGATTACTCATCAATTTGCCTGCACCCCTGCATCCTTTCAAGCCTGGAGTCTCGGTGTGGATCAAAGAGTGGAGAAAGATACTGTTAGCCCTGCATTGGAGGGGACCCTATGTCGTCATCCTGTCAACAACTCCAACTGCAGTAAAAGTCGCAGAATTTGAACCTTGGACCCATCATAATCAATTGAAGCAGCAGCTGCTCTTGAACCTGATCACTGGACTACTGTACAGCATCCTGAGACTCCATTGCACCTCACCCTACGACAACAACCACGGACCTAAGACTTATTGGTCCCTCAGAAACTGCACTATTTCAAGACTGTTTGTTTATCTGAAGGTAAGCCTCGCATCTGAAAAAACCTGCAATCATCAGAAAGAGACTGTGTTGTGTTAAGAAATTGAATCTTCTAAGAGACTGTGTTTAAATACTCTGAAAAGACTGTTTTGATCTCCTAAAGAGTGAACTGCTCTAAGGAAGCAATAATAGCCTAAGAGACTATGCTATGATATTTTAAGAAATTGAGACATCCCAGAGGACAGTGATACTTTGGAATCTACAGCCCTACTCCTGCCAAAAAGCTGGTAGGTCTACGTACGGCAGAAGCTTGAGGATCTACAATCAACCCTACATCTGTTATCTGTTGTGGAAGTCGACAGTTCCACCAATTTTCCAGAGACTATGCCCATTATGAATTATTATTATTGCTTTATTTTGGCAGCAGCCTTGGAGTGCTTTGAAATGACTTTTGCCTTATCTCCCTGGGCAGCCTGTATAAGTACAACATGAACTGGACCGAAGGTCACTCAGACCTTGTTTTATCATTCTTCCTATACTTGCATTGGTATACTCTCCAATCCAAAAATTGTTCTAGATCTTGACTTTCTACAAGGCTATGCAAGCCACCGTTGCAATTCCTCATACCACCACCAGAACTTGTTTCTTGAACTTACTGGAGCAATAGCATCTAGTCTCCACACTTCTGACTGTTTCTATTGTGGAGGAACTAAGATGGGAGATCAGTGGCCCTGGGAGACGCAAGAACTGAACTATTCTATCCTATACAATCAGACTGATTTACATAATACTACTAGTGAGTGGGTATTGGCCCACCCCATTGTTGACAGTTTGTGTTTTGTTCGGACTGGACCACAATCTACTACGAAGGATGGACAGCTGGTCTGTCTAAATCAGAAGCTTTACGACAGCACAACAAAGATGCAACCGAACCTTCTAATCCTTTAGTTCTTTTTCCCACTCTTGCCAAACTATGGACTTTGACTATCTGCCTGTTGCTCCCTTGTTTCTTGCCATTTTGCTTGCAAATGATAACTTCAGTTATTAATAACACTGTAGAGCGTAAGACAGCTACAAAGATGCTAGCTATGTGAACTTACTACCCTATACCACAGAGTGATACCTTTACCTAGTATTATGTGATTTGATTCTCACACCTTATTAACATGCGGGTGAGAATAATCAAAGGGGGAATGTGGTAGGCGACGGCCTATGATCCATGCTAATTGAACTAAGCAGACAGGCCTGAGCAGCTTGACCTGTAACTGAAGCCTGTAGTTAGGCCCAGAGGAATGAAAACCCCCCTGAATGATGACACCATAGAATTGAAACTTAACTCAGTTTAACTGAACATAGCTAAGCAGAAACGAAACTTATAAAAGACAGAAAACAGCTCTAATTGGTACTGATAAGAGAGCACAGCTTCTATGGAATTAATTAACTCTGCAAAAAGCAAGGTTACAGTGCCCTGCTTCCCATATGTTTTAACAAGCTCAGCGACCTTGGAGGAGAGAAGTAACAAGTTGGAGACACTGACCATTGTAATTGGGACTAGAAGGGGGGCAACCAGGTGCTGGGCCCAGACCAGAGTCCCGATTGGGTAGCCATATCAGTACCGGGACCAATAGATGGGTGAGAGGGGTACTGGGACCAATGAAAAGTTTGCCTATGCTTAGAATGGACAAGAAAGCTATAAAAGTTGTTGTTTTACTAGAAGCCATTGCTCAGCCATTTTGAAATTGCTTATTGCTTGAGCCATGTGCACATTAAACTGGCTTGGATCCTTGAAAAGACTCCTGGATTTATTTATTGCATGCTTATCTGCTGCTACACTTTCATGTAGTAACTTTTGTTCTGTATTACAAGTTTTAGCACTTTCATTTCTGGACTATTGTAATAGTAGTCTTTTCTTAGGTCTCTAAAAAGCTACTGTCTCCTTTATAGTCAATTCAAAATGCAGCCGTGCATCTTCTAACTGACTGCAAATGATATGAGAATGCTAGATCTCAATTGTTTGCTCTACAATGGTTGCCAGTTGAATTTCAAGTATTATACAAGGTGATTATGATTATCTTTAAATGTTTGCACAAAATGGCTCCTATTAGTTTGTCATCTCTGCTTAAACCATACTGTCCTTCTCACACTTTGCGCTCTCAGGAAACGCATTTACTAGATGTTCCTTATTTTAAATCAATTCATCTTCAGTCCATATGCAAGAGAATTTTCTCTATGACTGCTCCATCTATTTGGAACTCTTTGCCAATTGATTTGCATGCTGAAGTAGAACGGATGACTTTTCGAAAACAACTGAAATATCATTTATTTAAACAGGCTTTTCCTGAATTTGTCTGATGGGCAAGTGTGGTGTGTGGGCATTTATAACCTGTGCTGAGCCTCTAATGGCAATTATGATATAATATAGCAATGTTTTTAATGACTATTTTAATGATGTTTGTATTTGTATTTGTCCTTGTTGAACATGATGACTTATTGTGTATGTATTTGGTAACCTGCCTCTGCGATTGCGCAGGATATAAATCCTTTAAAATAAATAAATGTGTCAAGTTCACGTGGGCTCATGACAACCCTGTATATAGTTGTCCTAAACTGTGTTCAGTCTGTAATGGGTAGCTGTTATTGTATCAATCCATCACACCGCTGATCTTTCTCTTTTGCGTTGACCTTCAATGTCGCCAACCATTATGTCTTTCTCTAATGATTTAATGATGTGTCCCAAGTATGAAAGTCTAAGCTTGTCATTTGTGCTTCTAAAGATAGCTTTGGTATGTTTTCCTCTAATACCAATGGACAGGGCCAGCACGTCCACTAGGTGAGCTAGGCTGACCAGGTGAGCAGCTTTGTGCTTCCGCTTTGTTGCCTGCGGCAGGCCATGTGCTTCAACACACATGATCTGCCGCTTCTGATCCCCTTCCAACACAACTTACTGTCGGAGGGGTGTCAGAAGCAGCAGGCCATATGTGCTGAAATACATGGCTTTCCCTGGGCAACAAACCAGTGGCACAAAGCCACCGCTTGTAAAATACTGCAGCCACCCGCCTCCCCCCCCCCCCCAAGACGGAATAGGTGGCAGCGGGGGTGACTTGGCATGGGGGGGGGGGGTGGCATGGCTGGGGTTTCTGCCTGGGGCTGCAGAAACCCTTGGACTGGTCCTGCCGATGGATTACTTCATCAGGCAGCCCATGATATACATGGTATTCTTCACCAACACCATGATTAGAAGGCATCAATTTTCTTTGCTATATGGGTAACAGCTGAACATCAGGGGCTATCTGTAGAATTAGGCAAAAAGACCACACTGGCTATATGTATTTAGTGTTGCTGAAAATTCATGGATAGGAACTTTATTCAGCAGCTACTGCTAAACATATAAACCCTTTTGAACATGTCCCTGGATATGTCATTGGTTTTATTTAATTCCACAATATCTGATACGATACTGAATGCTAAGAGCTGATGCATGTTTTAATTGAACTATTTTGCTATCTAGATGTTTTAATTCCTCAACGGCTTATGACAGTTACATAACAGTTATGTAATTGTTCATTTTCTAAATATCAAGCTTACTGTGCCTTAATTATGGCTACTGTAAATTTAATATTTGAACAAATAACACGCCGGCAGTAATTTAAAAGAAAAGGAAACAAAAGGGCCGGAGGTAAATCCACTAGCGGCGCAAGGTCGGTCCATCCTCTCACCTGCGGCAAGGAGCGCCATCAGGAGGCCGGCAAGGCACAGAATGCTCGGGGGATGCATGGGGAATGGCGAGCGAGAACCCTTGGGTTCCCCTCCTCTTCTCCCCCCACCTCCGTCGCCGCCAGTCCCGGCCACCGTACAATCACAAACCGCCTTCAACGGCTCCGGCACGAGGTGGTAGCTGACAGTCACGTGAGGAGGCACGAGGTGGGGGCGGTGTACAACGAAGCGAGGCCGCACGAGACTGGAACCCTCAGGCGGAGAAGGAGGGGGAAGTGGAGGCAAGGCAACGGGCAGCGCGAGGCTGCAGGCGCAAACACGAGAGGAAATTGCTTAGGCAAAGGAGGAAGTACCTGGCAGGTGCGAGGCGCCCTCAGGAGATGCATGTCATTAGCTTTGCGCCTTTTTTTCTAGTGGTGCTGTTAGACCCTCGACTGAGTCTCTGGTCCTCCTCAAAGAGGGTAAAGTTATTATTTTATCTTGTGCTGTTCGCTTGATTTGCTTCTTTTAAGAGGGAAGCCTTTGTCCCAGGTTCTCTGCATCTCTTCCTATGATACAAAGGAGAGGCTTGTGTAGAGGCTGAGCTTGCGCGGCTTATTATTAATTATTAATAATTATTATTAACGGATTAGCGGCTTATTAACGGATTAAAGCCCCGATTTTCAGCCTTTCTAATGACGTGGTAGTATTCACAGTTAAAATAGTACTGTGCCTGAATGTAACTCGCCCTGGTCAGAGCTGATTCCAAAAAAAAGATTTAACCTCATTTCTAGTTGTATGCTTTTTTTTAAAGGGAAGCAGATAACACAGGTACACTAAAAAAAATTTTTTTAAACTGCCTCTAATGTTTCGATTGATTTTTACGTTTTTTGGTGCGCTGAATCCAAATCTGGTAACCAATTTGCTCCATCAGTACAGATTTTTTGCTACATTGGGTTAGCAGTTTGAGGTGAACGTTTCAGATTGAGTGCGATCGAGATAAAAGTTTCTTGGATGAATTCTTTATACTAATTGTTTAGTAGTTATTCAAATAAGAATACAGAAAATTGTAACAAGGCAGCACATAAGAATAGAGTAATGTCAACAAAACACACTGTGATTGATGGTAGCAAAATTGTCTGCACTTAAAACAGCCACATACATGTGCACAAACATTGAGCATATAAGAGCGAGGTTAGACACAAAGCAAAGCAAAGAAATGTGCAAAAAATGTTGTACAGGTATGTATGTAAGAATAGAAAACGCAAACCGCACCATTGCAATACATGAAGACAAACACCTGATGGTGTGAAAATAAAATTCTAATAAATGAGATCCGACACTGTGGTAATAACTAGCAAATTTTTATTTCAAAGTTTAGTGAAAACACGATATTTGTCAACACAGTTTAGATTTTAAAGTCATTCTTGGGTCAATCAATCTCCTGGTGGGCCCGTTTCTTCTTCCCCCAAATGCTTCTCTTGGTGCGCTGCTTGGCGTATTTTTCATCTGGGGTTTCCCGCAGCAGCAACCAGCAGAAATCAGCTATCATAGTGGTGTTCCATCTTCCTTGGTACCTTCTCTCTGCGTCCTTGATGTCCTGGTGAAACCTTTCACCTTGTTCTTCACTGTACGCCCCCAAGTTTTTGGGAAAGTAGTTCACATGGGAGTGCAAGAAATGGACTTTAAGGCTCATGTTACAGCCTTGTTCTTTGAAGGCATTGAGCATCCTGGCAACAATATCCTTATAGTTCTCATCCCGCCTGTTCCCCAAGAATTTGAGAACAACATCCTTGAAGGAATCCCAGGCTTCTTTTTCCTTCTCAGACATCGTTTCAGCGAATGCTCCATCTGAAATGAGTTTCCTTATATCAGGGCCAACAAACACTCCTTCCTTTAGCTTTGCTTCAGAAAGTCGGGGGAACTTTGAGCAAAGGTACCGAAAGCACTCACCATCTTTTGGAAGGGACTTGATGAATTGCTTAATGAGACCCAACTTAATGTGGAGAGGTGGTAATAGAATTTTATCACGAGGTACCAAGCTCTCATGAAGAACATTTTTCTCACCGGGTCTCAAATACTCCCGAATTGGCCAGTCTTTTTTCCCCCAGTGTAGGTCGCGGGCCCGGCTATCCCACAAGCAAAGGAAGCAGGGATATTTGGTGAAACCGGATTGCTGCCCTAATAGCATGGATAGAATTTTAAAGTCTCCACAAATCATCCACTTATGCTCATCATAACGAATCTTCTGAAGAATCAGGGCCAAATTCTCGTATTTTTCTTGGAGAATAACAGAGTGAGCAATAGGAACTGAAGCGAATGTGTTGCCATTATGAAGAAGAACACCTTTTATGCTGTCTTTTGACGAATCAATGAACAGCCGCCATTCAGCAGGATCATACTTGAGTTTAAACTTTTCCATCACTCCGTATATATCGTTGCAAAATACCAAATCTTCCTCTTTGCTGAAATACTTCAAAAATTGTGTCTCGCGGTTGCGGTACCAATAAAAAGTTGTTCCTGGTGACAATAGATTTTTCTGTTTAAGCCGAGAACCTAGCAGTTGGGCAGCATCTTTTGGGAGTCCTAAATCCCGGACTAAATCATTCAATTCAGCTTGAGAGAAAAGTTCAGGTTTCGGATCTGGTTCAGTTTCAAACTCGGAAGTACTGGACTCATCGGGAAAAGCCATCTGATGAGTCTCATCATGATCAGAACCGTCCACACAAATATGATCCAAAGATTTTGGTGGTTCAGGCACAGGTACTTCGTTGCTATGAGGCATAGGCCTAATTGCTGAGGGAAGGTTGGGGTAACTTATTACGTTCTTATTTTTTAAGTTGTATCCCTTCACAATGCAAGAGCAAAAATAGCAGTCACTGCTGTGGTCTCTTTGTTCACGCCACATCATAGGTATTCCGAAACGAAATGCTTGTTTTTTACCTTTCATCCATAAGCGTAGATCTTCCTCACATGTCTTGCACACTTTGTGAGGAGCCCACGGTTTGTCTTGATCGCCTAACTTCAAACCGAAATAGGCGAAATATACTTTTTTAATAAATGCAGAAATGTTCCTCTGCCGCTTTTTCACGGTATATTCCCCACAAATAAAACAAAAACTGTCCGGAGAGTTGACGCAACCTCTGGCTCTGTGAGCCATCACAAATACACAGCACTGCAAACTAGAACTGTAGTGAACCACTTCGGAATAAAGCTGGATTACGACTGAGCAAACAAAAGGTAATAATGAACTTGCAAGAAACTGAAATTTGACAGGAACTTTCATGTCGCAACCACCGTGTTTGAGCGAGCGAACGAGGCGAGGCGAACAGGAAAGAACATGCGCCAGCGCGAGTACTGGATTTAGCCCCCCGCCTCCCAATTGTCCTGTTAATGTATAAAATGAATACAAAACACTCTAAAATATCATGAGGGAGTGTTTCTAGTTAGTTAACCATTACAACCTCTATTTTGGGCCAAGAAAATAAACTGCAGTCGGCTAAAAAGAAATTATGTGAACATTCCTTAAATGGGTAAGAAATCTAATTTTGCAAGAAAACGTGACGTGATGGAACATTTTGGCTATTTTTCCTGGATTCAGCACCCCAAAATCTATAGGAATCAGTAGCAAAACTGGAGGCAGTTTTTTGGTAGTGTACCTGTGTAATCATTTGCTGATGGAAATTTTCTAGGAGTAATTCAGATTCTTTGACGTTTTCAACAGATAAAGGATTCTACCTACTGCTTACTTCCACTTTTGCTAGTTGTCATTTGATTTTTAAAGGCTTCCCAAATAATTATTTTTCCCTGAAAATTTCATGGATTATTTATAAACCACACAATTCCTAAGATATCTGTAGAGTTTAACAAGGATTTTATTTTCCAAAAACAACAACTTCCTCCGCCCCCGATTTTTTTTAGTCTTTCTACAGCATCTTTGGAAAATGGGCCCTAAATGTTGCATAACGTCATAAAGTTCCAGATATTATTCTACAACTATTAGAAAAAATGCCTGCATGTGTAAGGTTACCAGACGTTCCTGATTTTTGGGGATTGTCCCCAATTTTACAGCTGCGTCCCCAACTTCCACTCATACCCATCACTCAATTCACACTCCAAACCGCTACACTAATAAACACCCTCATTCAGGCAGCCTACCCCATCACATCGACGTAAACTAGTCCAAACCCCCCTCCCCCCTGTCCATGCCCCTTCCAGATGGCTCTGCCACTTCTCTCGCCCCCCACTCGCCCTTGAAACTCCTTCCACAGAAAACAGTATTCTTTCCACTCTCCTCTTGGGTTATGTTCATAGGTGCACAGCTCACATTTTGCAATGTCAGCCATCAGATGCCACCAAAGGCTGGCACTCGGCCCATTTTTTCAACCCACACACTAAGTATCAACTTCCTTGCTACAAACAACCCTATGTAGAGAAATTTGTACTATGCCTTGGAGAGTGTAGGCAGGGTCCACCTACAAAAGTTTCCCAATATTAGCAATTTTTTCTTTGTCTTTTTGAGAGCCATAAGCTGTCTAGTTCTGCCATGTACCCCAACAACAGCATGCTATAGGTCCACTCAGTCTGGTGTCTCATGTTCCCTGCAAGATCTGCCAGCACCGATTCCCAAAGAGTCTGCAAGTGAAAGCACTCAAGGAATGTGTGCACCAGCATCCCCCTCTGTACCCTACATTTCCCACACTGATCATCCGCCCACAGGTTCATCCTTGCTCTTCGCTCTTTCGTGATATATGTGTAGTGCAATAATCGATACTGTGTTTTCTGGTGCGCTGCATTCGTCAAATAGGTATAGACATTGCTGAACAAGACTTCCAAGTCATCCTCCAATACCTGCTGTGCAACATCATTAGCCCAAGTCTTTGTCAGTGCCACCACCCAGAGCCTCTTATGCACCACTCTGCACCTGTGATACCACCTCATGACCATATTGAACCTTGGCCACAGAGCCTGGAAATCATTATTGAAAGGCCCTCCCTCCCCCCTCCCTCAGTGATCTTATCATAGGGCAGCAGTAGTGCCACACCTACTAGTAATGAAAGACATGCCCCTCTGGCAGCACCCATTTATCTTGAAGGTCCCTGAATGTGTGCCACTGCAATGTTTGTGCATCAAAAGAGCCCCCTATCTAGGATGGATTTATCCTCCAAACCACAGCCCTACTGTTCCCATTCCATGAATATTGAGCAACCCACTCCCATTTGAAATTCCTGGATTGTTCACCAGTCTTATATACGGATATATGCACGGGGAGGCCTGCTCCAGGCCTCTTCACCATCTCCAGGCCTTTTTAAAATGCTGCAGTAACCCCCTCCCCCGAGGCGCCAACCCATCCCTCACTTTCATACCATGCATCAAGATAACACATTTGTATGGGGCATATAATTCGTCCAGTAAGCCCTCTGAGAAATATTGGACCTCCCCTGTGCACACTTCATATCTCAACAAATAGGGGTGACCTACACAGAGCAGTGGGTACACCCCTAAACAAAGGCATGGGGAGGGGTGACCTGCATGGAGCGGCAAGTGCACCTACTCTTGCTGCCTTGCTGGGCAGACTGGATGGACCATGCTGGTCTTTATCTGCCGTCATATACTATGTTACTATGTTCATGCAGCCACCGAAGCATCGGCGTGCCATTGTATAACCTGAGGTCAGGTACCCCCAGGCTACCACGCTCCTTCTGTAGGCACAGCTTAGCGTAGCTCACCAGGGCTCCTTTTCCTTTCCAAATAAATTTCCGGAGCACACCCCTAAAGACCACCTCTTCCCTAGCCCCCACTCACAAGGTGATCATCTGCAGGACATAGAATTTTGGGTTGCAGCACCATTTTCACTATGGCAGCTCATTCCATCAGCGACAGGAACAGGTTCTTTCAGTGCTCATGTACGTTTTATGACTTCTAGCTTATCTATAATGTTAGATTTATACATGGTACTAGGACTACAAGTGGAGGAGTAGCCTAGTGGTTAGAACACTGGCTTGGTAACCAAGCAACCAGGGTTCAATTCCCACTAGCACTCCTTGTGGCCTTGGGCAAGTCACTAAACCCTCCATTGCCTCATAAGAAAGGCCTGGCAATCTACTTCCAGTGATACTGCCAAGAAAGCCCATGAGCCTCTGGGTCACCAGGAGTCAGGACTGACTCAAAGGCATGCATTGCATTGCACTAGGACTATTACTCAGATGGACACCTAGATATTTAATTCTCTGCATTGCCTACTTCAGTGGGAAGGAGTCATTCCACACCACCTCCTCTGTCTTCCCAAGCATTAGGGTCTCCAATTTACCAAAATTAATTTTAAGGCCTGCAAATGACCCAAATTGCTCCACTATCTCTATTACCCTCCCCACATCCCTGTGCATGTTGCCTAGGAATAAGAGCATATCATCAGTTACAAGATCCTCTTGACCCACGGTTATCGTTTGGATGTCTGCCACCCCCCCCCCTCAACTTTGTAGCCAGTGGTTCCAGGGACAGCACAAATAATAAAGGTGATAGAGGTCAGCTCTGCCTAGTGCCCCTCAATGGGAAACTCAAGGGACCGGCACCCATTTATTATGATATGCACCATTGGAGCGTCGTATAAGATATGTACTCATTGCAAAAAGCCCTCCCCTACATTATACTTGTCTGATATCCAAAATAAATATGGCCACAATATCTTATCAAAGACCTTTTCAGCATCCAAGCTTCCTATGGTAGCCTCTCCCCGTTTCGGCTGGCCTGGATCGCCACCAGGGCCTTAAGAATATTCACTATTGTCACGCAGCAGACCCTCTAGGAACAGAAGAAAATGTTTTAAACACAAAAAAAGTCAGGCATAAGCTGCAATATTTCGAGGAACCAGATAGAGGGAGCAAGAGGGACCTCCGAGAGACTGATGAACCACGCCCCATAGGTCGTGAGGTAATGCCAGCCAGCCTCCAATCAAGGAAGAGAGGAGTACCTCTTAAAGAGAGTCTGGAAGAGGCAGGAGCAGCAGAAGAGGCAGAATCGGAAGGACGGACAGATCCAGGAGAAAGGGTTCTCCTCAGAGATAAGGAGAAGGTGTACTCTTCAAGGAAGAGAGGTGCAGGAAGAAAGCCAGTTCTGGAAAAGGAAGGGCTGAAGCAATAGCCCCTGGACAGGAGTTTGGCAGAAGGCAGCAGCAGCCGCTGTGGCATGAAGAGAGGAGCAACCGAGGAGAAGGAGAGACAGCTCCATCAAGAGTGAGTGCTCTTCATCCAGAGAGGCGAAAGCATTGCTGTGACTGCAGTATAAAGCCAACTGAAGGACGGCTGGAGAACCTAAGGCCTATTGCTCAGGCAAGTCAGAATCCCAGCCGAGGCAGGCCTCAACCCTCACCTGGAGTAGAAAAGCCAAAGATAAAAGGTAACCCATATTTTACTCGAAGCAGGTTTCAGAGTGCTGGTATATGGGGAGGATAGGGAGCAGAGGAATACTGTCCATATAAAACTGCCTATGATACAACGTACAAGAAACGTTATCAAATAAGAGACTTTTTAATGAGAAAGGTTTGCATGAAGCTAATGTAAAATCCTTGCAGAAGGAGGAGTGTTCTCAGTATAGGAGAGCACAGGACCGACGCCCTATGCTTAACCCTGAGCATTGGGAGGTCATACAAAAGTTATATGAGAAGCCTGACTACAATTTGCCAGAAACTACTGACTCAGTTTCAGAGGCTTACGAAGTGGAACCGATGCAAGTGGAATTTGCTAAAGAGCTTTCAGATACAGAAATGGACTGTAATTACTGCATGACAGGAAGCCTGGAGTCCTTGCCTAGCGTATAAGCCATAACTTGTGGAATAGAAAATGTTTGTTTTTGTACACCACTCTGTGAAGATAACAGTTTTGCTTTAAACTCATGTTTTACTTTTTCTTCTAACCTGAAGTAAGGATACTTGTGTTGATGTTATTGCCCAACCATTTGAACCTTTGCAAGAAGGGGAAATAAATGCCTTTGTTTTTCCTCCACTCTGACCTTTGTGTTCTTTGAGATTTGGTAACAAGGAGGCTACCAGGCTAAAAGTCCCTGGGCCCTGTGAAACATTTGCCAAACTCAACCTGATATATTTTTGTGTCCAACCTACCTTGGTCTATTACCCTGCCAAGGTGGTGCACGTGACACTATCACCCTTCTTCCCTTGACAAATCCCATTTGATCCTCATGGACCAATTTAGGCAAGAACTGCTGTAGCCTATTGGCCATCACACTGGTAAGGATTTTCATGTCCTGACTTATCAGGGAGATAGGTTGGTAGGATCCTACCTCACAGTGATCCTTTCCCAGTTTCGGAAGCACCACTATATGGGCTTTGTTTTGCTCCAGGCGGAGTTTTCCCTCCTGCAACACCAACTCATACATGTCACACAGGCCTCTTGCACCAAATCCGGCATAATTTTATAGAATTCTGCACCCAGACCGTCCGGCCCCAGGCTCTTGCAAATTTCAACTTCTTGATAACATGCTGTATTTCCACTAACGTTATCAGTCAGTTTATTGCTTGCATCTCCTCACTTGTTAACTGTGGGAGCTGTAGATTCCTAAAATATTCTCTCCGGTTGAGACTGTTAACTGCTGCGTCTGCATACAAAGACTAGTAGAAATCCACAAAGCACTGCACCACCTCTGTCGCCTTCGTTTTGAGCTCCTCTCTGGTGTTCTTGATTTGTGATATTATTTGCTTCACCTGCCGGTTTCGGACTAAGAGTGCTAGCATTTTGCCTGCCCTATTTCCCCAGCAATGTAGCCGATATTTGTACATGAAGATGTCATGCTGCGCTCGGGCCATCAAAATGTCATAAATCTGCTGTTTAATTACCATCAATTGCTTCCTATCCTTGTCCCCTAATTTGCTTATGTGTTATGCAGTTCTTGTAACTCTCCCATCAATTCTTTCAACCACTGATCCTGCCTTTTCTTACCCACACAAATAGAGCCCATAATCAACCCCTGCATCATGGCCTTCACAGCTCTTCCCAGTAACAGAGTCCACCAACTCTTATTGAAAGTCTCATACTCCAGCCATGCCTTCCTTACAAATTCCCTAAACTCCTTCTTTGTGTAATAGGTAGAATGGATTTATCATCCAAGTAAAGTCCTTGTCACCCGTGACCAGCACTACAGTCATGTGCACCATAGCGTGGTCCGACAAAACGTGTTCTGTTTCTACCGCCTTAAGCTTGTCTGTCCACACATGAAGCAGCAGCCAATAATCAATATGGGAATGCATTTTGTGGGGATTGGAGTAGAACGTATAGTCCCTTTCCCAGGGGTGTAGAAATCTACACACATCTACCAGGCCATGCTCCTCCACAAAATGAACCTCCCGGTCAAAATGCCCTTGTTTGACTGCCCGCAGTGCCCGACTGTGCCGGCAATCCAAAACTGGATTGGCCACTATGTTGAAATCTCCCTCCGGGATAGGATAACTGGGATACTACATACACTTAGCAATAATGCCAAAGAAACTGTGACTGTAAATATTGGGTGCATAGATATTGCACAGCAGGATCTTGGTGCCCCCCAGTTCCCCAAGCACCACAACGTAGCTCCCTTCCAGATCTTGTAGCTGCTTGTGCATCTGAAACCCCAACCCCTTTTTCAGTAGAATGGCCTCTCCCAACCACAATCTTTTCAGCTTAGTGTGCTCCATGAGAGTAAGGTGTGTCTCCTGCAAAAAAAACAATATCTGTCTGTGCTTTCTGCAGGCCATTTAAGATTTTTGTTCTCTTAACAGGCGAGTAAATGCCATCAATATTCAGTGTCACCAGCTTGATTTCAGCCTCAATGTTGCCTTCCCAGTGTTCGTCACTGCAACCAAGGATGCAGCGCATCCTCTCTCCATAGCCTAGGAGGCACTGCCACCCCAGTTGTTCTACTACCCTAGTACCCCCGGGGTGTCCGGCCATCTGCCTGTCCTGCTCGCTGTGCTTCTGGTCATGGACATGGATCCCCCCCCCTCTACCCACCCCTCCTCTATACATCCCGCTTCACATGCGTCCACACTCAGACCCACATTCACTCCCTCCCTCCTCCCTTCCCTTCCCTCCCCCCCTCCCCCCCCTCTATCCACTCCCCCAATCCTTCTTTTCTTGTCTTTTTCCTCCACCACCACTGCACGCAGTGACCCACAGAAGAGAACATTGTAAAGAAACCAGAACCAAACAACTCACAGCAAAACATATTCAGTGGTCCCCTCTGCCAAGAGGGCCACCGCTGTTTAACATATGAACATATAACCCCAATATTCTTCTGCCTCCAGGACCCATGGACCACCCTGCACCATAGGTGCCCCTCATCTGGGATGACAGGATACAGCAAGGGACAGCATCAAGGACACCAAACACCCCCCCCCTCCGCCTTCCCCACCCCCCCAGCGTCCCTAGGTAAACTCCCCTGCAGGTTCCCGCAAGGCCCCGGGAGTGCTGCCCACCAAGTCCCTGCAGCCTCAGTGTCCTTTCAAATCTTAAGGCTCCTCTGTCGATTGGTGGTAATATTCAGTTGTCATGGGCATCTTCCCACTGTTCTTCTCGTCCATGGGGACCTCTGCTTTCCAGCTCCTCCACAAACTTCTGAATACTGTCCTTACCTTCCAGGGTATCCACCCCATATCCCAAAAACAACCAGAGCTTTGCTGGGTAGACCAAGCTAAATTTGATACCTCTAGCATGCATCCTGGAGGATTATAAGGTGACCTTCTGATGCCTCGCAACCACCTGCACCAAGAAGTCCTAGAATATTAAGATTTTATGCCCTCCAGCTCCTCTGCTTGCAATATGCTGCCAGACGCTCCATTCTGTCTATATAGTTCAACACCCAGACAATAACGGACCGTGGTTGATTACCCCCTTCCATTTGCACACCCAGGCAATGCGCCTGTTCCACTTTCATGGAATTTCTGCCTGAGGCAAGCACAGTGCTTTCGGAAGAGTTATCGCACACAGGTTCATCATGTCCTTATCCCCTACACTTTCCGGGATGCCAATAAGTCAGAAGTTGTTCTAGATATGTTGCTTTCCACTGCATTTGTTGTAGGTGCGCCCAACGTTCTTCCCTCCCCATGTTAGCAGCCTGAATGCACTGAGTGTTCTCTGTCATCTGTCTTGAGTGATTCATCAGAGCTTCTCTGTGATCTGTCATGAGTGACTCATCAGAGCCTCGTTGACCTCGTCCATCATCAATTGGAATTTGGCTAGCTTGTCCTCCAGCCTTGCCATGGCACTTTGTGTGAGGTACTTAGCTACTTCTTTTGACATGATCAGGCCTGCTGGCCCTCCAGGGGGCTCAAACCCTCCACCATGCCTTCTGTGGACCTCTGTGTGCTCCCGGAGGCACTCTCACTTGAGCCTTTGGTCATCAATGATATCCGCTGGGATGCACTACCTCTATGAGAGATTCCAATTCCCTTCTTGGGATGCCCTCCAGTCTCCTCCACAGGCCAGCGCTGCTCTTCCAGTCTCTGCACCTGGATGCCTTTCCCTCTCCCTGCTCTCGGCCTGCCACCGAGCCCTCTCTTGCCTGTGGGTTCACAGCCATTCTGGCCTGCTTACTCAACACTCCACTGAGGCACCACCTCTGTCTCAAGGTTTACAAACACCCCTTGACTGCCAAGCCCTGTCTCTATTACAGACTGTAGATACAAGGCTGTTCCCTATTGCAAAGGACCAGATAGTATGATGGCCCTAAGGGAAGCCCTACTGGTGGGTGACAGTCTTCCAAAATCTACATGATGGCAGAAAAAGACCACATGGCCTATCTAGTCTGCCCTTACATATCAACTACAATAGTCCCCTTTTAACCTTTAAAGATCCTCTGTGTTTGTCCCATGCTTTTTTGAATTCAGATACTGTCCTCGTGTCCACCACCTCCAATGGGAGACTATTCCACCCATCTACCCCTCTTTCCATAAAGAAATATTTCCGCATATTACTCCTGAGTCTATCCCCTTTCACTCTCATCCTATGTCCCCTTATAGCAGTGCTTGCCTTCAATTGAAAAAGATCCTCTTGTGCATTTATGCCATGGAGGCATTTAAATGCCTCTATCATATTGCCCCATCCCACCTTTCCTCTAAAGTAAACATATTAAGATCTTTAAGTCTTTGCTCATATGCTTCATAACAAAGACTACTAACCATTTTAGTAGCCATCCTCTGCTTCGACTCCAACCTGCTTATATCCTTTTGAAGGTGCGGTCTCCAAAATTGCACACAACTCCAAATGAGGTCGCACCAGAGACTTTTACAGAGACATTATTACCTCCTTTTATCTTCTGGCCATTCTTATACCTATATACCCAGGCATCCTTCTGGCTTTTCTACCCGATTAGCTACTTTAAGATCATTAGACACAATTACGCCCAGGTACCGCTCTTCTTTTGTGGACAGAAGTACCTCACCCCCTACACTGTACAGCTCCTTTGGATTTTTGCAGCCAAAATGCATGACCTTGCATTTTGTAGCATTTTTCTTCCTGGCACCTGCTCTATGGAACTCCCTGCCCTCCTCTATCAGACTTGAACCCGAACATTCCACTTTCGAAAAAAACCTCAAGACTCACCTCTTTGCCCGTGCATTTGACCTCCCCAATCCTTTTGTGTGATCCACTCTGCTCTATCCTCCTCCCTTCCCCATCATGTCCTGTTGTATGATTCTGCTCTTTTGCTTTCCTGTCTTACATTGTAACTTCCTTTTCTTTTCCTAATTTAATTCTACTATGTAAACCGCTGCGATGTATTTTCCTCAGCGGTATATCAAATTCAATAAACATAAACATAACCATTAAATTTAAGCTGCTAAATTCTAGATCATTCTTCAAGCTTAGCTAGATCCCTCCTCATGTTATCTATTCCTTCCTGGGTGTCTACTCTATTGCAGATTTTGGTATCATCCACCAACAAGCAGACCTTAACCGAAAGTCCTTCCACAATATCACTAACAAATATGTTAAACAGAATCGGACCAAGGACAGATTCTTGCAGCACACCACTGGTAACCTCCTTCTCCTCAGAGTGAGCTCCATTTACCTGTACCCTTTGTCGCTTCCCACTCAACCAGTTTCCAACCCAATCAGTAACTTTAGAGTCCATCTCTAGGGTGCTCAATTTGTTTATAAGTCGCCTGGGCAGAACGGTGTCAAAGGCTTTACTGAAATCCAAATACACCACATCTAGGGCTCTCCCTCAATCCAAATCCCTGGTCACTCAGTCAAAGAAGTTAATCAGATTTGTCTGACAAGACCTGCCTCTGGTGAATTCATGTATTCTCAGATCCTGCAATCCATTGAACTCCAGAAACCTCACTGTTCTCTCCTTTGGTAGTCTTTCCAATAATTTACTAACAACAGAGGTTAGACCAACCAGCCTGTAGTTCTGAATGTCATCCTTACATCCACTTTTGTGTAAAGGGACCACATGTGCCTTTCTCCAGTCCTTTGGCACCACTCCCAACTCCAAAGAGGCATTGAAAAGGTCAGACATTTTTGCCACTAGAACATCCCCGAGTTCCCTCAGTATTCCTGGTTGTATCCCATCTGTATCCATGGCTTTGTCGACCTTTAGTTTAGCTGGATCCTCACTAACACAGTCTGCTGAAAATCGTTTGAGATCCCCATCACTTCTGTTCCTATTTGTGGGTGTTTTCTGAGGTCCTGCTCCTGGCCCTTCATCTGTGAACACAGAACAGAAATATTTGTTAAGCAACTCTGCTTTATCCTCATCAGTTTCTGCATATTCCTCCCCTGCACCCTTGAGTCTGACATTACTACTTATGCCCTTCCTCCTCTCACCAACATATCCAAAAAATGTCTTATCCCCGCATTTTGTTGCATTGGCTATTTCTCTTCTTTTTGTACCTTTGCTTTCTTGACTACTTTGCTAACTTCTCTAAGTTTTTCCAAATATAGATGCCTGTCTTCCTCTCTCTGTGATCTCTTGTATTTCATGAAGGCCTCCCTCTTTTTCTTCACCTTTTCAACTACTTCTTTTGCGAACCATAGCAGCCTTCTTTTCCTTTTACATTTTATTTACCTTTCTAATAAAAAAATGTGTTGCCCTTAAAATATCCCCTTTCAGTTTTGCCCACTGTTTTTCTACATCCCCCCAGCTGTTCCCATCCTGCTAGACTCTGAGGTATTGTCCATCTTTGCAAAGTTAGTTTTCCTAAAGTCTAAGACCCTTGCTTTTTAATGGCTTTTATCAGCCCTAGTACTAATACTGAACCATACCATCTGGTGATCACTGGATGTGAGATGATTTCCCACTATAACATAAGAAACACTTTCCCCATTGGTAAGCACTAAGTCCAGTATGGCCCCATCACATGTGGGTTCTGTTACCAGTTGCCAGAATAGTTCTCCCTGTAGAGAATCCAGGATCTCCTTACTTCTAGATGTCACCACAGCAGGGATGTGCCAATACACATCTGGCATTTTAAAATCACCTATTAGTAGCACGTCTCCTTTCATTGCAATGCTGTGTATGTCTTCTATTATCTTCGTCCACTTCTGCTCCCTGTGAGGAGGATCTTTATATAACTCCAATGCAAATGGATTTCCCTTTCCCTCTTTGTAGTTTAACCCACAGTGCCTCCTTTCTACCTTTTTAAACCCTGCAATTCTATAGCTTTAATATTATTTTTTACATATAATGTCATTCCACACCCCTTCTTCCTATCCTGTCCTTCCTGAATAAAGTATAACCTGGTATAATTACATCCCAGTCATGGTTTTCCATGAACCATGTTTTCGTAACTACCACTGAATCCAAGTTAGTCTCTTCCATTAAAGCCTCAACATCTGGGATCTTATTTCCCATGCTATGGGCATTTATGTACACCTCCTTTCAGATGTTGCCTCTATTACCCATTTCTACAGGGGCATTTAATATTTCACTTACTTGGGGACTTTCTTCACTTACCTGGGGGCTCTCTTTACTCATCCCTAACAAATCTAGTTTAGAGCCCTTTTCATTAGGTTAGACAGTCTGTTGCTGAAGACACTTCTCTTCTTGGAGAGATGGACACCATCTCTGTTCTGCAGCCCTTGGAAGATCATCCCATGGTCCAGGAAACCAGAACACTCTCAATGACACCATCGACGCAGCCATGCATTGGTCTCCAGGATGCGAGCTTCTCTACCTCGGCCTTTACCCTCAACAAGGAGAATTGAAGAGAACACCACCTGCCCATCTAGCTGCTTCACCCTCTGTCCCAGAGTCTTGAAGTCACTTTTGATATGCTCGGGGGGATACCTAGAAGTATCATTTGTGCCGACATGGATGAGCAACATCAGTTAATAGTCAGTAGGCTTGATGAATCTTGGCAAACTCTCCATAACATCTCGGATTTTGGCACCTGGCAGACAGCACGCTTCTCTGGACATCAAATCTGGTTGGCAGATGGACACCTCAGTACCCCTCAGAAGAAAGTCACCAACCATCACTACCCTTCGCTTCCTTGTGGTGACTGATTCTGCAACTTTGGGATGCTCAAGCTGTGGTTCTTCCCTTTCCTCAGATGCTTCCACGTCCAGGGCTGTATACTAGTTCTTCAATTCAAGGGCTGGAGGAGTCTGAGTGTTAATACTGCAGGCTCTGGTGACTCTTGTCCAACCTTCTTTCTTCTGTAGCCTCCCATCTTCACCTCTATCAGAGAGCTCAAATGTTTCAAGAAATATATCATCAATGTACTTCTCACTGTCTCGAATGCTTCGCAGCCTATAGATGCAGAAAGGCAGCTGCAGCCACATTTCAAAATGGCAGTGCTAGAGCGCCCAGGACATGGGTATCATGCAAATACTTTTATGGTAGCCATATGCAATGAAAGTGTCCAACATGCAGGCAGAAAAAGTCCATGTCATAGCAGAACTTTGCAAGAGAGAACTCAGATTGATAATTTAAGTGAGGCAGCACAGAATACTAGTAAAGCCCAAGCACTAAGGCCGAGGGAGTGCTCTTTAGGCAGGTTTAGCAGTTCTCCCGCAAGGCCTTCCCACGCTTTCAGTTTTGCTTGACTGCCCTGAGACCCACTTACTGCAGCCGCTGTCTGCTGTCCCTCTGAGTCCAGCTGCGCCACACCTGCTCTGCTTCTCCACTGCTTGCTCCAAGCCTTCCCCTTTGCACTGCTTGCTCCAAGCCTTCCCCTTTGCACTGGTCTCCGCTCTGATTGCACCATTCCAGGGGATCCTATCGGGGGCTCTTCTCCTGCCACATGCAAGTATGGTCTCTTGCTTTGGTGGCGTTCTACCCTGCAGGTGCTGGCTTTATGATTGTTGGTGCTCCAGGGGTCCCGTGAGATTCCCACCGGCATGCTTCAGTGCTGCTCATGGTCTGCTGCTCCCGGTGCTGTTCTGGTGCGGTCTCACTCCTTTTACAAGGTTGCAGGGTGGTGGTGAAATCGGCGGGGACGCTCTGCTTTAACAAGATGCTACTATTTTGCTCAGAGTCTGAACCAGAAGCCCAGAGCTTAACATAAGAAATGCCAAACTGAGTTGGCTTCTGGTTCCTGTGTGGATGTGAACGGAGGTGTTTTGTTGGGCTCCGTGTATTTTTATTAGTCTATAACTATAGACTTCCCTTACCCGCCTACAATTAATGGTATACTGAAGACACAAAAGCCAAGAGTGGAGAAATCCATTAAAGGAATGTATGCAGAGAAAGCGAAAAAAACCACTCTGCCTGAAACACTGGGAGAACATGTGACTGACTCTGGCAGAGGCTTAGAAGAAGAAGGAGACTCTATCAAGCCTGAGACTGAGGCGATGACTGTGCTTCTACAAGAGATACAGAGCTCCAAGGCTGATATTATAGGCATATTATAATGGTGAACTTGGCAGAGTGGTTCCATTCCGTGATAACTCGAATGACAGAGGTGGAAGAAAGGGTGACTGGAAGTCAGGGGAGCCCAAACTGCGGAAGAAATTGCTCGGCTCTGCAAAACCATTTGATGGTTAGAAGATAAAACAGACGATCAAGAGAACCGCGACCGTAGGCAGAACCTGTGGTTTTTTGGAGTCCCAGAAGGCGAGGAGCTGCCTAATGTGTGAGATTTTGTTAAGAGGCTGCTAGACTCTTGTTTTCCCACCCAAATCACTGCCCCACATGCAAGATTGAGAAGGCACACCAGGAAACAAGGCCGAAGCCGAGCCAGGGCAAACCTCCTCACGCCCTTATTGTCCACCTCTTGCGGTATCAAGAAAAAGAACATGTGATATCAGAAGCGTGTTGGATGAGATCAATCCTTTACAACAACTGGAAAATTGCAGTATTTCCAGATCTAAGTGCTGAGACTATGTGCAAACAAAAGTCTCTCCTACAATATCATAAAGCCCTGATAAAGGCTGGATTTAGAGCAAGAAGTTGGTACCTGGCACATCTGACTGTGATAGTCAAGGGAGAATGTTGCTTTCTGCAATCCCCTGAAGCAGTCACCACTTACTTAAAAGAGTTCCAAAGAACAATCAATCGGCTGGGGCGCTGGTGGCTGAGGCAAGTAGTGACCCATTCAACAAAACCTTGAGCCATATAGAAACGGATCGTGATGCGATGGGCATTAGTGAGCAGCAAACAGAGGGATGTTTGGAACAGTCCCCTCAACTGGCTGGCGTGGAAGTCGACACCTCAGCAACCCCAGCAGAGAGCGATCCAACTCCATCAGCAATCCTCAACACGGCAGTTGATTGAGTTTCTGTAATGAAGCAAGAGATGCTACAGTTATGAGACTTTGGTTCCTATGTTAATTTTCCTTTTTCTCTCATGCCTTTCTTGATGTTGAGAGCACAGATGCTCCTGAGCTTTTTTGAAAGGGAATTATAATGAAGCTGGTTTAGTAATCCTTGGCCAATTGTTTGGGCCTACATGTTTGTATGTCTTAGGTTCCCAAGGTTTCTGGTGTCACTATGCAGGTTCGACCTCCATCCGCCCCTTCTTGGATATGTATGCTGAGTTGTATGAGCAGACTGCAAAGAGCCAATGTTGTTGACCTGTGTCGTATGAATGGTCAGTATGTGTGAAACGGTGAAGCGTTGACTGGGAGACCATATATGAAGTGTTGATGATTCCCAGTGTCCAAACCAGAGGGGGAGGGGGGTGCATAGGCCAGATAGCATCCTTCCTGGGAATGATGCTGCTCCTTGAAAGGTACCGGAATATAGTTTTCCTCGGGGGATGGCCCAGGTGGACAGGCTGCTCTCCTAGATATGCAGAAGGTGGGAACTTATAAGAGGTCAAAAAAACATCTTAGTGGGTGTTGCTGCCATTGAGGCCCTAATTACAAGTGTTCCAGGCCCTCCCCTACCCTTGGAAGGAATCTGAGGGGAACCCTAAGGGAAGGGAAGAAGTTCTGACTTGACTGGATGTTAAAGTTGTTAAAAGATATTTTTGAATGTTTGATTTGTCATAATCAAGCTGATGTACTCACACTGATAGGCCTAATTTAGAAAACAGGAAGATGAAAATTTGAGTCCAACTGTAATGGAATCAAATAACCTAAACCTATTGTAAAATCGAGGAGTTAAGTATTATATTTAGTTTGTTATACTGGAAGTCATTGGAAATGCTTTTTGTTTTTAAATCATTAATTAGTCTTTTATTTTTTGTTTATAATGTGCGGTGTCTGAGGGATTGGGGGGGGGGGGGGAGTGCAGCGCCATTGTGCTTTACCTTTACTGTCTTCTTCAGGGGGAGATATAGGCATGTATCAATTAAGCCATCAATATGACCCTTAAGATAGTAACACTAAATGTAGGGGGACTAAACAACCCCATTAAATGTAAAAGAGTAATGGCATATTTGCAGAGGGAAAAGTGGATACTGCCTTACTTCAAGAGGTGAAACTCATCTGAGATGGAAAAGCTTAAGGGGAGTAAATGGGGACAGGGATATTTCTCCGCATACAGTTCAAAGAAAAGAGGGGTGGCCATCTTGATTAACTCCCGTGTACCTTTTACACTATACGAGACTGGGGGAGATAATCAAGGGAGGATTATGTGGGTGATGGGTAGGACAGAGAGGCAGGAGATCTCCCTACTTAACAACTATGATCCGAATGGCTCCAAGGGTACTTTTATCAGCAGGCCTTCGACACCTTTGCTAAGAAAGTTAAAGGCACGATATGGGTAGGGGAGGGACATGAACTGTGCCCTTAAATCCAAAGATAGGTCTGGAGGACAGATGGGGAAGTTAGCTGCCAGAGGGCAAAGCCCTTAACAAAGCACTGGCAAGACATGAATGGGTTGATATTTGGTGTTTGCTACACCCCAAAGAGCGGGACTACACGCATTGCTCTGCAAAAACCCAAAGCTGCTTCCAGTTAGACTTGTTTTGTGGCCCTCAGACAGAGCTTTCCAAAGTGGAGAAGATCTCTATTTTGTACCCCTGTGGTAAGTGACTATGGCATGGTTGGTTTACTTTCAAATCTTGGTGCTGGGCCCCATGAAGCAGGGAAGCACAGATGATGTGCAAATGCACACTTGATACAAGAGTGCAGTGAGAAAACAAATGTCTTTGAGTGTAACAGTGATGGACAGATACCTGCTGGGCTGCTATGGGAGGCAGGTAAAGCCTACATGCAGGGCAGATTGCTCCAGCTAGTTGCCTGAAAAAAGCAACAGCGGAAGGCAGAACTCAAGAGGCTGAGAGGACAGCTTGAATCCTTGCAGGGAGAACATAAAAAGACAGAAACAAAAGAGTGTTTCGTTGGCTACTCGAGGTTCAGCATCAAATTGAGGCAATAGAAGTTGACTGGATTGCTTTTTTTTCTCTGACTTACAAAGCAAAATTTTCTAGAACATAGTGGAATGGTGGGAAAGCCGTCAAGCCCAGTATCCTGTTTCCAACAGTGGCCAATCCAAGTCACAAGTACCTGGCAGGTTTCCAAAAGGCACACAGATTCCACAAGGCTCATCCTGAGGTAAACAGTGGATTTCCCTGGTCCTCTTTAATAATGGTTTATGGACTTTTCCTCCAGGAACTTGTCCAAACCTTTTTTAAACCCAGCTACACTAACAGCTTTTACTATATCCTCCAGTAACAAATTTCAGAGTTTGATTATGTGTTGAGTGAAAAAATATGTTCTCTTATTAGTCTTAAATGGGTTATTTTGATGGCATAAACAACTGATCTATGTTAACCCCTTCCACTCCATTCATTAATTTATAGACCTTTATCATATCTCCCCTCAGCCATCTCTTCCAAGTTGAAGAGCTCTAACCTTTTAAGCCTTTCCCTCATAGTGGTATCCTTCCATCCTTTTTACCATTTTGGTAGCTCTTCTCTGTACCTTTTCTAACTCTGCTATATCCTTTTTAAGATAAAGAGAACAGAACTGCACACAATATTCAAGGTGCGGTCGAACCATGGAACAATACAGAGGCATTATAACATCCTTTGTTTTATTCTCCATTCCTTTCCTTATGATTCCGAGCATTCTATTTGTTTTCTTGGCCGCCGCTGCACACTGGGCAGAGAATTTCAACATATTATCCACGATGCCGCCTAAATCTTTTTCATGGGTGGTGGTTTCTAAGGTAGTACCTTGTATCGTATAACCAAAGCTTGGGTTGCTTTTTCCTAGGTTCATAGCTTTTCACTTGTTCACATTAAATTTAATCTGCCGTTTGGACACACAGTCTTCTAGTTTATCAAGGTCCTCTTGCAATTTTTCACAATCCTCTTGGATATTAACAACTTTGAATGATTTTGTATCATTTGCAAATTTGATTACCTCACTCGTTATTCCCATTTCCAGGTCATTAATGAATATGTTAAAAAGCAGTGGGCACAGCACAGATCCCTGCGGTACTCCACTATTTTTCTCCATTGAGAAAATCTATTACAGTCTTTTCAAGACACAACACATGGAGGCACATTCTGAATTGGCCGTCTATCCTCCTGTGTGCCAACCAAAAGCGGGACGCCCAGAGTTAGACCTGATTCTGATCCTGCGGGGGCTAGATGTGCCACGGAATCAGAATCTGGTCTAAGGCCTGAACGTGCAGGCCAGGCACCGATTCTGGTCGGCCTGCATTCATAGCAGATCCTTGACTACCTCAGTCAAGCTTCTGAATGGAGCCATGGTACCATGGCGTCCCGTCATCATGGCTCCATTCAGGAGCCGCAAATGCCAGCCACCACTGACCACCTTCTTTCCCAGCATCCGGACCCTCGATCCAGCCTCATGTCCAGGGTCTGGCTGCGGGGATCCTCCTGCACCCCGTACCTATTTGCCATGGCACTGCGGCACGATCCCCCGATATCCAGGGGACTTATTCCACCTCTGGGGTGGAATAAGTTCCCCGTCCATACAGGGCTGACATCAGAATCTTCCCTGTTCGTCTGGGGCCACAGCCTGCCCATGCCCCGCCCTTGCTCCATCTCAGACTTGCCCCCAGCCGCCCCTATCTAGGCCTCCCCATACAAACGAGCTGTTCATATGGGGAGGCAGTAGCCGTGGACGGCAGGGGAGTGAATAGTAGGGATGGACGTCCAATCCGGACGTCCATCCCCTCTATTTGCGCCACTGAATGGCCCCCATAGCAAAATTGGTGACTAGAGTATGGTATTTTGCACAGTACAAGGGAAATTCATCACTTTCTATTTCTCTGTTCCTTATCGTCCCTCCAGTCCAGTCCCGCACCTCTGGGTAGTGCACCTCCTCCAGCAGCTTGGAGAATGAGCATGTCATCTTTTTGATGACACTAGTGTACATATACAGCTGGCACCGCCCACCAGCCCCAGTAAGCTCAGTTTCCAAGCAGCTGGAGGAGGTTGTGAGCCAGGGTGCTGGATTCACTGAAGAGACAACTAAGGAGATAGGTTTAGTTAGAGTTTGCTTTTATTTCCCCTGTTAAGGTGCAGGTTTTTTGGTTTTAAAGGCAGAAGTGTAAAAAAAAAATCAGCAGGAACAGAGAGAACCCGGGGGACAACAGGGCTTAGGGGAGGATATTCCTTCTTCCCCCCTCTCCCCCCAGGATTTCAGGGGGGGAGTTCTGTGGGGGCCTTCCTCAGTCTGAGACTTCTGGCTGCTCCCAAACCCATTATCAGGTGAGGAGCCGCTGCAGTTGCTTGACAGGAGTGAAAGCTGGCAGCCCTGAGTCACCCTCCTCAGCGCCAAAGCCGGGAAGGAAGGCTGAGCGCGAGGGGTAGAAAAGCCATGCGGCAAAGAGGCTCCAAGGTAAGAGTGGCGGGGGGAGGACAGCAGGAACCCCTAGACACCGCCAGAACATGAGGAAACAGATAGCGGCCTGCAGCCGCCTGTTTGGGAGCCTGCAGCGGTGTGGGAAAGTCCCCCTGCTGCATTTAGGCACAATTTCATCTTATTCAGGCACGCATGTGTTTAATCCTTGCTGTGTTTTGGGTGCCTGGGAGAGGCAGCCACTGGAGAATAAAGCAGGACAGAGCAGCCTCTTCCTAGGGGGCATTTGCAGTTTCTTTTTTATTTCAGTTTCAGTTAATTAGATTTTGGTTTGGTTTTATTTTAGTTCAAGTACTCTAGTGCTCTGTGCCTGAGCCTGTGGAGGTGCACTGTGCTGGGGATCCTTTTACCTACCCGGATACGAATTGAGGGCATCCCTGGAGAGTGCACCCAGCCCTTCCCAACATGCCGGCCAGACCGCAGTGCCTGGTATAGGATGGTATCAAGGGGCGTGAACCCCACTTAATCCTTAAGCATTCCTTGTGTTATACAGCTCAAAACCGATTCAGTGCACAATGACTTGATGCAGACAGGCCGGCCCAGGAGCTAGAGTATTTGAAAGCATGCTTTGATACCTGCGTGGGCCAGGATTTTCCTGCCGGTTCGCCGGGCGCAGGAGTTACAACAGTGGTTACGGCAGGTCCTGAAGATGGCAAGACCATCAGAGTGGCGGCATCTGCAGGTTCTGGGGACCATGGCGGCCACTCTCGAGCTAGTCCCATGGGCAAGGGCGCACATGCAACTACTGCGGAGGCTCTGCTCAGTCGATGGTCCCATCAGAGTCAACCCCTGTCCCAAGTACTCCCCTGCCCGCAGAGCGCCAGGAGAGCCCTCAGTTGATGGCTGCATGTGGAGAGCCTGGAAGGAGTCCTCAGTGTGGGTTCCTCTGATGACCGATGCCAGCCTGTAAGGTTGGAGAGCCCATTGCGAAGGACGCTTTGTTCAGGGACAAGAGTCTGCAGGAGGCCCTGTGGTTGATCAACAGGCTCGAGATGTGAGTGGTGACCTTGGTGCTAGAAAGTTTCGAGCCATGGTTGCAGGGGAAGGTTGTCCAAGTCCTTTCTGACAATGTGACCATGGTGGCTTACATCAACCGGCAAGGAGGCACAGGCAGTGCAGCCCTGGAGGAGGAGGCCAGAAAGCTGTTTGGATGGGCAGCGATTCGTCTCCAGGTGTTATCGGTGGCGCACATAGCAGGAGTTGACAGTGTGACGGCAACCTACCTCAGCCGAGTGCGAATGGACCCCAGAGAGTGGCAGCTTAATCAGGAGGTGTTCTAGCAGATGGTCCGCTGATGGGGCACAGCGGTCATGGACCTAATGCCAGTGTTCGAGTCGGCCAAGGGCCTGAATGCTCTTAATTCAGCAGTGGCTTGAAGAGGGTCTTCTCTGTTTTTCCCCTTGGGCGCTCATAGGCCGGTTAGTGCAATGGCTAGAGGTGGACCGGGGATTTGTAATTCTGGTGGTACCAGACTGGCCGAGGTGCCAGTGGTATACTGACCTGATTCGGATACTGGTGGATTGACTGTGGTGGCGTCCGGTTGGAAGGACCTCTTGACACAGGAGCCACCTCGTATGCCCCAGGTGGATTATCGCTTGTGGCATGACTCTTGAAAGGGTGAAGTTGAAGAAGAAAGGATTATCAGGCTCGGGGATAGCGACCTTGCTACAGGCCCAGAGGTGGTCTACGAACCTTGCGTGCATCTGCATAGGGCGCATCTTTGAATCATGGTGCAGAGAGAAGCAGGTGCGCTCTTCCACTGCCTCTGTCCCGGACATCTTGGCGTTCTTGCAATCCGGTTTTGATAAGGATCTAGCTGCACAGTTCCTTGAGGTTGCAACTGGTGGCGCTTTCTGGTTATTGCGGGAAAGTCCACAGGGTGCCGTTGGGTACTGTCATGCAGCAAGGGCTGATGAAAGCCAAGATGGAAAAAAAGAAGCTGGCTGTCAGAAAGAAAAAGATGTACACAGAGTGCAATATTCACAGGGACCAGCTAGAGGGAGCAGGAGTACATTCAGAGAGACTGAAGGGCCACGCCCAGCTGGTCAAGAGCACCTGACAAACAGTTCACATTCCTCAAAGGCAGGAGTGCTTTATAAGGAGAGGGAGGAAGACTGGAAAGGAGGACCACCAGGAGCTAAAGAGGAACCAGCTCAAGCTGGAGGACCACCAGGAGTTAAAGAAGAACCACCAGGAACTAAAGAAGGACCGGCTCAGGCTAAGGAAGGACCGGGTCAAGCTCAAGAGAAAGCTGTTTGCGGGCAGAGGCGAAAGCAATGCACTAATTGCAAGCAGGAACCAAAGGAGAATCAGCTGGGAAAGCAGAGCCAGGCTGAGCAGGGAAGCCAGGAACTGGGCTTATGCAAAAGCAGGCGCTTACCAGGGGAGCTGATTCCAAGGCTGAAAGGTAAACCAAACTTTCAAAGAAAAGATTGGCACCAAGCTTCTGCGTGGGGGAAGCAAGCAAAAGGAGAAAACCTCTCGTCTTCATGCTGCTGCAATACAAGGTATGCTAACTACATTCCTAGGAGGAAAGCTGTACCTTTTAAAAGTTCTTGTGAAGGTAGTGTAAAACCTTTGAGAAGAGAAAGCACCGCCAATCCTAATATAGCACGTGGCCAACGCCCCAGGCTAGACCCAAGACACTGGCAAGTACTTCAGGAGATATATAAACCTCCAGAACGTATTATCCAAGAAAGTGATGACACAGAGGTAGACATATCTTCTCCAGAGCCGATGCAAGTGGAACTGGTTGAACAGTTATCAGAGGAAGAGATGGATTGCTTTCTCTGTTTCCAGTAGCATAGAGTCTTTGCTAGACTTATGAACTGCCTGTATTGTGTTCAGAGTGTCTTTAATTTGCTAAGCCGAAGAATAATGAAAATGTGGCTTCAAGCTGGAAGCTATTTTTGAGCACTGCTAACACTGAAGTTTAACAGTTTTTCCTTAAAACACCGAGTTTCTTTCATTCCTGAATTTAAGGACATTTGCTTTGAGTTGTAACCCAATTTTGAACCCATGCGTAAAGGGAATAAATGCCTTTTTCTTCCCACCACTCTGCTTTCATGGATTTCTTTAAAGATTGGAGCTAAAAACCACTAAGACCAAGTTCCACTTGGTTCTTAAAGGACTCTCCTATCATAACAATAAAGCACAGTTACTTACCTGTAACAGGTGATCTCTGGGAACAGCAGGAATTAGTCTTCACATATGGGTACGTCGGTACCGACGGAGCCTGCACGGGAATGCTGCCCAGCTTCCAATCAGAAAGCTTTTGGCAGCATCCCTCGCGCCTGCGCAGTGACTTCCCGCCTTCTCCACAGCCTCTCTTCAGTTGAGTTTCAGAGCTGAGACAAAGGCGAGGAGAGAAAAGGAAGAAGATAAAAAAGATGCAACTCCTAGGGGAGGTGGGAGGGTTGTGAAGACTAATTCCTGCTGTTCCCAGAGATCACCTGTTACAGGTAAGTAACTGTGCTATCTCCAGGAACAAGCAGGAATGAGTCTTCACATATGGGGACTCCCTAGCTGGAGATGCCAGGGGGAGATCCCATAAAAATGCAAGTGCCTGGATCAGGGGTGCATTTTGACTCCAGGAATCCCCGGCATCCAATGTGGGATGGAGGGTAGGAGTTGACAAAGGAGCTGTGAGGAAAGAAACAGCATAGCCAAGGACTAGAGGGTTTTACAAATACAGGAGTCCTTGGTAGATAGGATGAGTAGCATTAAAACATATTTAATGTACACTTAAAATATGCAGCTTACCTACTGTATTGTAGGAAGTAGAAAGCATGATGGAGTCTACTGGATAAGCAGTGGCGGAATCTTCAAGTTGACCTCTCAGTAGTGAGGATGAAGGTCCAGACCTGGAGGTAGTAGATGATCCAGGTGTCAACTGGGTAGGATTGGACGTCAGGTCTTCAATGGAAAGCTTTATGGGAAAAGCTGAAAACTCCTTTAGGCATAAGGTCATTAACATTGAGGACTAAAGGAAGAAGACTGACGGAGTTGGATAACTAGCCCAGTTTTGGCGGGAAGAGGGGGACTGGAAAAACCCCCTATTCCCACGGAAAACAGTTGTGTACTCAAAGATAAAGAGGTACACTGTTTTTCCTAGCTGGTGAGAGATAGGAAAAATATTGAAGCTTGATGCTTCATGGACTTAAAGAAAAAATGGAGATGTTAGCACCAAAGTGGTTATTGGTGCCTAACAGTTTCTGCATCGTAAGATGGCATGGGACGTAGGGCGACAGTCTGTCTAAAACCTCTAGGAGGTAAAACCTGTAGTATAGACAGTAAGGGTGATAGTGTGTAAGACAGATCAACCCTTAAGAGGCCCCCTATCAAACACATATATATATATATAGGGATATATACATGTGGCTGGAAAATATATGTATATATTTATATATAATGTTCAGATGTGTATATTAGGATATGGGTGGTGAAATATATCAAATATATATATAGATATAGATATGATATACCTGAAGATATGTAAATTTGTGGGGCATGATTTAGCACCACCAGAGCAATGATATAGGTATGCAGACATATATGGAGATGCTACATACAAGACAACAGGTTGAAGATATATGTCTACCACCCAGCCCCATAATTGTACATGGGGAATATAAAAGAAAAAGATTCTGTGCTCTACAAGAGGGTGAACCCACTTGGGATATGAACAGAGAATCTATTTTCCTGGATTGAGGGATGCAGAAAGGCAATCTAACCAGATAACCGTGATGTTCGCGTGAGAACAGATGAACATATGAATCTGTAAAGAACAAGGCGGGAGTTCCACAGAACACTGACATGGTAGATGTGGAGAAACGCAGGGAAGATACCAGAGGGACCTATGGAAGGACCCAGAGGTAGCATGCGTAAACAGAAGCCTTGGATTTTCACGCAGAAGAACTGATATCTCGTGTTAACACCCCAGGCTAGAGGGGGTGTGGAGAACCCTCACAGGCATAGGAAGGGTTTATAAGTTTTTCCCTAATAAGAGAGAAACTTCAGAGACAAGGTCAATGCTCTATAGCAAGGCCCTCATAGTAGAAAGCTTCTCTGAAGACTGCAGAGAGCATTGTGCAGGAGTGCTATGAGATAAACTGACTGAAGTCAGGTATGTTGCCATATCCTAGGAGAGGAGATGGTTAGAATAATGTGAGAAAGCCTAAACGAGTAGGAGGATCCAAGATAGTTTGGAATCACTACTGAGGCTAGACAAAATTTTGAACAAGGGATTGGAACTTGGAAAAAGTCCCAGTAATACAATTATTGTAACTCCTGCAGGCAGAGCTGCTGACGGAAACAGCAGAGAGATTGTCCTGTGCTGAATAAAGAAAAACAGACAAGAGAGGAGATATCTCTTCTCCCTGTCTGGGGAACGAGCTTGCCAGAGAAGCTGTTCAGTATGGTACCCCGTTTTTGACACACAGTGAAAACTTCTAATATGTAGAAGTGAAGTGTAAGTTACAATTTCTGGCCCCTATGGTTGCTGGGAATGCTGAGACTGGCCAGAACTGGAGGACTTCAGACTAGGCTGAGGCGTCCCTTGTTTAGGTACAGCCGAATGATGGGCAGGAGATGAATGAAACTTTCTTTTCTTAGGGAAAGAAGGTTTGGTAGGACATTTCCTACTCTTTGAAGAAGGAGGTGGCTTAGAATGGTTTTTAGTGGAAGGAGAGTCAGTGGAGCATTGAGCAACCTGACGTAAAGCCTCCTTATTGAAGAGACCTTCTCCTGTACAAGGAGAATGAGCTAGTATAGTTTGTGCCCATCTGCTCAAGTCTGAAGCTTCAAGCCAGGCTCTGCAACGTGCTGCAATGGCAATAGCAGAGGATCTGCTAACTGACTCAAAAGAGTCTATAGAAGCACGAGACAGGAACCAAGATATATTCCGGGTGTGATTGATGAGCAAGGAATAATCAGTAGCCTTGGGCTCTGGTAAAAAAGGGGTCAAAAGAGACAATTTCTCTGTGACTTCCTGGAGTGTTAGACTCATGTGAAAAATATATGAAAGAACTGTGGAGGCCAGCATAGAGTTTTGGAAGGCCTGACGACCAAAAGCATCGAGTGTTCTTGAAGAACGACCCGGCGGATAAGAAGAATGCTTCTTCTTGCTCTTAACTTTCCTCAGTGCCGATTCCACTACAAGGGAACGATGAGAGAGTTGAGGTTTTTGGAACCCTGGAGAGGGTGGCACCCGGTACCGAACCTCAATGTCTGTAGAAACTAGAGGAAGTCGTAAGGGCGATTTCCAGACCCTGAGAAGGAGATCCTGCAGAGCAGGATGTAAAGGAAACTTTATATTTTCCATTTGCGCCGGTGAGCCATGAGTAGGATCACAACCAGGGATAGAAATATTAAGAAAGGTTGCCATATCCCGGAGAAAAGCCTGAAAAGACTGATCTCCTATGGGAACCATCCCTGGTAAGGCTAAAGAAAGAGCCTGAGCACCAGAGGACGTACAGGGTGCTGTACCAATGCCAGGTATCAGTTCCAAACTAGGCATCGGTGCAAGAACAGGCATCGATACTGATACAGGACTAGCAGATGAAGTAGCAGTGGTACCGAGATCATGAGGGAGTTATGGCTAGGATCTTCGGAACTGCCTATCTGGAAACGACAGGAGTCGGTTCCGGGACGCGTCGGTACTCAGTCCTCGAGACTAGATATCGGCTCAAGACTCGGCATCGAAGAAAGCGATACTATCGATGAATGTCACGAAGGTGCCGACGCCGGTGGCAGTATCGGCGATGCCGATACCACTAAGGCAGCCTGGGTTACATCGATCGATACCGACGGTACCGAGGATACCCGATGAGCACCTCTTGCAAAGGGTAAGGTGGTCCACCTCGATGCCGATGCCAGGGTATCGGAACCGATCGACGCCGGTACCGTCCCGGAGCATGGCTGAGATTGAGGGAAGTCAATGCGGTGCGTATCGATTGGTCCCGAAGGTACCGAGGATGCCCGATGACGATCCCTGGTGAAGAGTGGAATACTCAACACCGGTGCCGATGCCGGAGGCTCGGTACCGCTCGAAGCGGATACCACCCCCGCGCATGGCTCAGGCATGTTCTGTGAGGGGTGAGCCCCAGGAACATCCTGAAACCCCTTTAACGCTTTGGAGCCCGAAGACTCCCGCAGGGGTAATGCCAATGGATTCTTGAGGGTAAGGCCGGAGCCGTCACCATGCTGGGCATGGGACATACCACTCAAGCATTGACTAGTCTTAACAGACTGTTTTTGGGTTACCCGATCCTGTGAAGTAGAGAAACCGGGTACCCTCACTGCCGAGGAAAAAACGGTATCGAGGGAAACTCTAAATACTGAAGGTTTCCTCACAGAATTATCTCCTGACAAGTCAGGGGAAAAAGGGTCAGGACCCACACAGTTGAGACACCAACTATTGGTGTCTAAAAAGAAACAGGTGTTTCCACATCGAATGCACTTCTTAGGAAAAGAAGGCTCCATAATGAAAAGGCCTAGTAGGCCCAAGAAGTTAAGGTAAAAAAACTGAAGAAAAGTTTCTCAGAATTTAGTCAAAAATATACCGGTGGTAGCGGGAAATACAGCCGCGGCCACAAGAAAACAAAAAACTAAAGTAATTAAAGCAATTAAAAAGAAAAGTTTCTGCGGTGACAGGAGGACGTCCTGCTGGCTCCGCGGAAAAACGAAAACTGAAGAGAGGCTGTGGAGAAGGCGGGAAGTCACTGCGCAGGCGCAAGGGATGCTGCCAAAAGCTTTCTGATTGGAAGCTGGGCAGCATTCCCGTGCAGGCTCCGTCGGTACCGACGTACCCATATGTGAAGACTCATTCCTGCTTGTTCCTGGAGATAAGTTTATGTCCCACCTGCCCTTGCGACCACTGGCCACCAGGGGGGTGCGCGACAGTACACACCCAGACGGGCTGAGCTTTCTAGGGGCAGTGACTCACCTCCGTTTATCAAAGAGGGCAGTGGTACCGCCATGGAATCTCAATTTGGTGCTGACGGTGCTGTCTGGGGAACCCTTTGAGCCATTGAATCGAGCTATCCTGAAGGATTTGACTCTGAAAATGGTATTCCTGGTGGCGATTTGCTCGGCACGCAGGATTTCGGAGCTTCGGACCCTGTCATGCCTGGAGCCATTTCTTTCCATCTCCAAGGAGAAAGTGGTCCTGCGCCCGGTACCTTCATTTTTGCCCAAGGTGGTGTGAGCATTTCATGTAAATCAGAACGTTTCCTTACCTGCTCTGGCGAGCTCGGATGTGGGCGAGAGCGGATATAGGCTCGGTCACTCCACAGCTGTGCCACTTGAAGGCGAAGGTATGTGAAAAGGGCTTTGTCCTTTTGGAGATCGGACCGTCTGTTGGTTCTGTTTCGCGGGTCGCGCAAAAGTGAGGTGGCAGCTAAGCCTCCATTTCAAGATGGATCAGTGAGGCAATCACGCTTGCATACATCTTGAAGGGTAATGCAGTGCCGGCGGGGTTGCAGACGCATTCCATGAGGGCTCAGGCAGCCTTGTGAGCAGAGTATAGTTTAGTTCCACCGGTGGAGATCTGTAGAGTGGCATACTTTATCTGAACATTTTTGCCTGGATGTCCAGGTGGCGGGGGACGCTCGTTTCGGCTCGGCAGTGCTTCAGGCTGGTTGTGCGGGTCCCTCCCATTAGTTTAACTGCTGATACATCCCAGAGGTGTGGGACTGGACTGGAGGGACGATAAGAAAAGAGAAATTAGATGTACCTGCTAATTGTTCCTTGAACTCCAGTCCAGTCCCAGAACCCTCCCTGAGTGCTTTCTATGATAATCTGTGCACACCCTGGTCCTGAAGCTGGTTCCCTTGGTGGAGGAAGTGGCCAGGAGAAGCCGGGGAGGGGTGTGTAATCAGTGTTTGGGGGAGGGGCAGACCAGAAGAGCTGTCAGTTGCTCGCTTCCCACTGGTTGGAGTTGCTCAAGCGCTCAACAGGTAGACCTCCCCATCCTGGAGGGGGGGACGGGATATCCTTTCCAGGGGATGGAGAGGTTACTAGTTTATTTCGACGTAGAAGGGTTTGTTGCATGTTTAACTAATTTGTTGCTCCCCTGAGTCTGCTTTGTCAATAGGTACTGGGGCTGGTGGGCAGTGCCAGCTGCATATGTACACTAGTGTCATCAAAAAGATGACACACTCTGTCTCCAAGCTGCTGGAAGAGGTTCACTACCCAGAGGTGCGGGACTGGATTGGAGTTCCTCAAGGAACAACAATTAGCAGGTAAGTCTAATTTCTCTTTGATTTGTCTGCTTGGAAGTGATATTGTTGCTGTCATTAGATGGCTGGGGGCAGGGTAGAATAATGACTCCTCTTCCCTCCTCCATGCCTTGTTGAAACCTGGAAAGGTGTCCCTTCCTTCCTCCCCAACCCCCCACTTTGGATAACAAGTGTCCCAAATTTGCCTGCAAGAAATGTGGTAGCCTTATGCATGTGGGACCTTGTTTTTGTTAGATGAAATCAATTCAAGGACCTGCCATTTTTTTTTTACAAATGCTAAAGTAACTCAGGACGATGCATGAAACAGTTTAGAGCCCCTTCCCAGTACAACAAAAATACAGTGCTTGGCATATTGCCCTGACACCAATCCTAGTTCCAGTCCTGCCATTTAAAAAAAACAACCCATAAACAGAGAAGAAATGATGGTGGATAAAGACCATATGGCCTATCCAGGCTGCCCTTCCATTCCAGCTACTAAGCTTTAGAGTCCCTTTGTTCCTTTAGAGAGCCATTGTGTTTGTCCCATGCTCTCTTGAATTCAGATACAGTCCTCATCTCTACCACCTCAACTGGGAAGCTATTCCATGCATCTATCACGCTTTCTATAAAGAAATATTTCCTAAAATTGCTCCTAAGTCTGTCCTTTTTCATATTCATTCTATGCCCCCTTGTTACAGAGCTTTCTTTCAATTGAAAGAGACTGTCCTCCTGTGCATTTATGCTACAGAGGTATTTAAACGTCTCTATTATATCTCTCCTCTCCCGTCTTTCTTCCAAAGTATACATATCAAGATCTTTAAGTCTGTCCCCATATGCCTTATGACAAAGTGCACTGACTATTGTGGTAGCCACCCTCTGCACAGACTCCATCCTGTTCATGGTTTTTTTGAAGGGGTAGTTTCTAGAATTGCACACAGTACTCTAAATTAGGTCTCACCAAAGATTTATACAGAGGTACTATCACCTCCTTCCTAATCGTATCCTCCAGCCTAGTCCCAATACGGATGGGTAGTCACGCCTGTCCAGCAGTTTGGAGACTGAGTATGTCAGACTTCTGACCTCAGCATACTTGGACAGTCGGAAGCTTCTCCCAGCCCCCAGTATTCAGTCTTCAAGCAGCTGGAGAGAAGTGTCTCCCCATGTGGGGTAATACTTTGTGGCCTTCCTATCTTTTAGAGTGCTTTACTCCCCTGCCTTTTTTCTTCATCTTTCCTACCTGTAGCACCAAAGTCTTAACAAAGGGGGAAGCCCTGCTCAGAGACCCCTCCTTGTCCAGTAGCCAATGGTTTACTTTAGGAGTAGAGAGGAGAGGAGGCTTAGGGCTGAGTTGGGTGCCTGAACCTAGCCTGCCATCTAAAAAGGGAAGTTTTTACCTCCTCCAGGGTTCATTTCTCCCTTCCGCCAGAGCTGCGACCGCCGACACTTAGCTGAGGGGGTGCACATTTTTCTGCAGACAGTACTCTCCTCAGCTCAGAAGAGACTTCAGCTCAGAAGCGACATGACCATCGAAGCCTCAGGGCAGGCTGAGCGGCGCACATCGGCACAGACAGGTGTTGTGCAACCGCCGAAGCTGGCAATGGGCTGAGCGGCACGCTGGATAAACATGGTCCTTCTCTTGGGTGAGCACAAGCTTGGTCTTTGGCCCTTCAGATTATTTTAAAGGGGTTTTTGGCTAAAAAGGAGGCAGAGAGAGGGAAGGCTGGATAGTGAAAACCCTACAGGGGTCCAGGGGGGGGGGGCCGTGTCAGAAGAGGGGTTCTGCAGGGGCTATGAGATAGAAGCACGCTCCCTGGAGGATGACTTGCAAGAGGGAGCAGGTACCTCTGAGCAAGCGGGGGAACCCCAGATAGGGGCAGAGGGTACATGTCCCAGTGGCAGTACAGGAGCTCCCCCCAAACAGCCTAGGGTCATAACAGGGGCCCGGGAGTTGCAGACCCCTAGACCCTCCACCTCCAAGGACATGCTGACAGAGGACTTCATGGGGTGCTTCTCCCCAGAGTTTGTCCTTCTTATGTACAAGGCTTTCTGCATCAGACAGAAAACCTCAGGATCCGTATCCACACAAGAGACCCATAAGAGACCCTCGGCTGAGGTGGAGGCTTCCACCAGTGTGCAGGTGGGCCCCATGGCCAAAGCCAGGTGGGGGGCCGAGACCTGGGACAATGCTGCCTCAGTGCTGTCAGAGACCGTAAGCACAGGATGAGGGGGAAGTATCACAGGCAGACGAGCTGGAAGAAGGTGAAATTCCACAAGAGGAAAAGGCCCGAATTGTGCAAGTCTTCCATAGAGAGGAACTGGCTGCACTGATCACGCATTGTCTGAAAACCCTCAATATGGCCCCAGGGTTGCAGGCGGAGGAGAAACCTCTAGAAGATACGTTGTTCCAGGTGATGAAGAAACCACAGTCAGTTTTTCCTGTGCATTGGGTCATCAAACAGATGATGAATGGGGGGTACTGGAGGCTGGACTGAGAGGAGCGCGAACGATGGCGCACCTTTACCAGCTTCCCGAGCACGAGAAAGAACTGTTTTGCCCCCCCCCCCCCCGCCCCCCAAGGTTAATGCTGCAGTTTCAGCAGTGACCAAGAAAATCACCATTCCAGTCACGGGCAGTTCAGCCCTGAAGGACATCCAGGATAGGAAGTTGGAGACCTTGCCGAAGCAAGCCTTAGATGTTAATGCGGCTTCTCTCCAAGCCTCAGTATGTGATGCAGTTGTGGCACGCACCTGTATGTGATGGACACAAGGTTTCCAGGAGGAGGTAGAGCAGCAGGGGCCAGCTCTCCTGGAAGCAGCCAAACTGGAGTCTGGAGCAGCCTACTTGGCGGATGCCTTTTACAACCTGATTAGGTGCCAAGCCCAAAGCATGGCAGCGGTCATCTCTGCGCGCAGATACTTGTGGCTCCAGAATTGGTCAGCAGATGGTTCCTCCAATTTGCACCTAAGCAGACTTCCGTTCAAGGGAAAGCACTTGTTCAGAGACACTCTGGAGAAGTTGGTTGAGGACTTCAGAGAGTCCAAGGGCGGAAGACTCCCAGAAGACAAGCAGAAGCCGGGATGATCAATAGTGCAAGATCAAGGGCAAGCACGGGACGTCCGGTGCTTTAGGTCTAATCAATTTGCACCTTATCAGAGAGGAAGATTTCCCTCAAGAGGTCAGCCCTTTTGAGGCTTCAGGTGAGCCGGGAAGGGGTTCTTCCCTTCCACCTCCACCCCAACAAGAAACCACAATGAAGTGAGGCAGGTCCAGGTGGAATTGGTACCCATAGGGGGAAGACTGTGCGGATTTTACTCTGCCTGGGCCCAGATTACATCCGATCAGTGGGTCTTGGAGCTCATAATGGAGGGTTATATCCTCAAGTTCACACCACTCAAGGAAAGTTTCCTGCAATCTCCTTGCAGAGCGCCTCACAAGCTCAAGGCGGTACGGGACACCCTGCAGAGGTTGGTTCAATTGCAGGCTGTCGCCGAAGTGCCACGAAGCCAAGTCAGATCCAGTCGGTACTCCATCTATTTTGTGGTCCCCAAAAAGGAGGGCTCCTTTCGGCCCATTCTGGATCTCAAGCACGTGAATCACTGTCTCAGGGTCCCGCGTTTTCACATGGAAAGCCTGAGGTCAGTGATTGTGGCCATCAGGGAGGGAGAGTTCCTGATGTCCTTTGATATCACAGAAGCTTACCTGCATATTCCAGTTCGGCAGGAGCATCAGCACTTCTTAAGATTTGTGGTACCTATTGGACATTTTCAATTCACCGCGCTGCCATTCGGCCTAGCTACAGCACCCAGGACATTCACCAAAGTCATGGTGGTCGCGGCAGCTGCCCTGCGAAAGTAAGGAATTCTGGTGCACCCTTACCTCAACGATTGGTTAATCTGGGCAAAATCCAGGGAAGAGAGTGTGAGGGCCACGGCTCGGGTGGTCAAGTTCCTTCAGAGCCTGGGCTGGGTGATCAATGCAGCCATGAGCAACATGAGTCTGACTCAAGAGTTTATTTACCTAGGAGCCCACTTTCAGACACAAGAGGGCAAGGTCTTTGGACGGAGGACAATCTCCAGGCATTGTCAGCGGCTCTTGTGGCTGGAAGATCAAATTTGGTGGCCGATTACCTCAGCAGAGTCCGAGTGGATCCCAGTGAATGGACACTAAACGACGAGGTGTTTGCATAGCTGGTTCACCCCTAGGGTCCTCCAGTGATGGACCTAATGGCGACCCTAGCGTCCGCAAAGGCAGATCGATTCTACAGAACACGAAGGGAGCGAATGTTGGAGGGCCTTGACGCTCTAGTGCAACTGTGGCCAGTGACAGGTCTACTCTGTGTTTCTACCATGGGCCCTGATTGGACGGGTGGTACAGTGGATCGAAGCACACAGGGGGAGGGTCCTCCTAATTGCGCTGGATTGGCCGCAGAGATCGTGGTATGCCAATCTGGTAAGGTTGCCAGCGGATGACCCTTGGAGGCTCCCGAACAGGAGCAACCTGCTGGTGCAGGGACCAGTCCTGATGCCACAGGTGGATCGATTCTTGCTTACGGCATGGTTCTTGAGAGGGCTTGCTTAGTTAAGCGGGATTATTCGAGCACAGTCATTTCAACCGTGCTGAAAGCGTGTAAGCATTCCACATCTTTAGCTTACATTAGGGTCTGGAAGATCTTTGAGAGCTGGTGTGTAAACAGGGGACTGAGATCCCTGGAGGCTCCCCTCCCGAACTTGCTGGCTTTTCTTCAGGATAGCCTGGAAAAAGGCTTGGCGTGTAATTCCCTGTGGATGCAAGTGGCAGCACTGGCGTGTTACCGGGAGAAGGTGCAGGGGAAGACGCTGGGCGCCTCACCTGGACGTGGTGCATTTCCTTCGGGCTGTAAAGCAGTTTCGCCTGCCGTTAAGGCCGATAGTTCCTGCTTGGGACCTTAATTTGGTGCTTATGGCACTGACCATGGCACCCTTCGAGCTGCTGGCTGAGTGCTCGCTGAAGGACTTCTCTTTAAAGGCGGTTTTCTTGGTAGCTATTTGTTCGGCCAGGAGAATCTGAGTTGCAAGCTTTATCCTGTCAAGAACCTTTTATTTCTATTTTTAGGGAAAAGGTGGTACTGCGTCCAATTCCGTCCTTCCTACCGAAGGTGATTTCTGCCTTTCACATTAATCAGACAATTACCCTTCCGGTGTTTTTGGGGGAGGGGGGCCATCAGTCGGATCCAATTCTGAGACTCCTGGATGTATGTCGAACCCTCTGGCGTTACTTGAATGTCACAGATCAGTTCAGGAAGACCAATAGGTTGTTTGTTCTGTTTGGAGGTCCTCACAAAGGAGAGGTGGCCTCCAAGGCTTCCATTTCCCGGTGGGTGAGAGGCGATTGGCTCGGCTTATATGCTCAAACATAAAGCAGTGCCAGTAGGGCTGCAGGTCCATTCAACAAGGGCGCAGGCGGCTTCTTGGGCAGTCGAGCCTAATTCCACTGACGGATTTCTGCAGGGCCGCAATATGGGCGTCTCAACATACTTTTGTAAAGCATTATTGCTTGGATGTGCAAACAGAGGATGCAAGTTTTGGAGCAGTGGTGATTCATGCCGGGCTCACAGGTCCCTCCCAGGGTGCTACTGCTATGTTACATCCCATCCGTGTTGGGACTGGACTGGAGGATACAATAAGGAAGGTGAAATTAGGCCTTACCTGCTAATTGTCTTTCCTTGAATATCTCCAGTCCAGTCCCTGACCCACCGCTAACTGATTGATTCTCATTAGTTTAACTGCGATCCCGGGCCTCAAAGAAGTACACCTATAAGGCCTTGCGGAATGGTCAAGGAAAACAGAGGTTAGTGGTTCTAGTCCATTGGAAAAAAAAAAGAGAAATGGACGACTGGACCATGGAGCGCCCGATCAGAGGGTAGGTCAGGTTCTTGGGCATTCTGGCTCATCTTAGAGCTTTCTTTTTCCTCGCAGGGAGGTTTTTTGGCTCCTTGGCCTCCAGTTTAAGGGAACTCATGGGGTTTAGTTCTCAGAGTGTTTTTTTGTTTGTTATTATCAGCCTGGTGTTGCAGGATGCATATGTTTTTTTTTCTTTCTCTTCTAACTCTGCTTTGTCAGTAGGATACTGGGGGCTGGGAGGAGCTTCAGGCTTCCCAAGTATGCTGAGGTCAGAAGTCTGACATGCTCAGTCTCCAAGCTGCTGGACAGGCATGACTCCCCATCTGTGCTGGGACTGGATTGGAGATACTCAAGGAAAGACAATTAGCAGATAAGACCTAATTTCACCTTCTTCCTGCAGGCCATTCCTTTTCCCTCTGCACCCAAGCAACTTCTGGCCTTTGCCATCGCCTTTTCTACCTGTTTTTAAAGTGTATATCAGAGCTTTCCAATCTTTTTGGTTGTGTGGACCTCTTACTAACCTCCAAAAAGTCTAGGACCCCTGTTCCTAGACTACCTTCAGCACTAGTCCTGTCACAATTAGCCATCTTTATTTTCCTTCTCTTTCCTGTCTCCACCAGTCTCTCTCACACTCTCTCTCTCTTTCTCCACAAACCACTCCCCATCAGTCTTTTTCTCCCTCCCACCAAACTCCACCAGTCTTTTTTCTTTCTCTATTTCTCCAACTAGTCCCCACCAGAAACATTCCTGTGAATCTGTGCAGGAATCCTCTGCCCGCGCTCCTGCCAGTAGGAGGAGGTGCTTCAATATTGCGTTTATATTTACGAGAAGCATGCACTCCTGCAATATCATAGCACCTCGCTTTACTGAAAGCTGCATGGGCTGAGGACGCTTATGCAACTTCACCAGTCTCTCTCCCACCCATCCCCAGACAGTCCTCAGCAGTCTCGCTTTGTCTCCCTCCAGCCACTGTCCCTCTTTCCCTGCAGCTACTCCCTATTATTAGTATCTCTCTCTTTTCTCACTTACTGATGCTACATTGCCATGCCCAAGCCTTGCAGGCTGATGCTGGTCCTGTGATACTGCTTCTGGCCTCCACAGCTGCTTCTGATTACCATCATACCGCTGGCCATGGCCATATCCCTGTGAGCACTTCTGCTTCTGGTCTGTGCAGCAGCCTCTGATCCCACCTCCAGAGCTATTGTTTCTTCTGTCCCTCTTCTCCCTAGCTATTGATGCTGCTGCAACCACTGTTGATCCTGCCTCTGTGTTCTGCTCACATGGATTGTAATATCATGAAAAACGTTTTTTCTCTCTCTTCTGTGTGTCCTGAAGACCCCCTGTACTGGTCTTTTGGACCCCCAGGGGTCCACGGACCACAAGTTGGAAACCACTGGCCTATGTTATTTCCTTGTTCAGTCTTCATTTATAGCAGTTTTTTAAAAAAATATGATTTGATTCATGGGAAAGCATTACAACATTAATAATAAAGGTGAAAAGTTCTAGAGTTTGGAAAATAGTACTATACCTAGCACTTATAATGGAAAGACTCATTTGGGTCTGCTGTACAGTGTACTGTAGGGTTTACCTTGGGTGGCGCTAGAGATCAAACTTACGTTTTGCCCTGTTCTTCATTTTTACTCTGGAATATCATTCTGAGTACAAGGTCTAATGAACCTTGAACAACTGAGAAACTATTACCAAAATCATCAGTCTGCAACATATGAAAGTCTGAAACACACTAAAAGTGAAATCTTTGCATCAGGCATTCTGGACTTTCAGCTATTGCTAAGATTGAATTACTGAACCACTTAGACAAACTAAAACTGAAAACTCACGCAAAATCCAGACATCTGGAGCAACCCATGGTTATTTTAGCATGGTGGGAATCCATAAATGAGTACACAGAAATAACTTGTATTACATGTGCAAGTCACTCACCACAGTGCTATTTCTTGGAGCAATCTTGGGTGTTTACAGAACAATGCCTAACAATGAAGGCAAGTTTTCAGTAATTTAGTGAGAAAACATTGGCATCTGGTGAAACCATATAAATAGACTTCCCCTTCTACCTAACCCTTCTTATGTTGTATATCTTGAGATGTTTTAATTTACAGAATTGCCAAGTTACCCACTTCCAAGAATGAGATATTTTCCCAGTTCTGGTTTTAAATTTACACTGAAATGCAGTATATTTGTAGTCCCTGATTTTACCCATTGGAATCAGTGCTGCAGGTCCCATAATACATCAGGATGAGATTGTTAGATCTAAGACTGGTTTAAAATCATCTCACTCCTGGAAGTGGGTAACTTGGCAACTCTGAATATTTTACTTTCTGTCTGCCTGCCTGCTAAAAATCATTGTAAAGATGAGTTTATACAAAGCAACTAACTGTTCCACATTGCCGGCCTTTCTCCTTTCGGAAGTAGTATAGTCATGTTAGTCTGCTTGGATTTACTTGTCTTTTTCATCAGCATCCTTCATAGCTATAGAAGCCAACCTTTCAACTAGGGTGGCACAATTTAGGTGCAGCAGAGTGACTGAACTGTGCTAAACAAGAGTTGGGCAGCTGATGGGAGGCCTTGAGCACCAGTGCAGCTCAGGTCTGTTGTGTCCTGCCCCCACCAAAATGGGAAGACTGGAGGGGGTGGATGCTCAAGGCCCTGTGCTGTCCGCACTGACTCTCATTTAGAACTTCTGGCTCAGGCAGATTTGGCAGGATGATCAGGCGTACGGGTAGTGGAGAGCAGGGGGGTGCCCGGGGCTTGTGGTTCTCTGAAGGGGCCCGATCTTAGTCTATCTTGTTGGGTTTTTTTTATTATGAACAGTGTAAACAATGTTAGTATGCTGCAGAGTTTCCAATTACTGACCTTTTGGAACGGCTGTCATGGTATTCACAATAACACAGTTAACACGATCATTTACTTTGTTTTGACATTCATTACTCTGGTACATCTAAAACCAATTTTCAAACAGTGCAGGGGGCCAAGAAAGATTATTTGCCCTGAAGCCTGTTCTGGCTCTCAGTGTCCCTGGGGGTGTGCAGTAGGAGTGACAGCCAGTGCTACGAGGGGCGAGATGCTAGATACCTCAGGGGAGGGAGAAAGGAAAGGGTGATGCGAGAGACCTCCAGGAAGGATGAAAAGAAGCGGAGATCCTGAGGATACAAGGGGAAAGGGCCTTAAGCCTCCCTGGAGGGACTTTAGGTTTGCATAAAGCATAAGATACTGATGGACCACCATGGATAAACTCAACAAAATAAGCCTGTCTGGATGCAGTGAAGAAGTTTGTTCAGTATTGGGGGATCTCAAGCATCCACTATACCTACAATGTAGGCATTGATGAAGGGAACAGAACTCTGAAAACGTGTCACAATTATACTAAGTCCAATGAGAAAGTTTCACCTTCTTACTCCCTTATTTATAACAGTACTTATTGTAGTGTTTTTCTCATGAATGTAGCAAAGTATGATCTTGAAAATATACCACTGGAATTTAAAAACTGCCTACAAAATCGATTTACCACTTTGGATACAAATGACAGGGCACCAGAAGAGCTATGGGATGGCATCAATAAAATTGTGCTCGCAGAATGTGTAAAGTCTCTGCAAAAGGTGAAAAAGCAAAAACTGCCAAAATGGATGACCAAAGAAATTCTGAAAATAACTCAGAAATGCAGAGAAGCTAAAGCAAGAGGAGAAAGAAAGGTAATCGGAATGTAAACCTGCAGCAAGACAAGACAAAGAAAAGTACTATAATGATGCATGCAAAGAAAGAGAATTCCTTATCGTTCCTCCAGCTTAGTCCTCTACATATGGGTAGTGCACCTCCTCCTGCAGCATGAAGACTGGACCAATCAAATTTCAGCATCACTGGAAACAGCATACTGGCTAACCCTTCAGCTCCAGTGTGTCCAGTCTTCATGCAGCAGGAAGATGTTTGTGAGCCAGGCTGGGCTCACTAGTTTGTCAGTTTAGGGCTTAGAATTGTAGCTAACCTTTTGATTTTTCTTTCTTTGCTCCCCATTGGGGTTCTTTTTATTTACTGTAATAAAGGAGTACCTGTCCCTTTAAATTTTGTCTAGACACCAGCACTCCAGAGGAGGGGGGGCCCAGCAGAGGTCTCTCCCTCTCCTGCTCTGCCAAAGCCGCTTGTACTTTACTTGCTTTTTGTGTTGCTGGCATAGGATCTCTGTTCCCTGGACTGTTTCGGGACAGAGCTCCTGCGGTGGCTGACCAGTGCCACAGCTCCGGTTCGGTGGGGGTCTGTGTGCTTAGCAGTGCCGGCGGATTTCTCAGGCTCACACATGGTTAGTGCCTCTCTCCCTGCCTTTGCCTGTCATTTTCAGTTTTTCTAACTTTTCGTTTGTTGGGCTATTTTTTTCCGGGGTCGGCCCATGCAGGGGTGTCCTCCTTCGTCGGGGCTTGTCCGGGCTGGTGGTTTTCGGCGCCAAACTGCATCAGCGCGCCAAAACTTTTCTGAGGAACCGCGGCCATTTTGTCCGTCGCGGTTTCCTACTCCGTGCAACGCACAAGGCAGAGTTCGGCTTCCCCGGAGTGACAGGAACCCTCTCCGGAGGCCAGGTCAGCTGCAGCTGCGTGGTTTTTGTTTCTTTGTTTATTTTCCCTTTGCGGATTTCCTTTATTTCTTTATTTTCTTGGCTTTGCTCTGCCGCAGCGGGACTGTTTGAGCAGCTGGCTTTGTCATTCTGCCGCTCCGGGGCCCCTACCTGCGTTTTTCCGAGTTTGTCCACCAACCCAAACGGGCCAAGACAAAAACATAAAAACAAAAACAAAAAAAATACGCGTGACAAAAGGCCGGCAGGGGGTTCCTCTTTAGTGGCAGCTGCTCTGTCTCTGGTGGCTGGGCTGCTTCTTTGGGGGTACAGTGTCTCTCCCTTATTAGTGTGTGGGCAAGAGATCTCTTCCTACCCCTCCTGTGAGGGAGCCGGGTGTTTTGGCTTCCATGTCATCGGGGGCACTGTGTGTGATTTGTGGATCTCGGAGGGGCGCTTCTCAAGAGATGGGCATCTGTCCGCGCTGTGCCTCCGTGTCCCTCAGTATGGAGCAGAGGCTGGAGTCTTCCCTGGCGGCTGCTTCTCAGCCTCCTCCCCCTTCGGTGGTGACGGACTCGCCCTTGGAGGGTCCCTTGGGTACGGCACCCGCTCTTCCTTTAGCCGCGGGAACGCACTCTGATCTAGGGGATACATCTCTCGTGGAGGATTTTTCTACAGATTTTATTTTATTGATGCATCAGGCTTTTTGTCGTAGGCGCCAGGGGGTTGGGGTAAGTCCCCTCCCTGCTCAGGTGGGGACCGCGCAGACTGCTGCTACGGACAGTGTTCTGTCCGGGGTGAGAGCAGCCAAACGGCAGCGCATACAAGAGCCCTTGTTGTCTGATTCTGATTGTCCGGAGGGAGAAGACCCGGAATTGGACATGGAGGAGGCGGCCTTAGAGGAAGGCGAGCTCCCAGAGCCCGAAGATCAGGCGAACATTATCCGGGTTTTTCGCCGAGAGGAGTTACCCGCGCTTCTTTCTGAAGCACTTCACACTCTGGGTCTGGTTCCAGCACCGCCGGTCGAGGAGGAAGATGGTGCGGATCCCATCATTCAGGCGGTGCGTCAGACACAGGTGGTTTTTCCCATGCACAGAGTCATTGACCATATGATTCAAACAGAGTGGGATACTCCCGAATCGGGTCTCAAGGGTATCAAGGTCATGCATAAGCTATACCCTATGGCGGACAAGGACCTCGACCGTTTCCGTTCACCTCGGGTGGATGCGGCAGTTTCAGCTGTGACTAAGAAGACCACGATCCCTGTCGAAGGTAGTGCGGCTTTGAAGGAGCCTCAGGACAGGAAAATGGACGGATTGTTGAAACAGTCGTTTGAAGCGAACGCAGTAGCGTTGCAGGTCTCCATTTGTGGAGCTTGGGTTGCTCGGGCCTGTCTTCGCTGGGTTCAGCACCTTCGACAGGCGGCGTCCGTGGAAACCGAAGAATTGAACGAACTTCAGCGCTTGGAGTCTGGTTCGGCGTATTTGGCGGATGTCCATTATGACCTTATCCGGGCGCTTTCGAATAGCATGGGGTCCTTGGTAGCTACGCGCAGAGCCCTTTGGTTAAAGAGTTGGGCGGCGGATGGCTCTTCTAAGTCTCGCCTGGGCAAGTTGCCCTTTAAGGGTAAGCTGTTGTTTGGTGAGGATCTTGATAAGTTGGTCAAGGAGTTAGGGGACTCCAAGGGCGGCCGTCTGCCGGAAGATCGCCCGAAGAGAGGGAGGTCCCTTCCTTCCCTTCGGGGTCAGTTTCGGGACTTTCGCAGATTTCGGTCGCCCCGATTTGTGGGATCGCAAAGAAGTAGATATCTCTCGAGATCTCCCAACTTTCGAGGCTTTCGAGGGGCCACTAGAGGATTCGCAGCCGTGGCTTCTACAGCCGCTCGAAAGCCCCAATGAAGGGCTGCGGGTCCCGGCGGAGAGCACAGCGATCGGGGGCCGTCTTCGACGCTTCCTCTCCACTTGGGCCCGTATCACGTCCAATCGTTGGGTATTGGAGATTATTCGGGATGGGTATGCCTTAGACCTGGCCAGACCCGTTCTCGATTCTTTCGTGGCATCCCCCTGCCGGGGTTCTCGAAAGACCGCTCAAGTTCGACAAACGCTCGATCGCTTGCTCCGGTTGGGCGCAGTGGTTCCCGTTCCGCCGGCAGAATATGGTCTGGGCCGGTATTCCATTTATTTCGTGGTGCCAAAGAAGGATGGTGCTCTTCGCCCCATTTTGGATCTCAAGGGCGTGAATCGCTGTCTTCGGGTTCCACATTTTCGGATGGAAACCCTGCGGTCCGTGATTGTCGCCGTCCGCAAAGGGGAGTTTCTTACCTCTCTCGACCTCACAGAGGCCTATCTCCATATTCCTATCCGGGAGTCCCATCAAAAGTATCTCCGGTTCGCTCTTCCGTGGGGTCACTTCCAGTTCCAAGCTTTGCCCTTCGGCCTGGCCACCGCTCCTCGGGTGTTCACCAAAATCATGGTGGTGGTGGCGGCGGCCTTGCGCCAGGAGGGAGTGCTGGTTCACCCCTATCTGGACGATTGGTTGATACGCGGAAAGTCTCATTCAGAAAGCGTGACGGCCACGGCGAGAGTCGTAGAACTTCTGCAATCTCTCGGCTGGGTAATCAATCCGAGCAAGAGTCACTTGGTTCCGACTCAAGCACTAGAGTACTTGGGAGCACTATTCGATACTTGCAGGGGTGCCGTGTTTCTCCCGGAACGGAGGGTGCTAGCTCTCCGATCTCTCGTGCGCCGTTTTCGGCGGGCCACTGCTCCGTCGGCTTGGCACTATCTGCAACTGTTGGGAACGATGGCGGCAACCTTGGAAGTGGTGCCTTGGGCTCGCTTCCACATGCGCTCCTTGCAGAGGACTTTGCTCCGTCGCTGGTCCAATCAGGTCGATTCGTTGAACAAGCGTCTTCCCTGTCCGCGGACGGTGTGCCAGGACCTGAAATGGTGGCTTCGACCGTCCTCGTTCCTGGCGGGGATGCCCTTGGAGCAGCCGGACTGGATTCCGCTGTTGACGGATGCCTGTCTCTCGGGCTGGGGGGCGCACTGCAGGGAGCACATGACGCAAGGTCTCTGGTCCCAGCAGGAGAGCAGTTGGTCGATCAATCGTTTAGAGCTGAGAGCTGTTCGGTTGGCGCTGCAAAGCTTCGAAGTTCAAGTGACGCACCGAGCAGTGCGGGTTCTGTCCGACAATGCCGCGACCGTTGCTTACATAAATCGGCAGGGCGGTACAGGAAGCGTGGGCTTGGAAGCGGAAGCCCAATTGCTGTTCGCGTGGATAGAGCCTTGGTTACAGACGATATTGGCGGCGCACATTGCCGGGAAGGACAATGTGACGGCGGATTATCTCAGCCGAGTTCACGTGGATGCCGGCGAATGGGAGTTGAATCATGAGGTGTTTCAACAGTTAGTACGCCGGTGGGGTCAGCCTGTAATGGACCTCATGGCCACCTTTCGGTCGGCGAAGGCTCCTCGGTTTTTCAGTCGGCGTCGGGAGCCAATGTCAGAAGGCATCGATGCTCTGTTGCAAACCTGGCCCGCAGTCGGCCTCCTTTACGTGTTTCCTCCGTGGCCACTTCTGGGACGGGTGATTCAACGGAACGAATCTCACCAGGGACGGGTGTTGTTGATAGCGCCGGATTGGCCCCATCGTCCCTGGTATGCCGACCTGGTGCGATTGTTAGCCGACTCCCCGTGGCGGCTCCCGCATGCTCTGGATCTGTTGTGTCAGGGCCCTCTTCGCATGCCGCAAGTGGAGAGATTCTCTCTTACGGCCTGGCTATTGAAAGGTCGAGGCTGAGGAAGAAAGGTTATTCGAAGTCCGTTGTAGCGACGTTGCTTCAAGCACGCAAGCGGTCCACTTCGCTGGCCTATGTCCGAGTTTGGCGTATTTTTGAAGATTTGTGTTCCAGGCGCCAGGTTCGGGCGGCTACGGCCTCTCTTCCGGTCGTGTTGGATTTTTTGCAGGACGGTTTTGATAAAGGTTTGGCCGCCAGTTCCTTGCGGGTGCAGTTAGCGGCCCTTTCCTGTTACAGGGGTAAAGTTCAGGGTGTCGCGCTGGGCGCCCATGCCGATGTTGGCCGTTTTCTGAAGGCGGTTTCTCGGCTGCGCCCAACGCGCCACGTTTCTGTTCCTTCGTGGGACCTTAACTTAGTCTTACGCGCGCTTAGTGTCGCTCCGTTTGAACCTCTTTCTCGGGTTTCAGTGAAGGATTTGACCCTTAAGGCGGTGTTCCTGGTGGCGATTTGTTCGGCACGGCGCATTTCAGACCTTCAAGCTCTGTCTTGCAGAGAGCCTTTCCTCTCTTTCTCGGATCAAAAGGTGGTTCTGCGGACAGTACCTTCTTTTTTGCCTAAGGTGTCTTCTCCCTTTCACTTGAATCAGGTGGTGTCGCTCCCGGGGTTGCATGCGTCGGGGGAGCGGGCTTCTGATCGCGGTCTTAGTCGTTTGGACCTTAAAAGAGTGTTGCGTCGATATTTACAGGTCACCGAATCCTTCCGCAAGTCGGATCGTTTGTTTGTCCTGTTCGGAGGTTCCAGAAAAGGTGAGGCGGCGGCGAAAGCCTCCATTTCTAGATGGATTAAGGAAGCGATTGCCTCGGCCTATCTGTTGCAGGGCCGTGTTGCACCGCTGGGATTGCGGGCTCATTCTACCAGAGCTCAAGCGACGTCCTGGGCGGAATATAGCTTGGTTTCGCCAGTGGAGATCTGTAAAGCAGCGACGTGGTCGTCCCTACACACTTTCAGTAAGCACTATCGTCTTGATGTCTTGGCGGCAGGGGATGCCTCTTTTGGCTCCGCCGTCTTGCGTGCCGGTTGGCAGAATCCCTCCCGTTAAGGCTGCTCTGTTACATCCCATACGTAGAGGACTAAGCTGGAGGAACGATAAGGAAATAGTAATTACACTTACCTGGTAATTGTAGTTCCTTGAGTGACGACAGCTTAGTCCTCTACGTATGGGTAGTGCACCTCCTCCTGCAGCATGAAGACTGGACCAATCAAATTTCAGCATCACTGGAAACAGCATACTGGCTAACCCTTCAGCTCCAGTGAACTACTGTCAAAGCAAAACTCAAACAGATAGCTAACCTTTTAGAAGATATGAAATGATTAATGAGGAATCTCAGCGGGACAGATATAGAGATAATGTTACCTTTTTTTTTTTTTTTCTTTTTTTTTTGTAACATTATCTCTATATCTGTCCCGCTGAGATTCCTCATTAATCATTTCATATCTTCTAAAAGGTTAGCTATCTGTTTGAGTTTTGCTTTGACAGTAGTTCACTGGAGCTGAAGGGTTAGCCAGTATGCTGTTTCCAGTGATGCTGAAATTTGATTGGTCCAGTCTTCATGCTGCAGGAGGAGGTGCACTACCCATACGTAGAGGACTAAGCTGTCGTCACTCAAGGAACTACAATTACCAGGTAAGTGTAATTACTATTTAGGAACTATTAAAGGAAGAACAAAATCGGCTTTCCTAAAGCTACAAGTGTTGAAGAGAAAATTCCAGCCTCAAATTGGAATGCTACAAGATGCTTAAGGATCCATGTCAATGCTGAGAAGATCAAGAAAAGGTGGAAAGAATATACAAAGTCATAATACCATAAAGATCAAGAGGACCAACAGCCTGTGCCTTATGATCAGAAACCATTGGTGATGAAAGAAGAAGTTGAAACAGCCTTAAAAGCATTATCAAAGAATGAAGCACAGAATACTTACATTTTAATAGTTGCATCTGATTGCTGTAATACTTTAATGTGAATGTCATCAGTAAGTAAGGCTCTGCCAGGAAATTTGGAAGACAAGATCAACTGATGGGAAAAAAATCTGTGTTCATACCAATACTGAAGAAATGTGATCTGACTGATTATGGAAATGATCACACAATTGCTTTGGTCCCACACACTAGCAAGATTCTACTCAACTTCATTCAGTGGAGACTACAACCATACCTGGAACGAGAACTGCTTGAAGTGCATGCAGGATTCAGGAAAGGGTGAGGAATAAGAGATATCATTGCGGATTTAAGAGGACAAAAGAATACTAAAAGGATTTCTACATATGTTTAATTGACTACAGCAAAGCCTTTGCATAAATCATGAAAACCTCTAGGCCACATTAAGAAGCATGGGTATACCAGATCACCTGTTAGTTCTCATGCACAGTCTTTACATACATTAAGAAGCAACAGTTCAAATGGAACAAGGAGAAACAGAATGGTTTAAAATCGGCAAAGGTGCATGACAAGTCTAAATACTTTCCCCATACCTGTTCAATTTATATTCAGAACAAATCAGGGAAGCTGGACTGTATGAAGACAACCGAGGTGTGAAGATTGGTTGGAAGCTTCATCAAGAACCTTCGCTATGCTGTTGATACCACATTACTGGCTGAAAGTGAAGACGATCTAAAATATCTGCTTATCAAGATCAAGAAACAGTTTTAAAATGGCCTGCACCTTAACGTGAAAAAGACAAAGATCTTGACATCTGGCAAAATCAATAGTTTCATCCTTGATGGAGAAGAAATAGAAATAGTAGACAACTCTAACCTGTTCGGACCAATAATAATGAAATGATAACTAGTCAGGAAATCCAATGATACATTGTTCATGGCAGAATGGCTCTGAAGGACCTGGATAAGATTTTGAAGTGAAAAGATATATCTCTGTATACAAAGATTTGACTTGTCCAAACCATGATATTTTTAATAGCATCATATGGATGTGAAAGGTGGACGGGTAAGAAGAAAGACAGGAAGAAAATCAATGCCTTTAAATTATAGTGCTGGCAAAGTAAACTGTGTATACCATGGACTGCCCAAAGAACAAATCAATCAGTACTAGAGAAGATCAAGCTTAGAAGCTCAAATGACAAGACTTTGACTTTCATACTTTGGACACATCATACAAAAAAGAGCATTAGAGAAAGACATCATGCTTGGCAAGGTTGAATGTCAACTCAAAAGAGGAAGACCAGCAATGCAATAGATCATTACAAATGCAGCAGCTATGGATGCCACTCGAACAACAATTAGCTGCCTGATTGAAGACCAAACACAGTTTAGGACGTCACCATGAGTTAATATCAACTTGGCAGCACTGAATATCAACAAGAATGGTTTTCTTGGGATGGGAGAAGATTCAGGCAATGCATCATAGGTATCAACCTTTCAAAGAAGTTTAAAAGAACATAACATAAGATGTACTATGCTGAGTCAGACTTATGATCTATTGAGCCCAGCATTCTCTCTGAGAGTGGACAGACTGTATCCACTGGCTCACCCTTATCCACATGCTTATTTACACCTTCAAGGACTTCTATTTGCTAAATCCATGTTGGCTATTTCCCATTAAGCCGTGTCAATCTATATGCCTAGTAATTCTGAGCCCGATCTTCGAAGGCCCTTACACGGGTAACTTCCTTAATTACCTGTGAAAGGGCCTTATCCGGGATATTCGAAGGGCACCTACATGGGTAATGTCCTTCACATATCCAGGCTAAGTCCCTAACACGCCCAGATGCTTATCCACATAACATCAGGGCATGTTAGGGGCATTCTGGGGCGGAGCAGAGGCAGTGTAAGGGGCTACACAGGTAGCAGCAATTTTTGTTGCTACCCACATAGCCCTCTGCACCTTAAAGATAGGTGAGAAAATCCTTGCCTATCTTTTAAGATGCAGAGGCTATGTGGGTAGCAACGAAAATTTCTGCTACCCATGTAGCTTCTGCGGCTGCCGAGGTGTCTGGGCTAACTCAGATATTCACTTCCGCCAGCACGGAAGTGAATATCCAGGTCAGGTGGGTCAGCGGGCAGGCTATGCACTGCTGTAGCGCATAGCTTGCCCACCTCAATATCGGGCCCTCTATTTTTAACAATAGCTTTTATTGTTCTGCCTAGGCTCATTGTTCTGTAATTTCCTGAATCGCCTGAGGAGGTGTTTGGGTAAAGACCGGATCCCCTGGATTTAGAAAATATTACCTTAAATTAGATCCATGGAGGATCTGGTTTTTACCTACATAGTAACAGGAATTTAAATGGGGATTGATAACAATTTAAACACATAATGCCAGCTAGGATTCTGTTCCAGCAGTGAATGACTTAAGTTAGGTCTGGCAGGTCTGGATCCACTAGATCTAAATTGGGTCTTTTACTGCTGGAATAGCCGGTGCTGTGCACTAGCGTGGGGGAACGTTTAAATCACCACCAATGTCCATTTAAATCCCTGTAGCTAAGTAGGTAAAAGCCAGATCCTCAATGGATCCAATTTAAGGTAGATCCGTGGAATCCTGAGGCTCTGTTTTTTACCTATCTTTCCCGAGGAGCTCTTTCTAAAAACTGATGTTACCTTGGCTTCCCTGCAGTTCTTGGTACAGTAGCATTTTTGTTTTAATTTTCAAAGACTTTATTAAATCGGCAAACACATCCATAGAAAATGCAACAATAGCCAAATGCAACCAAAAACATGTGAAGCTGTTCATCTGGTTACAGTGGCATATTTCATTTATCAGTAGAAGGTCTTCATTTCTGTATTCTGCATGACCTGCTGTTTAAGAGGACTTTGTGAAGAGAGGTCTTCATTGAGGTACCGTACTCCCAGACTGTGAGTCACAAGATAAAACCACGGTCACTTCAATCATTAGGCAAACTAGGCGGTTTCCTAGGGCAGAAGCTTCTGAGCCGCTGCAAAGAGCAGGGCATTCAAAGCTAAATGATAGATTCTGGTATCCAGGGGGGATATAAGGCTTAAGGTTTGCCTAGGGGTGCCAGCACCTTGAACCAACTCTGGGGCCAGCCCTGGATAAAATTGTACTCTGGACACTCCACCAAAAAATAAATCTGAAGTGGAAAAGTAGACTGCGAGACGGCAGCCTTTAAATTAAGGCAAAAACCTACAGCATTGCATTGCATTCTTAGCATTACAATTGTGAACTACATTTACATGTTGACTTTTATGACTCATTTTAAAAATGACAGATCCTGTGGAATTATTTAAATTGTAGCTTGAAAATGGGCCCATGATTTCATACTAAAAGTAGGGAGGAGGACCAGAAAACGGCTAAAGTCTTCTCTTGCTGAGTGAGAGGGCACTATCCTTCAGAGTAGAGTGCACCCCTACAACATCCTTTCACCTTCCAGTCTGCCTGCACTGAGCGCATACAGCAAAATGAGCCCTAGAAAGTCAGAAGGTGACCTGTGAGTAAAGCTACCAGATGTCTCCAATTTTTGGGAATTGTCCCCAGTTTTACAGCTGTGTCCCCGCTTCCTATCCGTTTGGCAGCCTCCTGTCCTCGATTTCAGCAATGGGAATAGAGGGAGTAGAAAAAGGGGGCTTTTTTTTCAATGTAGTGATTGCAGAGTTGCCAAGTTACCTAGTTCCATGAGAGAGATTTTAAGCTAGTCCTGGATGTCTGACAATCTCATCCTGATGCATTTTGGGACCTGTAGCACTGATTCAAAAATCAAAATAAACTGAACCATCTAACTTCTCAACATATAGGGGTGTCCTGCATGGAGCGGTGGATTCACCCCTAAACAAAGACATGGGGAGGGGTGGCCTGAGGGACGGCCCGCAGAGAATGGCACCTACTCCTGCCATCTTACTCAGGCCTTCTTACTGGGCAGACTAGATGGACCATACTGGTCTTTATCTGCCATCATTTACTATGTTACTATTCCAATGGGTAAAATCAGGAACTACAAATACTTTACTGCACTGCAGTGCAAATTTAAAACGAACTGTCAACAAATCTCACTCATGGAACTGGGTAACTTGCCAACTCTGTGATTGGAATATGTAATTTCTCATCATTTACATCCGTTATTTTTATGTTTTGCATAGTATGGAAGAAACGCATCACTGTTAGTATTTCTCTGTTGATATGTCTGCTTGCAAGTGATATTGTTGCTGTCATGGGATGGAGGGGGAGGGGACGGTGACTCGTCTTCCCTCCTCCAGGCCTTGTTCCTCAAAATTGGAATTAAGGTATGCCTCCCCCCCCCCCCCTTGGATAAGTGTCCGAGATTTGCTTCTACAAAAATCTGGTAACCTTAGCTATGGGATGCTATTTATTTCTTCCCTTTTGCACCGAACGACTCTATCAGTGATGCTCCTCTCGAGGCTTTAAACCTAAAGTCATATGCGGCGTTTTCATACAAAGGCCAAGAAAGTTACACAATCTCTGGAGTCGTTCGGTGGTGAGGCTAAGATTAGGTGAAGGAGGACTGCCGTCGCCTGCCCCTTTAAGCTGCAGGTTTGCGTCGACGTCAGCACGCTGTGTCCCTGCGCGACGAGCGGCGGCGGGAGCTGGGGAGCTAGCGCCTGGGAAAGCGAATCCTGCTTGAATGGAGCACGTGGAGCAGACAGCGAAAGTGATGGCAGGTGAGCGCCGGGGAAACGCGGTCGCGCGACGCCCCTGGAGGAACGAGGCCTCTCTTTCTCCCCCACCCGGGAGCCATGAACGTGCATCACCGTTCTTTAGCACTGAAGCGACTGTCGGGGGAGATCCAGGAAATCCTGTCCCTGGTTTTAATGCAGAAATTGAAGTGCTGGAGAAGGAAAACGATCCTTGGCAAGGGAAAGATAAGGGACTTCAGTCGAATCTGGGTATAGATGATTTTTTAAAATATATTTTATGATGTGTTTCAAAAGCTATCGCAGACTTTTAAGTAGTACCGTTGTATTCAGTGCCTGCAGGCTTTTATGTGTAGTTGATCTGTTCAAGCAGTAAAATCTCTCGTACTGAGAACCTTGCGCATAAATATTGAGCTTCATGTGGACCCTTATAGAGGTGCTGTATAAATTATTACAGCAACTTTTAGAAAGGGAGGTTCAGTCTTCGCGTGCGATATTATGTGCTGCGCGTTTCTTTTGCAAGTTGTGCTTTAGGTTTGAAAAGTTCATGTAAGTAAGTCGACATTCACGTTTCCAGATGCAATGTAATGCTTACAGAGCAGTTAAAATGTATTTTCTTTTATCGCCTTCTACGGATATAGTGTTGTACGTTTAGTGCAGTAGTTTGTTTCCCTGTGTGTTTGCTGCTTATTTTTTTCCCGAAGGAAAAGAAGGCTTATTTGTCAGTGCATGGTTCCCTTCTATTTCCTTAGCTGTTTTGCTCAGGTGGGTTTTTCCCGATCTGTGCATCCCAGACAACAGGTGTGCATCTTGTTTTGTGTGGATCTTCTTGTTTTGTCTTGAATTTGTTGGTATGGCAGGATATGTAACTTGCACTTAATTATTATGCCTTTACTACAGTTCCCCAAAACTGTATGCCATTGCTGTCTTTTTAATATGAAAAAGTGGAGTTCTAGATGTTGGTGCTTTAAAGAAATATACCCTAGTTAAAGCAAATATCTTCTCATTTTCAATTTGAAAAATATCAACAGTGTCAGTGCAGGTGTAAAGGAGGAATTCAATTGTAGATTAGAATCTATAATTGGCTACATGAAAATGAGGCATCTATTGGAAAATGAAAATCAGTTTTAAATTGATTTCTTCAAGGTCATCCTTTGAGAGGCCACTAGCCTGACCAGTAATGCAAATATTTAGAGCTAAATTTTTAAAACCAGGTACTGCTATCCCAAGGTTGTCAGGATAGAGCAAGGGGGTGGTCCGTGGGCAGAGTGGCGGATTATCTGGTTAGCAGCGATATTCAGGCCACTGTCTGGATAAAGTTAGGACAGCAAAAAAAGACAGTGGGCTGGATATCGCCCTTATTCCGGATAATATGGTGACGGAGATATCATCTGGATATTCAGCGCTTTCCATTATCTGGAAACTGGTGCTGAATATCTGGATTTCTTTAACAGTAGAAGCCCCAAAGTGTGTCCATTGACGCAAATGCATCTTCAAAGTTGTATACCAGCGCCACTGCTAGAACCATGTCAGTCATGCTCCATGACTTTGTTAGCAAGGTCAAGATGTTCAAATATGTGCATCGAAAATTAATGACAGATGCACCACCTAGCAGGAAAATGAATTTATACCTAGAAGCCCCAAAGGATGTCAATTGACGTACTCAATTGTCTTGGATGCATCAATTGGCGTACTTTGGGGCTTCTAGGTATAAATTCATGTTCCCACTAGGTGGCGCATCTCAATCACTGTTTACAGTTTTACTCCGACATTACAAACAATAAACACATGATGACATCATGTAATGACGTCACATACTGCACATATTTAACTAATAAGTAACTTCACATTAATTCATATCTGCATTTCATGCTAAACGCAGTCGTCGTGATAATGTGTCAATTGACGCACTTTGGGGTTTCTAGGTAAAATTCTTTTTGGGACTTCTAGTGTTAAACATTGTGACTGTTATTTTAAAAAAAAGGCCAGCCAAGGTGGCTGAATATTGGTCCCCTGCAATTCTAGATGAACGGAAATAATTGTCTTTAGAACATGCAGTACCATTAATGAGAGATGAAACAAAAACAAATGTTTAATTTATCACTGAAAATGATCCCAAAATGCCTAGAAGTCTAAATTTGCCATTGTTATCCTAATTTACAAAGTAAGGAGGAGTGGAGTAGTAGTCTAATGGATAGAGCAGAGGGCTGAGATGCAGGGAACCTAGGATTCAAATCCCACTGACACTCTTTCTGTGATTTTGGGCAAATTGCTTAACCTGCCATTGTCTCAGGTATAGTTTTAGCCCTCTAGAAACAGGGAATGCGTACTCTTATCTGAAGGTAACTCACTGTGAGACACTAATCAAAAGGGGAGCTAAATTCAGATTCCCTTATGAGGTCACCTTATGTGTGTCTGCGGCTCTCTCTCTCCCAACCATTACTATTCCTGAGGAGCACAGGAGACTATGAAAGGGCACCTTCAGATTGAGCCCTCTATTACAGGGAGCAGTCAGGGCCTGAAGCACCAGTGCTCTCAGTGGAGTGGGCAGTGGACACAAAGCAGGAGAAGTACCAGGCATAATACTGAAGCCAAGCAGCATGTAGAAGCAGAGTCCAGAAACAGGTAGAAGTGAACCACCAAGAATAAGCAGATAACAAAGCTCCCATAAGAGACTCACCTAGGTACCATTGCCACCTCATAAGGCAGAGACCAGCAGTAGGATAAAGGGAGGAAAGCGCCCAAGCTCACTTCTTATTTAAGGCCTGCTTTCTATGAAGGATGCAGCCACACAAGTGGTAATGTCATTCAGCAGTGCCAGGGATGGATAGTTCTCCAGAGCTCTGGAAAGCCTAGAAGGCCTTTCTGGTCATGTGCATCTGTGCACCCTATAGACTGAATGAGCCTCAGTCTTTTTCATCTGCTTTGCCAAACGGATGTGTTGCTACATTCTCCCCTCATCATCTCTGAAAAAAATGGGTTCAAACCCTGCCCTAAATGCTACAAATGCAGACTGCACTAGAACCTCCAGCTAGGCCAAGGCACAGGAACGAGCCCACGATTACTTATTTAAGGCCTGGTTTCCATGAGTGAGAGCATGACAGAGTATTTTCTGTGTTTAATATGTTATACACACCAAAGTTTCAGTTAATGTTATGGGATCCAAGGAGATCCTGACAGGGTACTTTCTTTTGGATCCACTTATACAGTGGGGCATACAAGTCCTAGAAATTAGACCTCATTAATTACATAAGAGCATAAGATCTGCAATACTAGGTCAGACCAGAAGTACATCAAGCCCAGTACCCTGTTTCTTACAATCGCCAATCAAGATCACAGTCAGGTTTCCAAAAGGCAGACAGATTCCATGCTGCTTATCCTAGGGGTAAACAGTGAATTTCTCTGGTCCTCTTTAATAATGGTTTATAGACTTTTCCTTCAGGAACTCGTCCAAGCCTATTTTAAACCCAGCTACATTAACAGCTTTTACTGCATTCTCTGGTAACAAATTCAAGAGTTTGATTACTCGTTGAGTGAAAGAATATTTTATTAGTCTTAAATGTGCTAAATTATAGCTTCATTGCCTGTCCCCTAGTCTTTCTACTTTTTGAAGGAGTAAACGACCGATCTACGTTTACCATTTCCACTCCATTCATTATTTTCTAGACCTTTATCATATCTCCTCTCAGCCATCTCTTTTCCAAGATGAAGAGCCCTATCCTTTTAATCCTTCCTCGTAGGGTTATTCTTTCATCTATTTTTTCATTTTGGTTACTCTTCTCATGGCCTTGACAAAAGGTTGTCTGCCCGTGGAGGAGGGGGTTAGGGATAGAGTTAGGGTGGAATTAAGGCAGAGTTGGGGCGGAGCTTGAAGGCCCCCAAACAAATAGGCATTCTGCTGCCCTTCTGGTATTTGCATACAGGCATTTCAAAGTTTTCGATTTGTTTATATTTATTTAGCTATTTTTATATACCACTTTAATGGTCAAAGCTGTTTACGGTTAACCAAGTTTCAAACTAGTACATGGAACAAGGGGAGTTTAACACGGAGGCAGGGAGAAAGAGTTAAACAAATTAGCGAGGGACATCTTGAACTATTTTCAGAAGACTGTGTTCGTGAGAAATTAGCTCAACTTAAAGTAGACAAAGCGATGGGACCGGATGGGATACACCCGAGAATACTGAGGGAACTTGGGGACGTTCTAGCAGCTCCACTGACTGACCTTTTCAATGCCTCGTTGGAGTCGGGAGTGGTGCCAAAGGACTGGAGAGAGGCTCATGTGGTGCCTTTACACAAAAGCGGAAGTAAGGATGTGGTTGAAAACTACAGGCCGGTTAGTTTAACTTCGGTGGTGAGTAAATTATTGGAAACGCTGCTGAAAGAGAAAATAGTGAGGTTTCTGGAGTCCAGCGGATTACAGGATCCGAGGCAGCATGGATTCACCAGAGGCAGGTCTTGTCAGACAAATCTGATTGATTTCTTTGACTGGGTGACCAGGGAGTTGGACCGAGGGAGAGCTCTAGATGTGGTGTATTTAGATTTCCGTAAAGCCTTTGACACTGTTCCTCACAGGCGACTTATAAACAAACTGAGCACCCTAGGGATGGACCCTAAAGTTACTGCTTGGGTTAGAAGTTGGTTGGGTGGGAGGCGACAAAGAGTACAGGTAAATGGAGCTCACTCTGAGGAGAAGGATGTTGCCAGTGGTGTGCCCCAGAGATCTGTCCTTGGTCCGATTCTTTTTAACATCTTTGTTAGTGATATAGCGGAAGGGCTGTCGGGTAAGGTTTGCCTCTTTGCGGATGATACCAAAATCTGCAATAGAGTAGACACCCAGGAAGGGTAGATAACATGAGGAGGGATCTAGCTAAGCTTGAAGAATGGTCTAGAATTTGGCAGCTGGGATTTAATGTTAAAAAATGTAAGGTCATGCATTTGGGCTGCAGCAATCCAAGGGAGCAATACAGTATAGGAGGTGAAGTACTTTTGTCCACTAAAGAAGAGCGGGACCTAGGCGTGGTTGTGTCTGATGATCTTAAAGTAGCTAAACAGGTGGAAAAGGCGACAGCAAAAGCTAGAAGGATGCTTGGGTGCATACGGAGAGGAATGGCTAGCAGAAAAAAGGAGGTGATAATGCCTCTGTATAAGTCTTTGGTGCGACCTCATTTGGAGTATGGTGTGCAATTCTGGAGACCGCACCTTCAAAAGGATGTGAACAGGATGGAGTCGGTGCAGAGGGTTGCTACCAAAGTGATTAATGGGCTTCATTATAAAGCATATGAGGACAGACTTAAGGATCTTAATATGTACACCTTAGAGGAAAGGCGGGATAGAGGTGATATGATTGAGATGTTTAAATACCTCCGTGGCATAAATGTTCAGGGAGAGAGCCTCTTTCAATTGAAAGCAAGTTCTGCTACGAGGGGACATGGGATGAGGGTGAAGGGAGATAGATTCAGGAGTGATATGCGGAAATATTTCTTTACGGAAAGAGTAGTGGATCCGTGGAATAGTCTCCCAGTGGAGGTGGTAGAGATGAGGACAGTAACTGAATTCAAGAAAGCATGGGACCAACACAGAGGATCTCTAAAGGCAAAAAGTGGACTGTTGTAGTTGTTATGGAAGGACAGACTAGATAGGCCATGTGGTCTTTTTCTGTCGTCATATTTCTATGTTTCTGTACAAATTATGCAAACTTCTTAGACTGGCATCAAGTTGTGTGCAGGGAAGTGTGGGGAGGGGGGGGGTGTTGCTAGGGAGCAGTACATAGGAGAGGAGGAGATGGTGAGAGGGAGTGATCATGCTGTTGAAGTATTCCTTGAAGAGATGGTTTTGAGGTCCTAGGAGTCCTTTAGATCCAAGATTGCACGTATATTGTCAGGTAGGCTGTTCCAGATGGTTGATGCAAATAAGGAGAAGGCACAGTTGGAGGTGGATTGGGTACAGCTTGTTTTAATGGGGTATGATAAAGGTGTTTTGTGTGTATGTGTATCTGGATCTGATGTTTGGCATGTTGTGTATGATTGACTGTAGGTATTCTGAAGATAAATTATGGAAGATCTTGAAGATGGTCAAAAGAACTTTATATTTTGTTTGGCTGACTATGGGGAGCCAGTGTAGTTGCTTTAGGATTGGCGTGATGTGTTCAAATCTAAAGGCACCAAGTATAATGCGGGCAGCAGTGTTTTGCGCCAGTTGAAGTGGGTGTAAAGTATATTAGGCAAGCCTTTGAAGATTATGTTGCAGAAATCCAGATGTGGGAATAACAGAGTTTGTAGGACAGTACGGAAATCATTTGAGTCTGAGTGGTCGAAGTTGCTGTAGCATTTTTATTTTGTGATATGCTTCTTACAGTGTTGATGTGGAGTTGTATGGTGAGACGGTGGTCCAGAGTTGTACCTAGGTAACATACTTCGGTTTTAACTGCTAAGATGGCTTCAGGGGATCCAGGAACTGTCAGAGATGATGGAAGGTGGAAGTCTGAATCTCTTGTAACGTGGAGGACTTCAGTTTTGTTGTAGTTTACAAAGAGGTTGTGATTGACTAGCCCAGCTTGTGACTGTTGTGAAGCATGATAGTAAAATATTGTAGAGAATGGTATGTATGGCATTATATCATCTGCATATATGTGATAGAGTATGTTGTGTGATTGTATGATGGAGCAGATAGTTTGGAGGTAAGTACTGAATAGAAGGGACGATAAGACAGATCCTTGGGGAACTCCTTGTTGATTGTATGGCACTGACTTGAATGTTCCTAGCATGATCTGAATGAGAGATACGAATGAAACCATTTCAGGGTAGTATCTTTTAGTCCCAGTGAGTGTAAATGTGAAATAAGAATGTTGTGATTCACTGAGTCGAATGTGGATGATGCAATGTCAAGGAAAAGCAAGATGAATCCTTGATGTGGTTTGTCCATGCTTCTAATGAGATTGTCAATAAGTGCTGTAAGGAGTATTTGTACTCCATGCTTTGGTATAAAGCTGTACTGTTGTGAGTCAAGGGGTGAATGGGATTTTATGTAGTCCTGTAGTTGGTGTTGTATCACCTTCTCGATGATCTTTACCAGGAAAGGTAGGCATTCACTGGGCCTGTATGAGGAGGGGAGGTTTGAGTTGAGGAGGGAGTTCTTGAGAATCAGGTGAATGGAGGCATGTTTGAGGCTGAGTATGTGGCTCTGCATTAGTGATAGCTGGGTGATCCTGAGGATGAAGAGGGTTAAATCAGTACATGATAGTTTGATCCAACTTACTGGGCATGGATCATGTAGGGTGGTAGTAGTGTTGAGGTAAGATAGGATGTTCTCAATTTGGTGAATCAAAGTAGGGTCAAAGCTTGTCCATGAGGAAGGGGTGGGAGCAAGCTATAGATAAGCGTGCACTATCACTCCCATCATATTGCTTGTAGTTTTCTTACTGTGGAGGTAGTCAAATAGTGTTTGTGGGGAAAGCTTGCTTTCATTTGCGTTTTTTATTAGGGTAAGTTGTGAGTGATTTTACTCTTTTTGAAGAACTCCATGGGGCAGTTTATTTATGTCAAAAGGAGTTTAGAATTATATTCTTTCTTTGTTCTGTTGGTTAGATCATGGTATATTTGTAACTTGGCCGTATAGGTGTCAAGGTCTATTGAGCTTTTAGCTCCTATTAACAATCAGATTATCAGATGAGGGGGTAATTTGGAATCTTTCAATTTTTTCTTCTCTTTACATAAAGGCATCTGGGTTACTTTTACCTTTTATTGGAACCTCTCTATCGGGATGCCCTAATTTCCCTGTTTTGCTAGTATCCTTCAAAAATATATCATTCCGAACCATGTGCTCTTGGGCGACCGTCTGCTTCCCCCCATTATCTACTTTAAAAGCTGCTCTAGCTCCTTTTTTAAAGGTTAATTCCAGAGGCCTGGTTCCATCCCAGTTAAGGTAGAGCCCATCCTTTCAGGAAAAAATCCTCTTCCCCTGAATGTTGCCCAGCAAAACCTTCTTTTTTGCACCGTCATGTCATCTGTGCATTGGGACTCCGAAGTTCTACCTGCTTCTAGGGTCCTGTATGTGGATTGCAAAACATTTCTGAGAATGCTACCCTAGAAGTTGTGGATTTAGACTCTCTACCTAAAAGCCTAAATTTGGCTTTCAGAACCTCTCTCCCACACATTCCTATATCATTGGTACCAATAAAAACCAAGAGAACATGCTCCTCTCCAGCACTATGGAAAACCTTATCTAGTGTGCATTTGAGGTCCACCACTTTCGCACTAGGCAGGCAGGTTACTAGGCAATCCTCACATCCATCACTACCCAGCTATCTACATGCCTAATTATCTCATCACTCACTATAATGAGCATCCTAACTCTTCCCTCATGGGTTCATGGCACTGGAGATGCCTCCTCGGTGCAAAAAGGTATTATGTTACCTGGAGGGCAAGCCCTTGTTACAGGATCGCTTCCTGCCAAATCAAGATGATGGTCTCCTTTCACTGACCCCTCTCCTCCATCACAGTAGAGAGGCTGCCAGACTGGAGGTGGGACTTCTCTACTACATCCCTGTAGGTCTTGTCTATATACCTCTCTGCCTTAGCGCCTCCAAATCTGCTACTCTAGCATCCAGATATTGGACTCGTTCCCTGAGAGCAAAGAGCTCTTTACACCTAGTGCACACATAGGACCTCCACCAGCTGGGAGAAAATCATACATATTTCTTTATTTAGGTTTATACTTCACTATTCATGATCAGCACGGTTTACATAATAACATTTTACATAGAACAGTCTACATAAATTAAATAGATATGATAGTGCAAAAGACTGGATAGCCCCCATCTTGCTGCTGAACTGCTGTCTTCATCTTAGTTTTAAAGATTTGTTTAGCTATTTAAAGTTGTTCAGTTATTTCAAGTTGCTAGGGGAATAGGAATTCTTGAACCAATACAATTATGCCTAATAAGTTTAAGGAACTTGTTTAATGTTCAGTTCAAGATGTACTCCAAGGCCTTAATTAATCTATTTCTAAGGCCTAATAACTTGCTGATGAAGATAAGCAGCTAAACTTGAAAGTGAACAAGATCATTCCTTTCCCCTTAACTGGTTTAAGGTCCTATAAATTAAAAATTATGCCTCAGTGAGCAAGAAGTAAACAATAACTAAACGTTGCCTTAACTGACTCAAAAATGTGTATCTTATTGTTCCTAAATATTACATGAAGGTCTCTTATTTTTATTGCAAACATATTTACGTGTAGAGCTGTAAAGGGGCATGACATTTTCTCTTTTTGATGGGGCTGTGGACAAGCAGGTATATGCTATGGGAGGTATATTTGAAATGTTTTAGTTGATTTAGCAGACCTTCTAACCAGCTAAAACACGGTCAGCAGGATATTCCATGGCACTGACGTGGTTAGTGCTGCCAAATATCCCCTTCTAACAGGGTTAAGTGCCCCAATGCTAATTGGTTGGCTTTGAGGCATCCCAGGGATGGCACCTTTAGTTAGCCTGTCAGTGGCAATATTGAACTGCTAAAAAATGCAATGTGTGCTATGCATCAATGCTGACCCATACCCTGGGTTTTCTTGACAAAGTGCAACTGGAAATAGATTGTCAGGTCTTTCTTCTGTGCAGCAAGTCTACAGCCCCTAGTATTCCAAGGTGGTCACCCATCCAGGTACTAGCAAGGCCTGACCCTGCTTAATTTCAGAGGTCAACCAAAAGCAGGTTCATTCAGGACAGATGAAGACTCAACCAGTTAACTAAAACTCGTTATCGCTGCTGACTGGCTAGTTAAAATGCTATCTGGGAAAACTGGATATTCATTGCTGATCGCCAGGTATGACTCGGCACTCAGTATCTGGTTAGAAATTAAAGCAGTGATGGCCACTGAATATGCCCCCCCCCCTATGTATTTTTATCCAGAAACCTTTTCTCTGTTGGAAACTGGCACTTCCTTGGTCGCCCCCTCCCCCCTGCAATTTCATTATTATCCCTTTCACAGCTTTCCAAAACATACAGCCATTCTGTGAGGGATAGTCAATAAATAAGGCAAATTTTACTGTTTTGATTCTACACTTTTATTCTATTGATTGTCCCTCATAGAGTGGCTGTTTTTTGGATGCTTTAAGTTTTCCAGACATCTCTAGCTTAGACATCTCTAGCTCCAGAGCTGACTGCTAGTCTGATTATACCTTGCTGAAGCTGGGTAGGATCAAGCCAAAGGGTTGGAAAGTGAACAGCATCAGCTCTTTAATGCAGGAACCGAGAAATCCGTTAATCATTTTGATCTGAGTCCGGTTCACACCCATAGTTCTGTCACCAAAGGTTTAATTATGATGTGGAGACCACAGAAAGGTTTCAGTAAGAGTTAGCAATAAAGACTAACCAGGTAGGTAACTATGGGGCAGTCGTGAGGTAGTGGTTAACACCTCGGTTCCACAGTAGATGAACTTGTATTATGCAACTATCGGAAATGAGTTTCTGGGTGCTGTAAGAGGCACTGTTGTGAAAATTAGGGGGGGGGGGGGCACTCTGAGCAATTCACAGTGGCCATCTAGAGCCTGGGAAATGAGAATGGACAAATTAACAGAACAAAGGAATTGTAGACCAAACGTATTTTATGGCAAAGTCTAGTGACATTTGATGTTTGTTATTTTCTCCGTTCTCTTCATTCATTTTTTAATCCTTTCCTTCTTTGATCTTTCATGTTTCTGCTCTTTGTCAAGATTTTCTTTTCTCCTATCTATTATTCAACCTACAACAGGATGTGTCTAGGTCAGGAGATATGATTATGCTTCTGTATTTTTTAAAATGTATTGAAATCTTGCACTTCGTCTTAAAATCAGTCCTTGTTCAATATTACTTTATGTGAAGTATCTACAGTTGAGGAGTTGATGTTGTGCCTCTATAAAAAATAAAGTAAGAATTTAAAAAGAAACGTGTTTCTGAGCAGACAGGTCTCTGCCATTGTGATGCAGCGTTGCAGGCTTTTTTGTTCATCAAAATGCTGATATGGATCAGACTGGTATCTTTGGCTGTGATCAGGCCCCCTGGTCTCCTCCATCCGCTCCAGTGGAATTGTCTGGTCTCCATGGACTTGCTTGCAGGAGATCAGGGGCCCAGCCAGGTCTGGGATGGGGAAGCTGTCCATCACTGTCGCTCTGACACCTCGTCCCCCACCTGCCACATGCTGATTCGGTGGCAGGAAGAGGAGGAGAGTGGTAGTACCTTAGCTGTACCTTCCTCCTCTAGCATCTTTAGGGCCTCCCTGCTCCTTTCAAAATGCAACACTATGATGCTCTGCACAGTTCAAAATAGTAACTGTGTCTCAGGCATTAGAGCAGGCGGGGGGAACTTGTGTTGCTGCCATTTTCCTGTACCGCCTGCTAGTCTAGTTAGCATGGGTGGGGGAAGGAGAATATAGATAGGCTAAATGGGGAGGAGTTGAGGGGGTTGTGAGAGAGGGGTTGGGGGATTGGGGTGTGTGAAAAGGAAAGAGCCCTAGAGCCCTCCTACAAAACATTTTAAACCAGGCTAAAGACACACCTTTTCTGTTCTGCCTTCAACCTTCCCTTTGCTCCTCTTTCTCCCCCCCCCCCCCCCGCTGACCTCGATTGCTCTCCACCCCCATTAACACCATGCCTGTATGCCTAGCCTCTACCTCGTTTTCTGTTATCTCTATCCTGTTTATTATATTTTGGCATTCTTTTCCTTTCAGCAGTTTCATATTTATTTTTTTATTGTAAACCGCTCTGGTACCTCCAGTATGAGCGTTATATTACATTTTAAATAAAGATAAAGGGGGGACGGGGAGGTGTTGGCACCTGGAATGAAAAAGAAGGCAACTGAGATACAGAAAATAAGGGAGAGAAAGTTGATAGGAGGTGAGGACTGTGGGTGGGGAGAGAAGGAGGGAGCACACCCTTTAACTCTCCAAATCTCTTTGGGATGGAGAGAGGAAGGAAGTACTGGGATCTTCAGTATTCTCTCCTTACTTTCCACATCTTGATATTCTCTTCTCTTTTATCTCCTCTTCTTTAATGAATCTTGCCTACTCACAACGTGACAGTGTAGCTCAGTCCTTGCCTTTCAGCACCTCTTGTTAGTTCACAGAGCTAACACCCATACCTTTTATTTAGAAAGTTTTATATATCACCTTACTTGAATCCTGGTATCCAGAGTGGTTTACAGTAAGACAAATTAACTGCAATATTTTAACAATGAGCTAACCCAATTACTCCAGAAAAAACCTTTCCTCATATACCTAACATCCTTGGGATCAAGAGTAAACTCAGCTGTGTAGAAGGGAAAAGAGAGCTTTCCAACCTCCCTCCTAAAAGCAAACCGATCCAGTTCACTACGTTCCTCAAATGGTAAACTATTCCTGAGCTTGGGAACCACTATCAAATGTCCGATTGTGCCACTGAGTTTTCCCAATTGTCCAGCGTATCTCTAAAATGTAGAATTTTAAAAGTTAAAACGAAATCTCAATGGGGTTTGTAACAAAATCAGCCCGTGCAAATTGGCCAAAAGTGAACGGGCTCTCTCCCTTTTATTAGAATCATAAATAGCTGAAGCTACTAGATTTTGCTTGAGTTGCAGCCTTTGTAAAACTTTTCAAGGAAGTCTGACATTCAATAATGCTGAGACCTCAAATTAAGTGTCCTCAATATTTAGGAAATACAACCAAAGTCTTTTTAAGGATATGTCCAGTCATCACATTTGACCTTTCAGTTAAGCTAGAGCACAGGGAAATGTTAATATCTTCTGCTGTGCAGGCTGCTTGGTGGAGGGTGTTAGTGCACACTCAGATTGCAGCACTTCATCATCATCAGAAATCTTATATACTGTGAATATACACCACACTGCCGTGTTGGCTAAAGCTGCTTTACTTTATGACTCTGCTATTAACCTTCAGCTACTGTGTCTCTGTTTATTTTCCAGATGGAAAGGCGAGTATGGATTCCGGGGATTCTCCGGAGCAGCCGGAGCCTGCAGGTAACTGTGTGCTTCTTTCTCAAATCGCAGACTTTAGGTATATCATACTCCAGTCCACGCCACCCCATCGGTGCTTTGGAAAGAGGGGTGATTGGCATTGGCTTGGCTCAGTGACAGCACTGTGTACTGCCGTGCAGGAGGCCTCAGATGTGATCCCTAAGTTGGGTCTTCAGCTCTCCAGGTCGGCTGGGGGCTGGCGATGCTGCAGAGGCAGTGCTTACAGTCCTGAGATTGGGATGGGCTGTTGTGATCATTGCTTAAGAGTGACAACTATTGGTTGGATTCAGGACTCGTGATTTCTGTTTCTGTTTGAGTAACATCTTTTTACAGAAAAATTCCTTGAGTAAATATTGGGTCGCCATGGTTAGTGTTTTCTTTTGAAATACCAGCTGCGGAAGCTGAAACAATTTCTGGATATTAAGCACCAGGATCCATATAATGGCCAGTGCTGAATATCTGGATAGGATAGTCAGTGCTGGTGCTCAGGGCCAGCCCAATTTTATCTGCCCCCCTAGGCAGCCTTTCAGCATATGCTGCCCCCTCAGGTGGTACAAAGCTTTTCCAGTGGCCCCCCTCCCCCAGTAGTTCCACATCATCTCTCTCTCCTTCCCCCCCTCTTTGGTCTGCCCCTTCAAACCTTTTGCGCTTGTGCTGAGGCATGTTGGAAGCCCCAACTGGTCCTGCCTCCAACAGTGGCAGAAAGTGTGTATCGGAGGAGGCGGGACCCGCAGGGACTTCCGCCAGGCTTCAGCATGAGCTTGTCAGCTTCATTTTCTTTTTGAGCACTGACTTGTCATAAATCAAGGAACAAAGGAACTGCTCCCCCAAAGGATTGAAAGGGCCAACCAGAGAGGGGGGAGGCACCCATCCTATAGATTTTATGAGACGTGGCTCAGTTGGTTGCCTTCTGCTGCCATTACCTCTTTAGTATTGCTCTGCGGCTGCTGCCCCTAAAATTGCCTCTATAGGCGTTTGCCTAGCTCAACTAGTGAAAGTACCGTTGTTATTCAGTACTGCTATCTAGATTGCTTAGAAGAGCTCTTTTGCTGCCCTAAGTTATGCAGATAGTCATCCAGATAGCGGTGCTGAATATCTGCTTTCTGGATAATTCTTTGCTCTGTTAGTGCTGAGGCAGTTTGGAAGGATGTTCGACAGCATTGTCTTGGTCAGCAGCCATCTGAATAAATGCCAGTACCCAGTGGGCCTGATATTTATTATAACAAAACGCCTGTATGAGAAATTCAAAGAGGCGCCTCTTCTATGAAGCAAGATGGATGCCTATGTGTCTTTAGAAAATAGGGTCCCAAATCCAGCCCTTGTTGCACCTAAATACCGATGCACACCTTTACGCCCACAAAATGTATGCATATTCTCGCATATTTCCTAAACTATGTCACTACATCCCAGCTCTATCCAAATTGCGCCCCTGGGAGTGCCCACAATCCACACCTATACAGGTGCCAAGAAGATGGCACATACTTATATAATGCTACACAGCCTTCTGAAAGGGCTTTCCCTCATGCAAAACAGGCTTTTGCATGTGGAAAACCCTTTTAATAAAAGTTCCCCAATGTGCACTGCAACAAAATACATAAATATAATACACCAGTAACTCATTGACTATCAGCATTGACATTACAATCACCAAAGTACCTATGCTGAGGGATGAGAGGGTTATGGAGTAGGAGAAAAATCTCCAGGTAGTTAGTGAATGAAGGCTCATGATGCCAGATCTCAGCCCTGGTTCCGACTGAGTTGAAAGTACAAACTGGGTCAAAATAAAGCCCGAAGAATGAATATAAAGCACCGATAGAAGCATGGAAGAATGTTATGTGTTTGGAAGGAAGAGATGATGGAAGAACTGCTTTCTGGGTGCCCTGTTTAATTACAGTCTCTTTGGCCTCTCTTTCAGAAAGGTGGTTAAGAAATGCTAGCAACCGAGCTCAACAATGTAAAAAGCCCACAGCCTCTTAAATTCCTCAGTGCATGACAGTGTTTCTCAGGCTGCAATAATCATATGTGAACCAGCTTACTGGAGTGTTGTGTTCGGCTGCATCCAGTGGAAACTGTTTCCTGCCTGTGAGGCACCGTGCACACCTTGTTTTGCAGAGAGCTCAAATAAGAGTACATTATTACTGCTTTCAGAGAATTGGGGGGGGGGGAGTGTGTTAGTACTCTGTTTATTATTGTTTTATATGCCACCGCCTTTAGGAAAGAAGATGGCTGCACACCATGTGCCTGCATTTGCTAGGCATGCATACAGCACAGCTCGCTTGCATTACTTTGGATGGCTTGCAGGAACTCTGTGATGGACAAGGTCTCTTACAGTGCCCATGAGTCTTACCATGTGTTTGCTATCAAATGCAACTGTTTTGCACACTTTGCCCTTTTTAAAGGTTATGAGAGAAGCTTTTTTCCCATTGTGGCATGAAGTATCTGGTTGCAAAGTTGCTCACTGTTCAAGGTGGTTTCTAAGAAGACCATTTGCCCTCAATTTGGAATTTCTTAAAGGGAAGCTTTAGAATGAGTGTGGTTTCATATTTAAGTAACTGGGTCACCAGCTATTGGCTGGCTAATTTGCCCTGTAAAATTTCGTTCCATATGCAGGGTGCAAGGCTTCCATTTTTCTGAGTAGAGGGGCACAGCCCTCCCACATCTTCACAAGAAATATAGTACAAAATTGGTTTCCGATGTTTGGACCACTTATCTGCGCACATTACCATGGTATAAAAAAGTCTAAAGAAGGGCTCACAGTAAAAGAGGTCCATGAAAAAATAAACATATATTTAATTTTTAAAAATTGTATATACTGCTTCTATGGTAAATACCATTCAAAGCAGCGTGCAGTCACTTATGCACCACTGAATGGTACACAAAGTCAATTTTAGAAAAGAACAGAGACAGTTTCAGATGCTTTTTTGTGTGGATGTGCATATACCCGCCCACATTCATATGCATACAGTTACCCCTGGTCAAACTGAGTATATTTCATTAACTTCTTAAGTGAACAGAAGATGACACAGTCTCTGCATGGTACTAAGTTAAGCACAACTTCTTTCTGTAAATTTTAATGCATAATTACTATTTGCTATTTTTTATGGATTCAAAATGATAAGTTTGGACACCCTTTGTCAATACTTTGTAACACCTCTTTTAGCATAAATAACAGCTTCCAAATGTTTTCTATTACCAACTAAATGTCTTTCTCTTCTTGGTTTTGGATTTTTTTTCCACAATTTTCCTTGCAGAACTCTTCTAGCTCAGAAATATTCTTAGGTAAGCCTCTTTGTGGATGAAACCAAATCTGCAACAAGGTAGACACACTGGAAGGAGAGATCTATCAAAACTTGAATAATGGTTGAGAAATTGGTAGCTAAGATTTAATGGTAAAAAATATAAGGTCATGCATTTTCAGAATGACCCCCATTCTGAAACGTAAATAGACCACTTAAATGTGCAGGATAGACATTTGTCCCTCAAAAACATCAAGACTCGTATTTGGAAACCATTTGTCTCCGCATTAAAAACTCATGTTTTTAATGTAGATAGTTGTAGATAGTTTCCCCAGTTTGAAATCCAAGTTGTATCACCCGTTCAATGTAAGTACATAACAGGCCCCTGTTCTGTACAAAAATGTTGTCTGTAAACCGCACTGATTTTAAAGAGCGCGGTATATAAAAGCAATAAATAAATAAAATGTACACGGTGCTAAAATGGGGATCTTAGAACATGGGCAGAACAGAGGTTTGTTGAGCCGCAGAGGCACTGAAAGCTTATTCAGGAAAGGCTTGTGCACGTACACAGTGTTACCCGGTGGCGTCCATGTTGAACCTCCTGAATGGTGGAATAAGGGCAGGTATTAGAAAATATTGTGCTCCGCCTTACCATGTGGCCCATAGAGAAGAATGGTGGTGCCAACTATGTGAAGAACCAGTGTGTCTTCAGTCTAAAAGAGCAGAGGAGGCAGGTCCAATGAACCGCTTGCAGAGGGGAGGGAAGGATGTAAGGTACAGCAACAGTGAGAAACACCCTCACAGAAATACAATGAAGTGCACTGGTGTGTATCCTGGCTTTGCAGACATTTGCTATGTGTGTACTAAAGGAGCAAAGCTTGGGCCTCCTAACAATGCTTGTTAGGTTGATGCACACATTGTACATGTGTGAGTATGGAGTTGTAGTAAACAGGAATATCGTATTTCCAGTCCTGGGACCCCATGCCATAATAGTATACTAGTCTTTGTTTACAGGTGGTGAGCATCATGTGGCCCAAAGTCTCACTTTCGTGACTGCATGTGTGTGTGTGTGTGGTCCCAGGGTTGCATAGGAAGCTCTGGAGTGCTGAACAGCAAGTCTGGGCAGACATGAATGTCTGACCCGTACATGGACTGTATGGCTGGCTGCAATGCCAGCAGGTGCCAGTGATAATAGGGCTGTTGTACATCAGCAGTACCAGGCACTGGGGGACATGACCGATATGTGGAGAGCAGCACCAGTATCTAGGAGCAGATAGCATAATCATATCACATGCCCCAAGGATAGTATGCGCACACACATCCATGTATAGTATCATACCATCAATTACATAGGTGCACGTTTGTGAATGTATGGTTGCATATATGCTAGTTCAGGCAGGTAGTTTCTTGGGTGCTACAATACTATTTACATTGTCATTATCCTATCGTGGGGGATGTCTTAACCCATGGAAGGGATGATTTGACCCTATTCTTGACTGTGTATGTGACTACAATCTTTGTGGGCAAATCATATTGTACTGTTGTCTGCAGATGTATATTTATTTATTATTTTTAACATTTTTTGTAAAATGCTTTTCAGGTTTATCAAAGCAGTTCACAGAGAACAGAACATTATTGCAATGCAGGGGGCGTATACATATATATGTGAGACATATGGTTGTGATACCAATATAGTCCATACATGCTATTTCTGAGTTTATATATGCATTACAAGGGAATCTGTGCTTTTGATGTCCTTATTAGAGGTTGTTTCTGCAATTGTACTTGGTGTCATTATAGGTTTTGTAGCTTGTGGTGTTCTATGCCTTTGGTTTAGAAGTATGTTCCTGTTTATCTTTATCTTACAGTGTACAATAAAACATAGGCTGCCAGAAGAAAAAATAAAGAAAAGAACGCCATTAACTTATAGGAAAGAGAGGACGAAGAGCAAAGAAAGAAAAGGATAGGAGAGAGACAAAAGAAGACACCAAACACAATTTGCAAAATAAATAGGGAGGAGGGGGAGGGAGGAGGGGAAATGATCTATGAGGAGGGTGTAGTCTCAATGGAAAAACCTCCGGCTGGGATGGAGTCCAGGTAATCTGAGGAGGGGGGGAGGTCAAAGGCCTGGTGGAAGAGGTGAGTCTTAAGAAGGGCTTTAAATCGGGGGAAGGATGATTCTGTGCGTAGGGAGTGCGGGAGGGAGTTCCAGAGGGCAGTTAAAAGAAGGCTGATCGGCGAGTGAGTTCGAGGTGGACCTGAGTTGGAAATGGAAGGAAGAGGTGGTTACCATGTGCAGAACGGAGGAGACGGGGGGCGGGTGAAGGTGAATGAGATCAGCAAGGTATTGGGATGTACCAGAGTAGAGCGGCTTGTAAATGAACCTGACTTTGATAGGGAGCCAGTGAAGATAGAGGAGGAGAGGGCTGACATGATCGAATGGGGAGGAGTGGGTGATGAGACAGGCTGCGGTGTTCTGGACAAGCTGGAGGCGTCGTAACTGATATTGTGGGAGTCCTGCAATGGCTGAATTACAATAGTCTAAGCGGGAGATTATGAAGGAGAGAACTAAAGTGGTGAGGGAGAAAGGAGGGAGAGATGACCGAACGGCACAGATTTATGTTCTTTGCTGCTATATTTGTGTGCAGTGGGCTTACATAGCACTTTTGTGGACAGCAGGGGCACCAGTAGGTGGTATAGTTTCCATCAACATTTATGTCTCCTTTCCATTCCAGTCCAGTTTGCATCAGCATACAACTGTCTGTGTGCACAGCAGCCTTGGCAATTTGCTTTGGATTTGGGCGTCCACAGCTTTCGCATGGAGATGGGCAGAATCTGCCACGTCCATCTTTTCAATATACGGTGGCAGCAGAGACTTCCATAGCAGCTTATACCCAGGTCTTTACATATGTGTGGGACATGTTTCTGCTATGGCCCTTGTGTGGGGCTCACACTGGGTATGTGCACGGGCCGATGTCACAGCAGGCTGAATGTTCCCGCAGAATCAGAATCGGCAATAAAACTTCCCCGTTTCTGATTTTGGTGTTTTCGCTGGTTGGACATAGCTGTTATCACATCGGGCTCTATAGGGGGTGAAGTTCTATCGGATCATCTTAAGGTAGCCAAACAGGTAGAAAAGGCGATGGAACAGCCAGAAGGATGCTTGAGTGCCTAGGGGAGGAATGATTAGCAGGAAAAGGGAGATGATAAGCTTTTGTATAAGTCTCTAGTGAGACCTCAGCTGGAATACTGCGTGCAGTTCTAGAGACCGCACCTTCAAAAAGATATAAACAGGATGGAATTGGTCCAGAGGACGACTACTAAAATGGTCAGTGGTCTTCATCATAAGGCATATGGGGATAGCCTTAAAAATCTCAATATGTTTACTTTGGAGGAAAGGATGGAGATGAGTGATATGATGGACATTTAAATGCTTCATGGTATGAATGCACAGGACGTGGCCCTCTTCCAGTAAAAAGGAAGCTCTGGAATGAGGGGTCATAACATGAAGGTGATAGGGAATCGGCTTGGGAGTAATCTGAGTACATATTTCTCTATGGAAAGGATGATGGATGCATGGAACAGCCTCTCAGTGGAGGTGGTGAAGACAGAACTGTAACTGAATTTAAGTAAACATGGGACAAGTACAGAGGATCTCTGAGGGAAAGGAAAGGATTGTAAAACCTAATAGTTCTCAGGGATGGGTAGACTAGATAGGCCATATGATCAATCTCCAGGAACAAGCAGGAATGAGTCTTCACATATGGGTATCGTCGGTACCGACGGAGCCTGCGTGGGAACGCTCCCTAGCATCCAGTAAGAAAGCCTTTGGGAGCATCCCACAGCGTCTGCGCGCTGCCTTCCCGCCTTTCCTAACCGCCTCTCTCCAGTTCTTCTTTTCCGTGGAGCCAGCAGGTCGTGTTCCTGTCACCGCTGAAGAAGTTCTTTATTTTTCTTTATTTCTTTGGTCGTGCGTCTGCCTTCTTCGACGTCAGACCGGTACCGCCGGTCTTTTCTTCTTTCTTTAAAAAAAAACAAAAAACTACCATTTCCCACTTCTGTGCAATTTTTTCTTTTGGGCCTTGGGCCTAGAAGATTTTTCCTCATGGAAAAGCCCGCTCCCGGGTTTGAAAAGTGCACGAAGTGCAGCGTTACTCTTTCTATCACCGACACCCATGACTGGTGTCTAAAATGTTTGGGTCCTGACCACTCCATCACCGATTGTGAGTCCTGTTCCATGATGTCTAAAAGAGGTCAACAGAATAGAGCGGCAAAGCTCAGTACCCTGTTTCCCTCTGATGCAGCTTCGGTGGCATCGACATCTTCCAGGGCTTCGTCTTCCTCCCATGGATCTCAGGTAACCAAACATAAGTTTAGCCGGTCCTCGAAGGGTAGATCTCCATCTAAGTATCGAGATGCCTCTGGGCTTGCCCTCGAGGATCCTGCACTGGCAAAATTACCCCGGCAGGAGGCTCCGGCTTCCAAAGCTTCATCTATGGGGTCACAGGTTGACATCGATGGCGTGGCCTCGACCGATCACCTGTTGCCATGTTCTGGGGTACCGGTGGTCTCCACTGGTACCGACATCCAGACATTGGTTGCGTCGAAGGATCAGAATATTCTGACCATGCAGCGTGCCATCACGGCATTCATACAAGCTGCGACGCCTCCGGTACTGCAACAAACTCCGTTGGCGATATCGGTTCTGGTGCCGGTACCGATTGCATCGAAATCGGCTTTGGTGTCGACTGCAGCGGTACCCTGTCCTGTGATGCCCATCGGTACCGATCACTCCCGATGTCGATACCACTCGGTACGCGTATCGGGCTCTGCAAGAGCATCCAGACAGGCGATACTTCGATTCCTCCGAGGACTCTGATGAATCAGAGGCTTCTGTCGAGGCATCGGTACTCCTTCCTCAGGAGACCTCTTCTCCAAAAAGAAGAATGTCATAAGAACATAAGACATGCCATAATGGGTCAGACCGAGGTCCATCGAGCCCAGTATCCTGTTTCCAACAGTGGCCAATCTAGGTCATACGTACCTAGCAATATCCCCAAAAGACACAGGTTCCTCAATGCTTGTACTGGGTCAAGCATTGATATCCTGGGTCCCTTTTTAATAGTGGTTTATGGACCTTTCCTCCAGGAACTTGTCCAAACCTTTTTTAAACCCAGCTATACTAACAGCCCTTACCACATCCTCCGGTAACAGATTCCAGAGTTTGATTACACGTTGAGTGAAAAAATATTTTCTCTTATTTGTCTTAAATAGTTTACCCTGTAGCTTCATTACATGTCCCCTAGTCTTTCTATATTCTGATAGCGTAAACAATTGATCCACGTTTATCTGTTCCACTCCATTCATTAATTTATAGACCTCTATCATATCTCCCCTCAGCCGTCTCTTTTCCAGGCTAAAGAGCCCTAACCTTTTTAGCCTCTCTTCATAGGAGTAGCCTTCCATCCCCTTCACCAATTTGGTGGCTCTTCTCTGTACTTTTTCTAATAACGCTATGTCCTTTTTAAGATACGGTGACCAGAATTGCACACAATATTCAAGGTGCGGTCGTACCATGGAGCGATACAGAGGCATTATAATATCCTTTGTTTTATTCTCCATCCCTTTCCTTATGATACCTAGCATTCTGTTTGCTTTCTTGGCCGCCGCTGCACACTGGGCGGAGGGTTTTAACATGTTATCCACGATGACTCCTAAATCTTTTTCCTGGGTGGTGGCTTCTAATGTGGAGCCTTGCATCGAGTAACTATAGTGTGGGTTGTTCTTTCCTAGGTGCATAACTTTGCACTTGTCCACATTAAATTTCATCTGCCATTTGGATGCCCAGTCTTCCAATTTATCCAGGTCCTCCTGCAGTTTTCCACTATCCTCTTGGGTTTTAACAGCTTTAAACAGTTTTGTGTCATCTGCAAATTTGATAACCTCACTCGTTATTCCCTTTTCCAGGTCATTTATGAATATGTCAAAAAGCAGCGGACCCAGTACAGATCCCTGGGGTACTCCACTATTCACCTTTTTCCATTGGGAATATTGGCCATTTAGCCCTACCCTCTGCTTTCTATCTTTTAACCAGTTCCCGATCCACAATAGTACACTGCCTCCTATCCCATGACTTTTTAGCTTTGCCAAAAGTCTCTGATGGGGGACCTTGTCAAAAGCTTTCTGAAAATCCAGATACACTATATCAACCGACTCACCTTTGTCTACCTGTTTATGCACACCTTCAAAAAAACATATCAGATTAGTAAGACAAGATCTTCCTTGTCTAAAGCCATGTTGGCTGTCTCCCATTAGGCCATGACTATCTACATGCTCTGTAATTTTGTTCTTTATGATGGTTTCTACCATTTTCCCTGGTACTGACGTCAGGCTCACCGGTCTGTAATTTCCCGGGTCACCCCTGGAACCCTTTTTAAAAATTGGTGTTACGTTGGCGACCCTCCAATCTTCAGGTATTACAGATGATTTTAATGAAAGTTCACAGATTACCAATAGCAGGTCTGCAATCTCATATTTCAGTTCTTTCAACACTCTGGGATGTATACCATCCGGTCCAGGTGATTTGCTACTATTCAGTTTATCAAATAGTTGTAATATATCTTCCCGGTGTAGCGATATTTCTCTCAATTCCTCCGCAGTATCACCTTTAAATACCACTTCAGTCTTGGGTAACATCCCTACTTCTTCCTCAGTAAAGACCGAAGCAAAGAATTCATTCAGTCTCTCCGCTATAGCCTTGTCTCCTCTTACTGCCCCTTTTACCCCTCTATCATCTAACGGTCCAATTGACTCTCTCACAGGCCTTTTGCTACGAATGTACTTGAAAAAGTCTTTATTTCGTGTTTTTGCTTCCGCAGCAAGTTTCTTTTCAAATTCCCGCTTTGCCTGCCTTATCAATGCTTTGCATTTAACTTGCCAGTGCTTGTGCTGTTTCCAGTTTTCATCATTTGGCTCTTTTTTCCATTTCCTGAAGGTTGCTTTTTTGGCAGCAACAGCCTCTCTGACCTCACCTTTAAACCATACTGGCAGTTTTTTGGACTTTCTCCCACTCTTCTTAATGCGTGGAATACAGCTGGTCTGGGCTTCGAGGATAGTAGTTTTAAATAACACCCAAGCTTGCTGTAAGTCTTTAACCTTTGGAACCGCTCCTTTTAGTTTTTTCCTAACTATATTCCTTATTCTATCATAGTCTCCCTTTTGAAAGTTAAAAGGTAGTACTGTGGATTCCTTTACTATTTGTTCTCCAATAATTAAATCAAACATGATCATATTATGGTCACTATTGCCAAGTGGTCCCAACACCCTTATTTCTTGCACCAGATCTGGCGTTCCACTAAGGACTACGTCCAGTATGGCTTCCCCTCTGGTCGGTTCATGAACCAGCTGCTCCAAGAAGCAGTCATTTATTCCATCTAGAAACTTTATCTCTTTAGTTTGTCCTGCCGTGACACTGACCCAGTCGATACCGGGGTAATTGAAATCACCCATTATTACTACTCTGTTGTGACTTTTGTTAGCTTCTGTGATTTCTTTGAGCATTTCATCATCCATTTGTTCATTCTGGCCAGGCGGTCGATAGTACACCCCCACTGCCATCACCTTCCCCTTCATAAGTGGAATTTCAATCCATAGAGATTCTACAGCAAATTTTGTTCCCTGCAAAACTTTAATCCTTTCTGAGTCAATGCCCTCTCTAACATAGAGCGCAACCCCTCCACCAATTTGATCAGCTCTATCATTACGATATAGTTTGTATCCAGGTATCACAGTGTCCCACTGGTTATCCTCCTTCCACCATGTCTCTGAGAGTGCAATCATATCTAACCTCTCATTTAGTGCCATATATTCTAACTCTCCCATCTTATTGTTTAGACTTCTAGCATTGGCATACAAGCATTTTAGAGACTGTATTTTATTCATATTAATCTGGCTATTGGTAGGCATGGGTAATTTGGAATCTTTATTCTCTGTCTGCTCCTTACTCAAGGGCATTTCGGCTACTATACTCCCTTTTGGAACCTCACTGCTTTTGGTAGTATCCTTCAAGGATACCTTCGTCCGAACCATGCGCTCCTGGGTGACTGTCGGCTTTCCCCTAATTTCTAGTTTAAAAGCTTCTCTATCTCCTTTTTAAAGGTTAATGCCAGCAGTCTGGTCCCATCCTGATTAAGGTGAAGCCCATCCCTTCGGAAGAGCCCCCCCTTTCCCCAGAATGTTCCCCAGTTCCTAACAAATCCAAAACCCTCATCCTTGCACCATTGTCTCATCCACGCATTGAGACTCCGGAGCTCTGCCTGTCTTTTGGGTCCTGCACGTGGAACAGGAAGCATTTCGGAGAACGCTATCCTGGAAGTTCTGGATTTCAACTTCCTACCTAAAAGCTTAAATTTAGCCTCCAGAACTTCCCTACCACATTTTCCTATGTCATTGGTACCAACATGTACCAAGACAGCAGACTCCTCCCCAGCACTATCTACGATCCTATCTAGGCGGTGTGTGAGGTCCGCTACCTTCGCACCAGGCAGGCATGTTACCAGGCGATCCTCACGTCCACCAGCCACCCAGCTATCTACATTCCTAATGATTGAATCACCAACTATAACAGCTGTCCTGACCCTCCCCTCATGGGCACGTGGCCCTGGAGAAACGTCCTCGGTGCAAGAGGGTTTTACATCACCTGGAGGACAGGTCCTAGTTACAGGATCACTTCCTGCCACACCAGGGTGATGCTCTCCTGTCACGTGACCTCTCTCCTCCATGGCAGCAGGGATGCTGCCAGACTGGAGGTGGGACTTCAGGACTATATCCCTGTAGGTCACGTCCATGTACATCTCTGTCTTTCTTATGTCTTCCAGGTCTGCTACTCTAGCCTCTAGAGAACGGACTCGCTCCCTGAGAGCAAAGAGTTCTTTGCACTTAGTGCATACGTAAGACCTCTCACCAACTGGGAGAAAATCATACATGTGACACTCAATGCAAAAGACCGGAGAACCCCCATCTCGTTGCTGGACTTCTGTCTGCATCTTAGTTTAAAGCTTGTGTTTAGGTCTTTTAAATTCTGTATATACTAAGGATTGGTGTAGATGCTTATACCAATAAAAGTGTATCTAATACCCCTAATACACCTTGTATACCTGAAGCTTAATTAATTAAGCTCAGATCCTCCGTGTATGACTGATTTGGATAACGAGCTGCACCTGAGAGCAGCCCCTTTCCTCTAAGATGTGCAAGTACCTATAAAAGTACAATTACCCAAGGGGTGGGTGGGTGCTGGGGAGGGAGGGAGGGAGAAAAGTCCTACTAAAGAGGGCAGTTACAAGGTACCCTGTCCTGAACCCTCAGCAGGGGGGGAGGGGGGTACCACATAAAGCCCAGTTAGTTGAGAGAGGCAAGATAAGTTACAGCTGAGAAGGGTAAGAGAAAGTTTAAAAGGTAAACCTCTACAGCAATGGAGTGGGTAAGGTACCCAACTATGGACAGATAGAGAGCTATGTGGAGACAAACAGATGCACAGTTATTTGGAAACAAGACTCACAGTTATGCAGCAACTCAGTAAAAAATCACCTTTGGGAGAGCTCTGGAAGCACCCCTCTTCTTAGAGAACACCAAGGCAATCTGAACTAAACCCACTAAACTCCTCCAGAAGACTTGTCTTTTCAAGACTTCATTAGGGAAGTGGCCAGGGGCCTCTCTATTTCAGTGGCCCCTGAACCAGAGCCTAGAGCCAAGAAATTAGATATTTTACAATATCCTAAGGCTCCTAAAGAGGCAGCTACTTTACCAATTCATGAGATCCTTTATGATCACATGTTGGGCATATGGGAGACACCTCTTACTACTTCCCCTCATTCTCGCAGGTTGGACACCATGTACCGTGTTCCTCCTTGTCCTGGCTTTCATAAGACTCAGTTTCCTCACCACTCTATTGTGGTGGAGTCTGCTATGAAAAAGATAAAGAGTGCAAAAGGCACTCATCTAATCCTCCAGGAAGAGAATGCAGAACCTTAGATGCTTTTGGCAGGAGAATTTTCCAGGCCAATATGCTTACTGCCAGAATCAACTCCTATAGTCTCTATATGGGGATGTTTCTAAAAGAAGTTACAGATCATCTGCTAACTTTATCTCCTTTTTATCTCAGAAGATAAAAGGGAAGAGTTTCTCACCTGGCTTAACCATGCCCAGGATGTTTCCAAATTCTCCAACCGTGCAGCCTTTGACTCTTTTGAGTGTGCCAGCAGAGCCTCGGCTATTGCCATAGGTGCACACAGACTTGCTTGGTTGCAAGCTTCTGATTTGAAACCCTGGGTCCAGGATGGATTAGGAAATCTTCCTTGTACAGGTGAAAACCTTTTTGGTAAGGATTGGCAAGCAAAGGCCACTCAGATGGATGCTGAAAATTCTGCCTTAGATAGACTTTCGAAGTCTACTTCTGCTCCTGCTAGAAAAAGGTTATTCAAAAAGACTTTCTTTCCCAAAAAAGGGAAATATTATCCTGGTTATGGTCTCCAGGCATCTTCTACAGGTCGTTTTGCTGCAAAGCGACAGCAACAACCTAAACAAGCCAAGCCTAAGGCTACAAGGACTGCTACGGCCAACAGCCTCAGCCTCCTCAGGGCCTTTGACTTACAACTAGAGAACTTAGCCTTTCTGGCTCTAGAAGAACCAGAGGCCCCTCACCATTCCAGGAAGGTTAGCTCATTTTGCTCCCAGATGGGAACAAATCACAGCAGAGCAATGGACCCTCTCCATCATAAGGGAGGGGTACAAGCTTCATTTCTTAAACCTTCCTCCTCACACTATGGTGAGACAGTTCAATTCTCCAACATCTCTCCTCGACCTTCTGGGTCAGGAGATTGCTACCCTTCTTGCCCAAAGGGCAATAGACGAAGTACCCCTTCTTCAACAGGGCTCAGGATTCTACTCCCCCTATTTTCTTATCCCAAAGAAAACAGGGGGCTACAGACCCATATTAGATCTCAGAGAATTGAACAAGTTTCTATGCAAGGAGAAATTCAAGATGATTTCTCTCGGTGCTCTCCTTCCATACCTTCAGAGTCAGGATTGGCTTTGTTCTCTAGATCTCAAGGATGCGTACACCCATGTCCTCATCCATCCAACACACAGAAGGTTCCTTCAGTTCCTTTATCAGGGAAAGCACTATCAATACAGAGTGCTTCCTTTCGGTCTGGCCTCTGCTCCAAGAGTGTTCACAAAATGCATGGCAGTAGTAGCTGCATTTCTACGCACTCTAGGAATATTTGTATTCCCATATGTGGACGACTGGCTCATCCGAGCACCATCCCAGTCAGAGGCCCAGACTTCCCTAGCCTGCACAAGGCGTGTTCTTCAGTATCTGGGACTTGTAATAAACATCCCAAAATCACAACTCACCCCTACTCAGTCATTGGAGTTCATAGGGGCCTTGCTAGATACCACAACTGCAAGGGCCTATCTTCCCCAGGCCCGTTGCCTACGCTTGGTGCAGTTAGCCTCTCAAATTCAGTTAAAATCCCATTTAACTGCTCGAGAGATGTTACAACTGTTAGGCCACATGGCATCCACCGTGCATGTGGTTCCTTACGCTCGCCTTCACATGAGGGCAGCTCAGTGGACTCTGTCCACCCAATGGACCCAGGCATCAGGTTGCCTGTCAGACAAAATAGCAACCTCCAGTCGCCTCTTTTGGTCCCTCCAGTGCTGGAAGACCACTCAAAATCTGTTGCTGGGGTCCCCCTTTCAACAGTTGCTACCCCAAGCAACCCTCACAACAGATGCCTCCCCAAAGGTTTGGGGAGCTCATCTACAAGATCTCTCCACCCAGGGCATCTGGTCTCCACAGGAGACATCTCTACATATCAACCTCTTAGAGCTCAGAGCAATTCTTCTAGCTCTCAGAGTCTTCCACACCCTGCTCAGCTACAAGACAGTCCTCATCCATATGGACAACCAAGTAGCCATGTTCTACGTGAACAAGCAGGGCGGGACTGGCTCTCTGTCGCATTGCAACGAAGCTTTGAGATTGTGGGCCTTCGCCAGAGAGCATCAGATTCATCTCATGGCAGTGTATCTTCCAGGGGTTCAAAACTCTTGGGCAGACAGACTCAGTCGAGTTCTGCTTCCACACGAATGGTCCCTCCATGGGGACCAGATAGCCAAGATCTTTCGAATTTGGGGAACCCCAGACATAGACCTGTTTCCAAGTCCATGGAATGCCAAACTTCCCCGGTTCTGTTCCAGGATTCCGTGTCAGGGAGTTCAGGCCAGGGATGCCTTCCTCCTCCACTGGGGGCAAGAATTCCTCTATGCCTTTCCACCCATTCCCCTAATTTCCAAGACACTGTTCAAGCTTCAGAGAGACAAGGGGTCTATGATCCTCATAGCTCCACGTTGGCCACGCCAAGTGTGGTACCCTCTACTTCTTCATCTCTCTCAAGCTCCCTCCCTGGACTTGGGATCTGCTCCAGACCTCCTGTCCCAGGAGGAGGGAACGTTATGTCACCCAAATCCCCAGTCTCTTCATCTCAGAGCCTGGTTGCTGAAGGTCTAGACCTTCAAGATTGGCATCTGTCTCAGCAAGTGAAGGATATCCTTCATGCTTCCAGAAAGCCTTCCACTAGACGTTCCTATGCTTTTAAATGGAAAAGGTTTACCATTTGGTGTGCAGAGAAGGGTCTTAACCCTCTTGCAATACCTCTGAATTCTTTACTAGAGTATTTGCTGCATTTATCCCATGCAGGCCTTAAAACGAATTCAGTAAGAGTCCATTTGAGTGCTATTGCAGCATACCTTAAGCCTCTCAATGGACATCCTATTTCCTCTCATCCTCTTATTGCAAGATTCATGAGAGGCCTTCTTTTAACTAAACCTCCCATTAGACCACCTCCAGTGGCATGGGATTTGAATTTGGTTCTTGGCCAACTTATGAAGCCACCCTTTGAACCCTTAGCCACTACCTCCTTGAAATTCCTTTCCTGGAAGGTTATTTTTCTCATTGCAGTCACCTCAGCTCGCCGTATCAGTGAGCTGCAAGCCTTGGTGGCTAATCCTCCTTATATAAGGTTCCATCATGACAAGGTAGTCCTCAGGACTAATCCACACTTTATGCCTAAAGTGGTCTCACCTTTTCATCTGAACCAGGAGGTCTATTTACCTGTCTTTTTTCCAGGACCTCATGCATCAAGTGCAGAGAGGAATCTTGATATCCTGGATTGTAAGAGGGCACTTGCTTTCTACTTACAAAGGACACAGCAACATAGAAAGTCCTCTCAACTCTTTGTTGCTTTTGATCCCTCTCACTTAGGACTTCCAGTCTCTAAGAGGACTCTGTCCAATTGTATTGCTCAGTGTATTTCCTTCGCCTACCAGAGTAAGAACCTTTCTCTAGAGGGCCATGTCACAGCTCACAATGTGAGGTCCATGGCAGCCTCTATGGCTCATCTAAACCCTGTGTCCATCGACCAAATCTGTCGAGCGGCCACCTGGGCCTCCGTTCATACCTTTACAACCCATTACTGCTTGGACAAGGACTCCCGCCGGGATGCCTTGTTTGGTCAGGCTGTTCTCAAACACCTGTTCCATACCTAATCAACTCCTACCCCCCATCCCTGGTTGGATGCCCGAGATCCATGGAGTGAGGTAGAGCCCTTCTCAGGGACTCACAACTTTGGAGATCTCCCTGGCATCTCTAGCTGGGGAGTCCCCATATGTGAAGACTCATTCCTGCTTGTTCCTGGAGATAGCACAGTTACTTACCTGTAACAGGTGATCTCTGGGAACAGCAGGAATAAGTCTTCACAACCCACCCACCTCCCCTAGGAGTTGTATCTCTCTATCTTTCCTTTCCTCTCTCTCTCTCTTTGTCTCAGCTTTAAAACTCGAACTGGAGAGAGGCGGTTAGGAAAGGCGGGAAGGCAGGCGCAGGTGCTGTGGGATGCTCCCAAAGGCTTTCTTACTGGACGCTGGGGAGCGTTCCCGCGCAGGCTCCGTCGGTACCGACGATACCCATATGTGAAGACTTATTCCTGCTGTTCCCAGAGATCACCTGTTACAGGTAAGTAACTGTGCTTTATCTGCTGCCATTTTCTATGTGTCTGTGTTTGAATTTTGGGAACTTTGAAAGCCATTTTAAAAAGTCACTTTTATTTCCTTTAAGTACTTTTTGATTGATTTGGGGTATGTTTTTCAGATCGTCGTCTTGCTAAAATATCCAATTTCTTTTCGACTTCACTTTCTTCATTGGGAAATTAGCTTATAGGATATGTTGGCATTTAGTTGCATCTAGTCTTTCTTTCATCCTCATGATAATTCTTGTGCCACTGGCGGTCATAGTACCCCACAGCATAATAGTGTAGATCCATCCCCATAATTGATTGTTGGCAAAATGTTCTTTCCTTTAAATTTTTCTCAAAATGTATGGTATATAGTTGTGGCAAAATGGTTCAATTTGTTTCATCAAGTCAGAACACTTTGTTCCAAAATGTTTTAGGCTTATCAAGGGGTTGGTTTTTTTTTGGGGGGGGTTGCATACTTCAGAAGATGTTTTGTGATTAGGTCATTGGAAAATGTTTCCCTCTGACAACTCTCCCTTGCAGATTATTGTTCTGTAAACATTGTACTGTATTGTGGAGAACTGATCCAGTCTCATATATTTTCAGCATGTTTGCAATGATCTGCATGATATATTTTGCAGATCTGACCAATTTTGTCAGAGATTTTTCTTGATCTGTTAGATTTTGCCTTAACTCCAGCAGTTCCCTGTAACTTCCATTTTCTTAAAAATGTTGCTGACAATTGAAATTGTTAGCTGGAAGCATTTAGAGATTTTTGTAAAGTCTTCCTCTGCTAAGAGTAGATTTTCTTCATTTTGAAATATTCTGATAGCTGCTTGGAGAAGCCCATGGTTGTTAACAAAATAGACACTACAACATTTATAAACGGAGAGGTTAAAAGGTTCAAAGTATTTGTTCCAGAATAGAATTGTCTTCATCTGACTAACTGAAGGCCTAAGGAATCTCTAAATATTTTGGGCCTTATTAACACATGTAGTAATAAATTATCTGGAAGGGTATCCAATTGTTTGTACTTGATTTATTTTTATTTTGAATCTATAAGAATCAGCATATAATCGTGCATTACAATTTGCAGAAGGATTTTGGATTTAACTGTGTACTGTGATAAGGAAGCTTATCATAGCTCAGGAAGGAGCTATAGAAAAGGTGAAGTGACTCTGAACAAGCAACCTGTCAGTTCTGGTAGAAATAAGAAAACAGAATTTTCCCATAAAAGACTACCAGTCCCAGAATGCACCAGGTTTCCAACAGCCATTAGAGGAGCTAAAGTGGGGAACGTGTGTTCAATCAGGAGGGCTATGAGGTAATCCCTAAGCACTCATCTCAAAGGGCAGGGCCTGATTCAGCACAGCTGCGCTGTGTTAGGGAGGAGCACTCATCCAAGCAGAATAAGAGTAGAGTTTATTCTACAGATGACCATCTTCATGATCACCTTGGATATCCAGAGAATTGTCCTCAGTATCCTGAGAATCAGCTTGAGTTTGATCATCAGTTTCATCTGAAGGATCATCAGAAGCAGAAGCCAAACCGGACGGACAGAGAGGGAAAGAGACCCTTTGGAAGAAGGAAGAGAAAAGCCTTTGAGAGGTCTAGAGTCCAAAGCAGTACGTATACTGGGAGGTATTCCAAGGGCCAGCATACACCATTGGACTGGGGAAAGCCAGAGGAATGGTGCTGCAGAGCTAGGAATCACCAGAGGCTACCTGTGAGGGAGACGGCTGCACGTGGAAGGGACCCTAAGACCTGTGCCAGAAGGTATGTGAAGAGAGATCCAGTGTCCAGGGATCTGGATTGGAAGGCTGGACATAAGAACTGGACTACATACTGGCCAGGCTATATAGAGAGGAACTCTAGCAGCAATGGAAGCTCAGGTATGAACACTGATCTATGCCCTAGCTATAACCTTGAAAGACAGCAGTGAAACAAGTATTCTCCTGAAAATGCTCCATTGAGAGATTCATCTGTGCCAATCCATGATATTGAACCCATGCTTGTTGAACAAGGGGGAATAATAGCAGATGAGGATCCTGTTTATATGGACTGCTCTCTATCTAAACTCCGTTGGTAACTTTCTGTTATAAAGTACAGCAACCATCACAAAGAAATACAAATTTGTTCTTTAATCTACCCAGAAAAGCTCCTGAAGCAGGATTTGACCCACACAGTAGAAAGCAAGCCAGCTAAGGGGTTTCAGCTGGATAACTGCTAGCAATTAAGCCTTACCTAATTGCTTGTGAGCTAGGAGAGAATCACTTCTGTATCTATGTGGGAAGTAATCAGAAGTTAACCTGAAAAGAACAGTTTGTTTCTTGCTTTGTGGCTTTTCATTTGTTGTTTTCCTGATTTTGACTTTGTTTTTCCAAGTTAACACTGAAAGCAAGTAACCTAATTTATGTGCTACCAAGCATAACTGTGTTGGGAGAAATAACCCCATAAATAAATATCTTATTGGCTTTACCCAAGAGCACAACTAAATTATTGTCAGCAGCTGTGTCTGGTGTGAATGAACTACATTGCCCACAATACCTTGCAAATCATATAGAAATATGCACTTGCCAAGAGTGTGAAGATTCTCACCCAGGCAGTACAATGTAGACGTTGTGTCAGCTTCTGTTCAATTAGGGATTCAGTGAAACCTACAATTTGATCAGGGCTACCCAAACATTTGCACACAACTGTATAGTCTTAAGATTATTTGTTATGTAAATAATACCATTAGGGAGCAAAAAACATTATTGGATTTTGTCAGTAGTTAAGTACTACCCATGCACACACAGTGCATGGAAACCATGCATCAGCCGAAGCTAGGGTGAATGGGCACAGACATCTGATAAAGCTGCATGCTGATATGGTTTCTCTTACTACAGACTCCTTGTTTCCCAAGCTTTTCCTTCTGATAACTTGATTTTGAGACAGATCTTTGACCAAAGCACTGAGTTTCCATGCAGCTTCTCACTGTCTCTCATTTAATTGTGATTATCTTGTCACCTTTGTATCATTGAACATGCTGTGTGCATAGCTTCACGTGATGCCTTTATTAACTGTTAAACTCTGGAGGAAAGAAAGAGGAGATATGATAAGAGACGTTTAAATATCTCCAGAGTATAAATGCGCAGGAGGAGGGCCTCCTTCAGCGGAAAGGAAGCTCTAGAACGAGGGTTCATGGAGTAGACTCAGGAGTAACCTAAGGAAACATTTGGTGGATGCATGGAGAAGCCTCCTAATGGAGGTGGTGGAAATAGTAACATAGTAGATGAAAGCAGATAAAGACCAGTATGGTCCATCTAGTCTGCCCAGTTAGGTGGCTAGAGTAGGTGTACCTGCCGCTCTGCAGGTACCCCCTCTATGCTTTTGTTTAGAGTCGTACCCTAAAGACGGTGTCTGAATAGAAAGCATGAGACAAGCACCAAGTATCTCAGCAGGATAGGAAGGGTTTGCAGGGCTGAGAAGTTGGTGTGGCTGGATAGACTGGATGGGCCTTATGGTTACTATCTTTTATCATGTTCTACGTGTCTATAATTAGTCTTCTGATGCATGTCTCTATGCATTGGATACATGTGGTATGGCCACCTGGTGCTGAAATTCTTTGGTAGTAAATATAAACATTGCACTCACAAGAGGAAGAGAGCTTTTAATTTACAATCTGTTTATCGTTTGAAATGGGACAGTGTGTGCCAGGAGTGGTTCTGCTTGGACTATATGTGAGATATCCCCTCACATAGTTCAGTGTTAGGTAAATGGAGGGAGCTGTGGGTTTCTGACTTGTAAAGGGAAGGTTTTCTGAACACACCATGACTTTTTGAACAACTCTGGAGTTAAAATGCTTTTCACTCCGTAAAGGGATAATTTTATAAGAGGATACCTATGTGGAAAGTCCAAAAAGGTGCCTATTTTAAGCCTGTTTTATAAAGGCAATGAAGTCACCTCTATGCTTTCATAAAATAGGATCTCAGACCCAGCCAGTACTGTGCATACATGCCACCACATAGATTTACATCTGCTCTGAAGAAGGTGTAAACATCAATGTGTGTACGCAACACGTGTACTCTTATGTTTTATCAAATGCGTGCTTGCTTCACAACTCCACCCCTTCTCCTCTCAAACTGTGTCCCCAGGAACACCACATGCCTACTTTTTATGCATGTATACAGCCGTGCAATTTTACGAGAGCTGTTTTCCCCATGTAAAACAGACATGATATGCAGAAAATGTTTTATAAAATTATTCCCAATGGTCCTAGGCCTCTATTTCTTAGAAATATATTTAATAATCAGGCTGCTTCTACGTGGGATTGCTACACTACAGACCATCTTTGTGCATTCCAGATCTAAGCATATGTAATTCAAAGCGACTCCCGGACATGGGGAACCCAGAACAGCTCCATCATGAACAGGAGGATGATGAGGAGGAGAGCAAAGACCGTATTCAGCTGCAGGAAGAAGAAGAAGAAACGGGTAAAGTAATTTCTTAACAGGGCTTTTTTAACCTGCAGAGAGATTTGGTGGTGATGTGTGCATTTAGCGTGGTTTGTGTGCTTGCTGCCTCCTTAGCATGGTCATGCAGCTCACCTGAGCGAGTTAGCAGGCACGGTGTCCTAATACTGGAGAATGTGAAAGCTACTAGGTTCTATACCGTCCCTTATAGGACTCTGTAATTGTAATATCAGATGACTTAAGACATGGAGGAAATGTTTGGTTCTCTGTCTAGAAGCTTGTGGGTAGAGCAGTGGGCAAAGAACCAGGGACACTAATATTCAAATCCCATTGCTGCCCCTTGTGATTTTGCGTAAGTCACGTAACTCTCCATTGCCTTAAGTACAAATCTACAGGACAGTGCAGAAAGCTAGCACTGAAGTCACACTCTGTCATCTGTGTACACGTTTTTGTAGTTCGCCGATAGCATGAGACTTCAGTGCCAGTATGCAGCAAAGGTCGTGTATGCAAATAAGCTGCAGGCAAAACTTCAGTGTAAAGTTGAAAGGAAGGGAGCCAAAGCATGTGCAAACATCAGACGCACTACAAGTGGCCACCAGGGGCGGCTTTATAATGAGGCCCATTGAGTCGGTGGCCTCAGGCGGCAACCTTTTGGGGGCGGCAAAAAATGCCCCCAAAAAGACCACCTCACTCAATAAAAATTTTAAAAAAAAACCCGGTCAGAGAAGCTGCTGCTGCACTGCAGCATCAACAGAATGAAGTGCCCTGCGGCCCCCCGCCTCCCCAGAAGAGCCTGGAGTGGGCTCAACTTTAACAGAGCCGCAGGAAAGGGAAACGCTCTCCCTTCACGCCTCTGAAAAGCTGAGACGGCGCGGGGAAAAGAATGGCAGAGCTCTTCCGGGGAAGCGGGGGGGGGAGGGTGGCACGGGGCACTTCATTCTGTCGCTGCCACTGCAGCAGCACAGTCGCAGCAGCTTCTTCGATTGGGGTTTTTTTTGTTGTTGTTTAAATTTCCCTTGAAGATCTGGGGCTGAGCTGGTGGGGGGAGTGGTAGTAATGGGCTGATGGGGGGAGGGCTAGGACTGGAAATGGGCTGATGGGGGTTTAGAACTGGAAATGGGCTGATGGAGGGTTAAAAATGGAAATAGCCTGATCAGGAGGGGGGACTAGGACTGGTAATCGGCTATCGGAGGGGGGGTAGAACTGGAAAAGGGCTGATGGGTTAAAAATGGAAATAGGCTGATTGGGAGGTGGGGTTAGGCCTGGAAATGGGCTGATTGGGGGGGGGCTAGGACTGGAAATGGGCTGATAAGGGGGATAGGACTGGAAATGGGCTAATGGGGAAGGGGAGGAGAGTGCTGCTGGCCCTAGAAAAAAACTAGGGTCTAGGGCTACAAATGGGCTGATGCATGGGGATAGGAGAATAGGACTGGAAAGGAGCGGATACTGAGAGGGTCTGCCAGGGGAAAGAGGGGGCAGGAAGAGAGCTGACACGGGGGAAAGAGGGAGCTGGAAAGAAGATATGACGGGGGAAGGAGGGGGCTGGAATGGAGCTGACATCTGGGATGTACTAAAGGGGGACTGGAAGGGAGCTGACACTTGGGGATGGGAGTGGCTGGGTAATGGGGAGGAGGCTGGAAGGGAGCTGACATGCAAATGGCAATGGACGGGGGATGGACAGAGGGTAGGGTGACTGGAAGGTAGCTGACTGGGGGTGGGGTGGCACTGAGAGTGGACGTGAGCCGATACCTGGGATGGTATTTGCACTAGAAGGGGCTGGACAGTGGGGAAGGAGGGAGACTGGAAGGGAATGGACACCAGTGGCAGTCGTGGGAATGCAAGTTGGTTGACATTGGAAGGTACTGGGAGGGGAGGACTGGAAAGGGGGCTGATACTGGGGAGGGTTACTGGAACTGGAAATGGGCTGATGGAAGGAAGAAAACAAAAGAAAAGATAAGAAATGGCAGATGGACCATAGACCACAGAAAGAGAGCTAAGAGAAGACAGGAAAGCAGAAGCCTCAGATCAGGACCAGCATTATCAGAGAATAAAATGGTCAGACAACAAAGGTAGAAAAATAATTTTATTTAATTTTATTGATTGGACTTTGTGCTGTCTTTATATTTTACACAATATGGGGGAATTGCATCTCTTATTTATCTGATGTTGCACTGCATGCGGAGTCTGGCTTCTTGTGGTTTCAGTTTAAATTTTGTCTACATATTTTTATTTTTACTTTAGATTGTGGTTACTTATTCTGTACTTGGTGAGGGTCTGTGTTCTGAGTGTGTGACTGAGGCCAGGTGTTCTGTTAACATGGAGTTTGTACATAAAGATCTGTACTGTACTATAGTAATTTGACTTGTTCAGCTTTTCAAATAGGTATATGGATGTTCCAGGGCCCACTTTAGTTTTTACAGTGACGCTTTTTTTGGACGGGCTCCTTATATGAGTTTTGGAAGTTTGTGCTGATATGGTATGGTATGGTAGATTTGCTTTTTGTTGTAGGGTTTTGTATTAGTTCACAATATGCCTGGTACTGGAGAATGTTTGTTAATAGTGAGATGATCAGAATCAGATTTTCTTTTTTAGGATACTGAGTTCTGTGGGTGAATGTCCTGGTTCTGCTCTGCACCCACTGTGGATGCAAAATATATGTTGAAAAAGAAAAAGCAAGAACCATAACGCAGTTTATAACAACAAAATAAAAATGAGTTATAATTTAGTTTTATAAACTGTGCTGTGGTTCTCGCTCTTTTAGTTCCTTGGTGTTCAACCATCTTGCATTTCCTCCATATAATCTAATTGGCTTTTTGGTTTGGTTCAGTCCCTGATTGGAGTTCTGAAAAAGCCCCACCCCCCTCTACGGGGGGGGGGGAGGGAGGGGGGCTGGCACCATCTCATCCTTAGCCTCAGGTAGCAGATTGCCTGGAGCTGCCCCTGGTGGTCACTGTGCATATGCCTAAATGTCAAATGCTCACGTTATGTGTACAGGACGTGCAGGTTCTTTTGGTGCTCGCCCCATAATATTTTACTCAAACATTTTTTTATTAAATCACAACAAAGAGACCTAATGTAAAAGATAAATAATATAAATGAGTCCAAAAAACACACAAGGATAAGAAGCAAAAACATTTCATCTTGAACGCCGAACTTTCATTTATATGCTAAAAGATACATGCAGAAAATTTTCACGTCAAAGGTAACTGTTCAACTCTGAAACAGTCTTTCCCTAAACACACAAGATGTTTAAGTCACCTCAGACCAGGCATAGAGATATAGGCGCTCCTGCTGATTATGTAGTCCTCTATGCATTTCTCTGCATTGGGCGCAGACATGGCATACCATTTGAATACACACAGCTCATTTGCATATTATTTAAATACACTTGGCGTTGCTGTGTGCACATACTTTTCTTTTGCTTTTTATGCGTGCATCAATCACTTTTCTGCATTTGGCGTGGCGGAACTTGTGGATATAAGTTACATTATCTGCACATAAAGGGCACATTAGTCTTTCTGCATCAGCCCATTAAATTTTAAACTCTCCAGGGACAGAGAAATACTTACTGTACTTGACTGCAACTTGCCTTGAGCTACTAGTGAAAAAGGTATGAGTAAGTCCAAATCCCTGACTCTGCTCATTTGCCAGCTTTTCACCAGATTCCCAAAAAGTACTTGTCCAAACTTTTTTTAAACCCAGCTACACTATCAGCTTTTACTACATCCTCCGGTAACGAATTCCAGAGTTTGATTACGCGTTGAGTAAAAAAACATTTTCTCTTATTAGTCTGAAATGAGTTACATTGTAGCTCCACTACGTATCCCCTAGTGTTTCTACTTTTTGATGGCGTAAACAACTGATCTACATTTACCCGTTCCACGCCATTCACTAATTTATAGACCTCTATCATATCTTCCCTCAGCCGTCTCTTTTCCAAGTTGAAACGCCCTAACCTTTTAAGCCTTTTCTCATCCTCTATATACTATCCTGAATCTGTTATTTTGCCTTCAATCTGCTTCCCCCCTATATTGCCTTTTTATCTATTCCCCTCCCTCTCTCTCCTCCCCATCTTTGGGATAGATTGTTTGACACAGTCTCTGACATTTCCACTCAATTCCCACAGTTGCTCCTTCTAGTGGACTTTAATATCCACTGTCATACGCCAGTCTCATTTTGTGACCATGCCTTTACATCCCTACTGCAAGACCTTGGTTTCACCCAACATGTCCAGTCCGCTACCCATACAGTGGGCCACACTCTTGACCTAGTATGTTCCTCTTCTTCTTGTCCCCATCTGCTCTCTAACTTCTGCATGACCCCTCTTCCCTGGACTATTACTTTGTTCAATTCAGTTTGTCCCCTGTTGCCCCTGTACCCATGGATGCTCCTCACACTTCCCCTACCATTCCCTCCTCAGATCCTCGACAACAGTATTCGAGATACCTTACTTCACGCACTATCCAGGACTTTCCTGCAGCTAATGAACTTTTCCCATCAGACTTTCCTTCTCTTTCCCCGAATTCACAGGGTTCCCTATGGACAACCTGTCTTACTATTGCCCTTGATTGCATAGCTCTGTTGTGCCAGTGCCCCCCTACATGCCCATCTCATCAGCCATGGTACCATCCTGGTCTCTGTACCCTCCGTTCCCAGCTGCGCCACTCTGAACGTCTGTGGCGTAAATATCGCTCCTCTTCCGCTGTGCAATTTTTCAAGTCCTGCCATCGGATCTACCGTACACATGCTCACCAGGCCAAATGCTCCTATTTTTCCGACATTATTTCATCAGCTTCTAACTTCACTCAAAGACTATATTTAGTTCTGAAATCACTGTCCTCCACCCAGTCTCACTTTGCTCCCAATCTCACTCTGCTCCACCTAGTCTCACTCTGCGTCACAAACCTTCCTTCCCCATATTCAAGAGCCTTCTGAAGACCCATCTATTTTGTAGTGCTTTTGACCTGCCTTCCAGCCTCTCCTGACCCTTCTCTGTTACCTCCTTTCTGAATCTCCCCTCTCTGTGTGACTGCACTGTCCCTTTCCTATCAATTATTGTGGTTCTTTTCCTTTTCTGGCCTTGACTGTTATACTGTAAACCACCCTGATGTCATAAAGGGCAGTATATCAATTTGCTGAATGAATATAAACATAAACATAGGAGTATCCTTCCATCCTCTTTACCATTTTGGTGGCTCTTCTCTGTACCTTTTCTAATTCCGTTTTCTCCAGGACCAAGCAGGAAGTCAGTCCTCACTTATGGGGTGACGTCGGCGCCGACGGAGCCCTCGCGGAGCAATTTTCCCCAGCTTTCAAAGAAAGCCTTTGGGAATTGCAGCGCGCATGCGCGGTAGTCTTCCCGCCCGAAGGTGCCATCTTAGCCAGTCTTCTTTTTTCCGCGGAGCCCTACAGACGTCCCCGTCTTGTCCCCGCGAAAAAGTTGATTTTCCTCTGTATTTATCCTTTTTTCTTTCGGTTCGACGCCGGTCGTTTTTCCGCCCGGACTCACGACGCCGGTCTCGAGTCCTCTAACGGTTTTTCGGTTTTTCTGACTTAGTCAGCTTTCGTTTTCGTTTTTCCCTGGCAGCCCGGTCCTTTGACCTCGCAGGGGCCCTTTTTCCCCCGATGGCTGCCAGTGGCTTTAAGCGGTGTGGTCGGTGTGACCGAAATATGTCACTCACCGACTCACACGACCTTTGCCTCCGCTGCCTGGGCCCAGATCACGAGGAACTGATCTGTGGGCCCTGCAGCAAACTGTCCTCGAAGGCGTTGAGAAGTCGGCGGCATCAGCGCGAAAGAATCTTCGCTGACCCAGGCCGTACCAGGACCTCGTCGGAGGCCTCACTGTCGAAAGGCTCCAGTTCGGACCGTCGACGGAGCTCCTCCGACCGGGGTTCTCCCTCCGGGGACCATCGACGGAAGGAAAAAACCCGCGAGGGCGGCGTCGGTGGACGCTCCTGGCTCCGCGAGGGCCAGGTCGCATAGCCCCGACAGCCGCCCGGGTCCTTGGAGAAGGAACACCTCCCGAAGCGACCTCGCCTGGAGTCGGAGATGCCTGCCCGGTAAGTCCTGTTGTCCTTCTGGACTCGCCTCCGCGTCAGCCGACGTCGGGCCCGACGCCGTCGGGGCCGAGTCGGGGGCTGCTGGGTCTGAGCTCGGACTCAGGTTGACGGCCTTGGAGAGCAGATTGTCTGCCTTCATGGACCAGCAGCGGGCACTGCTCGCTGGCTTCGCTGGCGTCGCTGCCCCGACCGCCGGGACGTCGACGTCCAAGTCGACCCCGGAGACCGAGCCGATCCTCGAGTCGATGAGAACTCGAGTCGATCCTCGGTCGAGGTCGCCCTCGGCCTCCCGTTCGGGACCGAGGTCGCCGACGCCGACTCCCTCGGCGTCGGGGCGGCTGGCGCCGCACCCTGCCCGAGCCGACCCCACCGAGTCCTCGTCGGAGTCGGTCTGGGAGTCGGAGGAGGAAGAGTCACCTGATTCTTTCCGGACTCGGTGTGTCCCATCGGACTCTCCGGAGTCCGAGCCTCGGAAGCAGTCCCCCCCGGAGGATGCCCGGTTCTCGGATTTCGTTAGGGATATGGCCAAGGCTTTGGCCTCCCTGCGGACCCCGAGGAGGAGCCTCGAGCCGAAGAGCTCGACGCCCTCCAGTATGACTCTCCCGCGAGGGAGCACTTTACTGTGCCGGTTCCTCCTATGCTGGAACGACTACTCTTCCGCATGTGGGAGAGTCCGGCCTCCTCGCCGGTCCTGAGCAAGCGGGTCGATTCTATCTATCGAGTCCGCAAGAGCCCTGGCTTTCAAAAGGCGCAGTTGCCACACCATTCCATGGTAGTGGAATCGGCCATGCATCGTCTTAAGAGCCAGAAGATGCACTCCTCGGTGCCTCCTGGAAGGGAGGCCCGTAACCTGGATGGCCTTGGCAAAAAGTGCTTCCAGGGCTCTATGCTCGCCTGTCGTGTCCAGACTTACCAGCTCTACATGGGCATGTATCTCAGGGATCTGGCTAAAGAGCTAGCCGGCTTCTCCGCTGGTTTGTCCGAGGAACCCTTGCGGAGGTTCCTAGCCTTGTCCACAGGTATTCGGGAATGCTCAAAGTTCATGTCCCGAGCAGCCTATGATGGCTTTGAAGCCTCGGCTCGAGTAGCCGCAGCCGGCATCGGTGCCCGCCGACAGGCTTGGCTTCAGTCGTCCGACCTTGAGCCCTGGGTACAGGACAAGTTGGTCGATGTCCCCTGCCGAGGCGAAAACCTCTTTGGCAAGCCCATGGCGGAAAAGGCTGCACAAATTGAGACTGAGACTCTCACCAGGACCAGGCTTTCTAGGAAGACCTCCGCCCCTTCCCAGAAAAAGAAGGGCTCGGGAAAAAAGACCTTTTACCCGAGGAAGGCGGCTGCCTACAAACAATACCCCCATTATCAGGCCCCTGCAGCTCCCCAACAGGGCCAGCAGGCCAAGGGACGGGGTAACGGGTCCCGTAGGCAGCAAGCCCCCAAGCCTGCGCCACCAGCCCCTGCTCAGCAGGGTGGGGGTTTTTGACTCGCTCAGCATAGCCTCTCCCCCCCCGCTGGTTCCCCCCAGCACCGGAGGCCGGCTGGTTCACTTCGCCGACAGGTGGTCCAGCATCACCGCAGATGCCTGGGTGCTTCAGGTCGTGCGAGAGGGCTACCTTCTCTCCACTTCCATCAGGTCCCTCCCTCCTATTTTCTGGGAGAGCCTCCGCGCCCCCCTCTGCACAGGGAGTTGCTCCTTCAGGAGTTAGCAGGTCTTCTGCAGGATCAGGCGGTGGAACCGGTGCCACACCACCTGAGAGGTCAGGGCTTCTATTCAAGGTATTTTCTGATACCAAAGAGAACAGGAGGCTCCGACCCATCCTGGACTTGCGCAACCTCAACAAGTTCCTTGTGGGGAGAAGTTCAAAATGCTCACCCTTGGAATCCTTCTGCCCTACCTCCAGCAGGGAGATTGGCTATGCTCCTTGGATCTAAAGGATGCTTACACGCACATCCTCATCCACCCAAGCCACCGCCAATGCCTAAGGTTTGTGGTGGCAGGAAATCATTACCAGTACAGAGTACTGCCCTTCGGCCTGTCCTCCGCACCGCGAGTCTTCACAAATGTCTCGCGGTCGTGGCGGCCCATCTCCGGCTTCACGGCCTCTATGTTTTTCCGTACCTCGACGACTGGCTCATCAGAGCAGCATCCGCTCAGGAGGTCACCACCGCCACGTGCCGCACGGTGACTCTGCTGCAGCACTTGGGCTTTGTCATCAACTTCGCAAAGTCCACTTTGCTCCCCTCACAGGATCTCGAGTTCATCGGCGCAAGGCTGCACACCCCTCAGGCGCGAGCGTACCTACCGCTCGACAGGGCTCAGCGGCTCATGGACCTAGCCGACCGCTTTCGCAGCCAGCCCCTGGTCTCCGCCAGGCGCTTCCTGAGACTGCTCGGCCATATGGCTTCCACCGTCCATGTGACCCCCAATGCCCGCCTGAATATGCGGCCTGCTCAGTGGTGTGTCTCCGCCAGCAGTGGCGACAGGCCACGGGCGGCCTAGCAGACCTGGTGCGCGTCTCCGAGCCGCTGGTCTCGTCTATCCGGTGGTGGCTCCGGCAGCCGCACCTGGTATTGGGAATGCCTTTCCAGTCACCTCAGCCGACCCGGGTGCTGACCACCGATGCATCCCTCCTGGGCTGGGGAGCCCATTGCCAAGAGGCACGTACTCAGGGCCTCTGGACCAAGTGGGAGTCTGCTCAGCAGATCAACTTCCTGGAGCTCAGGGCGATCCGCCTAGCTCTCAAGGCCTCTCCCACCTGACCTCCCAACAGTCCGTCCTTGTCCAGACGGACAATCAAGTTGCCATGTTCTACGTGAACAAGCAGGGGGCACGGCTCCTTCCTCCTCTGCCGGGAGGCACAGAAGCTCTGCTCTTGGGCCGTCAGTCACGGCATTCTCCTCAAGGCAGTTTATCTCCCGGGCCAAGAAAATTGCCTGGCGGACAAACTCAGCAGGGTCCTCCAGCCGCACGAGTGGCGTCTGGACCCCTTGATCGTTCAGAAGCTCTTCCTCAGGTGGGGCCTCCCCACAGTGGATCTCTTTGCCAGTCCTCACAACCGGCAGCTTCCTCGCTTCTGCTCTCGTCAGCCTCACCCCCTTCGGGTGGCGGCGGACGCCTTTCTGATCTCATGGTCGGGGAGCCTTCTGTACGCTTTCCCTCCCATCCCGTTAGTCTCTCGGACCCTTTTCAAGGTTCTCCGAGACAAAGCTTTCATGATCCTGGTGGCCCCTCGCTGGCCCAGGCAGCCGTGGTTTCCGCTCTTGCTGCAACTGGCGGTGGAGGATCCAATCCCTCTGGGGGTGCAACCGGATCTCCTCACCCAGGATCAGGGGTCCCTACTGCACCCCAACCTCAGGTCTCTCAACCTCATGGCCTGGCTGCTGAGAGGGTAGTCCTTGCTCCTCTCCTCTTGCCGGCAGAGGTGGAGGAGGTCGTCTTGGCTTCGCGACGGCCTTCTACCCGCAAATGCTACGCCCTTAAATGGCGTCGCTTTGCAGTCTGGTGTACCCAACAGTCTCAGGATCCCTTCTCCTGCCCGGTGTCGGTGATCTTACAGTACTTGCTACACCTCTCTAATCTGGGACTTAAGTCCAACTCCGTCAAAGTTCACCTCAGTGCTCTTTCCGCACATCATGTGCCGGTGGACGGCAGACCTCTCTCCAACGACCCTCTCGTAGCGAGGTTTCTCCGAGGTCTCCTACTACTTAAACCACCTCTGCGCCCGCCAGCGCCTGACTGGGACCTGAATGTGGTTTACAGCGGATCACCTGTCCGCCTTTTGAACCTATGGCTACCTGCTCTCTCCGTTTTCTGTCTTGGAAAACGCTGTTCTTGATAGCCCTCACTTCCGCTAGGCGCGTAAGTGAATTACAGGCCCTCGTGTCTGATCCCCCCTACACTCGGTTCTACAAGAATAGGTAGTCCTACGGACTCACCCAAAGTTTCTGCCTAAAGTGGTCTCCCCTTTCACTTGAATCAGGAGGTGGTACTTCCAACCTTCTTTCCCAGACCACACTCCAGCCGAGCTGAGACGGTCCTCCATACCCTGGACTGTAGAAGGGCGTTGAACTTCTACCTTGACCGTACGCGGAGCACCGTGAGCTGCGCAGCTTTTTGTGTCCTTTGACCCCAATAAATTGGGCTCCCGGTCTCCAAGCGTACTCTGTCCATCTGGGTTGCGGACTGTATCTCTTGGGCTTATGGCAGCCGACTCGCCTTAGAAAGTCGAGTCACGGCTCATTGCGTTTCGGCAAAGGCCACGTCAGTGGCTTACCTCCGCTCTGTTCCGCTGGCAGACATCTGCCGGGCCGCTACTTGGTCTTCGAGCCAGACTTTTGCGGTCCATTACTGTCTCGAGAGGGAGTCCCGTAGGGACAGTGCTTTCGGACAGGCAGTCCTCCGTAATCTCTTTGAGGTCTGAGCAACTCCTACCCTCCATCCCGGATGTGGGCTACCGGTGGGTGATAATTCAGCGAAGATTCTTTCCTTCTGTGCTGCTGAGCTAGAGGGAGCTCATTTTTGTGCTTGGGGTCTCCGGTAGCCTTGAGCTGGGTAGTCCCATAAGTGAGGACTGACTTCCTGCTTGGTCCTGGAGAAAGCGTAGTTACTCACCTGTAACAGGTGTTCTCCAGGAGCAGCAGGAATCAGTCCTCACTACCCTCCCTCCTCCCCTTGGAGTTGCAATCGTCTGCTTATGTTCTTTTTGCAAATTTTTATGCTGTCTTTTTTAGCTATGTCATCTGACTGGCTAAGATGGCACCTTCGGGCGGGAAGACTACCGCGCATGCGCGCTGCAATTCCCAAAGGCTTTCTTTGAAAGCTGGGGAAAATTGCTCCGCGAGGGCTCCGTCGGCGCCGACGTCACCCCATAAGTGAGGACTGATTCCTGCTGCTCCTGGAGAACACCTGTTACAGGTGAGTAACTACGCTATATCCTTTTTAAGGTATGGCGACCGAAATTGTACATAGTATTCAAAGTGCTGTCGCACCATGGAACAATATAGAGGCATTATAATATACTTGGTTTTATTCTCCATTCCTTTCTTTATGATTCCTAACTATCTCCAGGAACAAGCAGGAATGAGTCTTCACATATGGGTACGTCGGTACCGACGGAGCCTGCACGGGAATGCTCCCCAGCATCCAATCAAAGCTTTTGGGAGCATCCCTCGCGCCTGCGCGCTGACTTCCCGCCTTTCCCACTGCCTCTCCTCAGTTTTCGTTTTTCCGCAGAGCCGACAGGACGTCCTCCTGTCACCGCAGAAACTTTTTTCTTTAAAACTCTTATTTTCTTGTTTTCTTGTGGTCGCGGCTGTCTTTCCCGCCGATACCGGTACCGCCGGTGCTTTATTCTTTTCTTTTCTAAAATTAGAGAGATTTTTTCTCCTCAGTTTTTGTCTTAACTTTTTGGGCCTACCAGGCCTCTCCAACATGGAGCCTTCTTCCCCTAAGAAGTGCCTTCGCTGTGGAAACATAGTTTTCTTTTTAGACTCCAATGCTTGGTGTCTAACCTGTTTGGGTCCTGACCCTTGTTTCCCTGATCCATCAGGCTGTATTATTGGGAGAAGACCTTCCCTTTTTCGAGTTTCCCTCGATGCCGTTTTTCCACCTGAGGTGAGGACCAATGTTCCCTCTAATTTTCTGTAGGCTGTGTGCGCATAAAATATCAGCTGTGTGCAGCTTTTGAAGGAAGGCTAAATTTTTGTGCGCCACATAATGACACTCGGAGTTATATACTTTAAAATTTGACTACACCTCAGAATACAGTATGTACACCATATTGATATTAATCAAATTAAATGAAAATAGACGATTACTAAATGAAGCGGGAAATTTCTGGTAATTACAATCATAACTTTTAAATTTTAAGATGTCTGTGGTGTTCTCTATCAGAATCAGAGCCATAATTTTTGTGCGCTCTGTTGTAAAGTATGTGTGCTCGCTCAGCGAGGTGTGTGCGCGCGCACACGCGCACAGCTTAGAGGGAACAGTGGTGAGGACACCGGTTTATTCTTCTCTCCAGGATCAGGTAACCCACAAACAGTCTGTTAAGACTAGCCAATTCTTGAAGGGTAAGTCTCATGCCCAGCATGATGACGGTTCCGGCCTTGCCCTCAAGACCCCATTGGCAATAAAACCCCGGCGGGAGTCTTCGGGCTCCAAAGCATTTACGGGGTTTCAGGTTGTTCCTGGGGCTCACCCCTCACAGAACATACCTGAGCCATGCTCAGGGGGTGGTATCCGCTTCGAGCGGTACCGATCCCCCGGCATCGGCACCGGTGTCGAGTGTTCCACTCTTCACCTGGGATCGTCATCTGGTGCCCTCGGTACCTTCGGGGCCGACCGATACGACCCAGATTGACTTTCCTGTATCTTCGCCATGCTCGGGGTTGGTATCGGCTTCGAGCGGTACCGATACCCCGACATCGGCGCCGGTGTCGAGTGTTCCACTCTTCACCAGGCATCGTCTTCGGACGTCCTCGGTACCTTCGGAACCGATCGATACGACTCCGATTGACTTTCTTGTATCGGCATCGCCGATACCACCACCAACGTCGGTACCTTCTAGACATGCATCGATTAGACTCGCTCCCTTCGATGCCGAGTCTAGAATCGATATCCAGTCTAGATGACTTGGTACCGACGCGTTTCGGAACCGATCTATATCGTTTCCGACTACACAGTACCGAGGATATTCACCAAGGCTCTCTGGCTACCTCTGTACCGCTTCAGCAGCCCCCGATTACTGCTTCGATGACATTACCGTCTCCGATACCGGTATCGATGTCGATTCCTGCAGTTCCATCGGTGCCATCGATCCTTTCTATGCCTAGCTTGGAATCGATACCGGGCACTGACGATGCAGTACTAACTGCCTCGAATCAGAACTGTCAGTATCACTGTCCATCTAGCAGGATTCTTTTTCTGCACCAGTCCAGTATGTCTTCTGGTGCTCAAGCTGCTGCTTCCACCTCAGCTTACCCAGGAATAGTTCCCATTGGAGATCCTTCTTTTCAGAAATTTCTCCTTGACATGGCAACCTTTCTTGCCATTCCTATTCCTGGCTCTACTCTTAACCAAGATCCTGCAGAAAAGGAAAATATAATGCTTCCTTTACATCGTTCTTTGCAGGATCTTCTTCTGAGGATGTGGGAATCGCCTTTAAAGGTTCCTTCACCTTCTACAGCCACTAATGTCCTGTATCAGGTGCCTCCCTCTCCGGGGTTTCAAAAAAATCAACTTCCACATCATTCCATTGTAGTGGAATCAGCATTGAAGAAGGTAAGAAGCAAGAAGAAGCATTCTTCTTATCCGCCAGGTCGTGCATCTAAAGCACTTGATACCTTTGGACGTCAAACCTTCCAAACTTCTATGCTGGCTTCAAGAATTATCTCATATATTTTTTATATGAGTCTGACACTTCAGGAGGTCACAGAGAAATTATCTCTTTTGTCCCCTTTTTTGTCAGAGCCTAAGGCCACTGACTATTCCTTGCTTCTTAATCATAGCAGGAATATCTCTTGGTTTCTTTCTTGTGCTTCTCTAGACTCTTTTGAGTCTGTTAGCAGATCCTCTGCTATTGCCATTGGAGCACGTCGTAAAGCCTGGCTGCAAGCTTCAGACTTGAGCAGATGGGCACAACATACACTGGGTAATTCTCCTTGTACTGGAGAAAATCTCTTCAATAGAGAGGCTTTACGTCAGGTTGCTCATTGCTCCACTGACTTCCCTGGTTCTGGAAACCATCCTAAGCCTTCTTTTTCCCCAGGACGTAGGAAATGTCCTACCAAACCTCCTTTCCCTAAGAAAAGAAGGTTTCACCCTTCTCCTGCCCATCCTCCAGATGTACCCAAGCAAGGGACATCTCATCCTAGTCTGAGGTCTCCAGACTCTAACCAGTCTAATCATAAACAGCAACCATAGGTTCCTATATGTTGCAATCTACAGTTAACTTCTTCTTAGCAGAGGTTTATTCTTCAAACTCTACACTAGTTTTCAGTATGCTAAGCTGTTAGGATACCTTTGTCCATGGGTTACAGAATTCTCCCCTTCTTACTACTACGAAGGGAGGTTACAACTATCCCATGATAGTTTTCTGTCCCCACATGGACATCTTTTCCTTCAGCTGACTTACCATATGGTAAGTCACCTTCCAACCCCCTCTCTTCCAGGGTTTCCCCTGCTTGAGTTGGTACCATACTGAAACACTTCTCTTTCTCCAGGACCAAGCAGGAAGTCAGTCCTCACATATGGGTGACGTCGGCGCCGACGGAGCCCTCGCGGAGCAATTTTCCCCAGCTTTCAAAGAAAGCCTTTGGGAATTGCAGCGCGCATGCGCGGTCGCCTTCCCGCCCAAGGGTGCCATCTTAGCCAGTCTTCTTTTTTCCGCGGAGCCCTACAGACGTACCCGTCGTGTCCCCGCTAAAAAAGTTGATTTTCGTGAGTTTTTCTCTTTTTTCACTTCGGTTCGACGCCGGTCGTTTTCCTGCCCGGACTCGCGACGCCATTGCGAGTCCTTCTCTTATTTTTCGGTTTTTCTGATTTTGGTCAGTTTCGTTTTCGGTTTTTCGCTGGCAGCCCGGTCCTTTGACCTTGCAGGGGCCCTTTTTCCCCCGATGGCTGCCAGTGGTTTCAAGCGGTGTGGTCAGTGTGACAGAAATATGTCACTCACTGACACACACGATAATTGCCTCCGCTGCCTGGGCCCGGATCATGAAGAACTGATCTGTGGAGCCTGTGGCAAAATGTCCTCCAAAGCGTTGAGGAGTCGGCGGCACCAGTGGGATAGAATCTTCGCTGACCCCGGCCGTACCCGGACCTCGTCGGAGGCCTCTGCATCCAGAGGCTCCAGCTCTGACCATCGCCGAAGCTCCTCCGACAGGGGTTCTCCCTCTGGGGACCATCGACGGAAGGCAAAACCCGCGAGGGCGGCGTCGGTGGACGCTCCTGGCTCCGCGAGGGCCAGGTCGCATAGCCCCGATAGCCGTCCCGGGTCTTTGGAGAAGGAGCACCTCCCGAAGCGACCTCGCCTGGAGTCTGAGTTGCCTGCTCGGGTAAGTCCTGTAGTCCTTCTGGACTCGCCTCCGAGATGTCCGACGTCGGACCCGACACCGTCGGGGCCCGAGTCGGGGACTGCTGGGTCACCTGAGGTCGGACTCAGGTTGACGGCCTTGGAGAGCAGACTATCTGCCTTCATGGACCAGCAGCGGGCACTGATCGCTAGCCTTGCTGGCGCCACTGCCCCGACCGCCGGGACGTCGACGTCTAAGTCGACCCCGGAGACCGAGCCGATCCTCGAGTCCATGCGAACTCGAGTCGATCTTCGGTCGAGGTCACCCTCGGCCTCCCGTTCGGGACCGAGGTCGTCGCCGCCGACTCCCTCGGCGTCGGGACGGCCGACGCCTCCGCCTGCCCGAGCCGACCCCACCGATTCCACCTGATTCGTTTCGGACTCGGTGTGTCCCCTCGGACTCACCTGAGTCCGAACCTCGGAAGCAGTCCCCTCTGGAGGATGCCCGGTTCTCGGACTTCGTCAGGGATATGGCCAAGGCTTTGGCCTTCCCTGCGGATCCCGAGGAGGAGCCTCGAGCCGAAGAGCTCGACGCCCTTCAGTACGACTCTCCCGCCCGGGAGCACTTTACTGTACCGGTTCCTCCCATGCTGGAACGACTACTCTTCCGCATGTGGGAGAGTCCGGCCTCGTCGCCGGTATTAAGCAAGCGGGTCGATTCCATCTATCGAGTCCGCAAGAGTCCTGGCTTCCAAAAAGCACAGCTGCCACACCATTCCATGGTAGTGGAATCGGCCATGCATAGGCTTAAGAGCCAAAAGATGCACTCCTCGGTGCCTCCTGGCAGGGAGGCCCGTAACCTGGATGGCCTTGGTAAGAAGTGTTTCCAGGGCTCTATGCTGGCTTGTCGTGTCCAGACCTACCAGCTATACATGGGCATGTATCTCCGAGACCTGGCTAAAGAGCTAGCCGGATTCTCCGCTGGACTGTCCGAGGAACCTTTGCGGAGGTTCCTGGCCTTGACAACTGGTATTCGGGAATGCTCCAAATTCATGTCCCGAGCAGCCTATGATGGCTTTGAAGCATCGGCTCGAGTAGCCGCAGCTGGCATCGGTGCCCGCCGACAGGCTTGGCTTCAGTCGTCTGACCTTGAACCCTGGGTGCAGGACAAGTTGGTCGATGTCCCCTGCAGAGGTGAGAACCTCTTGGGCAAGCCCATGGCTGAAAAGGCTGCACAAATCGAGATGGAAACTCTCACCAGGACTAGGCTTTCTAGGAAGACCTCCGCCCCTTCCCAGAAAAAGAAGGGCTCGGGAAAGAAGTCCTTATACCCGAGAAAGGCGGCTGCCTATAAACACTACCCTCCAATATCAGGCCTCCACAGCTCCCCCACAGGGCCAGCAGGCCAAGGGACGGGGTAACGGGTCCCGTAGGCAGCAAGCCCCCAAGCCTGCACCACCAGCCCCTGCTCAGCAGGGTGGGGGTTTTTGACTTCCTCAGCATAGCCTCTCCCCCTCAGCTGGCTCCTCCCAGCACCGGAGGCCGGCTGGTTCACTTCGCCCACAGGTGGTCCAACATCACTTCAGATGCCTGGGTGCTTCAAGTCGTGAGAGAGGATATCTTCTCCACTTCCATCAGGTCCCTCCCTCTTATTTTCCGGGAGAACCTCCTCGACTCCCTCTGCACAGGGACTTACTCCTTCAGGAGTTAGCAAGTCTTCTTCAGGAACAGGCTGTGGAACCGGTGCCCCACCACCTGAGAGGTCAGGGCTTTTATTCCAGGTATTTCCTAATACCAAAAAGGACAGGAGGCCTCAGACCCATCCTGGACTTGCGCAACCTCAACAAGTTCCTCGTGCGGGAAAAGTTCAAGATGCTTACCCTTGGAATCCTTCTGCCCTACCTCCAGCAGGGAGATTGGCTATGCTCCTTAGATCTAAAGGATGCCTACACGCACATCCTCATCCACCCAAGCCACCGCCAATACCTAAGGTTTGTGGTGGCAGGAAATCATTACCAGTACAGAGTACTGCCCTTTGGCCTATCCTCCGCACCGCGAGTCTTCACAAAATGTCTCGCGGTGGTGGCGGCCTATCTCCGGCTTCACGGCCTCTATGTCTTTCCGTACCTCGACGACTGGCTCATCAGAGCATCGTCCTCTCCGGCAGTCACCAATGCCACACACTGCACGGTGACTCTTCTGCAGTACTTGGGCTTTGTCATAAACTTCGCAAAGTCCACTTTGCTCCCCTCACAGGATCTCGAGTTCATCGGCGCAAGACTGCACACTCGTCAGGCACGAGCTTTCCTGCCTCTCGACAGGGCTCAACGGCTCATGGACCTAGCCGGCCGTTTTCGCAGCCAGTCCCTGGTCTCCGCCAGGCGCTTCCTGAGACTACTCGGCCATATGGCTTCCACCGTCCACGTGACCCCCAATGCTCGCCTGAATATGCGGCCTGCTCAATGGTGCCTTCGCAAGCAGTGGCGAGAAGCCACCGGCGGACTAGCCGACTTAGTGCGCATCTCCGGACCGCTGGCCTCTTCCCTACAGTGGTGGCTTCATCGGCCGAACCTCGTGCTCGGAATGCCGTTTCAGTCGCCTCAGCCGGCTCAAGTGCTGACGACCGATGCTTCCCTCCTGGGTTCGGGAGCACATTGCCAGGGGGCATGTACTCAAGGTCTCTGGACCGCGTGGGAGTCTGCTCAACAGATCAACTTCCTGGAGCTCAGAGCAATCCGTCTGGCGCTCAAGGCTTTCTCCCACCTGACTTCTCACCGGTCCGTCCTTGTCCAGACGGACAATCAAGTTGCCATGTTCTACGTGAATAAGCAGGGGGGCACGGGCTCCTTCCTTCTCTGCTGAGAGGCTCAGAAGCTCTGCTCTTGGGCCGTCAGTCACGGCATTCTTCTCAAGGCAGTTTATCTCCCAGGCCAAGAGAATTGCCTGGCGGACAAACTCAGCAGGATACTCCAGCCGCACGAGTGGCGTCTGGATCCCTTGGTAGTTCAGAAACTTTTTCTGAAGTGGGGCCTCCCCACGATGGATCTCTTTGCCAGTCCTCTCAACCGGCAACTTCCTCGCTTCTGCTCTCGTCAGCCACATCCCCTTCGGGTAGCGGCAGATGCTTTTCTACTCTCATGGTCGGAAAGCTTTTCCTCCCATCCCGCTAGTCTCTCGAACTCTGTTCAAGGTTCTCCGGGACAAAGCTTCCATGATCCTGGTGGCTCCTCGCTGGCCCAGACAGCCGTGGTTTCCACTCCTGTTGCAATTAGCGGTAGAGGATCCGTTCCCTCTGGGGTTTCAACCGGATCTCCTAACACAGGATCAGGGGTCTCTGCTACACCCCAACCTCAGATCTCTCAATCTAATGGCCTGGCGGCTGAAAGGGTAGTCCTTGCTCCCCTTCTCCTGCCGGCAGAGGTGGAAGAGGTCGTCCTAGCTTCTCGGCGACCTTCTACCCGCAAATGCTACGCCCTTAAATGGCGTCGCTTTTCCGTTTGGTGTGTACAGCGGTCTCAGGATCCCTTCTCCTGCTCGGTGTCGGTGATCTTGCAGTACCTGCTCTACCTCTCTAATCTGGGACTTAAGTCCAACTCCGTCAAAGTCCACCTCAGTGCTCTTTCAGCACACCATGTGCCAGTGGACGGCAGACCTCTTTCCAGCGACCCTCTCGTAGCACGGTTTCTCCGAGGTCTCCTTCTACTTAAACCACCTCTGCGCCCGCCAGCACCAGACTGGGATCTGAATGTGGTTTTACAGCGGATCACCTGTCCGCCTTTTGAACCGATGGCTACCTGTTCTCTGCGTTTTCTTTCGTGGAAAACCTTATTCCTGATAGCCCTCACTTCCGCTAGACGCGTAAGTGAATTGCAGGCCCTCGTGTCTGATCCCCCTTTCACTCGGTTCTACAAAAATAGGGTAGTCCTACGGACTCACCCAAAATTTCTTCCAAAAGTTGTCTCCCCTTTTCACATCAATCAGGAGGTGGTACTTCCAACCTTCTTTCCCAGGCCTCACTCCAGCCGAGCTGAAAGGGTCCTGCATACCCTGGACTGTAGAAGGGCATTGAACTTCTACCTTGACCGTACGCGGGAGCACCGTAAAGCTGCTCAGCTTTTTGTGTCTTTTGACCCCAATAAATTGGGGCTCCCGGTCTCCAAGCGTACTCTGTCCATCTGGGTTGCTGACTGTATCGCTTGGGCTTATGGGGCAGCCGGACTCTCCTTAGAAAGTCGAGTCACGGCTCATTGTGTTCGGGCGAAGGCTACGTCAGTGGCTTACCTCCGCTCTGTTCCGCTGGCAGACATCTGCCGGGCCGCTACTTGGTCTTCGAGCCAGACTTTTGCGGTCCATTACTGTCTCGAGAGGGAGTCCCGCAGGGACAGTGCTTTCGGACAGGCAGTCCTCCGAAATCTCTTCGAGGTTTGAGCAACTCCTACCCTCCATCCCGGATGGGGGCTACCGGTGGGTGATAATTCAGTGAAGATTCCTTCCTTCTGTGCCGCTGAGCTAGAGGGAGCTCATTTTTGTGCTTAGGGTCTCCGGTAGCCTTAAGCTTTGGAGTCCCATATGTGAGGACTGACTTCCTGCTTGGTCCTGGAGAAAGCGTAGTTACTCACCTGTAACAGGTGTTCTCCAGGAGCAGCAGGAATCAGTCCTCACAACCCTCCCTCCTCCCCGTGGAGTTGCAATCATCTGCTTAAGTTTTTTTGCAAATTTTTATGCTGTCTTTTAGCTATGTCATCAGACTGGCTAAGATGGCACCCTTGGGCGGGAAGGCGACCGCGCATGCGCGCTGCAATTCCCAAAGGCTTTCATTGAAAGCTGGGGAAAATTGCTCCGCGAGGGCTCCGTCGGCGCCGACGTCACCCATATGTGAGGACTGATTCCTGCTGCTCCTGGAGAACACCTGTTACAGGTGAGTAACTACGCTTTCTTTCCAGTGTAGACTTTTTTGTTATCCTTCAATGCATGCTCTTAACAACTCATCAGACAGGGACGGGAATATCTCCGCTTCCTTTGTCTGTTTTCTCTCTGTTTTTATACAGGAGAATCTCCTCTGCTGTTTTGTTCAATTGCTGTGCATGCAGGAGTTCCAGTGATTATTTTAGTGCTCATTGCAAGCTACTTTCAACTATCTTGCATAATACTACTCACTGCAGGTTATCATCTTCTAGCCATATCCTTTCCTAGGATGTGGCAACACAGTCTTAATTCTCCTGCACAATGCTCTCTGCAATCTTCAGAGAAGCTTTCTACTATGGGCCCTTGCTACAGAGCATTGAACTTTGTCTCTGAGGGTTTTTCCACATAGTAGAAAAAGCTTATATAATCATTTCATGGCTATATGGGTTCTTTATACCCTCTTGTCTCCTGTTGTGATACAGAAGACACGCTTTTTCTGCGTGAATGTCCAAGGAGTTCCCAATCTTGCAGGAATCTACCCCTTTTTTTCCTTACAGCTTGGCATTATACTTTTCTGCTCCACTTGGACAACGCATACTCTTTTACTATACATGATACCCCTGTGTCCCTTGGCTGGGTCATCCTGGTATCTTAGTCTATGCGTTTTTTTGTCCTTTGGACATGTCAGAGTCCTAAAGTACTCCTGACGTGCTCTTGCCAGACTGCTATTATCCTCTGTTTTTTCACGCAACCATACTGGTTATTTCACTGAACTACATTCCTGCACCGCAGAAATAGATTCTCTATATCTTCAGGTGGTTTCCACCCCCTTATTAAATGAATCTTTTCCCATCACATTCCCCAAGTGAATGTTTTTATGGGGCTCAGTTGCAGGCATGTATCCTCAGGCTTATATTCATGTATGTATATGTCCTATACATACATATTTCTGTAAGCTGTGTGGGCATAAGTCATGCCCATCTATATATATCTATATCTGTATCTATATCTATCTATCTATCTATATATATATATCACACATATCTAGACATATATGTATGTATCTCCATATATATATGTGCCCATTGGGAGATGTCCATAGGACGCTATGTATTACCTACTATCTCCCTAACTGTCTGTGCTATACAGCTTTTACCTTCTTAAGGGGTCCAGACAGTCAACTTGCCTATTCTCATACAGCTCAGTAAGTGGGAGCAGTTATACACACAATTACTGCTGTGATGTCAACAGCTTCTATTTTTGTTATAGATCTCCCTGTCTATGAAGTATCAAACTTCAATGTCTTCCTATCTCTCACCAGCTAGGAAAGACAGTGTACATCTTCAGTATTTCTGAGTACACTCCTGTTCTCCTTGGGAATAGGGGCTTTTTTCCATACCCCCTCTTCCCTTCAGGACTGGGCTAATTCTCCAGATCGGTCAGTCTTCTTTTAGTCCTCAATGTTAATAACTCTGTACCTAAAAGAGTTTTCAGCTTTTTCCCATAAAGCTTTCCATTGAAGACCTGCCGTTCTTCTCCTACCCCAGTTGACACCTGGGTCACCTGCCCGTTCCAGGTTCGGAACTTCATCCTCACTGCTGTGAAGTTACCTTGAGGATTCCGCTACTGCATCTACAGTACACTCCATCACAGTTCTACTTCCTACAATCCAGTAGGTAAGCTCTATATTGTACTAGTTCATTAAATATTTTAATGATACTTGACATACATTCTAAAGACTCATTTTTTCTGTAGTCTTTAGATTCGCTGTTCCTCTACAGCTCTTCTCTATTCAACTCCTACCCCCCATCCCTCAGGGGATGCCGGGGATCCAGGTTTAGGAAATGCCGTCCTGTTCCAGGGATACGCATTTTATGGGATCTCCCCTGGCACCCACAGCTAGGGAGTCCCCATATGTGAAGACTCATTCCTGCTTGTTCCCGGAGATAGCACAGTTACTTACCTGTAACAGGTGATCTCTGGGAACAGCAGGAATTAGTCTTCACAACCCACCCACCTCCCCTAGGAGTTGTATCTATCTATCCCCTTTCCTCTTTCTCTCCTTCTGTCTCAGCTATGAAACTCAACTGAGGAGAGGCAGTGGGAAAGGCGGGAGGTTAGCGCGCAGGTGCGAGGGATGCTCCCAAAAGCTTTCTGATTGGATGCTGGGGAGCATTCCCGTGCAGGCTCCGTCGGTACTGACGTACCCATATGTGAAGACTAATTCCTGCTGTTCCCAGAGATCACCTGTTACAGGTAAGTAACTGTGCTTTCTCCAGGAACAAGCAAGAAGTCAGTCCTCACATATGGGTGATGTCGGTGCCGATGGAGCCCCATGGAAGCATCTCCCCAGCTTTCAAAGAAAGCCTTTGGGAGATGCCACCACGTATGTGTGGTCCCCTTCCAGCCTAAGGATACCATCTTACTCAGTCTCCCTTTTTCTGCTGAGCCCAATAGACATCAGTCTTTTTTTTTTTTCCCCTGGAAAAGGTTAAGTTTTTGGTGCATAAAACTGCCTTTCTTCGGTTAGCACTGGTCCCTTTCCTGCCTCTGAGCCCCGTTGCCCCGGCATCGAGTCTTAGAACCATTTTTTGTTTTTTCTTCCAGCGTGGTTTCGCACCATTTTCTAACTGCTGGCTGCATTGAGGGTCTTGGGACTCCTGTGAGGTCGTTTTGTCCCAATGGCCAGTGGGTTCAAAAAATGTGTACAGTGCGCAAAGAACATGTCCCTCACCGATTCACACGACTGCTGCCTCTGGTGTCTAGGTGCAGTCCATGACCCAGAGGTCTGCGCCCTGTGCAAAAAGATGTCCGTGAAGGCCATCCAAAGCTATCGGCAGAAGCAAGATGACATCTTCCACAGGACAGATTCTGCCCTGGTATCCCCCGGTAGCCTCACAAGACCTTGCACAGATCCTCAGAGTCACATAAAGCCCCCGCCCACTGGGACTTCGACCTCGAGGACTCCCTGGGCCACCAGGATGATCCTCGATAGCCCCAAGCCTCGAGCCAATCCTCAGCGAGGGCCTCGATCCCGCTCCCAGTCCTTGGGAGTGATATCCTCCCTGGCAAGCACTTGTGTCTCTGGCCAAGCAGCCACCGTAGGTCCCAGAGAACCTGACCCAGGCCCTGCACCCCAGGCGCCATCAGTCTTTGAGTCCAAGGAGGAGGCTTCCCCGGAGATGTGTAAGCACTGCGACCTCCCGTTGGACCCGTTTCCCCCAATGTCGCAGGGCAAGTCCCCACCCAAGAACACATTGTTCCTCGAGTTTGTTCAAGACATGGCGAAAGCCTTGTCTCTCACCACGGAGTCGGAGGAGGATCCTTGCATGGAGGAGCTTGAAATCCTTCAGTATGAGACTCCACGTATGGAGGCCTTGATGTCCCCGTCCCGCCATCCTTGGGCGGCTCCTCCTTCAAATGTGGGAGACATCTGTGCCAATAGTTAGCTGACATCTCAACACCATATACCAGGTCCAGCGGGGCCCCGGCTTCTGGAAAGTGTAACTCCCACACACCTCTACGGTGGTAGAGTCGACCATGCGCCAGCAGAAGAGCCCAAAGACTCGCTCCTCCGTACCCCCGGGCAGGGAGACCCACACCCTCGGACGCAAATGCTACCAGGGCTCAATGCTGGGTTGCCAAATCCAAACCTATGAGCTGTATATCAGCATGTATCTCCGAGATCTGGTAAAAGAACTCGCAGGTTTCTCGATGGGTCTCGGTGGAGATCACCTCCAGCAATTCCAAACCCTCATGAAATTCATCAGGGAGTGCTCGAAGTACATGTCTCGGGCTGCCTACGACGGCTTTGAGTCCAATGCGAGGGTGGCCACTGCAGGCATCAGTGCCCGATGCCAGGCCTGGCTCCAGGCATCAGATCTCGAGCAGTGGGTCCAAGAGAAACTCCTCAATGTCCCCTGCCTCAGCGAATACCTCTTTAAACCAATGGAGGAAGAGGCGGTGGAGATTGAGACCGAGTTTCTCACGAGAACTCGGTTCTCCAGGAAGACCTCCACCCTCCCGAAGAAGAAACCATCGAGGAAGAGGTCCCCTTTTTATAGAAAGGGCCAGCTTTTATCGAGGCTATCCCCAATACCAGGACTCCCAGACCCCGCAACAGGGTCACTAGGGCAAGGGTGCGGGCCAACGCCAATTCAAGCTTAAGGGCTCCAAGCTCAAGACCCTGGGCTCTGTCCAGGCTGGGTCAGGGTTTTGACTCACTGAGCATAGCCTCTCCTCCCATGGGGGAGCAACTGCCAACAGGGGGGCATCTGATTCATTTTGCCAATCGGTGGCCTGCTAAAACCACTGACATCTGGACCCTCCAGGTGGTCAAAGAGGACTACCTCCTTCACCTGAGCCAGACGCCCCCACCCCCTTTCTTTCCAGGAGAGCCCCCTTGGACTCCCCTGCACTAGGCCCTGCTAGTGCAGGAACTCACAGGCCTCATCAGGGACAGAACTCTGGAGTCAGTATCCCACCACCTGAAGGGCAAGGGCTTCTACTTCCAATACATTTTGGTCACAAAAAGAACAGGGGGCTTTAGGCCCATTTTGGACATGAAACCTGAACAAGTTCCTGGTGTGGGAGAAGTTTAAGATGCTCTCCCTTGGAACATTGCTGCCCTACCTCCAGCAGGGAGATTGGCTGTGCTTCTTGGACCTAAAGGATGTTTACACCCACATCCTTATTCATCCCAGTCACAGGCAGTACTTAAGGTTTTGGTCGGAGGCGACCACTACCAGTACAGGGTATTACCCTTCGGCCTGTCCTCCACACCAATAGTCTTCACGAAATGCCTGGCAGTGGTGGCCACCTGCCTTCGTCTCCAAGGGGCCTTCGTCTTCCCATATCTGGATGATTGGCTTGTAAAGGGGGACACTGCAACCGAGGTGCAACAGGTCACGGCCCGCACCATCAAGGTCCTGCAGCATCTGGGGTTCGTGATAAAGCACTCCAAGTCTCACCTCGCTCCAGCGCAGGACTTGGAGTTCATAGGAGCTCGACGACATTTTTCAGGCCAGGGCCTTTCTTCCCTTGGACAGGGCAGGTCACCTCAGGGCTCTGGCCACTGAGGTGCAACGCCACCACACAGTGTCAGCATGATCCATGCTCCACCTACTGGGCCACATGGCGTCCACAGTTTATATGGTTCCAAATGCCCACCTTCACATGTCGGCGGCTCAGTGGTGCCTCTACTCACAGTGGACACAAACCACAGGCAGGCTCCAGGACAAGGTCTTAGTGTCCTGTCAGCTAACGGAGTCACTCGACTGGTGGCAGGACATACAGCACCTGCAGGAGGGCATGCCCTTCCAGTCCCCAAATTCCCTAAGGGTCCTCACCACGGACACCTCCCTACTGGACTGGAGTGCCCACTGTGAGGAACTATGCACGCTGGACAACTGGTCCCTAGCGGACAGCCAGCAGCAGATCAAACTGCTGGAGCTCAGAGACATTTTTCTGGCGATCAAGGCCTTCCACCACTGCCTGTGGAACCAGTTGGTGCTAGTCCAAACGGACAACCAGGTTGTGATGTTCTACCTGAACAAGCAGGGGGGCACAGGGTCTCATTGCCTCTGCCAAGAGGCAGTAGCCCTCTGCTTGTACGCAGTTATTTATTTATTTTACTAGGCTTATATTCTGCTTTTCACCATTTCAAAGCGGTTTACATTGAATAGAAGCAATTTTTTACATGGAGCAGATACAAATTTTAGATACAAAGAACAGGATACTATTGATTATTAACTATGTTATTATGCATAACAGATAACTTCCTAATTGTATAATATACATAATATGTATATTAGCCAACTATTTTCGATCATCGAACTATATACAATTAAATAGTTATACCTATCAGTATGTTCTTTAACTATTTAAGATATAGATTCTATTATGCATGTGTCTGTGACATTGTTGTCATGTCAGTGGGTAGGTTAGGTGGTGGGTCCAGAGTGGTCAGAAAATAGGTAGGTTTTCAAGTGTTAAGGTCAGTGTTGTTTCTTAGGGTGTCAGGTAAAACGTTCCAGAGGGATAGTGCAGAGAGTTCATATGCTCTTTGGCAAGTATGTTGATTCAGTTTTGTTTTAGATTGTGGTATTTTGAGCTTGTTGGATGTGGCAGATCTTCGTGGTCTGTTTGTGGTGAACTTCTGGTCAGGGATCGGTCAGGGAATGCTCCTCAAGGCAGTATACCTTTCGGGCCAAGACAATGCCCTAGTAGACAGGCTAAGCAGGGTCCTCCAGCCGCATGAATGGCCCTGGACCTAGGGTGGCACAGCAGCTCTTCCGATTCTGGGGAACCCCAAGTCTGAACCTCTTCATCAGCCCAACCAATGCTCATCTGCCCTACCTGCTGTCTCCAGCCACATCTGTCCAGGGTAGCGATGGACTCCTTCCTCATCTTGTGGTCGGAGGGCCTACTGTACGCCTTCCCTCTCACGCCACTGATCGCCCAAACCCTCTTCAAAGTCCAGCGGGACAAGGCTTCCATGATCATGGTGGCCCAGGCAGCCTTGGTTTCAACTGTTGCTCCACCTTTCCACCGAGCTCCCATTCTCTCACACCACACTGCCGATCGGACATCGGGGGAGGAAGCGGGAGCTGCTCGCCCCTCCCGCTCCCCCCACCAAGGCCCAATCGGGGCGCAACAGGCAGCAGATAAAAGCAGGAACCGGCAGGACCCAGTCTCTCTCACACCATGCTGCCGATTGGACATCGGGGAAGGAAGCGGGAGCTGCTCGCCCCTCCTGCTCCCCCCACCAAGGTCCAATCGGGACGCAATAGGCAGCAGATAAAAGCAGGAACCGGTAGGACTCAGTCTCTCTGACACCACACTGCCGATTGGACATCGGGGGAGGAAGCGGGAGTTGCTCGCCCCTCCCGCTCCCTCCACCAAGGCCCAATCAGGGCGCAGCAGGCGGCATTTAAATGACCGGAACCGGCAGGCATGGCCGTGCCTGGCGTGCCTGTGTCTAAGGTCCACGCCAAAGGGCCCTTCGGCGTGGTCCTTAGGCGGGGCACGGTGGCAGGGCTGGTTTTCGCCCTTGCAGACGTATTCCAATGTAAAGGAAAAAGAAAAAGGATCCAATTCAGCCGCCATGACCCCAACGAAGCATGAGTGCTCATGGTCACTCTGCGTCCACCGACTTAGTCTCCACATCACCATGTAAGCATACTCCATATGTATCCCTGATGTAATGTATTGTACGCCATGATGCCCAGCCCACCTGTAATGTAACCCTGATGTGTTGTAATGTACTCTTGGTGTAATTGTAATGTATGTACTTATTTATACTGTGTGTGTAGTAAATGCGCAGTAGTACTAGTAGTAGTAATGGGAGATAGCCAATCTGGCTTACTCTGTGTGTATTTCTGTTGTCGTGATTAGATTGTAAGCTCTGATGAGCAGGGACTGTCACTCTCTACAGTATATGTCTGTACAGTGCTGCGTATGATGTAGCGCTTTATAAATGTTTAATAGTAGTAGTAGTAGTAGTCCCTCTGGGGAACACCCCGGAGCTTCCTCCACCCCAGAGGAGACTCTCCTTCATCCCAACCTGGGGTCCCTGGCGTTAACAGCATGGCTTCTGAACAGGTAGCCTTAGCTTTCTTCAACCTCCCAAGGGAAGTGGAGGAAGTCCTCCTGGCCTCTCGTAAGAACTCCATGAGACAGGCCTATGTTTTCAAGTGGCACAGATTCTCGGTGTGGTGTGTAGAGAATGGGTCGACCCGTTCTCCTGCCAAGTGTACACAGTGCTGCAATACTTGCTCCACCTCTCGCAAACTGGACTCACGTCCAACTCCGTCAGAGTACACCTGAGCGCGCTCTCAGCCAACCATCATTCCATAGAAGGCAAATCTTTCTGCTCAGCTCCTCATTACCCAGTTCATACGGGGCCTTCTACTCTCAGTCTCCTATCCACCTATCGCCCTTTGAACCTCTGGCTACCTGATATTTGTGTTACCTTTCCTGAAAGGTCATTTTCCTGGTGGCACTCACCTCTGCCTGCCAAGTCAGCAAGCTTCAGGCCTTGGTGGCCAAGCCACCCTACACCAGGTTCTAAAAAAACAGGGCTGTGCTTCACACCACCCTAAATTTCTTGTGTAGGTGGTATCCGCGTTCCACCTCAACCAAGAGGTGGTGCTCCCCACCTTCTTTCCACGGCTCCATGCTGACAAGGCGGCAGCCGTTCTCCATTCTCTAGATAGTAAGAGGGCCCTGACTTTCTACCTGCAGCATATGCAGGGCCACACGTTTTTCCAAGTGGACCCTGTCCACCTGAGTGGCAGACTGCATTGCCTTCGCCCATGACCACCTTTAAAGCATTAAATAACACTGCCCCAGCTACCCTAAATAAACTACTTACTAAAGACACTCCCCAACCCACACATAGAAGAGGCAATGCCAATAAAATAAGGATTCCAAAAGAATTCACAAAGACCAAAAAAACAACCAATAAAAAAGCATTCTCCCATGCAGCCCCTATACTCTGGAACTCACTACCTGATGAAATCAGAGCCTTAACCGACCTTAAAGACCTACGCAAAACCTTAAAAACTTACCTCTTTATCTCCCACTACGGTCCACTGGCAAATTCCCAACACCAAAATGAAAAGGGATAACTATATAACACATTGAACCTAACACCGCAATGTCTCATGATATTATGACCATTTACACTGTCTACGATGATTATACATATCTACCTTTACTGTTGAACTCACTTTTCTAACTGTACATAGTTAATTGTACATAGTTCTCCAAAGTTTAAAAGTTCAATTGTTAATGTACATAATTTATGCAATGTTCAATGTAAAAACAGAAACGTTATCCTGTTTCCTTGACTGTTGTATGTAAACTGCACCCGATCACTGGAAGGTTGCGGTATATAAAAGCTTGTTAAATAAAATAAATGACCAGGCTGGGCTCTCATTGGAGTGCCATGTCACAGCACACAATGTCAGGGCTATGGCAACCTCGGTTGCAAGCCTGCGCTCTGTCTCTATGGCAGATATCTGACAGGCTGCCACCTGGTCCTCAGTTCACATCTTTGCGGTTCACTACTGCCTGGAAAGGGAGTCCCAATGGGACAGTACCTTCAGCCAGGTCATACTCTGTAATCTGTTTGGGGTTTAGGCAACTCCTACCCTCCGACCCTTCTTGTTCAGGCTACTGGAGTGATGGTTTTCCCTGGACACTTGGGGTCTTTAGAGTCTTTCCTCAGACTCGCTTATGGCTGGGCCATGTTTTTGTACAGGATATCGGTAGTCTGTAGTTAGGGAATCCCATATGTGAGTACTGACTTCCTGCTTGTTCTTGGAGAAACCATAGTTACTCACCTGTAACAAGTGTTCTCCAGGGACAGCAGGAATCAGTCCTCACAACCTCGCAACTCCTCCCCTTGGGCATTTTCTTTTGTCGGCTCTAGCTATGTCATCTGACTGAGTAAGATGGCTTCCGTAGGCAGGAAGGGGACCATGCATTCTTGGTGGCATCTCCCAAAGGCTTTTGAAAAGCTGGGGAGATGCTGCCACAGGGGCTCCATCGACACCAACATCACCCATATGTGAGGGCTGATTCCCGCTGTCCCTGGAGAACACCTGTTACAGGTGAGTAACTATGTTTTCTATTTGCCACTGCACACTGAGTGGAGGGTTTCAACATATGTATTTAGCTAGGCTTATATATTGCTTTTTCTACAAGTCAAAGTGGTGTACATTCAGGGCTCACAATATATGTTTTTGTACCTGAGGCAATAGAGGGTTAAGTGGCTTGTCCAAAGCCACAAGCAGCACCTGTAGGACTAGAAACCCCAGTCCTTCTTGCTCAAGGTTGCTGTTCTCTAGTGGGATTTGAATCCCTGGCCCTCTGGCTTGAGGTAACTTGCCCCAACCACTAGGCCACTCCTCCCTTCATGATGATGGCTAAAACCTTTTCCTGGGTGGTGGTTCCTAATGTGGAACCTTGCATTGTGTAACTGTAGTTTGGGTTGTTCTTTCCTAGGTGCATAACTTTGCACTTGTCCACATTAAATTTCATCTGCTATTTGGATGTCCAGTTTATCAAGGTCCTCTAGCAATTTCTCATAATCCTCTTGTGTTTTAACAACTTGGAATAATTTTGTGTCATCTGCAGATTTGATCACCTCTCTCGTTATTTGCATTTCCAGGTCATTTATGAATATGTTAAAAACCAGCAGACCCAGCACAGATCCCTGGGGTATTCCACTATTTTACCTTTCTCCATTCAGAAAATTGGCCATTTAGCCCTACTCTCTGCTTTCTGTCTTTTAACCAGTTTGTGATTCACAATAGTACACTGTCTCTTATCCCATGACTTTTTAATTTCACCAAGAATCTCTCATGAGGGACCTTGTCAAAGGCTTTCTGAAAATCCAGTTAGGGTTTGTGCATACTATGACATTTAGGTCTGCCTTTTTGAGTGGGAGGAAGGGAGATAATAAACGTTTCCAGAACTTCCCAGAATCCAACAAATTAAAGGTGAAGTATTTATTATTTTTCCAAAGTCAGTGTTTTACATTCTTTGCTGTGCATACTTGAGATTACTTACAAACCAATGTGACAGACAGTGGGACGGCATGAAGTAAAGTGCCATCAAACAAAATCCCCCTAGAGAATCCATGATCCCCTCTTCCCCCCATTTCAGTTCCAAGAAGGTGGTGGGGAGGTTACTGGAGAGTTGGTGAAGGGGGGGGGGGGGGGTGTATGTGCTCTGGCGCACATTCCCCGACAAGATGCGTACACTGAGGTATTTTTGCTTTCTGCTTTGTAGGAGGAAATGTGGTAGAGCCGATATTATTGCATTTCTTCAGATTGCTTCCTTGTGGCCCCCTGTCACCTTAGGAGCAGCTATCCTTAGAACACTGGTGCGCACACACACCTCCTCGAGATCAGATTGTTTTGGGAAGTGTCATCTGCGATCACCTGTAGCATCTCTGTGGCACTCATCCCTGTAGCTGTTGTTAGTAGTGTAACTGAGAAATACAAAGAAGTCTACAGTGAAGTGAGGAAATTGTGAGGGTCCTATTCAGACCTGCTGCAGGAAATATTTCACATTGACACTGCAAATATGGGGGTTTTTGTTTTTTTAAGTTGGAATGCTTTCTCTGACTTTCTCCTAGCTATTTCTCCCCGCGACAGCTGAAACAGTAAAATGAAAAACTGCACTGAATATAGATTGGTATCATTTAGACGGAGGAGTGTATGCATCAGGGTGAATGTGTGCGCGCACATGTCGGGGTGTATATTGTTTAGACTGGAGAAAGGCAGGAGAGAGGGCAAAGTCCTTGCTTAGGAACTCGCTGAGGTTCCAGTGGTGCTTCTCAGCCTATGTACAATACTTACCAGCTCTGAAAGGAAATACCTTTTTTATCAGAATTTTGCATTTCCCAAGGCCAGATGAAACTCTTGTCTGTTTTAGGACTGGGTTTATCTCCAGTCATCATCAGTGCTGTTCTGCAGAAGTTCACTTGCAGGAGGTGGGGTAGTGGAGGGAGAGGAGGAGGAGGAGTAGAAGAGCCTAACAGACAGAGCTGCAGTGTTACAAGCTGCAAAGGCTTTCTACCTGACCAGTAGCTGCTAACTGAAGAGTGTTTTATCCCAGCGCTATTAATAACAAAGATTCTCTGGGTCTGAGCTATAAGGGTGTATGACTGATAGCTAGGAAGCATCTCAGTATAAGTGCCTGGGGTAAAAAATACTTCACACTAAATTAAGAAGCAGTCCTGACCTCCTGCAGATTTAAGCATCCATTAGCTTTATAGAGGTCTTGTTTTTGCTTTTCTGCCTTTACATTTTTGTAAAACTATTTTTTGAAGCAGGTTAGCACTGTGCTGCCTTTTGTACTTTCTGTTCATCCTTCTCCCTCCAGCAGTGTAGAAATATTCCCCCTCCCCCTTAGTGCATGCGAAAGACAGGCACTGTTGTGTCTTATATCATCTTCCTCCCTGGTTTCCTGTGCGCTTATCTGGCCAAGGAGGGGAAGAGGGTGAGAGATCCAAGGTGGAAGAATAGAAAGCCAGACTCGGGAAGGAGTGATATCCTGTAAGCAGTCCTGCAATCATAGCTGGCAGCTGGGATATAGCCTTCAGGGAGAATTTATAAAATGCTTTCACACATAAAACAATATTTTATGCGTGTAATTAGGGCCTTACAAAACTAGGTCATGCTTAAACTGTGCCCCAAACAGGCCAGTGTGTACTTACATAGTAGGCATGCACAGGGAAGGAGCAGAGACGTCGCAGCCACCTGGGGCAGCAGCTTCTGGAGGGCAGCAAAGAGCAGGGCATTCAAAGCTAAACAACAGATGCCGACAACCAGAGGGGCATAAGATGTACCTAGGGCGTCAACACCTTGAACCAACTCTGGGGCCAGCCTGGGGAGGAGTCGTAATTTACGCATGTATTTTATGAACTAGGTCCATATGCGTATAAAGTGCACACACTCGAGCAGGTGCAATGTCTGCGCCTGCAACACAGGTGTGAATTTGGCAGGATTTGGACTAGTATTTTATCAAGTCACATAGGCGCCTTCCTGCCCTTTTACTCTTGGTACTCTATTATAAAATGGCCCCCTAAATGTAGATAGCAGTAGCTGGTACGTTGTATGGGTCAGTTAACATTTTCTGACACTGGTTATTGTCAGGGCTGGCTTAACCATTAGGCAGACTAGTGGTCACTTAGGGACAGCAGAGAGCAGCTGCAGTTAAAGTAAACAAATAAGTTCTTCCAGTCCCACAAACTGAATGAGCTGACAGCCCATACTTGTACCCAGAGGGAGGTTGTGCATTTAAAATAGCCCATGTATCAAGGTAAATAACTATATCATTTGGAAATTACCCTCATTAAGGATAATTTTATAAGAGGCCAGCAACATGTGAAGGCCACAAAGGCGCCTATGTGTCTTTATAAAATACTGCACACTTCTGGCAGAAATCATGGCTAGACTGAAGCCATGGACAATTACAGCTACTTGGGAGAAGGCATAAACGTTAACACAGAACAGACTGCCCTCATATTTTGTTAGAAAACCCATGCATAAGTTGTGACTCCTCCCTCACTCTGCCCAAATTCCTTCCCGTGAATTTGCCTACTCTACAGTAATGTTAAGAACATTATAAGAACCATACTGGGTCAGACCAAGGTCCATCAAGTGCAATATCCTGTTTCCAACAATGGCCAATCCAGATCACAAGTACCTGGTAGGTTCCCAGAAAGGTACAAAGGTTCCACGATGCTTGTCCTGGTTAAGAAGTGGATTTCCCAGGTCCTCTTTAATAATGGTTTATGGGCTTTTCCTCCAGGAACGTGTTCAAATCTTTTTTAAACCCAGCTACACTAATGGCTTTTATTACATCTTCTGATGTACCTAGGTACGCCCTAGGTACATCTTCTGATAACAAAATCCAGAGTTTGATTACTCATTGAGTGAAAAAATATTTTCTGTTACCAGTCTTTAATGGATTACTTTGTAGCTTCATTGCATGTCCCCTAGTCTTTCTACTTTTTGAAGGAGTAAACAACCGGCCTACGTTTACCTGTTCCACACCATTTATTAATTTATAGACCTCTATCATATCTCTCCTCAGCCACCTCTTTTCCAAGCTGAAGAGTTTTAAACTTTTAAGCCTTTTCTCATAGGGTTATCCTTCCATCCCCTTTACCATTTTGGTGGCTTTTTTCTGTACCTTTTCTAATTCTCCAATATCCTTTTTAAGATATGGCAACCAGAATTGCACACAATATTCAAGGTGTGGTCGCACCATGGAACGATACAGTGGCATTATAATATCCTTGGATTTATTCTCCATTCCTTTCCTTATGATTCCTAGCATTCTATTTGCTTTCTTGGCTGCCCCTGCACACTGGGTGGAGGGTTTTAATGTATTATCCACGATGACGCCTAAATCCTTTTCCTGGGTGGCAGTTCTTAATGTGGAACCTCTCATTGTGTAACTGTAATTTGGGTTAGTCTTCTCTCGGTTCATAACTTTATAGACGCCTATTTGCATTGTGTAACACTATGCATGAGGTAATTTTAGAAGAGGTCTTTTAGGTATGCATACTGCTATATATCTGTGAAAACTCCTTTCTGAACTAACCTCCACTAGGGGGCGGTAATGTGTGTGACACCTGTTTTTATAAACTAGGCTCCAGAAGCAGCCCTAGTACCACAGACATCCAAATGCCCAGATTTAGGCATGCACTCTACATGAATATTTTATAAAATTCACACGCACATCACAGCTCCACCCCAGCTCTTCTCAGACTAGGATTCTGGGAAGGCCAATGCTTGAGGCTCATATAAGTATGCATGAGCTTGTCAGTGCACATATACTGTACGTCAAGAAAATTCTATCAGCTGTTTTTCCGCATGTAAAATATGCTTTCCAGAATTGCTCCTGTAATGTGTATACCATATGTATGAAACAGAGTTGAATATTACAGATTTTTACAGGATCGTTTTAGGAGGGGCGGTGGGGTGATCATGATGAGCTTCATTATTAATCTCAAGTAGGGGGTTTGGGGCTGAAAGTTCATTGGGGAGTGGGAGCCCTGCTTGATGTGTTACTGTGCTGGTATACAACGCGTCATTCAGAATCCCTAGGCAGAGATCTCGCGCTCTCACTTCTGCAGAGAATTCTTGTTGCACTGCTCCACACAGGGGAATTGCGAGAGCTTGTGTTTTTCTTATTTTTAGAAGAAAAATTTCCACCAGGTGCACTTTTATCTGCTATATTTAAATGCAGTTTGTGAAACGTCTTTTCAGATTGTTAGTTTCTATGACTTTTTTCCCGTGTTCACAGTAACGGAACAGAAGTTGCTTTGCAGAACTTGGAAGATTCTGGTTCATTTCTCATGTTTGCTTTTGGGCCTCACCGGATATTTCGGGCTGCTGTCATGGTGCTGTATGGGGGCGAGGGGGCTCTCTCTCCAGCTTTAACAGTTCCGCCCTAGCTGACAGAAAGGCAAAGAAACTTGAGGTTTGCTGACCATGGGGACAAAATGAGATCCAATTTTTTAGACTTCCTTTCAGAGACTTCCACTGCTGATCATCAGAGATTGCTCACAGAGTGCTCTGGATGTTAATGGCTTCTCTTCTTTTTTTTTTTTCCCCCTAAAGGAAAGAATACGTATTAATACACTTTTTCGTTTCCCACTTTCCTGATTCCCTACTTGATGTCTGCTGTCTATGCCTATCGTGGCATGTATCGGATAGAGACAGTCATGAGGGGAGTAATTTTTTATCAGCCTATTTTTGTGTGTAAAATAGTTTATTTCATTTATTAAATTTCTAAGCTGCTTGTCCTTCTAAATCTAGATACAGTAAACATACATAATTAAATCATATTCAAATATTGAAATCTCTTAAACAAATATGCCTTCAATCCCTTCCGAAACACAAGAAAATCTTTCTGTTGTCACAAACGTAATGGCAGCATGTGCCACATTTTGTGGTCCTGCTGTTGAGAAATAAATGACTACACAGTATAATTGTCCAGCATATACAGCCAGGAATGCAGTTTACAATAAAACAAATTTCAAATAATGCATATTTGTTAAGGATCACCTGAGAAAACCTAGTCTGTCTGTGGCCCGTGAGGACTCCACACATGCAGCCCTGGTATACTGGGATAAAAGTACTCCGGACACATAGCAGCTACTTTCACATGATATATGCATAGGCATCCCTGGACATGGAGTTGTAGAGTACGTACGTATCCGCACTAACTTAGGAGGATCTTTTACTCCTGCCTCGGAGCAGGTCTAGATGTCTGCATCTATTTTCTGATGGGAAAGTTTGATAGCAGTATTTTTTATTTTATTTATTTACAGTCTCTTTTATACCGCACTATTCAACATCAGTGCGGTTTACATGAAAGAGAATGACTAGCACAGTGCAACAAGCTGATCTGTGTTTACAAAGAACAGGTACTAAAACTTGGATAAAACTGGGGTAACTATTTACATCTAGGCGGCACGTCATGTCATGTCAAAAGTAATCGTAGTCATGGATGGCTTGCAGGTATGTTGCTGTGGCTGTACTAGATGGGGGAGGGGCCTATTGGAGCGCTGTCTTCCAGGTAGTATTTGAGGAAGAGGTGGTGCTTCAATGCCTTCCTAAACTGGGTTAGGTCAGGGATTATATAAATGTATATGAGGGGTATACGAGTTCAGTTCTCGAGGGTCATTTTCTGGGGGATCAGGGGGAGGGAGGTAATTTTGTAATGACTCTTATGTGCATATGTTGTCTTTTTAAAATAAAAATCAATAAGTCTCATCGTGAATATCACCAAATGCAAAGTACAAAAAAAAACCCATTCAAGCACATACAAAATGAATTGTCTGGTAAAGCCAACCACTGTACAGTTTGTTATAAATCTTTAAATTTTGAAGAGACATCAAAACAATGGCATTATCGTAGCCACTTTTACAAACTTAGAAGATACATATCTCTTAATTTGCCTCTGTTCTTTTTGGAAAACAAGCTTCTTTGTAGGAAAGGACCTAATCACAGAGGGCTCCTTTTACTAAAACCCACAAAGGATTTGCAAGCAGCATGCCGAATAAGCATGCACTCATTGCAAAGCCCCCTTATTAGCTGTCAGGGGCATGAGCAGTATGGATCACTTGGACATGCCCCCCATAGAGAAGTCATTAGATAAACCCACATTAAGAGCCACATTGCTGTTGAGCACATGGCAATTGCCCTGGCACTAGGTTAATGGACTCTCCATGACCACTGCCTATCCGATCCTGCAATTGACAATTAATATGTGACATCGTGCATTAGTATTCCTGACTGCCAGTTGCCATGTGTTAAAATGCACATTAACTGGCTAACGGGCTTTAGTAAAAACAGCCCAAAATTGTAGTCTTATATCTGATGGCAGGACTGTGTTAGCTGAATACTTAGTTTAGATGTTAATTGCAGGTGTTAGTTCTCATTGCTCAGCAGACATCATGATGACCCAGGCGACTTGACATCAATATTTTGGTGGATTCCATGTAAGGCGTCAACCTGCGAAGAATAACATCTTCCTCTACAAGCTGATCTCAAGCCAAACTTTCAGAAGCTGCAACAATGCGCCATTTATACAGAAAACAACATCACAGGCTCCCCACAAGCATTCAACCAAATTGTTTAAAAAGTTTTGAAACATTAATAGAATGCTGACCATTCAATATCGGTATAGAGTCCATTCAAAGAAACACTTTTTAAAAGAAAAAGACATCTTTATTTTTTGAAAATAATAATGAAAATAAATTGATATGACTGCAGTGAAATAACGATTGGGCTCAGTCTGTGATCCCGAGCTTCCAGTCACAAAAAGGTATCAGCAGCGAGCCACGAACAGCACATCCCCTTGTTTAACAATCCTGTTCTTCTGCTCATTCAGTCAGAACTGGACATGTTTTTAACAGGTTCCTCCCAAGTTTTGAACCGGAATGTTTAAAAGATATTAAGGACGTCGATAAAACGTTGACCATTCAACATCTGTACGAGTCCATTCAGAGAAATTGTATTTAAAATAAAAATCAATCTTTTGTTAATGTCGCCCCTCCCCCCTTTCCACCTTCGCCTCTGCTGCCGCCACCGAGGTGATAGTCGGACTTCATCTACAATTCCCAGCTTAAGTCATCAAAAGAATGTTGGTGCTGAACAAGGCGAGCCACCAACAGTGGATGTCTTTGTGGCTTGACAACCCTGCATGTATGCTCCTTCATTTTGGAGCTGAAAGATTCTGCTAGTTTGTCCTATATAAATTAACAGACAGGGGCATAAGAAGAAATAAGCCACCCCTGCTGTATTGCAGTAACAAGAAATTGTAATATCCATAGGCCTTCTGCCTGGCAGTATCACAGGATTATCTGTTATAACTTGTGGACGTATTTTGTACCTGATACAAATTTTTTAAAACCTGCAGGTTCACAACTCTCATTAGTGTCACTTTGAACATAGGCTGACTGCCCCTTCAATTAAATTAGAGACATGGAGCTCTGTTGAAAAATCTGAAAATGTTGTAAATACACTATTTTTTTCGTATAATCGGCTGCACCTTGGAGTCCAGAAAGGCGGCCCTGGGGCGCAGTTTGTCTGCCTTCATGGACCAGCAGTGGGCGCTGTTGTTTGGTACAACCAATTCATCAGCCCCGATCACCAGGCCCTCGATGTCGAAAATGTCCCTGGAGGTAAAGCCGATCCTCGGCTGAGGTTTCAGTTCGATTCCTACTCGACGGGACTGCGATCATCCCTGGCAAGTGTGCCGGGCACCAGCCGCAGAGCATCGGGAGCCCCAAGACATGCGGAGCAGCCCTCCTTCGAGTCCTCGACGGACTACTCCAAGTGAGAGATGGAGGATGAGGAGTCCCCCGATACCTGTCACCACCGCAATGTCCCATCAGACTCTCCTGTCTCAGAGCCTTGACTGTGGTCCCCGCTGGAGGATATGGGCTTCCTTGATTTTGTCAAGGATATGTCTAAGGCCCTGGCATTCCCTACGGAGTTGGAGGAGGATGAGTTGGAAATCCTCCAGAACGAGGCTCCTCTGAGGGAATCACTCACGGTGCCCATCCCTCCCATCCTGGAATGGCTGAGGTTCCATATGTGGGAGACAACGGCATCGGTTCCGGTGGTGAGCAAACGGCTCGACTCGATGTATCGAGTTCGCCGGAGCCTGGGCTTCCAGAAATCACAGTTGCCACATAATTTCATGGTGGTGGAGTCGGCCATGCATTGACTGAAAAGCCAGAAGACGCACTCCTTAGTGCCCCCTGGCAGGGAGTCCCGCACCTTGGGCCCCCTGGCAGGGAGTCCCGCACCTTGGGCACCCTCGGCAGAAAGTGTTACCAGACCTATCAGCTGTACCTGGACATGTATCTGAGAGACCTGGCAAAGGAACTCGCCAGGTTCTCAGCTGGTCTTTCTGAGGAACCCCTGCAGCGGTTCAAGAACCTGTCCAAGGCAGTCCATGAGTGCTCCAAGTTCATGTCTCGGGCAGCCTATGATGGGTTCAAGTCAGCGGCTCGAGTAATGGCGGTGGGCATTGGTGCACAACGCCAAGCTTGGCTACAGTCGTCCAACCTCAAGCAATAGGTTCAGGACCAATTGGTTGATGTCCCATGCCAAGGAGAGAACCTCTTTGGCAAACTCATGACCGACAAGGCTGCCGAGCTGGAGACTGAGTTCATGATGAGGACCAGGCTCTCTAAAAAGACCACTGCCTCTCCCCGACCTGATGGACTTTAGAAAAAAAACTCAAGACTCACCTATTTCAGATTCAGTACAACTTGATTTAGCCCATATGGCACAAACTGTGCCACCCAGAGAATCAAAGATGTATATATGTAAAAATGTACATATGTAAACCACTCCTCCATAACTAATGTGTGTTGTGCTTACCTTACAAATCAGTTTGTATATATTTTAAATTTTCTGTCCTGATTTGACTGTTTCCAATGTGTAATCTAATTCCGCTACTGATCGCTGGAAATAGCGGTATACAAATGTATGCTAAATAAATAAATAAGGGCTTGGGTAAAAAGTCCTTCTACCCCAGGAAAGGGGCTGCTTAAAGAAACTACCCACCTTTTCAGGCCTCCCCGACTCCCCAACAGAGTCAGCAGGCCAAGGGACATGGGCATAGCCCTCGTAAGCAGAAGGCTCCCAAACCACAGGCACTGGCTCCGGCCCAGCCTGGGCAGAGCTTTTGACTCCTTGAGCATAGCCTCTCTACCCCAAGGAGATCAGCAGCCCACAGGGGGACGTCTGGCCCACTATGCCCAGAGGTGGGCGTCCACCACCACCGATTCCTGGGCGCTAAGGGTAGTCAGGGAGGGTTACCTCCTCCACCTGATAGACACCTCCCCCTTATTTCCCGGGGAGCCCCTCAGGTCTCCCCACCACCGGGACTTCTTCTGAAGGAGTCGGCAGGTCTTCTCGAGGACAGAACAGTAGAACCGGTGCCCCACCACCTCAAGGGCAAGGGGTTCTACTCCAGGTACTTCCTCGTGCCAAAGAGGACAGGAGGCCTAAGGCCCATCCTTGACCTGTGCAACCTCAACAAATTCCTGGTGAGGCAGAAGTTCAAGATGCTCTCCCTTGGAACATTGCTGCCATACCTTCAGCAGGGAGACTGGCTATGCTCCTTAGATCTCAAGGATGCTTATACCCACATCCTTATCCACCCCAACCACAGGCAGTACCTGCAGTTCATGGTTGGGGGCAGGCACTTCCAGTACAGGGTACTCCCCTTCGGCCTAGCCTCTGCCCCAAAAGTCTTCACAAAATGCCTGGCAGTCGTGGCCGCCTTCCTCCAGCTCCAGGGGGTCTTCGTCTTTCCCTACCTGGGCGACTGGCTCATAAAGGGAGGCACAGCCTCAGAGGTGCAGCAGGCGACCACACGCACCATCCAGGTTCTTCAACACTTGGACTTTGTCATAAACTACCCCAAGTCTCACCTCCTCCTGACACAATGTCTGGAATTCATTGCGGCAAAGCTAGACACTCTCCAGTTGAAGGCTTTCTTGCCTGGGGACCGAGTCAATTGTCTCAGGTCTCTAGCTCGGGACATACAGTACCGTCCCTCTGTGCCCACTTGACTTCTTCTGCACTTTCTTGGGCACATGGCCTCCACAGTCCACATCACCCCAGACACTTGCCTCCACATAAGGGCAACACATTGGTGTCTCTGAGACCAGTGGACTCAAGCCACAGGTTGCCTCCGAGACAGAGTCTCTGTAACCTGCCAACTGGTGGACTCTCTGGTATGGAGGTAGTCTCTCCAGAATCTCGAGGTGGGCATGCCTTTTCAGACCCCGAGCCCCTCCAGGGTCCTCACCATGGACGCTTCCCTGCTAAGCTGGAAAGCCCACGGTGAGGAGCTCTGCACCCAGGGCAGTTGGTCACCAGGTGAGAGCACCCAGCAGATCAACCTCCTGGAGCTGTGGGTGATATACTTAACCCTGCGAGCGTTTTGCCACTACCTGCGTCACCAGCCAGTGCTGGTCCCAACAGACATCCAGATGGCGATGTTCTTTGTGAACAAACAGGGGGGCATGGGGTCTCATGCCCTCTGTTGGGAGGCAGTGGTCCTCTCCTCGTACGCAATCTGATAAGGTATTCTCCTGCAGGCAGGATACCTACTGGGCCAGGACAGACTGAGCAGAGTCCTCCAGTGGACCGGTGGCTGATCGGCTCTTCCAGATCTGTGAGAAACCCATGATGGACCTGTTTGCCAGCCCGGACAACTTCCAGTTGTCCCACTTCTGTTCCCGGCAGGCCCACCCCTCCAGGATGGCAGCGAACACGTTCCTCATTTCTTCATAGTAACATAGTAAATGATGGCAGATAAAGACCAGTATGGGGACGTTCTAGCAACTCCACTGACTGACCTTTTCAATGCCTTGTTGGAGTCGGGAGTGGTGCCAAAGGACTGGAGAGAGGCTCATGTGGTGCCTTTACACAAAAGCGGAAGTAAGGATGTGGTTGAAAACTACAGGCCGGTTAGTTTAACTTCGGTGGTGAGTAAATTATTGGAAACGCTGCTGAAAGAGAAAATAGTGAGGTTTCTGGAGTCCAGCGGATTACAGGATCCGAGGCAGCATGGATTCACCAGAGGCAGGTCTTGTCAGACAAATCTGATTGATTTCTTTGACTGGGTGACCAGGGAGTTGGACCGAGGGAGAGCTCTAGATGTGGTGTATTTAGATTTCAGTAAAGCCTTTGACACTGTTCCTCACAGGCGACTTATAAACAAACTGAGCACCCTAGGGATGGACCCTAAAGTTACTGCTTGGGTTAGAAATTGGTTGGGTGGGAGGCGACAAAGAGTACAAGTAAATGGAGCTCACTCTGAGGAGAAGGATGTTACCAGTGGTATGACCCAGGGATCTGTCCTTGGTCCGATTCTTTTTAACATCTTTGTTAGTGATATAGCGGAAGGGCTGTCGGGTAAGGTTTACCTCTTTGCAGATGATACCAAAATCTGCAATAGAGTAGACACCCAGGAAGGTGTAGATAACATGAGGAGGGATCTAGCTAAGCTTGAAGAATGGTCTAGAATTTGGCAGCTGGGATTTAATGTTAAAAAATGTAAGGTCATGCATTTGGGCTGCAGCAATCCAAGGGAGCAATACAGTATAGGAGGTGAAGCACTTTTGTCCACTAAAGAAGAGCGGGACCTAGGCGTGGTTGTGTCTGATGATCTTAAAGTAGCTAAACAGGTAGAAAAGGCGACGGCAAAAGCTAGAAGGATGCTTGGGTGCATACGGAGAGGAATGGCTAGCAGAAAAAAGGAGGTGATAATGCTTCTGTATAAGTCTTTGGTGCGACCTCATTTGGAGTATGGTGTGCAGTTCTGGAGACCGCACCTTCAAAAGGATGTGAACAGGATGGAGTCGGTGCAGAGGGTTGCTACTAAAATGATTAATGGGCTTCATTATAAAGCATATGAGGACAGACTTAAGGATCTTAATATGTACACCTTATAGGAAAGGCAGGATAGAGGTGATATGATTGAGATGTTTAAATACCTCCGTAGCATAAATGTTCAGGGAGAGAGCCTCTTTCAATTGAAAGCAAGTTCTGCTACGAGGGGACATGGGATGAGGGTGAAGGGAGATAGATTCAGGAGTGATATGCGGAAATATTTCTTTACAGAAAGAGTAGTGAATCCATGGAATAGTCTCCCAGTGGAGGTGGTAGAGATGAGGACAGTAACTGAATTCAAAAAAGCATGGGACCAACACAGAGGATCTCTAAAGGTAAAAAGTGGACTGTTGTAATTGTTGTTATGGAAGGACAGACTAGATAGGCCATGTGGTCTTTTTCTGTCATCATGTTTCTATGGTCCATCTAGTCTGCCCAGTATGTTGCCAAGAGTAGGTACATCTTCGTTGAAAAGCATCATGTATGCCTTCCCTCCCACGCCACTGATTGCCAAAACCTTGTTCAGGACCTTCCACGACAGGGCCTCGCTCATCCTGATAGCCCCTCGGTGGCCCAGGCAACCATGGTTCCTGCTGCTCCTCTGATTAATGGTGCAGACCCCCATCCCGTTGGGGAACTCTCTGGGACTCCTGTCTCAGGAAGGGTGCTCTCTTCTGTACCCCAACCTGAGGTCCCTGTCACTGACAGCGTAGCTGCTGAAAGGGTGATCCTAGCCCCTTTGAACCTCACGGGTGAGATAGAGGAGATCCTGCTGGCCTCTCTCAAGGCCTCTATTAGGAAAGCTTATGCTCTCAAATGGTGCAGGTTTTCATTCTGGTATGCCGAGCACGGGACTGACCCGTTTTCCTGCCCGGTGGAACTGGTATTACAATACCTTCTCCACCTCTCGCAGTCCGGGCTTAAGTCTAACTCCTTCCAGGTGCACCTCAGTGCCTTGGCGGTGCACCAGCACCTGGTGGATCGCAAGCCCCTCTCAGTCCAGCCGTTGGTGACCTGCTTTCTTAGGGGTCTGCTCTTATCGAAGCCCCCGGTTCTCCCTCTGGCAACCGAATGGGACCTTAACGTGGTATTGGGGCAGTTCACTTGCCCACTCTTTGAGCCTCTGGCTACTTGCCACCTATGATACCTCTCATGGAAGGTGGCATTCCTGGTTGCATTCACCTCCGCTCGCAGAGTTAGCAAGCTTCAGGCCTTAGTGGCAGAGGCGCCTTATACCAGGTTCTAAACGGAACAGAGTGGTGCTCTGCACACATCCTAAATTTCTTCCGAAGGTGATATCGTCCTTCCATCTCAACCAGGAAGTGGTACTTCCTACCTTCTTTCCGAGACCTCACTCCAGTAGAGCGGAGACAGTCCTTCACACCTTGGACTGTAAGAGGGCTTTATCCTTCTATATCCAATGCACTCAGGGCCACCGCAAAGCTTCTCAGCTTTTCATCTCCTATGACCCCAGTATACTGGGAAGGCGGTGACCAAGCGTACGCTGTTCACTTGGGTGGCGGACTGTATCGCCCTTGCCTATGAGCAGGCGCAGATCCCACTGGAAGGCCGTGCCATGGCGCATCATGTCAGGGCCATGGAGGCCTTGGTGGCAAACGTGCGCTGTCCCTATGGTGGACATCTGCCGGGCCACCACCTGGTCTTCAGTCCATACCTTCGCAGCTCATTACTGCCTGAAAAGAGAGTCCCAACGAGACAGTGCCTTCAGCCAGGCTGTGCTCCGTAATCTTTTCGGGATTTAGCAACTCTTACCCTCCGACCCTTCTGTGTTCAGGCTACTGGAGTGCTGGTTTTCATCAGACACAGGGGTCCTACTGTGGTCTATGGAATGGACTAAATTGCTGCTGCTCACGGCTCCCCGTGAGGGAGCCTATGTTTTTTCACTATGGGCTTTCGGTAGCCTGTAGCTGGGGAGTCCCATATGTGAGGACTGACTTCCTGCTTGTTCCTGGAGAAAGCGTAGTTACTCACCTGTAACAGGTGTTCTCCGGGGACAGCAGGAATCAGTCCTCACAACCCTCCCTCCTCCCCTTGGAGTTGCTCCTGTACCATCTTTTATTTTGCTGTCTTTTAGTTATGTCATCTGACTGAACAAGATGGCACCCTTGGGCGGGAATGGGACCACGCATGCGTAGTAGCATCTCCCAAAGGCTTTCTTTGAAAGCTGGGGGGATACTTCCATGAAGGCTCTGTCGGTGACGACGTCACCCATATGTGAGGACTGATTCTTGCTGTCCCCGCAGAACACCTTTTAAAGGTGAGTAACTACGCTGTATCAGTGCACGTTTCACTGTTAAAAAATTTAACATCTTATTTATCCAGTCCTTATTTAGAGCCTCTGATAGATTCATGTTTATTTCATTTTCAACATCGTTGGTAGGATCCTCTGGTAATCTTTGATAAAAGGTTACATCAGCAAATTGATGTTCCGCTTCACTTACATATTGACCACTATTGAGCCACCTTTGTCTCCAGATTTCACAATAATATCTTGTATACTTTTTAAAGACTGAAGGGCCCATCTGCCAGAAATGGATAAATTAGATCCTCTTATCTGAAATGGCATCAAATCTTTAATCACCATTTCTTGAAATACTACAATATAAGGATCTGTAGCTCCAGGTGTTACCCAGTAACAGAGTATGAAAGAGATCAGGATTATCAATAATAGGAGTAATAGGGACAGGCTGTTGTGCAAAAAGGTTTGTTGTAAAAAATACAACATATGGCAGTTCTTGTGGTGAACATATCTTTGAGCAATAAGAACTAAGTATGTATGCATGTATTTAACGCAACATCAAATTCTGCTTGGCGTGGTGTACAACAAAGTGAAAAGCAATCACAGTACAATCATCATAAGTAATAGTGACCCTCCCAGCCTAACAGCCAACAAACTGTAAACTACAGTCATACAGAAATCTCAATCTTCTATCCCACTCCCAAATGCCTGCCTAAACAAGAGTTTTCAACGCTTTACGGAACAACTTGAGGTCATTAATAAATCTCAAGTCTCTCAGAAGGGCGTGCCATAGTGTGGGTGTTGTACCCAAAAGGCCTTTCTACAGAGTTTCGCTTTCCTCGTCATTCTAATAGAGAGCACCACCAACAGCCTGGTCAGAGCATACAGTTGGGAGCATAAAGCACCAATTTTGAATTGTAATACTCTGGCGCCGTATTATGCAATACCTTAAAAGTTTGCAACAGGACTTCAAAAATTATCCGAAATTTCACTGGCAGCCATTGAAGCTGAATTAAGGTCCAGCTAACACAGTGCCGCCATGAGATATAGAAACGGTTTTGTGCTTATACATGGTGCCCTTTCTTCAAAAAGATGTGTTTTCAAAAAAAGAACAGAGGCAGATGATGAGATATGCATCTTTTAAGTTTACAAATGAAGCTATTATGATGCCATTGTGTTGATGCCTCTAAAACTTAAACATCTACATAATATATAATTACCAGTTATCCCTGATTTTTGGGGATTGTCCCCAATTCCATGGACTATTACCACATCCTGTCCCCGATTTCAGTGGGAACAGAGGCACTTTGCTTGTCCTGCATACTCCTTTAATGCAGTTTTCTTGATCCTGTTAGGAGAAGATATACAATTAACTTCTTTTCTGAAAAAAGAGGAGGAATTTAAGAAATATAGAGAATATTTATATGTATAAAATAAAGTTCAAGCATATATGTATCTATATGCACTTATAACTCAAGAAGGGCTGCTATTTTTTTAAAACTTTTGAAAAGACTGAATGTGGAGAAATGATGCCAAAGGAGGGAGGACCACTACCTCTCCCAGCCCTGCCTAGGTGTCCCAGATTTGGTCTCCAAAAATCTGGTAACCTTAACCTACTATGCAGTGGTGGGTTTTAATTGACAATTAGTTTTGTATGTGTTGAATTTATTTTCTGTGCTTGTCTTTTTAAAATAGGTATCACTTATATGCATATGTTATACCTGTTAAGTGGCCTGTTGTAAATTGACCCTTCTCAAGGTCAAAGGCCTAGTGGATTTGTAGTATCTTGCCAAGCAGAGATGCTTTCTATGTTAGGGGCCACTTCTATGATGGGCATCACAGCTTGTGAACACACAGACCCATCAGGATTTATTTTATCACTGGTGTAAACTAAGGAACATAGGAAAAAGCGTGGCAGGGCCTTGAGTCTTGGGTCACAATCCTTCCACAGAATTATTTCTTGCTTTTATTTTGTGGCTCAGATGCTTCAAGATTTTTTTTTTGAGTTGCACCAGCATCTGTCAAAACCCACTCAACTGTTTAGATGCTTTCACAATTTGCTTAATGGTATTGTTAAGAGTTGGCAGGAGAGAAAAGCTTTCTTTCTTAGCCTGGCTGAACATCTGTGCCATCAGGGCCTCATTATCCCTCAATTGGCACAGCAGAGCCAGGGGGATCATTAAAATGTCACATTAAAATGATGAACTTTCTTAATTTCAATGACTTTGGGATGTGCAGAGGACTTCATGGTTCCTGTAGACCTGCATGTCAGTCTCCCCTCATTTCAAGGAGATGTTCTGATGTTAAGGCATCTCTGTCTCCACCCTAGATTTTTCCATTATTGACATCATGCTCTTTAGTGATGTTCCCCTCTAATACTTGTTAGTTGTGGGATTTTTTTTTGGAGCAGAAGGAACATGACAGACACCGGGTTGTTTTCTTATCCTTGCCAGCCTAAACAGTGGGTCCAAGCCAACTTGCTTTAAGCCAGCACGTCCAGTTGGACAAGGTATGTTTCTTGAAGAACCATTTCAGCACGCTTTTTAAGATATGTCAGCGCCTTGGACCTTTAAAGTGGATCATTGAGTCCCATGATGTTCAAGGACTGAAGCTTCACAGCACTAGTTGTAGCCCTTCCACATTGCAACCCTTCCCTATGTATTGCCCATATTATAGAGAACCTTGGTGCACATATATGTAGAACCAGAGTGGGACTATGCATTGCTAAGAAAAACCAACAGTGCTAAACAGCACAAAACAAACAATGAATTCTTGGCTTGAAGAGACAGCAGCAATCAAATAGAGGCATAGGAAAGGGAGAGATAAGAATAAAAGAGGGACAAAAAGTTCTTTCAGCATTCTACCATGCACATTCAACCATTCCCATCCGAAACACCAACTATAACCAATAGGAATGACACCCACATCAGTCCTCACATGTCCACCATACATACACATTCCACATTAATCACACCTAACGCCTAATGCATCCGGCTTCTCCTACACCTCCTCGGGTACATGGTCTCCACGGTCCACGTCACAGCAGACGCTTGCCTAAGAACATAAGATACGCCATAGTGGGTCAGACCAAGGTCCATCAAACCCAGCATCCTGTTTCCAACAGTGGCCAATCTAGGTCACAAGTACCTAGCAGTTTCCTCAAAAGACACAGGTTCCACAATGCTTGTATTGGGGCAGGCAGTGGATATACTGGGTCCACTTTAATAATGGTTTATGGACCTTTCCTCCAGGAACTTGTCCAAACCTTTTTAAACCCGGCTACACTAACAGCTTTTACTACATCCTCCGGTAACAAATGCCAGGAGTTTGATTACATGTTGAGTGAAAAAATATTTTCTCTTATTAGTCTTAAATAGGTTACCCTGTAACTTCATTGCATGCTCCCTAGTCTTTCTATATTTTGATGGCATAAACAATCGATCTACATTTACTCGTTCCACTCCATTCATTAATTTATAGACCTCTATCATATCTCCCCTCAGCCGTCTCTTTTCCAGGTTGAAGAGCCCTAACCTTTTTAGCCTTTCTTCATAGGGGTATCCTTCCATTATTTATTTATTTATTTATTTATTTATTTGAACAGCTTTTATATACCGCTGCTTCCAAGGATCAGCAGCGGTTTACATTACAACAGAAGTCAAAACAGATACATAGAACATTATAAACTATATTACATTATAACATGAATTGTATGGAACAGATTAGTGTATTACAATATAACAGAAACATTATTAATCTATTAAACTATATTACATTAAAATTGTGTAATTCCATCCCCTTTACCATTTTGGTGGCTCTTCTCTGTACCTTTTCTAATAATGCTATATCCTTTTTAAGATACGCGACTAGAATTTCACACAATATTCAAGGTGCGGTCTCACCATGGAACGATATAGGGGCATTATAATATCCTTAATTTTATTTTACATTCCTTTCCTTATGATACCTAGCATTCTATTTGCTGTCTTGGCTGCCGCTGCACACTGAGCAGAAGTTTTTAACATCTTATCCACTATGACGCCTAAATCTTTTTCCTGGGTGGTGGTTCCTAATGTGGAACCTTGTATCGTGTAATAATAGTTTGGGTTTTTCTTTCCTAGGTGAATAACTTTGCACTTGTCCACATTAAATTTCATCTGCCATTTGGATGCCCAGTCTTCCAATTTATCAAGATCCTCTTGCAATTTTCCACAATCCTCATGGGTTTTAACAACTTTGAATAGTTTTGTGTCATCTGAAAATTTGATAACCTCACTCGTTATTCCCATTTCCAGGTGATTTATGAATATGTTAAAAAGCAGCGGACCCACCACAGATCCCTGGGGTACTCCACTATTCATTGGACACAGGGGTCCTACTGTGGTCTGTGGACACAAACTCATTTGCTGCTGCTTGCGGCTCCCCATGAGGGAGCACTATTTTGCTATGGGCTTTCAGTAGCCTGTAGCTGGGGAGTCCCATATGTGAGGACTGACTTCCTGCTTGTTCCCAGAGAAAGCGTAGTTACTCACCTGTAACAGGTGTTCTCCGGGGACAGCAGGAATCAGTCCTCACAACCCTCCCTCCTCCCCTTGGAGTTGTTCCTTTACCGTCTTTTATTTTTTTGCCATCTTTTAGTCATGTCATCTGACTGAGCAAGATGGCACACTTGGACGTGAAGGTGACCAGGCATGCGTGGTGGCATCTACCAAAGGCTTTCTTTGAAAGCTGGGGGGATGCTTCTGCGAGGCCTCCATCGGTGCCGACGTCACCCATATGTGAGGACTGATTCCTGCTGTCCATGGAGAACACCTGTTACAGGTGAGTAACTATGTTTTTGGGGCCTACATCCTAGAAAACTCAACCAGAATCTGCAAACTAAAGTACAGCAGGTTGTAGAGGCTCAGCACTTGGGACTATACCCAGTGCATATTGAAGTTAAGTCATAATTAAGGGAATTAGACATCACAAAATTCCGCAAGGCCCTTAAAACCCTGCTCTTCACAAAAACTTACAAGCAGATAGATAGATAACAGCCCCAACCAGATACACAACAGCCACCACCCGAGCAGGATTGCAACATAAACTCCACTGCAAGCTTAATACTTAACCAACCCAGTTAGACTCACGACACCATCGTGATAAATGTAACCCTCGTATTGTGTTGTCTTAATGTTGTTAAATACCCTCATGTTAAATGTTGTAAAGCACCCACATGTTAAATGTTACCCAATTGTGATTTGATGTAACCACTTTGATTGTAGGATAAGGTGGTATACAAGTATGTCTAAATAAATAAATAAGTAAATAAATAAATACTGTCTTGGCTCTGGACTGAGTCTATAAATTCGGGCCATACAGAGTTGTTCAGGATACATCAAGCTGATCTATGCTCCGATGGATTTCAAATGGGGTTGCAAAGCTAAAATTGTTGTCTGTGCAGCACCGTGGTCTTAGCCAGATGTATGACATAGATGGGACCCTTACTTCTTACTGCAGTAAATAGCATGAGAACGTACTGACATCCTGGCAACTTCAGATCCACTGGCTGTGGAAGATTCATATCCTTACTGGCTTGGGAGGGAACCCTGTGGCCCTTCTCAGTTTTTAAGGGTAACTTGAAGGTAATGTCAAGAAATTCTGGAAGAAACTTCATTAAAATGTGATCATGTCCTCGCCCTTGATTTCTTCCATGAGATCTACAACTTGGAGATTATCGTGGCAATTGTGATTCGTTAAATCCTCAAGATCTCACTGCAGTGTTGCTGTTTTGACAGTTCCCTGCTCCAGTGCACACATCCTTCATTACCAGAGGATGTAGTAAAAGCTGTTAGTGTTAGCCAGGTTTAAAAAAGGTTTGAAAGGTTTGGACAAGTTCTTGGAGGAAAGGTACATAAACCATTATTAAAAGGAACCCGGGAAATCCACTGCTTGCCCCAATACAAGCATTGTGGAACCTGTGTCTTTTGGGAAAACTGCTAGGTACTTGTGACCTGGATTGCCCACTGTTTGAAACAGGATACTGGGCTTGATGGACCTTGGTCTGACCCAGTATGGCATTTCTTATGCACACATCTTAGTTTCCAAAGTACTCAGCTGCTGATACCTGCAATCTGGCCATTCGTGAAAGTCCACTATTGTCACTCCACCTCCAATTTAATTTTGAGACTAGTTACTTGGTTTGCAGTTAGTATTGTGCAGATTATACAACTCCTTCAAAACCAGCTCCAGAGTAGGCCCAGGTACCTTAGCTAGCACCTTATCTGGGGATGGTGAATTCTGCATACAGCATTTAAGTCCAGACATGATCGAGAAAGGTGTCTAAAATGTATTCTTGTTGCCCTTATGTGCCCACAGATAACCTAGCAAACAGATGCAGGCAGCAGTTTAAAACTGTCAGGGCACAATCACAATATTCTCCCACATGCATAGGGGAGTGGAGAGATTATGCTGCCATCTTCTCTGAAGCTGAAGAGCGCCTGACAACCACCCATTCTGAAGCAAACAATTTGTAGAAATCAGATTTCTGGCACAAATCTTCACAATATATCATGCTGCAGACTGTGCCAGCACACACATTACAGGACTTTAATGTAATGTTGCCCACATGGAAAACTATTCACCATAAGGGGATCCTACTCGTGCTCCTCTCCTAATGTGGTGTATTTTATTCTGTGCAAAAAAGGGGAGGAATGCTAAATTAGTGACACTAGTTGTAAAGATAAGAATCAACTTAGGGGCTTGTTTACAAAGCCGCGGTAGTGGTTCGCGATCGCAGCCGCGGCCCCATTGAAATCAATGGGGCCGCGGCTCCGATTACGATCGCAAACCGCTACCGCGGCTTTGTAAACAAGCCCCTTAGACATAAGATTACACCTCAAATAGCACACCAAAGTGACATTTCTGAGGGGCAGCATTTTTTGGCAGTAGACCACTGTATCAGTAATTTTATGCTCTAGGTACTCAAAGGAGAATGTAAAACATTTGGAGTTAAAATGATCAGAGGCTTTACAGCTGACAAGAAAGGACCTAAACAAAAATCTGGGCTTTTCAAACTTCTGCCCATTGGCTTCTGATCACATATTAACCCTGGAATTACCGAGATTTTTTGCACACACTGAATACCGTTGGGGTCATAAATGACCCCACAACAAATTTTAATTGTTAACCATGAAAGATTTAAACTAACCAGACAAAATATTATTCTGAATTAATAATTTATTATATGAAGGTTAAATGTTTTGAAATTTAATGCTTTATCATAAAATTACATGAAGAAGAGTTGCCATGAAAGCAGTTTTTGCATGCGCTTGATGAACACAGTAAAGTACTACAGTCATTTGCATGAGACACAGACAATTTCTGAATGTTCTTTGCAAACATTGTGCTTGCAGGAGTTGCAAACTGTGTTGCTTTTCTTGTCTTTTTCTCTGGAACAGCAGTGACACCTTGCCCTTTTCTTTGGGATCCCGACATTTCAAACAGCATCAGTGGCTTCTTCAATGCTGGAAGAAGTCTCGCTGCAATTACTCTGAAGCAGCTGCTTTCCTAATTCCAAGAGGAATAGACAACGTCTGTGCTTTGACTTGGACTGCCATTCTGTATTTAGTGACATCCAAACAATGAGCGCATTCAAAGCACTGATGTCCAACATGTTGTAGAAGATTGTCACTGGCCAGCATCTTGTCATTCATTTTGTTGTATACGTGCGCAACATTTGATCTGCCGTATCTACTCCACCTTTACTAGAATTATAGTCCAAGATCATGTGTGGTTTTTTGTCTGGATGTTTGTTATCTACTTCTTGATCATGCAAACTGCTCAGAAGAACAACCACTTTTCCTTTCTTCGGGCAATAGGAAACCAGAGTGGTGTCATCGCGAAAGGCAAACAGTGAAGTGAATACCTCTCGGCCCTTTGCTGTTACAAATTCTGGAGGTAATTCTTTTCTGTTCTTTCGAATTGTCCCCAAAAGTATCATTTGTTTTTCTAGCAATTTCCATGACAGGGATAAACTGCAGAAGAAATTGTCAACAGTAACATTTCTTCCAGATCGCGTCAATCCTTCAGTGAGTTGCAGCACAACCCTTTCACCCTGATTCTGTTCCCTGTTTTGTCCGAGTTCCCTTCCTGTATATACTTGAAGACGCAGAACATATGACGTTGCACTGTCACACAACATCCATAGCTTTATGCCATATTTCCCAGGTTTGCTGGGAATATATTGTCTGAACGGAACACGGCCACGAAATATAAGCAGTTGCTCATCCACAGTAACATTTTCACCAGGAACAAAGGCGTCACTTAAAGTTGCTTCCCAGGTATCAAAAACGTGTCTGATTGGAGCAAGCTTATCCACGCCTCGTTGTTCACATCTGTTGGTGCATCATCAAATCTGAGAGCACAAGAAATTTGCTGAAAACAGTTACGGGCCATATTTTTGCCGAAAACAGAAGACCATCTTCAAGGTTCCACAACTGAACTATGGATTCATTTCATGATTTGTACACACCTGAGAGGATCAGAAGTCCAAGAAAATGTTGAAATTCTCCGTCTGTCAAATCTTTCCAGGTGTCGTCATAAATGTGTCTTCCTTGTTTGCTCGTCCACATCATGATTTCAGTCAATAAGTTCTTCCTCATGAACAAGTGGAATGCTGCGAGAGGGCCATCAATATTTCGTACAGCATACCTTGTAGGACCTTGTTGTACGGGCATGACATTAGCTCTGGCGTATCTTCCAGCAGCTTGCTTTATAGGTTTCCTGTTCCATGATGTGGCATCCTTAGATACATAGGCTTCAATGGCAACATTTGTGCTTATAGTTGATGACCTCTTAGCTCCTCTATGACCACAACTAAGATTCCTCAGATGATACTGACACCGAGGACTCCTGCCTTCTTCCCCGCCCAGCACAGCCTCGACCTTTGCCTCGACCTTTGCCTCGACCTGTAACTTGACTCTTTGCTGCAGGCAATGTTACTGGCTCAACATCAGTCTCACATTCACTTGGCGACCAACTGCTGTCGCCTTCTGAATCATGACTGTCATCAGATTTATCGCCCGAACTTGGCTGATATGCTTCTTCGCTTGCTGAATATGCTGCATCATCAGACGACTCAGAGCCGTCACTGTCATCATCTCATTGCAATATTTCTCTTACTTGGGCAGTTGAATACTTTTGTTTTGACATCATAAACAATAACCTAAAATAAATAAACAAAGATAAAGTTGAATAAAATGCAAAGCAGCTTTACTATAGGTGTACAATAATCATGATGAACAAGCTGAAAGCCTTTAGATTTCATCGGAAATAATGAGAGAACATATGATATCAATTACAGAAAATGTGTAATTTTCATAAAATAAGAGTACAAAAAATAAATGATACATAATGATAAATACCTTTGTCAGATCCAAAAATTCACAAAACTGCAAATTGTATCACGATCCAAACCGGATGTAAGCAACTGGGGTAAAAAATGATCCCACTGGTACTCTGTGCTGCAATTCATCACTAGCGTCACCTAGCGGATGAAAATTATTCCCGTCATGGCGCAATATAAAGAGAATATTGACATGTGAAAAGTCATAAAAAGATTGCATTCTTGAACAACTAGTTTCCGAGATACGCGTTGTGAAACTTGCAATGGGGTCACTTTTGACCGCATCGGTACTCCCAGGGTTAACCTTCCCCTATTGCTCTTCTACATATACACTGTCATTGGAATTTATGATTTAACTTATATTTTCAAATAGGGTAATTTTTGGTTCGTCCTGTTCTAACTAACCTGGAGAAGGGAATATTAACTCCCATAAGCTTGTCAAGAAATGTATTACATTCCTTTTTGCTAACTATTTTTTTAATTTTTTATTTATAATTAACAAAAATTGAGAAGCATCCACTTGCATAAGAAACATCAAAATGGATTGGATATAGAGTACACTTGAAATCTTTAAAGAAGAAACAACAATTAAGAATGTTAAACCCTCCACCCATCTTCCATTAGCCCACAATCAGAAAAAAAGAGGTGGGATATACATATAATGGTAGAGAATAATAAAAAGAAAAAAGGCATTAGACGCATACTACTGACATTATATTCCAACCAACACTGAGTAGCCAAAAGCACCAGCTTCTTAAGATCAAAAAAGCCCTAAGCTATTCGGACAAAAGGAAAACATAGTTCACCTATATCTAAGAATAAAAGTAGCATCTAGAAACACTGTCCCTCGTCTTAAAGCAAGAAAGTGTTTTCTTCTCTCCTGCGTAGCACAGGCAACATCAGAAAAAATCCTGATAGGCTGACCGAACAATAATTCAGTCATCTTAAAGTACAGACGTAGCACTCGACTCAGATCCTGCTCAAAAACAAATGATGCCAATAACATAGCTCTCTTGAACATCTACACTTGAGGTTTCAAGTAAAGCAGAGACAGTCAATGACTGTTGGTTACTTTCCAGTTCTCACAGTTTCCCTGAAGGCAAATAGTACCCCTGTTCAATGGAGGAATAGCTGATTCTGGAAACTTTAAGCCCTCCCATCAAATATTTCTTAAAAAGCTCAACTGGCAACATATGTAGTACTCTAGGAAAATGTAAGATCTGAAAATTCAGATGTCTCATTTGATTTTCACAAGATTCCATGAAGAATAAGTCTGTCTTTCTCTAGTGAATCAATCATTTTATCAGAGTCATTTATTTTGTTTTCCAAGACCATCAGTTTAGCATTCACTTCCTGATAAATGCTAGCTTGCTTCTGAGTGATCTGCCCAGTGGTCTGCACAACCAAATTTAAATCTACTTGCTCTTTAAGACAGTGACTTCCAGTTTAAATAACATGTTCCAAATAGAAATTAAAGATATCTCGGGCACCAAATCCTTTACTTGATCAGAAGAGCATGCTGCGGGACATGCAGAAACATCCACATGACCATATCCAGTCACCGAAGAAGCTGCTGAGTCAGCGTTCTAATTCCCACCATCCATCGCCGCTACCATAATTCCAGTAGAGGTAGATGACTGCAGTGGGGTAGCCCAAACTCCACCCCTGCTCCCAATCGGAGGGCCCAGGGTATCAGCTAGCTCCTGTCTCTCACCTTGAACCTCCCACTTCTCTAACGTTGTGGAGTGTTGCGACGGGGACAAGATGGACATGCAGAAACTGGCTTCCATCCACCAGCTTCGCAGTGGAGGACCCACTTGCAGTCTTTGTGTCAGCAGGGATCTTCTGCAGCTGGTCAACCACCATTGGCTGCTTGGGTTCTAGGGGGCTTTAGAATCTTTAGCCTCCCCTTTCCTTTCTTTTTTGGCACCATAAGCTCGTAGAAAGAAGAAACTGGTAGGAGTAAAAAAGTATGCAGCCATGGCGTTCAGTTGCCTACTGCCATCTTAGGGGCACCCCCTTGCTAACCTTTATTTCTGTGTGTTCAGATGAACAGATTTTGCCCTTGAGCAGATAACTTGTATATACTCTACCTTATTTTCCACTTTCATCAGTCTGTCTTCAATTAAACAGTCTTTCAGATTGCTCTATGACTCTACAGTGCTATATATACTGTTGATGACAGGGCCAGTGTTAGACATACTGGGGTCCAGGGCAAAAATCTGGGAGAAGGCTTCAAAGCTCACCTTTGCTGTCTTCAGCTTTGGGCAGTCTTCGGGGGACCCCTGTAACATGGGGACCCAAGGCAATTGCCCTGGTTGCACTCCCCCAGCACGGCTCTGCTTGATGCCTCCTAAATCACAATAAGTAGTATAGGGGTCATCTGCTTTTCATCCTCTGTTCCTGTGAAGAAAGGAACCTCACAGGAAAGACTTGGGAGAATGTGTGTGACTTCTGCATGTACTGGACCATTTCCAGGAGCCCGGAGGCGGATATACCATGTCTTAAGCAACACAAGCAAGAAATGTAAGTCTGGAGTGTGAATCTTTCATCTCCGGCATCAGTTCCACAGGAAATGAAGCAAAGGGGTCTGTGAAGTGCAATATCAAGGCAGGTCTTTGTTGTTGAGAAACCTGCAAGAGTGTAGTTCTAGCACTGGGCTTGTTACAGTTTTATAGATATTCATCGGCAAAAGAGAAGGTTGGAGAGGGGAAGGGGGGGAGAGGCATAAAGACTAAAGAGCCAGAGTATCACTGCACATTAAGGGAAAGTTGCCTTTTACTACTCAGATGTGTACTCTTAAGTTGTGAAGTCAGATTTGCATGTTCCCTTATTTCCTCTTCAGTACATCATGAAATACACCTAGCTAAACATTTTAACAACCCCCTGCTAGCTACTGAGGAAATCATTCTCCCAAAAAGAAAAATACACAGAGATTGTGACTTGATTTTGTATAACTTCTGTTGGCCCAAAAGCCTACAGTGCTTTGTAAAAGTCTTCACACTCTTGTACATTTTTCACATTCTGTCGTCTTGAATTGCATTTTTAAACCCATTAAAGTAGGAGTTTGTTTCGCCGTTCTACACAACATACTCTGCATTTTCACTGTGAAATATAATTATAAAAATATTCAGAAAGTAATTAAGAATGTGCAACCAAGATATTTTGATTTCTTAAGTCTTCATGCCCCTTGTCATAGCAAACCCAGATCAGTTGTTTCCAAATATTGCCTTAAGAGTGTCCAAAATAAGTTAAATAGAGCTAACCAGTGCCCAGTCACGATAGCTGAGCTGCTTCAAATACTACAAGGTGAAAACATTATTATTTCGAGGACACTATGGAATATAAAACAATAGAGTTTTCAGTTTACATATACATAATATCAGTGAATTGACGTAATGTTTACGTGCTTGTAACCATTACTCATTATTTGTAACCTGCTCTGGGATATAAATCAATTAAATAAATAAGAATCTAGCTCTTTCTGTTATCCAAAGTGAATTTGAAGCAAAAGTCTAAACGTGCCAAACACAGAGCTATGGAAAGAACTCCAGGATAAAGTTGTTCAAAGGGACAAATCGGGGAAGGCTGTGAGAAAGTTTTCTTAGTCTTTGACTATCCTTTAGGGCACTGTCAGGTTCATCATGGTAGAGTGGAAACAGTTTGATAGCAGCAGGGCACTGCCTTGATCAGGAAGATTGCTGCAAGGAATAAAATGATTTAAAAAGCACTACAGAGATCTCTGGCTGATGAAGTCATATGATATGCTGGCTAAGCATTTGCAAAAAAAGACGTGGAGGGTGATTTTATCGGGCTGCCTAGATTGAGAGGGCAAACAGGTGCCTATTTGTAGCCTACAATGTAAAGACACACAGGGGCCCTTTTACTAAAGTTGCTTATCTGTAATGTGCTCTTCATAGATAGAAGAATAAATCAGACACACATACCCTTCCCATCTTCCCCCGAGTTGACTGTTAAGCTCTGTAGTAGACCGAGGTGCTAAGCTGGTCTTTGTCAGCACCATTAAATTTATTTATTTATTTTATTTATTTACAATTCTTCTATACCGCGCTTTTTCGTATCAGTGCGGTTTACAAATAACAGAAAAATTGCCACAGACAAAACGGCCATAGGCTTTCATTATAATAGGTTGGATAACTTGGGAAAGAACTGGGGAACTATGTACAGTTGCAGTATAAACTATATGCAAGTATCACCGTAGTGTTGGGAGATTATTTACAATATATAACCCGTGCTAGAAGGGTCTGGTTTGTGCTTTGTATAAATCATGTTATGGGTGTGTTAGTATCCTCGTGAGTGAGATGTGGTATGGGGGGTGGTTGCGTTGGGTTAGGGTGGGAAAATTGTAGGAGGAACAGATGGTGCTTAAGAGCTTTCCTGAACTGAGAAAGGTCCTTAATTGCTCTGATATGTCGAGGGAGGTTGTTCCAGCATCTCAGGGCAAAGAAGGCGAAAGATCTATTTCTGGTAGTTTGCATGCATTTTGTCACTTCCAAAGGTATAATAAGTGTGTTTGTAGCTACTGATCTCCTGAGTCTGTTGTTGGGGGTGGTAGTGATGAGGGCGGTTAAGGATGAGGGGGCTATGAGGTTGATTGCTTTAAAAGTTAAGAGTAGTGCTTTATAGTGAGTCTGCTGTCCAACGGTAGCCAGTGCAACTCCATAAGTATGGGCGTGATGTGATCTCTTATCGATAGGCCGCAGAGAATACAGGCTGCTGCGTTCATCGCCATTTGCAATGGGTTGAGTGTGCTCTTGGGGAGACCATGAAGAATAATATTTACATAATTGAAATGTGGTGTTACAAGCAACTGGAATATTGTTCTAAAATCTCCTGGTGCCAACAGAGGTCTGAGGTGTTTTAACGTCATGATTTTATTGTAAATAGCCTTGGTGGTGGTCTTTATGTGTTCCTTAAAGCTGAGCTGTTGGTCGAGCGTGATTCCCAAGTAACGTATCACATTTTTGCATGGAAGCTCTGCGTCTCTCACTTTCAAAGTAGTGGGGGGAGAGAAGCTCTTGTTCTTCGTGATAAATAATACCTCGGTTTTCTTAAAATTTATGCATAAGTTCTGAGTTAGGAGCCAGTCGGTGATTGCATTGAAGCAATCAACTAGGAGGGAGAGGTTAGGCTTCATAATTTTGATTGGAGTGAACAGCAAGATATCATCTGCGTATATCAGACTGGAAATGTTAAATGAACGTATAATATCACATATGGGCTGCATATATACATTGAAAAGTAAGGCAGAGAGGGAGGAGCCTTGGGGTACTCCCTGTTGTTGCTGGAATGGGTCAGATGTTGACGGATCTATCCGAACATGTTGCCATCGGTCAGCAAGATAGGATTTGCACCATTCTCAAGCCAGGCCTTGGATTCCCTTTTCATGGAGTTGGGTGAGGTGTTGCTCGTGATTAACCGAATCAAATGCGGCAGCGATATCGAGGAAGATAAGTACAAACCCATCTTCTGTTTTGTCTATGCCTCTGGTTAAGGTGTTGGTTAGCATTGCTAGTAGGGTCTCAACACCGTGTGATTCTCGAAACCCGTGTTGGCAAGGATCGAGGGGGGCTGAAATGTCGATATGTTGTTGAATCTGTCTTTGTACCACTTTCTCAATTAGTTTAGCTAGAAGGGGTATGCTCGAAATCGGGCGGTATGAGTCTGTCTTTGTCGGGTCAAGTCTGCTGTTTTTCAGGAGGGGGCGTATGGATGTCTGTTTAAGAGCTATTGGGAATGTTCCTGATGAGGAGGAGAGCTTCATGATGTAGGATAGAGTTGGGCTGAGTTCTGCGCGCATCACTTTGATCCAGTATGCTGGACAAGGGTCATTCTGAGCTGTAGTGGTGTTGATCGTAGCGATGAGATCTGTGATGTATTTCTCAGATGGAGGGTTAAACTCTGTTAGCAAGGACTGTGGGTTGAAGATGAAACTAGGTGTGGGACTTGGTGCGGCATTAGTATTGATGGTTTTGGATTGGAGATAGACTGCATAAAGTTGAGGATGAATTGATTCAGGCTGAGAAGGAGAAGGTTCCTTGATTAAGGATTTTGCAATGCCGAAAAGGTCTCGAGGTTTATTTAGGGAGCGAAGGAGAAGCTTGGTGTGGTATGTTCTCATTTTTTCAGATATTGTCTCACGGTGGACTTTTAGGAGGTCTTTGTAAGTTGTTTGGTCTGTTGTGGAGCGTGAATGCCGCCATTTTCGTTCATACTTCCATAGAAGACGAAGAGATGATCTTAGTTCATCAGTAAACCATGGGGCCGCTCTCCTGTTTTTTGATGGATTGTAGGCAGCTGATGATTTATTAGAGTAAGGTCGCTGAGAACATGATTTCAAAGTGGTGTTCCATCTAAATATCATATCTTCAAGGTCTTGAGCCGGTAGACGAAGAGTTGGGAGAGCACTGTTGACGAATTCTTCCTTGTCCAGGGTTTTGAAGCGGTGTGTCATTCTTAAAGATACTGTGTTAAAGTGGTTAGATAGGGGTTGAACTTGCTGCGAAGGGATTTGGAAAGTGATTAGGTTGTGGTCTGACCATGGGACAGGGGTGAAAGCAAGATTGATGTTGCGACTAGACTCTGATTGGGGGGAAAATATAAGGTTGAGTGAGTTTCCCTTAAGGTGAGTAGGAGCATTCACCATCTGTGCATAGTTGAGGTCAGTCATTGCTTGAAGGAAGGTGTTAGAATGGGTAGGTTGCAGGGATGCAAGGTTGAAGTCTCCGATTAACCAGTTAGGTTTGCGTGGGTATGTCGGATTGCAAGCTAAGTCTATTATGCTGGAGAGTTCTTCTGGGGGGGAGGAAGGGGCTCTATAGATAAGATTAATGTTGGTGTGTTTGTTGGTTACGGTCATTATGTTCATGTGCATAAGACTCTTGGAGGAGAGCAGCTGGAACTGTAGCTCAGATCTTGCTAGGATGAAAACTCCATCAGCTTGTGAGTCTGATTTAGTTTACTGTTACCCCTGTTACAGGTAAGCATCTTGAGATATGATAGAGACTGTATCTGAATTCATGAAGGCCTGGGGGAAGCACAGAGGATCTCTGAGGGAGAGGAAGGGATTGTGGAACTTAGTAGTTGTAGACTGGATAGACCATATTATCTTTATTTGCCATCATTTATTTTTTGTTTCTATGAATGTTCCCTTCCTGGCTTCTTCCCTGGTCCCCTTCTATATTCTCCCATCTTTTCACTTCACTTCTTTTTTGGACAGAGCACTTGGACCAGGTGAAGGAAGAGTGGAAGACAGAGCCCATGGAGAGCAGTGAGGCTTTGGAACTTACCTATGCATATGGGAGAGAGTGCAGTAGTTATGATGGTGTCCAGCTAGAGAGGCCTGATAGCAGTCGGTCAAGCAGTGGGAAACTGAGCTGTGAGATCTGCGGCTTGGCCTGCATCAGCCTGAATGTCCTCCTGGTGCACAAGCGCAGCCACACTGGTAAGTAATCCTGTTACATTGTCAGCCTCCTGCAGAAAGAGAATTAGTGATAAAGACTGTTCAGTCCAAGGATGTGGGGGTGATGAGTATTGTACCTCAGATCAGTCCTGGTTCTAGATATACTCAGTATCTGCATAAGTGATATCACAGAGGGGCTAGGAAAAAAGGATTGTTTTTTTGCATGCAGTGTTAATATCTACCACATGTGGTCACTCCAGAAAGAGCAGAAAACTTAGGGTACCTGTTTGTGAGTAGGTCTGAGGAATATTAAAGAGTTCAGAAACCAGAAAAACAGTACACAGTGGGGACAACCTTCAGATGCACACCAAACAGCGGAAAAAGATAGGAGTGATTATCTAAAAGTCTCAAAAGAGCAGGACAGATCAGTGGCCAGAACCAGGGAGATATGAGATGCATAGATAGAAGTATTAATGTACAGAGAAGAAAGTGTTGATGCTTCTGTAAGTATCATTGGTGAGACTTTATCTGGAATATTGTGTAGAAGCCGTAGCTTCAGAAGGCTATAGATTGAGAATAGAGAATACAGAGAAGAACTATCAAAACGGTGGTGAAGTTTGCACCAAAGGTCGTATGAAATGAGACTCACATATATGGAGAGCAGCATGCTGACTTTTTATCCAGCATGACCTTATTTTAACACATGACCTCACACGATGACTTGACAAAATAGTGCAACTCCAATTTTTGTCTGCTGACATACCTCCTCCACCCAGTATTACCAAATACAAGAAGACAGCGGCAGTCATGGGAGAGGAAGCTCTGAGCAGACCAGGTGCAGTGGTTACACTGCAGCAGAAGGCAGTGTGCACACATATGTCCCAGCCCTCTATGCGGAGACCCATGAGGAGGAGGGGCGGAATCTGGGAGTGTGAACTGGGTCACAGGCCAACGCAGACCGCTGCTTCTAGTTGAAGGTGGAGAACAGAAGGTGGGACATGTTCCTTGCCGCGCCATCTGAAGATTTTATAAACCTGTTTGGGAAACACGATAAAGAGGAAATATGCACAAAGGAAATGTTTTTAGTGTAAGAAAGTTGTAGAACAAGAGACTGAAAGTGGGCAGATTAAAGAGTAACCTTAGGAATTATTTATCTCCAGGAACAAGCAGGAATGTAGTCTTCACATATGGGTATCATCGGTACCGACGGAGCCTGCGCGGGAACGCTCCCCAGCGTCCAATAGGAAAGCTTTTGGGAGCATCCCACAGTGCCTGCGTGCTGCCTTCCCGCCTTTCCCAACTGTCCCTCTCCAGTTCTTCGTTTTCCGTGGAGCCGACAGGTCGCACATCCTGTCACCGCAGAAAATAATTCCCTTCTATTCTTTTTAGTGGTCGCGTCTGCCTTCCTTCGACGCTACACCGGTACCGCCGGTTCTTCTTTCTTTTTTTCCAGAAAAAAAATACAAAAACTTTTCTTCTGGAGTCTCTTCCAGAAGTCTTCTCCTCAGGTGCCACACGCCATTTTGGGCACTAGGCCCAACTTTTCCTTTAAAATGGAAAAACCCGCTTCGGGTTCTAAAAAGTGTTCCAAGTGTGGCAGTACCATTTCCGTCACCGACACCCATGAGTGGTGCCTCAAATGTTTAGGTCCTGACCACTCTATTTTGGAGTGTGTTGCCTGTGGGATGATGTCGAAGAGGGGCCGGCAGAACCGAGCTGCTAAACTTAGCACCCGGTTTCCCTCCGATGCAGCCTCTGTGGCATCGACGTCTTCCAGGGCTTTGTCTTCCTCCCATGGATCTCAGGTAACTAAACATACATACAGCCGGTCCTCAAAGGGTAGATCTCCCTCTAAGCATCGAGATGCCTCTGGCGTTGCCCTTGAGGGACTTTCAGGGGCAAAATTGCCCCGGCGGGAGGCTTCGGCTTCCAAAGCATTAACGGGGCTCCAGGATGTTTTCGAGGCCTCAACCTCAGCAGAACTACTGGTGCCATGCTCTGGGGTACCGGCTGCTTCATCCGGTACCGATACCCAAGCATCGGCAGCGTCGATAGACCAGAGATTCTTGGCTATTGAACGCAGTCTGGCAGCTCTTCTCATGGCCTCGATGCCCTTGAAACCGACTCCGACTCCGGTACCGGTATCGACTGCATCATCATCGGCAGGTATTCTACCAGGACCGAGTCATGCTTATCCATCTGGTATAGACAAGTCGGTACAGGACCCCTCCGATGCCGACTTCGATCGGTACCGGTACCGTGCCTTGCACGATCACCCAGATCAGAGGTACTTTGAATCCTCGGATGAGTCTGAAGACTCTGAAAGCTCTGCCGATACCAGAGTACTTCTTCCTGAGGATTCTTCTTCTCAGGGTAGGATGTCTCCACCAGAAGATATGTCCTTTCAGGATTTTATCCGAGATGTGGCTCGAGGTCTTTCCATCACAGTGGCTCCTGAAAAAGAGCCAAGGGCAAAGGAATTAGAAATCCTACAATACCCTAAAGCTCCCAAGGAGGCAGCTACCTTACCTATTCATGAGATCTTGCATGATCTCATGTTAAGGATGTGGAAACACCTCTAACCACATCTCCTCACTCTCGAAGACTCGACACCATGTATCGAGTTCCTTCCTGTCCTGGGTTTCAGAAGACTCAGCTAGCACACCATTCCATGGTGGTGGAATCAGCTATGAGAAGGATCAAGAGTGCAAAAAGGCATGCATCTAATCCTCCAGGACGTGAGTGTAGGACTCTTGACGCATTTGGACGTCGAACCTTCCAGGCTTCCATGCTTTCTGCTAGGATCAGTTCCTATATTTTATATATGGGAATGTTCCTTAAGGAAGTCATTAGGAGATTTAGAGCTTATGAGCCCTCTCCTTCCTGATGATAAGAGGCAGGATTACCTTGCCCTTGTCAAACATGCTCAGGATGTTTCCAAGTTTGTCAATCGTGCAGCCTTTGACTGCTTTGAGTGCATAAGCAGAACCTCTGCTATTGCCATAGGTGCACGTAGGATTGCCTGGCTCCAGGCATCTGACTTGGAACTTTGGGTACAGGATAAACTAGGAAATATTCCTTGCACAGGAGAGAATCTCTTTGGCAAGAATTGGCAGGAAAAAGCTAATGAGATAGATGCTGACAATATCACCTTGGATAGATTGTCTAAATCTACAGCTGATCCTACAAGGAAAATTTCCTACAAGAAACCATTCTTCAGTAAGAAGAAGTTTTCTCCAGGACCAACCAGGAAGTCAGTCCTCACATATGGGTGACGTCGGCGCGACGGAACCCCGTGCGGGGCATTTCCCCAGCTTTCATAGAAAGCCTTTGGGAATGCCTTCGGAATCGCCCGAGTCCGAGCCTCGGAGAAGGTCCCGTCCCCCCCCCCCCCCCCGGAGGATACCCGGTTCTCGGATTTCGTGCGGGACATGGCCAAGGCTTTGGCATTCCCCACAGATCCCAAGGAGGAGCCTCGAGCCCCTACAGTATGACTGTCCTCCGAAGGAGGCCTTTACTGTTCTGGTTCCTCCGATGCTGGAACGGTTGCTCTTCCGCATGTGGGAGGTGCCGGCCTCGACGCTGGTTTTGAGCAAGCGGGTCGATTCCATCTATCGAGTCCACAAGAGCCCCGGGTTCCAAAAGGCACAATTACCGCACCACTCCATGGTTGTGGAATCGGCCATGCATCGTCTGAAGAGTCAGAAGATGCACTCCTTGGTGCCTCCCGGCCGGGAGGCCCAGAACCTGGATGCCCTCAGTAAGAAGTGCTTCCAGGGCTCTATGCTTGCTTGCCGTGTCCAGACCTACCAGCTGTACATGGGCATGTACCTTCGAGACTTGGCAAAGGAGATTGCTGGGTTCTCTGCTGGTCTCTCCGAGGAACCTTTGCAGAGGTTCAATGCTCTGTCATCGGGTATTCGTGAGTGCTCGAAGTTTGTATCTCGAGCAGCCTTTTATGGCTTTGAGGCTTCAGCCCGAGTAGCCGCGGCCGGCATTGGTGCACGCCATCAGGCTTGGCTACAGTCATCGGACCTCAAGCCATGGGTGCAGGACAAGTTGGTCGATGTCCCCTGCCGAGGTGAAAACCTCTTTGGCAAGCCCATGGCTGACAAGGCTGCCGAACTCGAGACAGAGACTCTTACCCGGACAAGGCTGTCCAGGAAAACCTCTGCCCCTTCTCAGAAGAAGAAGGGCTCGGGGAAAAAGACCTTTTACCCGAGGAAGTCATCTGCCTATAAACAGTACCCTCATTATCAGGCCTCTGTAGCTCCCCACCAGGGTCAGCAGGCCAAGGGGCAGGGTCATGGGCCCCGTAGGCAGAAGGCCCCCAAGCCTCCTACTCTGGCTCCTGCTCAGCAGGGAGGAGGATTTTGACTGCATTGGCATAGCCTCTCCTCCTCAGCTGGCCCCCATCAGCACTGGAGGCAGGCTGGCCCTGTTTGCCCACAGGTGGTCAGCCGTCACAAGGGATACCTGGGTTCTAAGTATAGTCCAGAAGGGCTATCTCCTCCACTTCCACCAGGTACCCCCCTCTTATTTTCCAGGGGAGCCTCCCAGACTCCCCCTGCACAGGGACTTACTCCTGCAGGAGTTGGCAGGTCTTCTGAAGGAACAGGCAGTGGAACCGGTGCCCCACCACCTGAGAGGTCATGGCTTCTATTCCAGGTACTTCCTAGTACCAAAGAGAACAGGAGGCCTCAGACCCATCCTAGACTTGCGAAACCTGAACAAGTTCCTGGAGAGGGAAAAGTTCAAGATTCTTACCCTTGGAATCCTGCTGCCCTACCTCCAGCAGGGAGATTGGCTATGCTCCTTAGATCTAAAGGATGCTTATACTCACATCCTTATTCATCCCGACCACAGACAATATCTCAGATTTGTAGTGAGAGGAAACCACTATCAGTACAGAGTACTGCCTTTTGGCCTTACATCCGCCCCCAGGGTATTCACCAAGTGTCTGGCGGTGGTAGCGGCCTAACTCAGGGTTCAAGGCCTCTTTGTCTTTCCATATCTGGACGATTGGCTCATCAGGGGTCAATCCCCGCAGGAGGCCAATCAAGCCACTCTTCGCACTGTCGCTCTGCTTCAGCACCTGGGGTTCGTCATAAACTTCGCAAAGTCCAGTTTGCATCCCTCCCAGAACATGGAGTTCATAGGCGCTCGACTGGACACTTTTCAGGCAAAGGCCTTTCTACCAGTGGACAGGGCCCACAGATTGATGGCTCTAGCCAGGCTATTCCACAGCAATTCTCTGGTCTCCGTCAGACAATTCCTGAGGCTCTTAGGCCACATGGCATCCACGGTCCATGTGACTCCAAATGCCCATCTACACATGAGACCAGCTCAGTGGGGCCTCAGGACTCAATGGCACCAGGCCACAGGAAGCCTCACAGACACAGTGTGGGTGTCCAGCCTCACAGACACAGTGTGGGCCTACTACAGTCTAATCTGCAATGGTAGCTTCATCTTCCGAATCTAGTGCAAGGGGTGCCTTTTCAGGCACCTCCACACTCTCAGGTGCTGACAACCGATGCTTCTCTTCAAAGTTGGGGTGCACATTGCCAAGGGGCATGTACTCAAGGCCTGTGGACTCCTTGGGAGGCTGCTCAGCAGATCAATCTCTTAGAACTGAGAGCTATCCGCTTAGCCCTGAGAACTTTCTCTCATCTCATCTCTCACCAGTCTGTCTTGGTTCAGATGGACAATCAAGTGGCTATGTTCTATGTGAACAAACAAGGGGGCACAGGGTCCCGCCTTCTCTGTCAGGAAGCACAGAAACTGTGCTCCTGGGCAGTCGATCATGGCATTCTTCTCAAAGCAGTTTACCTCCCAGGTCAGCAGAATTACCTGGCGGACAGATTGAGCAGGATCCTGCAGCCGCACGAATGGCAGTTGAACCCTTTAGATGTTCAGGAAGACCCCATCTTCCTGAGATGGGGTCTTCCAAACATAGATCTCTTTGCCAGTCCTCTGAACCGTCAACTTCCCAAGTTCTGTTCCAGACAGCCGCATCCTTTCAGAATAGCAGCGGATGCGTGTCTCATTCCATGGTCTACAGGCCTCCTATATGCGTTTCCTCCCACGCCTCTAGTATCCAAGACACTATTCAAGGTGATCCGAGACAAGGCCTCAATGATTCTGGTGGCCCCCAGGTGGCCAAGGCAACCCTGGTTCCCACTACTGTTGCAACTAGCGGTGGACACTCCTCTTCCTCTGGGGATGCAACCCGATTTCCTGTCTCAGGAGCAGGGATCTCTCTTGCACCCCAATCTCCAGTCCCTCAATTTGATGGCCTGGCTGCTGAAAGGGTAGTCCTAGCGCCTTTACTACTGCCTAGGGAAGTGGAGGTCGTAGTCTTGGCCTCTAGGAGGCAATCCACCAGAAAGTCTTATGCCCTTAAGTGGCGTAGATTTTCTACCTGGTGTACTCAACACAACGAGAATCCCTTCTCATGCTTGGTACCAGTGGTGCTGCAGTATTTGCTTCACCATGTCCAACCTAGGCCTTAAGTCCAATTCTGTTAGAGTTCATCTTAGTGCTCTTTCAGCACACCACTCACAGGTGGAGGGTCAGTCTCTCTCCAGTCATCCTTTGGTGGCCTGCTTCCTCAGAGGCCTGCTTTTGCTTAAGCCTCCAGTGCGTCCACCTGCCCCTGAATGGGATTTAAATGTGGTCTTGCAACGGCTTACTTGCCCACCATTTGAACCTATGGCTACTTGCCCTCTGCGTTTTCTGTCCTGGAAAACGCTCTTTCTGGTAGCCCTTACCTCAGCTAGGCGAGTGAGTGAGCTTCAGGCCCTAGTCTCAGAAGCACCTTATACAGTACTAGGTTCTATAGGAACAGGGTAGTCTTACGGACTCACCCTAAGTTCCTTCCAAAGGTTGTCTCCTCCTTCCAACTCAATCAGGAGGTAGTTCTTCCGACTTTCTTTCCCAGGCCTCATGCTAGCCGGGCTGAGATGGTCTTGCCTACCCTGGACTGTAGGAGGGTGTTGTCCTTCTACCTTGACCGTACGCGGGAGCACCGGAGGGTGGTTCAGCTCTTCGTTTCTTATGACCCCAATAAGTTGGGGTTGGCTGTCTCCAAGCGTACTTTGTCCATATGGGTAGCTGACTGCATCGCCTGGGCTTACAGGGCAGCCCGCCTCTCTTTGCAGGGTCGAGTTACGGCTCACCGTGTCAGGGCGAAAGCTGCGTCAGTGGCTCATCTCCACTCTGTTCCGTTGGCAGTCATCTGCCGGGCCGCTACTTGGTCTTCAAGCCAGACTTTTGTGGCCCACTACTGCCTTGAGAGGGAGTCCCGCAGGGACAGTGCTTTCGGGCAAGCAGTACTCCATAATCTCTTTAGGGTCTAGGCAACTCCTACCCTCCGGCCCTGGTGTTGGGCTACCTGTCGGGGTCATTATCAGAGAAGATTCTGTTCTTGCATGCTGAGGCTCTAGAGGGAGCTCATTTTTCAGTTTGGGGCCTCTGGTAGCCCTAAGCTAGGGAGTCCCATATGTGAGGACTGACTTCCTGCTTGGTCCTGGAGAAAGAGTAGTTACTCACCTGTAACAGGTGTTCTCCAGGAGCAACAGGAATCAGTCCTCACAACCCTCCCTCCTCCCCTTGGAGTTGCAGTCATATGATTTATTTTTGCTTTTTTTTGCTGTCTTTTAGCTATGTCATCAGACTGTGCAAGATGGCACCCTTGGGCGGGAAGGGGACCGCGCATGTGCGCTGCATTCCCAAAGGCTTTCTATGAAAGCTGGGGAAATGCTCCGCATGGGGGCTCCGTCAGCGCCGATGTCACCCATATGTGAGGACTGATTCCTGCTGCTCCTGGAGAACACCTGTTACAGGTGAGTAACTACTCTTTATCCCTCCTAAACCCAACAGGGACATTGTTTGGGTCAGTCTGCCCAAAAGGGACAGCAGCAACAACCTAGGCAAAGAAAAACAAAAGCTGCTAAGCCTCAACCGGCTCAGAAGACTCAGCCTCCACAGGGGTTTTGACTCCTATCTAGAAAACTTTGCCTTCCTGGCCCTGAACGGCCCAGAACCCTCCACCATTCCAGGAAGGTTTTGTCATTTTGCCCCCAGATGGGGTCAGATAACAGCAGAAAATTGGACTCTGTCTATTGTAAGAGAGGGATACAAGCTTCATTTCCTCAGCATGCCCCCTCCTACAATGGTAAGACAGTTCAATTCTCAGACCTTGCTCAACAACCAGTTAGGTCAAGAGGTCAATGTGCTTGCCCAAGGAGCAATAGAAGAGGTACCCATTCTACTCCCCCTATTTCCTTATTCCAAAGAAAACAGGAGGACACAGACCCATTTTAGACCTCAGAGAATTGAACAAATTCCTGTTCAAAGAGAAGTTCAAAATGATTTCTCTAGGAACTCTGCTGCCATACCTTCAGAGTCAGGATTGGCTTTGTTCTCTAGATCTCAAGGATGCGTACACTCATGTTCTCATCCATCCAACTCATCGAAAGTTCCTTCGCTTCCTGTTTCAAGGGAAGCACTACCAATACAGGGTTCTTCCTTTTGGCCTGGCTTCTGCACCAAGGGTGTTCACAAAATGCATGGCTGTGGTAGCAGCATTTCTCCGCACCCTGGGAATATTTGTCTTCCCTTACTTAGACGACTGGCTCATTCGAGCCCCTTCAGAGGCAGAGGCCAGGGTTGCTCTCTCTCGCACAATGCACATGCTTCAGTATTTGGGACTTGTCATAAACTTCCCAAAATCCAACCTTGCCCACTAGAGTTTATAGGAGCTCTGCTGGATACCAGAAAGACAAGGGCCTACCTTCCACAGGCCCGCTGCCTTCGCATTGTGCAGTTGGCTTCCCAAGCAGTGTTAAAACCTCACCTCACTGCTCGAGAAATGTTACAGTTGCTAGGCCACATGTGGTTCCTTATGCTCACCTCCATATGAGGGCAGCCCAGTGGACTTTATCCACTCAGTGGGCTCAGGTGTCAGGTTGCCTGTCAGACAAAATAGCAAACTCAGATTGCCTTATTTTGTCCCTCCAATGGTGGTAGTCACCCCAGAACCTTTTGGTGGGGTCTCCTTTTCAACAACCCCCACCCCAAGCCACTCTAACAACAGATGCTTCACAGGTGGGTTGGGGAGCCTACCTGCAAGGCCTCTCTACCCAGGGTACCTGGACTCCACAGGAGGCCTATCTATACATCAATCTCCTGGAACTCAGAGCAATCTTCCTTGCTCTTCGAGTATTCCACAACCAGCTCAGCTACAAGACAGTCCTAGTTCAAACGGACAATCAAGTAGCCATGTTCTATGTGAACAAGCAGGGCAGAACAGGCTTTCTGTCACTATGCAACAAAGTTTTGTGACTATGGGCCCTCGCCAGAGAGCATCAGATTCATCTCCTTGCGGTGTATCTTCCAGGCATTCAAAACTCTTGGGCAGACAGACTCAGTCGAGTTCTGCTTCCACACGAATGGTCTCTCCATACAGACCAGGTGGCCAAACGTTTCCAAATTTGGGGAACCATGGACATAGACTTCTTCGCAAGTCCGCTGAATGCCAAAATTTCCCGGTTCTGTTCCAGAATTCCAGCTCAGGGTTGTCAGGCCAGGGATGCTTTCCTCCTCCATTGGGGCCAAGACTTCCTGTATGCTTTTCCACCCATTCCCCTAATTCTCAAAACCCTGTTCAAGCTTCAGAGAGACAGAGGTCATATGATTCTCATAGCTCCACATTGGCCACAGCAAATGTGATACCCTCTGCTCCTACATCTCTCTCAAGCTCCGCCTCTGGAGTTAGGATCTGCTCCAGATCTCCTTTCTCAGGAGGACAGGATGCTGTGGCATCCCAATCCCCAGTCTCTGCATCTCAGGGCCTGGTTGCTGAAAGCCTAGAACTTCACGGTCTTAACCTTTCTCAACAGGTAAAGGATATCCTTTATGCTTCCAGGAAGCCTTCCACAAGATGCTCTTATGCTTTCAAGTGGAAAAGGTTTACCATATGGTGCTCGCAGAAGGGTCTTAACCCTCTTGAGATACCTCTGGAATCATTACTGGAGTATCTCCTTCATTTGTCTAATGCAGGGCTTAAGACCAATTCAGTGAGTTCATTTGAGTGCTATTGCAGCTTCTTTCAAGCCTCTAAATGGGCAACCTATTTCCTCTCATCCTCTCATAGCGAGATTTATGAGAGACCTTCTTTTAACTAAGCCTCCCATTAAGCCTCCACCGGTGGCATGGGACTTAAATTTGGTTCTTGGGCAGCTTATGAAACCGCCTTTTGAAGCATTAGCCACTACCTCTTTGAAATTCCTTTCCTGGAAGGTCATCTTTCTTATTGCAATCACATCAGCAAGTCGCATCAGTGAATTGCAAGCATTGGTGGTTGATCCTCCTTATACAAGGTTCCATCACGATAAGGTAGTCCTTAGGACTCATCCACATTTTATGCCAAAGGTGGTGTCACCTTTTCATTTAAACCAAGCGATTTAGCTTCCTGTATTCTTCCCAAGGCCTCATGCCTCAAATGCAGAAAGGAATCTTCATACTTTGGATTGTAAAAGGGCTCTGGCCTTTTACTTACAAAGGACACAGCAACATAGGAAGTCCTCTCAACTCTTTGTTGCTTTTGATCCTAGTCATTTGGGACTTCCAGTCTCCAAAAGAACACTGTCCAACTGGATTGCACAGTGTATATCTTTTGCCTATGAGAGTAAAAACCTTCCTCTGGACGGCCATGTCACATCTCACAATGTGAGAGCCATGGCAGCCTCTATGGCTCATCTTCACTCTGTGTCTATCGACGACATCTGTCGAGCAGCTACTTTGGCTTCGGTTCATACCTTCACAGCCCATTACTGCTTAGACAAGGACTCCCGCCGGGATGCCTTGTTTGGTCAGGCTGTTCTTCAACACCTGTTCCATACTTAATCAACTCCTACCCACCATCCTTGGTAGGATGCCAGAGATCTACATGGGGAAGTGGAGCCCTTTCACAAGGGCACACAACTTCTGGGGTCTTCTCCCTGGCATCTGCAGCTAAGGAGTCCCCATATATGAAGACTACATTCCTGCTTGTTCCTGGAGATAGTATAGTTACTCACCTGTAACAGGTGATCTCCAGGAACAGCAGGAATTTCGTCTTCACAACCCACCCACCTCCCCTAGGAGTTGTATCTCTCTATTTCTTTCCCTTTCTCTCTTTCCCTCTTTTGTCTCAGCTATAAACTCAACTGGAGAGGGACAATTGGGAAAGGCAGGAAGGCAGCACGCAGGCGCTGTGGGATGCTCCCAAAAGCTTTCCTATTGGGCGCTGGGGAGCGTTCCCGCACAGTCTCCATCGGTACCAACGATACCCATATGTGAAGACTAAATTCCTGCTGTTCCCGGAGATCACCTGTTACAGGTGAGTAACTATGCTTTTCATGCAGCTTCCCTGGGGAAATGCTAGAGGGAAAACAAATTCAACAAAGTATGTGATAAACATAGCTAGGTTAATATTCAAAAGTAGTTTAAGCCTGATTTTGCATAGGGCATCTAGGTAGGAATTGAGACAGCCAGGTCAGGGCATTTACTGAGTATTTTACAAAAGGTTTGCTGAATGCAGAACCTCTTGTAAAATATGTATAAGGACACCAGGAAACATCCCGCTGGCATGGAAGACTTGAGGAGTGCAGGGCAGGAAGGGCGGAGATAGGACAAGAGGGGTGAAGCATAAGGAAAGGGGCAGGGTTACAGAGAAGGAACTGAAAAGAGAGGAAGTGTGGGGGAGCAAGGGGAGTGAAAAGGCCAGTGTTAAGGAATGAAGAGAGTGCAAAGTTGGTTTAGCAGGTGACAAGAGAAGGGAGGAGGAGTACATGGGCAAGTGGAAAGGAAAGAGGGAGATTGCAAGAGAGAGGGTGGGAGGGACAAGGAGTAGAGGAGCAGGAGAATAGGGGAAAGTCCGTGGGATACAGAAACACAGACGCCAGAGCTGCACACACACGGACCCCTCTTACACATGCAGACAGATGGTACGCAACCTCCCCCCCTCCCCAAAATACACATCAAGAGCCCCCCAGCACACATGCACAAACGCTCATGCATGCACAGACACACAGTCCTTGACACACAAATGCATGTGCATGCATGTGAACACAGATGCATGCACAGAAGCTCTGATTCACACATGCATAAAACCCTTGACACACACACGCATGTGTGCACATACACACACACAGCCCCCAACAGAGTCCTCTGAAACACATGCACACACTCTGGCCCCAGCATACCCCGCTTGAACACACACTTGTAGATCCACCCTCTGACATCTCACCCTGACGTGCACAAACAGCTAAACTCTTCCCGTGGAAACGCGCATGCATATCATATCTCTGGTTCACTGATGCATACACAGCTCACATAGAGACGCTATTCCTGACTGCCCTACTGTAAGACACTTCACTAGAGTGGTTTCAACAGAGTCCCACACACAGACATGCCAGAGACTGTGGAGAAACATGCTGTTACTTCACACTCTTAAAAGTGCGCTCTTCAACTTGTTTTAGTATCTGAATTGCCTGGTAAGGGGAGGGTAGTCTGTAAAGTTGTTCTTAAACTAAACATTTTCAGTTTCTCAGCTGTGGTGATGCAAGGAAGGCAGGATAGTTATTTTGTATTTTATTTTATTAGCAGCATTTAGATCATGCCTTTCCAGTAGTAGATGAAGACGAGTTACAGTCCGATACTGTAGGTATTTTCCTGTCCCTGGAGGACTTACAGTCTAAAGTAATGCAAAGATTAGTAACTGTCTGAGAAAAGAGACTTCCTTCATGCTCACAGAGTGTGCTGGTTTGATCTGCAGGGGAGCGACCTTTCCAGTGCAATCAGTGTGGGGCATCCTTCACCCAGAAGGGCAATCTTCTCCGCCACGGGAAATTGCACACAGGCGAGAAGCCTTTTAAGTGCCACCTCTGCAGCTACGCGTGTCAGAGGAGAGATGCCCTCTCAGGACACCTGCGCACCCATTCTGGTGAGTCAGAACGTTCCCAGAAGTAAATCTCTTCCTCCAGGACAATGCCTTCCACCCCCCAAACACTCTTTAAAAAAATGCTTGCATAGAAGGGTGCTGATAAGGACAATGAAAATGAATTTTCAGGGTATCTTGCTATTTGATAGCATTAGGGAGAAACACATGTTGATTTAGTCAGTTGCTTGGATGCTCCACATTGCTCAGGAGAGTTGCTGCTTTGTACATGCATGCTTTTGGGGGATTAGAATCTGCTTATTTCTCCCCTTCTCTTGTTTTCTATGAAGTTGAGAAGCCATACAAGTGTGAGTTCTGTGGTCGCAGCTATAAACAGAGGAGCTCTTTGGAGGAACACAAGGAGCGCTGTCGTATTTACCTGCAGAGTGCCAGCAACTGTGAGGCCAGTACGTTTCATATCCTAGTATTTGCTATGTGTGGTTCCAAAAACAACTGCTGCCTTTATCCAGTGAACCTGCTGCTTGCATCAGGGTTTGCTTGTGGGCACTGCAGGCAGGAATGAGGTGCAGTGGCAGACCTTAGTGTGAGGGAATCTCAGGACTGGAATGGTGCAGGGGACTACATAGCAGGAGTGAGATGCATTTGTATTGGTGTGTGTAAAGTTTATATTTGAATATTGGAATGCAGCAAAAGAGAACTAGATATGTAATGCAAGATTTTGCATTGTGGAGTCATAAGCTAAGGAATTTGTGTGTGACATACTGCTTACCAAACAGCTGGCACAAAGCTAATTTTCAAAGTTTGCCTGTTTGCATTTCTCAGTGTTCTTTTATCCACATTCTGCTTTGAAAGCAAAACACCTTCAACACTGGCAGAAAGTAAAGGGTTAACTCGCTGTATCAGCAAGGTCTGATTTCCTTTGCAAAGAGCAGAAAAACTGGCATTACCTTGTGGTAACATCACACAGACACACACACTGATGGAATCAGCCTTTGAGATACAGGGCAGCACATTGGTACAGATCTCCCATGTAATGTTGTTTTTCATAGTTGTGTCATTGGGCCAAGTGCCAAGAAAGTTATGTACTTCAAACTGACGCCCTATTTCTCCCAGCTTATTCTAAAACTGTATAGTACAAGTGCCATTGCCGACAACAGTGTGAAAAGAGCACCTGGGCTGCTGGTTTGATCGGATTTTGCACATTTGCCTTGCAGCTTGTCTCAGCATTGAAAGCAAAAGGCCAACATTCAGACACCATAGTCCACATATATTCAGTGCTGCTTTCTGTATAACGGGCAGCATTAGGGCTGGATTGTCCACTAGGCAAGCCTAGCCAGTCACCTAGGGCGGTAGACCTCCATGAGGGGCATGGTACACATTGCCTGCCACCCCGTCTTGCCGAGTTGGTCCATGCCACTCCCCCCCCCCGCTGCCACTGATTCCAGGACAGAGTCATCTTGGCAGCAGCTTCAGGTCATGTGCTTTGGCACACATGACTTGCCACTGAGTCGACCCCGCTGCTGGAATCAGCAGCTGCACAGCTCAGCACAGGGAAGGGGAGGGGGCGGCATGCCAGGGCTTCTGCCTAAGGCGGAGGAAACCCTTGGGCCATCCTTGGGCAGTACTGAACATACATGGAGAGCAGTGGCTGCCATTGTTCAACAGATAACTGTGCTACTTGGCCACTATTCTTTTTATTGTATACAGGGATTACTCCATACAAACATATATCTGTAAATAGCTGGTGATAGTCCACTGCAAGTATATCACACCTTCAATTTAACTCACTATTAATTAGATCCACAGGTATAGTCTCAGACTTTAAAAGCGATTGAAACCATTGAATTTGGTGAATCAGCGCTAAAATAGCATCAATGACTATTATGGACCACCCTGCGTTTCACTTAAGCCTTTTTTTTACTTTTTTGAGTTTCATATGTGAATATCACCAAATGTCCGTCACCACATTTTGGGCTATAAATAGCTATAAAATGGCTTATCTTTTGTTGAATTATTTTCCAAATGACTGATTGATCTTTTGAAATTACTCGAATCTCAATCTCAAGAGATTGAGATTCGAGTAATTTCAAAAGATCAATCAGTCATTTGGAAAATAATTCAACAAAAGATAAGCCATTTTATAGCTATTTATAGCCCAAAATGTGGTGACGGACATTTGGTGATATTCACATATGAAACAAAAAAAAGTCAATAAAAAGGCTTAAGTGAAACGCAGGGTGGTCCATAATAGTCGTTGATGCTATTTTAGCGCTGATTCACCAAATTCAATGGTTTCAAGCGCTTTTAAAGTCTGAGACTATACCTGTGGATCTAATTAATAGTGAGTTAAATTGAAGGTGTGATATACTTGCAGTGGACTATCACCAGCTATTTACAGATATATGTTTGTATGGAGTAATCCCTGTATACAATATTGCTATACTCCACGTAGACCAAATCAATTTCTTGTAATTGTACACTATTCTTTTTAGCCAAGTGCTGTAGTATGGGACGGCCTTTGGGCCGGCTTAAATTTAAAGAGCATATCTATGAGTGTAGCGCTGAAAATTGCTGCTAGACTCCTAACTTTTTTTCCCTAGCCTAAATCCACCCCTATTGCCACTCACTTCTTATGCTCCTAAATTTAGGAGTTGGGTGAAATTTTGAGTATACATTTAATCCTGGTAAATTTTCAGAGACCAATTTAGGAGCATAACTCTCTCAAAGCTAGGAGCATAAATCCTCTGCCTTATTTTAAATATTGGATCCTGTATTTATAGAAGGAATTTCGGGGGAATTTATTTTCTTAAAAAACTGCAAGGTCAGTATTCAGCAAGCTGGTAAAAAGCCAGATTATCTGAATTAAGTTACTTGACTAATTCTATCTAGTTATTCATTAGAATTTAGCTGGGTACATTTTCTGCCAAATATATACAGATAAAGTTATCCATTTAACTTTAGACCTGCTGTTGTGGGACCCAACTTAGCTGGGTAAAGGTTTTAGTCCAGGCAGCTCTGAATATTAGTCCAAAGTGAGAGCATATCCCAGGAATACCTACATTGCCGACTCCTTTTACCCAGCTAAATTGTGTGGGGACTGCGAGTTTCCTGTACAAACCTTAACTGGAAAGCAGGCTGAAATATTCAAATCTTGGGATTTGTCCAGCCCTATTCAAAGGACAAACATCTATTTTAATATGAAGCCCTGAATTTAATTTAGCTGACAGATTTTTGTGGCTGGAAGATGACTTACAGTCACATACACTATGCAGCAGATACTTGAGACCGGACCATGATGTCCCGAATTGTTCCTATTGCACTCAGATGTTACCTAGAGCTTCAGGGTCCACAGGATGGAGGCCCTGTGTTCTTCTCCACGATGTCCCTCCAGCCATGAGAAAGCATACATCAAGAGAAAAAGGTGGGAAAAGCAATCTCCAGGAACAAGCAGGAATGTAGTCATCACATATGGGTATCGTCGGTACCGACGGAGCCTGCGCGGGAACGCTCCCCAGCGTCCAATTAGAAAGCTTTTGGGAGCATCCCACAGCACCTGCGTGCTGCCTTCCCACCTTTCCCAACTGCCTCTCTCCAGTTTTTCGTTTTCCGTGGAGCCAGCAGGTCGTTGTTCCTGTCACCGCAGAAAATTCTTCCTTATTACTTTCTTTTTTTGTGGTCGCGTCTGCCTTCCTCGACGCTTTACCGGTACCGCCGTTTTTTCTTTCTTTATTTCTGTTCTTTAAAAAAAAATATATATATATATATATATATACTTAATACTTTTTCCCAGGTGCACATGCCATTTTGGGCCTTAGGCCCAAAAATATTTCCTACAATGGAGAAACCTGCTTCAGGTTTCAAAAAGTGCACCAAGTGTGGCGGTACCATCTCCGTCACCGACACCCATGAATGGTGTCTGAAATGTTTAGGTCCTGACCACTCCATCACGGATTGTATGTCCTGTGCCATGATGTCTAAAAGAGGTCGGCAGAACCGAGCTGCTAAGCTCAGTACCCTGTTTCCCTCTGATGCAGCTTCGGTGGCATCGACGTCTTCTAGGGCTTTCTCTTCCTCCCGTGGATCTCAGGTAACTAAACATAAGTCCAGCCGGTCCTCAAAGGGTAGATCTCCTTCTAAGCACCGAGATGCCTCTGGTGTTGCCCTTGAGGATTCTGCACCGGCAAAATTGCCCCGGCGGGAGGCTTCGGCTTCCAAAGCATTATCGGGGCTCCAGGATGTTCTCGAGGCCTCGACCTCGGCAGAACTACTGGTGTCATGCTCTGGGGTACCGGCTGTCTTCTCCGGTACCGACATCCAGGCATCGGCAGCGTCGATAGACCAGAGGTTCCTGGCTATTGAACGCAGTCTAGCAGCTCTCCTTGCGGCATCGACACCCTCGGAACTGCGTCAGACAGTTCAGACGGTACCAGTATCGTTACCAGTACCGATAGCATCGACATCGGTGTCCGCATTGCCGGCACCCAGTCACCTGATGCCCTCTGGTACCGATACACCGGTACCGATTCCCCCCGGTACCGACTTCGGTCAGTACAGGTATCTGGCTGTACAAGAGCATCCAGACAGAAGGTACTTCAAGTCCTCAGAGGAATCTGAGGATTCCGATAGCTCTTTCGATACCAGAGCACTTCTTCCAGAGGAGCCCTCCTCCCCTAAACGCAGGATGTCTCCTCCAGAGGATATCTCCTTCTAGGATTTCATCAGGGAGGTGGCTCGGGGTCTCTCCATTACTGTGGCTCCTGAAACAGAGCCCAGAGCAAAGGGTGGGAGACCCCTCTTACCACCTCTTCTCATTCTCGTAGACTTGACACTATGTATCGAGTCCCTCCTTGTCCTGGTTTCCAGAAAACTCAGTTCCCTCACCACTCTATTGTAGTGGAGTCCGCTATGAGAAGGATCAGGAGTGCAAAGAGGCATGCCTCTAATCCCCCAGGACGTGAGTGCAGAACTTTGGATGCTTTTGGACATCGTACTTTCCAAGCTTCCATGCTTTCTGTCAGGATCAGTTCCTATATTTTATATATGGGAATATTCCTGAAGGAAATCACAGGAGATTTAGAAGTTTTGAGCCCTCTTCTTAATGAGGATAGAAGGCAGGATTTTCTCACATTGGTCAAACATGCCCAGGATGTTTCCAAATCTGTCAACCATGCAGCTTTTGACTGTTTTGAGTGCATAAGCAGAACCTCTGCCATTGCCATAGGTGCATGTAGAATTGCCTGGCTCCAGGCATCTGATTTGGAGCTCTGGGTACAAGACAAATTGGGCAATATTCCTTGTACTGGTGAGAACCTGTTTGGCAAAGATTGGCAGGAAAAGGCCAATGAGTTGGATGCTGGCAACTCCACCTTGGACAGATTATCCATGGGCACAGCTGATCCTGCAAGAAAGAAATCTTTCAAAAAACCATTCTTTTCCAAAAAGAAAAGGTTTTATCCTGCTTATTCCCAGCAGGGACGCTCTGCAGGTCAACCTGTCCGGAAGGGTCAGCAACCATCCAAGCAAAGAAAAGCAAAGACTGCTAAGCCTCAACCGCCTCAGCAGTCTCAGCCTCCATAAGGCCTTTGACTTGCATCTAGAGAACTTAGCCTTCCTGGCTCTAAATGGACCAGAGCCTTCCACCATTCCAGGAAGGTTATGTCACTTTGCCCCAAGATGGGGGCAGATATCAGCAGAGCATTGGACACTCTCCATCATAAAAGAGGGGTACAAACTTCATTTCTTGAGCATGCCCCCTCCCACAATAGTAAAACAGTTCAATTCTCAGACCTCTCTCATCGACCTGTTAGATCAAGAGCTTACCATGCTTCTTGCCCAAGGGGCAGTAGAAGAAGTACCCATTCTTCAGCAGGGTACAGGGTTTTACTCCCCCTATTTTCTTATCTCAAAGAAAACAGGAGGTCACAGACCTATTTTAGACCTCAGAATTGAACAAATTCCTGTTCAAGGAGAAATTCAAAATGGTTTCTCTAGGAACTCTGCTGCCATACCTTCAGAGTCAGGATTGGCTATGTTCTCTAGATCTCAAGGATGCATACACTCATGTTCTCATCCATCCATCTCACAGAAAGTTCCTTCGGTTCCATTTCAAGGGAAGCACTACCAATACAGGGCGCTCCAGTTTGGCCTGGCCTCAGCTCCAAGGGTGTTCACGAAATGCATGGCTGTAGTAGCAGCATTTCTCCGCACTCTAAGAATATTCGTCTTCCCCTACTTAGACGATTGGCTCATTCGAGCCCCATGAGAGTCAGAGGCCAGGATAGCTCTATCTTGCACAATGCGTATCCTTCAGTATTTGAGTCTAGTCATAAACATCCCAAAATCCAGCCTAATTCCCACTCGGCCTCTAGAGTTCATAGGAGCTGTGTTGGATACCAGAAAGGCAAGGGCCTACCTCCCTCAGAGCTGTTGCCTTCGCATGGTGCAGTTAGCTTCTCAAGCAGTGCTAAAGTCCCATCTCACTGCTCGAGAAATGTTACAACTACTAGGCCACATGGCTTCTACTGTGCATGTGGTTCCTTATGCTCGCCTCCATATGAGAGCAGCCCAGTGGACTTTATCCACCCAGTGGACCCAGGTATCAGGGTGCCTGTCAGACTAAATCGTAAACACAAATCGCCTTATTTTGTCCCTTCAGTGGTGGCAGTCCACTCAAAATCTGTTGCTGGGGTTCCCCGTTCCAACAACCCTTACCCCAAGCAACTCTTACAACAGATGCTTCTCCAATGGGTTGGGGAGCTCATCTACAAGACCTCTTCACCCAAGGAACTTGGACTCCACAGGAGACTCATCTACATATCAATCTCTTAGAGCTCAGAGCAATTTTTCTTGCTCTTCGAGTGTTCCATTCCCAGCTCAGCTGCAAGACAGTCCTTATTCACACGGACAACCAGGTAGCCATGTTCTATGTGAACAAGCAGGGAGGAACAGGCTCTCTGTCGCTCTGCAATGAAGCTTTGCGACTATGGGCCCTCGCCAGAGAGCATCAGATTCATCTCCTAGCAGTGTATCTTCCAGGCATACAAAACTCTTGGGCGGACAGACTCGGTTGAGTTCTGCTTCCACACGAATGGTCTCTACATGTGGACCAGGTGGCCAAGATTTTTCAAATTTGGGGAACCCCGGACATAGACCTCTTTGCAAGTCTGTTGAATGCCAAACTTTCCTGGTTCTGTTCCAGAATTCCGGCTCAGGGATCTCAGGCCAAGGATGCTTTCCTCCTTCACTGGGGCCAAGACTTCCTTTATGCCTTTCCACCCATTCCCCTAATTCCCAAAACCCTGTTCAAGCTTCAGAGAGACAGAGGCCGTATGATTCTCATAGCTCCTCATTGGCCTCGGCAAGTGTGGTACCCTCTGCTTCTATATCTCTCTCAAGCTCCCTCTCTGGAGTTAGGGTCTGCTCCAGATCGCCTATCTCAGGAGGACGGAATGTTATGGCATCCCAATCCTCAGTCTTTGCATCTCAGGGCTTGGTTGCTGAAGGCCTAGATCTCCATGATCTTAACCTCCCTCAGCAAGTGAAGGATATTCTTCTTGCTTCCAGGAAGCCTTCCACAAGACGCTCTTATGCTTTCAAGTGGAAAAGGTTTACCATATGATGTTTGCAAAAGGGTCTTAACCCCCTTGCGATACCTCTGGAATCTTTACTGGAGTATCTCCTTCATTTATCCAATGCAGGACTTAAGATTAACTCAGTAAGAGTCCATTTGAGTGCCATTGCAGCTTCCTTCAGGCCTCTAAATGGACAACCTATCTCCTCTCATCCTCTTATAGCAAGATTTATGAGAGGCCTTCTTCTAACTAAGCCTCCCATTAGGCCACCGCCGGTGGCATGGGACTTAAACCTGGTTCTTGGGCAGCTCATGAAGCCACCTTTTGAACCCTTAGCTACTACCTCCTTGAAATTCCTTTCTTGGAAGGTTATCTTTCTCATTGGAATCACATCAGCAAGTCACATTAGTGAGTTGCAAGCACTAGTAGCTGATCCACCTTATACAAGGTTCCATCATGACAAGGTAGTCCTTAGGACTTATCCACACTTTATGCCAAAGATGGTCTCGCCTTTTCATCTAAACCAAGCGGTCTATCTACCTGTGTTCTTTCCAAGGCCTCATGCATCAAATGCAGAGAGGAATCTTCATACCTTGGACTGTAAAAGAGCTTTAGCTTTTTACTTACAAAGAACACAGCAACATAGAAAGTCCTCTCAACTTTTTGTTGCTTTTGATCCTTCTCATTTGGGACTTCCAGTCTCCAAGAGAACACTGTCTAACTGGATTGCCCAGTGTATTGCCTTCGCCTATCAGAGCAAGAATCTTCCTCTGGAGGGCCATGTCACAGCTCACAATGTGAGAGCCATGGCAACTTCATTGACTCATCTGCACTCTGTGTCTATCAACGACATCTGTCGAGCAGCCACCTGGGCCTCGGTTCATACCTTCACAGCCCATTACCTCTTGGACAAGGACTCCCGCCGGGATGCCTTGTTTGGTCAGGCTGTTCTCCAACACCTGTTCCATACCTAATCAACTCCTACCCACCATCCCTGGTAGGATGCCAGATATCCATGGGGGGAGGTTGAGCCCTTCTCAGGGACGCACAACTTCTGGGGTCTCTCCCTGGCATCTAAAGCTAGGGAGTCCCCATATGTGATGACTACATTCCTGCTTGTTCCTGGAGATAGCATAGTTACTCACCTGTAACAGGTGATCTCCGGAACAGCAGGAATTTAGTCCTCACAACCCACCCACCTCCCCTAGGAGTTGTATCTCTCTATCTATCTCTTTCCCTTTCCCTCTCTCTCTCTTTGTCTCAGCTTTAAAACTCAACTGGAGAGAGGCAGTTGGGAAGGCGGGAAGGCAGCACGCAGGCGCTGTGGGATGCTCCCAAAAGCTTTCTAATTGGATGCTGGGGAGCGTTCCTGCGCAGGCTCCGTCGGTACCGACGATACCCATATGTGAGGACTAAATTCCTGCTGTTCCCGGAGATCACCTGTTACAGGTGAGTAACTATGCTATACCAGCAGGCAGCAGACCCTCCCATCGTCATTCATCATCTCACATTGGGGGGGAGGGAATGTTGCATTAGAGAGGGGGAAGGATTGGCAGGCAATGAGTACATGCGTAGGTGCTTTAAGGCCATGCTGCCCATTGGTGTCTGTAACCCTAGGCAGTTGCCTAGTCCACCTGATGGGTGGCCCGGCCCTGCTCTTAGGGATAACTCCTCCTGAAAGAGAATGTGAATGATAAGCATAATCATGTCCACTTCTTGTGCCTGTGAAGGAGGATTTATATCACATCAGTGCAAATGGAGGTTCCACTCCCTCTTCCAGTTTAACTTGCGGTGCCACTTCCTTCCCTCATAAGCCCTGCAGTTCTGTAGCAATTCAGTATATCTATCGATGCTGGCATAAATGAAATCCTTTCTCATAGACCTATCTCCTAGTTGAAAAGAACTGGTTTATGGGCCAGCTAACCAACACAGAAGAGTGTGAGGAGAATCACACAAGACCTACTTATGAAATTTTCAACAGGTCAGATTTGTGGAGTGCCTGGGATATTGTCATGTGCATGCTTTGACCAGTCTTGGTTATGTAAGCATGTTGCTCATTCAGGTTGCTATTGGTCTCTTAGTTACCTCCCTGATTAGTCCCCTCCTTGCTTGGTCATTCACTTTGACAAGGTCTTGGTGGTATCATACACCTTCCACGTCTTACTTGTCCTGACCATTCTTTTATGTCCATCCCCCAATCTTTCCCTTTCACTACTTTGGTCTTGGGGTTTGTTTGCTAGCTCATGGTTGGCCCTTTGCTTTGAAATGCACTACCTAACAGAGCAAATCAACAGGGGCTACCAAATGTGTCCTCTTATCCTGGGAATCATTACAGTTTAACACAGATGGGGTCAATTCACTTTAAAGGCGATTGCTTGCACCAGAGCTTAAAGTATTTAGACTTGCTACAGAAGTACATTGGGGGTGGACTGTTATCCAACCATGTTACTTTAAGTTTTTTCCTACCTACTTTCTTTTTCACTTGGCTGTTGAGGACTGTGGATATATCGAACAAACATTCTTTAAGTGCATTTTACTTCCAGTTATAAGGCAACACAAGGTGAACATTTTGGAAGGAGGTGGGGGCTTTACTGCAGGCACTGCATCTTAGCCCCATTCCAGGTCTTCCTGGATGATACAATCTCAACAGATACTCCTTTCGGCAACATGCTTTGGGAGCACGAAATGTGATTGCAGATGATCTCAGTCTTTGCCTGGAAACCTCAAGAATGGTTCTTATACCAAGAGATAATAGAAAATATCTTCTGGAAATGGGGAAGCACAACAATAGATCTCTTAGCATCAGAAGACAACATGAAGAAGAGCAAGCCGTTGGCAAATTGGGAAACATTGGCCAATTGCACCAAAAACTTTAAAGGTTTCTTAAATTCTCATAGCAGCATCCTGGCCTTGTCCAATCTGGTTTTCTCATCTGTATGAGCTGCACCCGCAGATAATGATCTCCTTCACTGATATCCCAGGATCAAGGAACATCCATCACAGCACTACTACTTAACATTTCTATAGTGCTACAACGTGGCATACACAGCGCTGTACATACACACATAAGAGAGCGTCCCTTCTCAATAGAGCTTACAACCTATTCAAGACAAACAACAAACAGGGCACCAAGGTCAACTAACAGGAAATTTTTGTAATACACAAGGGTTGTAAACAGGAGAATAAGGGGACCGGGATCCGAAAGCAGCCTCGAAGAAGTGAGTTTTAAGTTTGGATTTGAATAGGACCAGGGATGGAGCCTGACATACTGACTTGTGTAGTCTATTCCATGCATGTGGAGCAGCAAGGTAGAAGGAACAAAGTCTGGAGTTGGCAGTGGAAGAGAAGGGCACAGATAAAAGCGAATTACCTAATGAGTGCAGTTCCCGAGGAGGGGTGTAGAGAGAGGTAGTGAGGAGCCGCAGAATGAATGCACTTGTGGGTCAGGAGAAGAAATTTGAATGCAGAAATGGATAGGGAGCCAATGAAGTGTACGCTTTTGGAAACCTGTCAGGTACTTGTGAGCTGAATTGGCTGCTGTTGGAAACAAGATATTGGACTTGATGGACCCTTGGTCTGAGCCAGTATGGCATATCTTGAGTGACTGTGGGCATAACACTAACATGAATGTGAATGAGCTTTAGCAGCATCTCTCCCACTTCCCAAAGAAACAGATTTCAAATCAAGAATATATAACTAATGAATACTTTCTGAAGTACAACCATATAAATGTTTTAGCTTCTTGAAAGCAATCCACTAGAAAATCATAAACCCCTTTTCTGAGGGAGTACCAAGAGCAGACAAAACCTCTGTGGGTAAGGGAGCATTCCTTTGCTGGGAAATTTGGTGACCCATGTAAACCACATGACAGTAACTAAGGCTTGATTTTAAAAAACAAGTGTTTTTTTTGTCGGGCCTTTCTTATACAGTACTATGTAGTAGCCCAGATACAGCTAGATATACCAACGGTCCATTTTATGTTTGCTTTATTATGTTTAGGTTTTATTAAAACTTGATACTCGTATACAACCCTTCAGAAGATGTCAAGGTGGTTTATAATAAAAATGCTAAAAGAAAGGAGAAACAAATCCATAGTATAAGATAGGAAAGGTTAAATATTTTTTTTAATAAAACCCTAGTAATACTGAGTTTGTGTACATAAGACAGTGAGAAGAACCCTCCTTTTATGCAATGCAAAGGCACTCTTGTTTGACTTTCTTAAATATTCTTTAAATAATATAACATTTCTTAACATTAGCACAACAATGCAATTTGTGTTTGTAAACACTTCAAATCGATAATGATGCAAGTTGGAAATCTCCATTCGCATATAAACTCTCACTTTTGTGGAGATTTCAAATTAAGAAATATAAACAATGAATACTTTCTGAAGTACAACCATATAAATGTCAGTTCCCTGTCTCTTAATTAGTATTCTAAGCTTGAAAACACTTTCACTATTGTACTTAACAGAATTTCTTTTGTAAAGAAGAGACAACAATTTAACAAATATCATTTTGTTTTCTTTACAAGTAAGTATAAATAATGTATTTTAAAGAAATTATTTTCTTCCCACTTTCCTTCTTTAGCTAAGTTGATTTTAAAAACTCTTATTTTTAAGATGTAAAGAGTCTTGCTAGTAAATATAGGTGAGTTCATTTGAATAACCTCTAATTGTTTATTTACTTATTTGAGTTCAATTAATGAATGATGTCTTTGTGTTTTGTAGGTGCCGCCAGTTTAAAAAAAAGGCATTTATCAATGGTCCATTTTACTTTATTAGTTACTAGAAAATGACATTCTTCAGCCAGATAATCTGTATTGTCGAATGTACAAAAAGCTTCCCTAATACAGCATCGCCAGGAACAAGCAAGAATAGAGTCTTCACATATGGGTGACGTTGGTGCCGACAGAGCCCGCACGGGAACGCTCCCCAGTGTCCTATAAGAAAGCTTTTGGGAACATCCCACTGCGCCTGCGCTGCTGCCTTCCTGCCTTTCCAACTCTCCCTCCTCAGTTTTTCATTTTCCGTGGAGCCGACGGAGCAATTCCTGTCACTGCAGAAAATCTTTTCTTTTTGTGGTGCGTCTGCCTTCCCGTCGACACCAGCACCAGTATCATCGGTGTTCTTTTCTTCTTCTATTTTCTTGCCTTAAAAAATAACAAAAGGATTTCGTCTTTCCCTCTAGATGCTTAGGCACCATTTTGGGCCTTAGGCCCCTTTCTTCCTCAAAATGGAGAAACCAACTATTGGTTTCAAAAAGTGTTCCAAGTGTAGTAGTACCATTTCTGCTACTGACACCCATGACTGGTGTCTTAAATGCTTGGGACCAGACCATTCACCATCGGAATGTCTCCTCTGCAGAAAGATGACAAAGAGGGGCCTGCAGAATAGAGCTGCGAAACTCGACACCCTCTTTGCCTTGGATGCAGTGTCCGTGGCATCGACGTCGTCCAGGACTTCATCTTCCTCCCATGGGTATTGAAACCCAGGTCTTCTTCAAAGACTGGTCTGTCCTCAAAGAGTAGATCTCCTTCTAAGTATCGAGATGCTTTAAGCGTTGCCCTAGAGGAGAATACACTGGCCAGACAACCCCGGCGGGAGGTCCTTTCCTCCAAAGCTTTATCGGGGTCCCAAGATGTTCCCGAGGTGTCCACCTCTGGAGAGCTCTTGGTGCCATGCTCTGGGGTTGTGGCTCGCTGTTTGGGTACCGATACACAGGCATCGTCTGGCTCCATGGATCAACGTATCATAGCCATTGAGGGGAGTTTTGTGACATTGCTGGCGGCCTCGGTACCGCTAAAGCCTCTACAATCGGTTCTGCAGCAATCGGTACCGGTACCAGAGGTATCAACATCGGCCATTGCGCTGCTCTCCACGCTACTACCCATGCCGGCCCTGGAATTCGTATCTGACACCGAGGGTCCGGTACCAAGGCATTCCGATGCTGATTTTGATTGGTACCATCGTTGGGCTGGGCGGGAGCACCCGGCCCATCAATACTTTGAGTCGTCCGATTCTTCCGATGAATCCTTCGGTACCGGAGAGACTCTTCTGGAAGATCCTGCTCCTTCCCCATAACGCTGAATGTCTCCACCGGAAGACATGTCTTTTCAAGACTTTATACGGAATGTGGCTCGGGGCCTCTCGATTACGGTGACCTCCAAGAAGGAACCGAGAGCTAAAGAAATTCTTCAGTATCCGGCAGCCCCTAAGGAGGCCACGACCTTACCTATTCATCAGATATTGCCTGACCTCATGCTTAGGATGTGGGAAACACCTTTAACGGTGTCTCCACATTCTCGAAGACTCCATACCATGTATCGGGTACTGCGGTGTCCCGGTTTCCAGAAGATGCAGTTACCACACCATTCCATGGTTGTGGAATCAGCATTGCGTCAAATTAAAAGTGCTAAGACACATTCATCTAATCCCCCGGGCTGTGAGGCAAGACTCTCAATGCCTTTGGCTGTCGATGCTTTTAGTCCTCCATATTGTCGGCCAGAATAAGTTCATACATACTCTACATGGGTATGTTTCTTCGGGAGGTGACCAAAGTTTTGGAACTAATGGCTCCTCTTCTCCCAGATGACAAGAGGGCTGATTTCTTGACACTTGTTAAACATTCCCAGAATGTTTCCAAGTTCATGAACAGAGCAACTTTTGATTGTTTTGAGTGTATTAGCAGGACTTCTACTATTTCCATCAGTGTATGTCATGTTGCTTGGTTACAAGCATCTGATTTAGAACAGTGGGTGCAAGATAAGCTGGGGAATATTCCTTCCACGGGAGAAAACCTCTTTGGCAAGGATTGGTAAGACAAAGCTTCTCAGCTTGAATCCGAGAATACCACCCTAAACAGGCTCTCTAGGACCACTGCCAGCCCAGCTAAGAAAAAGACAGTTAAGAAGCCCTTTTTCAACAAGAAGTTTTATCCTTCTTGCACCCATGCGGTCCACTGTCCAGTCCATGCTTCCCATAAGGGACATTAACATCCGAGCAACAGCAGACCCAGCCTCCACAAGGTCTTTGACTTCCTGCTAGAGAACTTAGCTTTCTCCAGGAACAAGCAGGAAGTCAGTCCTCACATATGGGTGACGTCAGCGCTGACTGAGTCCTCATGCGGAGCAATTCCCCAGCTTTCAAAGAAAGCCTTTAGGATTGCATCGCACATGCGCAATCCCCTTCCCGCCCAAGGGTGCCATCTTACTCAGTCTCCCTTTTTCCGCAGAGCCCAACAGATGTAGTCCAACTTCACTTGCAGGAAAAGTGCGTCAAAACTCCTGAAGATTTTTTTCTTCGGCCCGGTTCGACGCCAGTTCCCCTTCCTGCCTCGGATTCGGTACACCGGTATCGAGTCCAGTCTTTATTTTTCATTTTTGTCCTTCGTGACTAGCGTTCGCACTTTTTTTCTTTTTCACTGGCAGCCCGGTCATTCGATCTCGCAGGGGCCCTTCTTCCCCCCCTGGCTGCCAGCGGTTTTAAAAAGTGTGATCGGTGTTAAAAATTCATGTCCCTCACCAACACACGACTGCTGTTTCCGCTGCCTCGGGGCCAGCCATGACCCGAAGATCTGTGGCCTGTGCAGCAAAATGTCCTCTAAGGCACTTAGAAGTAGACAGCAGCAGTATGAAAGGGTTTTCTCAGAGTCCGAATCCACCCGGGTCCGGACCTCGTCAGAAGCCTCGACGTCTCGGGAGCTGTCTGACTCCGAGCATCGTTGGGGGTCTTCTGAGCAGGGGTCTCCCTCGCAGGAACACCGGAGGAAAAAGAAACCTGCAAGGGCAGAGTCGTTGGATTCCTCTGATCGGCCTGGGCCCTCGCGGACCAGGTCACGGAGTCCTGACCGCTGCCCCGGGTCCTCGGAGCCAGAGTGCCCTGCAAAAGTACCTTGCACCGAGCCGGAGACACCGATGAAGGTAACTGCTGTTGTCCTCGTTGACTCTCCTCCGGGAGAACCAGCATCGGGACCCAAGCCGGAAGCCGCGGAGTCTTCTGAGCTCGATCTCAGAATGATGGCCTTGGAGCGCAGCATGTCTGCCTTCATGGAGCAGCAGCGGGCGCTGATGGCTGGTCTCACCGGTCCATCCGCCCTGTCCACCGGGACCTCGACGTCCAAGTCGACCTCCGGAGGCCGGGTCGATCCTCGAGACTCTTCGAGCTCGAGTCGATCCTCGGCCGAGGTATCCCTCGACCTCCCATTTGGGACCGAGGTCATCGACGCCGGTGCCCTCGGCGTCGGAGCGGTCGAGATTGAAGCCCTCATGGCTGAAGCCCATTGATTCCTCCTCGGAGGACTTAGCATGGGAAACGGAAGATGAAGAGTCCCCAGACACCCACCGGACCCGGTGTGTCCCATCGGACTCGCCGGGGTCTGAGCCTAGGAGAAGGTCCCCACGGAGAATATCCAGTTCTAGGACTTCGTCAGGGACATGTCCAAGGCTTTGGCATTCCCGGCGGACACCGAAAAGGAGCCTCAAGCTGAAGAGCTCGAAGCCCTCCAGTAGGATTTTCCCCCTCGGGAAGCCCTTACGGTACCAGTTCCTCTGATGTTGGAACAGCTGATGCTCCGCATGTGGGAGTCACCAGCCTCATTGCCGGTCCTCAGCAAGCGGGTCGATTCCATCTATCGAGTCTGAAAGAGCCCTGGGTTCCAAAAGGCACAGCTGCCGCACAACTCCATGGTTGTGGAATCGGCCATGCACAGGCTCAAGAGCCAGAAAAAGCACTCCTCGGTACCCCCAGGCAGGGAGGCCCGGAACCTGGACGCCCTCGGCAGAAAGTGCTACCAGGGCTCAATGCTATCACGCCGTGTCCAAACATACCAGCTGTACATGGACATGTACTTACGGGACCTGGCAAAGGAGATTGCCAGGTTCTCAGCTGGCCTCTCCGAGGAACCCTTGCAGCGTTTCAAGAACTTGTCCACTGGGATTCAGGAGTGCTCGAAGTTTGTCTCGAGCAGCCTATGACGGCTTCGAGGCTTCAACCCGGGTAGCCGCAACCGGCATCGGTGCCCGCGCCAGGCGTGGCTAATGTCGTCAGACCTAGAGCCATGGGTTCAGGACCAGTTGGTCGATGTCCCTTGCCAAGGTGACAACCTTTTTGGCAAACCCATGACTGAGAAGGCTGCTGAAATCGAGACTGAGTACTTGACCCGGACAAGACTCTCCAAAAAGACTTCTGTCCCTTCTAAAAAGAAGGGCTCGGGTAAAAAACCCTTTTTCCCGAGGAAGGGTACTGCTTACCGCAACTACCCCACTCACCAGGCCTCCCCGGCTCCCCAACAGGGGCAGCAGGCCAAGGGACAGGGACATGGCCCGCATAAGCTGAAAACCCGCAAGCCCCAGGCACCAGCTCCTTCCCAGCCGGTAGGGGGTTTTTGACTGTCAGAGCATAGTCCCTCTCTAGCCAGGGGTGAGACTTTGCACAGGAGGAAGGTTGACCCTGTACGCCCACAGGTGGCCTACAATAACCACCGATGCCTGGGTCTTACAAATAGTCCATAGGGGCTATTTGTTCCACTTCAACCAGGTACCTCCCTCCTACTTTCCAGGAGAGCCTCTCAGACCCCCTCTACACAGGGACCTCCTCTTACAGGAGTTGGCCAGTCTTCTAGAGGATCAGGCGGTGGAGCCGGTGCCCCATAGCCTGCTAGGACAAGACTTTTACTCCAGGTATTTCCTGATACCAAAGAGAACAGGAGGCCTCAGGCCCATCCTCGACCTGCGAAACTTAAACAAGTTCCTGGTGAGGGAAAAGTTCAAGATGCTTTCCCTTGGAATATTGCTGCCTTACCTCCACCAGGGAAACTGGCTATGCTCTTTAGACCTGAAGGATGCTTATACGCACATCCTCATACATCCAGACCACAGACAATATCTCAGATTTGTAGTGGGAGGAAACCATTTTCAGTACAGAGTACTTCCATTCAGCCTAGCCTCTACCCCCAGAGTGTTTACCAAATGTCTGGCTGTAGTAGCGGCCTTCCTCAGGAACCAGGGAAGTTTTGTCTTCCCATACCAGGACGACTGGCTCATCAGGGCCCCGTCGCCTCAAGAAGCCCAACAGGCCACAGCTCGCACTATCAGCATACTGCAGCATCTAGGCTTTGTCATAAATCAAGCAAAGTCCACTTTGCTCCCCACTCAAAACTTAAGAATTCATAGGGGCGAGGTTAGACACCCTTCAAGCGAAGGCTTACCTGCCAGAGGGCAGAGCACAGAGGCTTCTGGAGCTGGTACACCAAATCAGCCACAAGTCTCAGATATCAGCGAGGCACTTTCTACACCTTCTAGGACACATGGCCTCCACGGTTCATGTGACCCCAGAAGCCCGTCTCCACATGAGGACAGCTCAGTGGTGCCTCAGAGATCAGTGGACACAAGCCACAGGAAGACTCCGAGACAGGATCAGAGTGTCCAAACGACTACTGAAGTTATTGACCTGGTGGCTTCAGCCATCCAACTTGCTCAAGGGAGTACCTTTCCAGCCTCCCTCGTACACAAGAGTGCTGACGACAGATGCATCTCTGCTGGGCTGGGGAGCCCATTGCCAGGACTTATGCACTCAAGGGTTGTGGTCTCCTCAAGAGAAGACGCAACAAATTAACCTCTTAGAGCTCCCGACGACATGCCTAGCTCTTCAAACCTTCTCTCATGTTCTTTCACATCAGTCTGTCCTAGTACAAACAGACAACCAGGTGGCTATGTTCTATGTGAACAAGCAGGGAGGGACAGGGTCCCGCATCCTGTGTCAGGAGACGCTGAACCTCTGTTCCTTTGCAATCCGACAAGGTATGTCTCTCAAAGCAGTTTACCTGCCGAGTCAGGAGAACTACCTAGCAGACAAGCTAAGCAGAATTCTCCAACCTCACAAGTGGCAACTGAATCCGGAAGTAGCCCAGCAGATCTTCCAATGCTGGGGACATCCAGTCATAGATCTCTGCCAGTCCGCAAAATCATCAGTTGCACAAATTTTGCTCCAGACAGCCACGCCCCCAAAGGATGGCTGCAGATGTTTTTCTGATTTCTTGGCCTGTGGGCCTCCTGTATGCGTTTCCTCCCATGCCTCTGGTGGCCCGGACTCTATTCAAAATCCTCCGAGACAAGGCCTCAGTCATCCTGGTAGCTCCCAGATGGCCAAGACAACCTTGGTCTCCGCTTCTGCTCCAGCTAGCAGTGGAGACCCTACTCCCTCTGGGGACGCAATCTGACCTCCTGTCCCAGGAGCAGGGCTCTATCTTACACCCCAACCTCAGGTCCCTCAACCTGATGGCATGGCTGCTGAAAGGATAGTGCTGGCTTCTCTCCTCCTGCCTAAGAACGTGGAGGAAGTGCTACTGGCTTCAAGGAGGCAGTCCACTAGGAAAACCTATGCCTTCAAGTGGCGTAGGTTCGAGGTGTGGTGTAACCAGCACAACGAAAACCCTTTCTCTTGTCTGATACCAGTGGTGTTACAGTACCTACTTCACCTCTCAGAATTAGGCCTCAAGTCTAACTCTGTCCGGGTCCACCTGAGTGCTTTGTCAGCACACCAGTGGAAGGACAACCTCTTTCGGTTCACCCCTTGGTGTCCAGATTCCTCAGAGGTCTACTTCTACTTAAACCCCCGGTTCGTCCCCCGGCAACCGAGTGGGATTTGAATGTGGTCTTGCAAAAGCTTACTCGCCCACCTTTTGAGCCGATGTCTGCTTGCCATCTGCGCTTCCTCTCATGGAAGGTGCTCTTCCTGGTGGCACTCACATCTGCCAGACAAGTGAGTGAACTACAAGCTCTTGTGTCAGAAAGACCATACACATGGTTTTATAGGAACAGGGTGGTCCTGCGCACCCATCCCAGGTTTCTTCCAAACGTTGTCTCTCCATTCCACCTCAGCCAAGAGGTGGTTCTTCCGACATTCTTTCCCAGACCGCATGCCAGACGGGCAGAAGCGGTTCTGCATACCCTTGATTGTAAGAGGGCATTAGCCTTCTACCTGGAATGTACGCGGGGACATCGAAGGGCTACCCAGCTCTTCATCTCTTATGACCCCCAGTAAACTGGGGCTACCTGTCTCCAAGCGCACGCTGTCCACCTGGGTGGCAGACTGCATTGCCTGGGCGTACAGGGCGGCCGACCTTCCATTGCAGGGTCGAGTCACGGCCCACCGTGTCAGGGCTAAGGCCGCATCAGTGGCTCACTTCCGCTCTGTTCCGCTGGCAGACATCTGCCAGGCCACAACCTGGTCTTCAAGCCAGACTTTTGCAGCCCATTACTGCTTGGATGGAGAGTCCCGACGGGACAGTGCTTTCAGCCAGGCGGTACTCCGTAACTTATTTGAGGTTTAGGCAACTCTTACCCTCCGGCCCTCTGGTGTCAGGCTACCGGGGGTGTGGCATCTCCACTGAATTCCTATCACAGCTGCTGTGGCTTTTCTAGAGGGAGCCATTTTTCAGCTAGGGGTTCTCAGTAGCCTATAGCTAGGGAGTCCCATATGTGAGGACTGACTTCCTGCTTGTTCCTGGAGAAAGCGTAGTTACTCACCTGTTACAGGTGTTCTCCAGGGACAGCAGGAATCAGTCCTCACGACCCTCCCTCCTCCCCTGGAGTTGCAGTCCTACTATTGATTTTATTCATTTTGTCATCTTTTTAGGTATGTCATTTGACTGAGCAAGATGGCACCCTTGAGCGGGAAGGGGATTGCGCATGCGCGATGCAATCCCAAAGGCTTTCTTTGAAAGCAGGGGTATTGCTCCACACGAGGGCTCCGTCGGCACCGATATGTGAGGACTGATTCCTGCTGTCCCTGGAGAACATCTGTTACAGGTGAGTAACTACACTATCCTACCCCTGGAAATCCCAGAGCCAGTCTACAACCCAGACAGACTGTGTTACTTTGCCAAAAGATGGCACCAGATAACATAAGAACATTGGACTCTCTCCATAGTGACAGAGGGGTACAAACTTCACTTCCAAAGTATGGCCCCCTCCCTCCATTCCAAGAGAGTTCAGCTCCCGGCCCCCTCTTACCACACTCTTGTGCCAGGAGATCACCACTCTTCTCGCCCAGGGTGCGATAGAGGAAGTGCCACCTTCCCAACAAGGTCTGGGCTTCTACTCCCCCTACTTCCTTATACCAAAGAAAACAGGAGGATGCAGGCCCATTCGGAGGGAGGAGTGGCTCAGTGGTTGGGATAGGTTACCTCAGGCCAGAGGGCCAGGGGTTCAATTCCCGCATGGGGACAAGCAGCCTCAGGCCAGAGGGACTGGAGGTCTCTAGTCCCATGGCCACTCCTTGTGGCCTTGGGCAAGCCATTTAACCCTCCATTGCCTCAGGTACACTTGCCTTTCAGGGACAAGGGAATAAAAAGTACCTGTTAGTATACATGTAAACCGCACTGATTCTAAAGTATAAATAAATAAAATTAATAAATTCTGGACCTCCAAGAATTAAACAAGTATCTGTTCTGAGAGAAATTCAAAATGATCTCTCTTGGAACACTTCTCCCATACATCCAGAGTCAGGATTGGTTATGTTCTCTAGGCCTAAAGGATGCATATGTTTATGTTTATTAAAACTTGATTGACCGCTCTTCAAAATAAAATCAGAGCGGTTTACAATACATAAAAACCAATAAAAGTAAGGCACAAGGCCAGAGAGGGAAAAGAAATTACAAATTATAAAAGCAAAGAGGGCTGAGGAATAGAAGAGGGAAGAGAATAGAACTATAAGGAGGGAGGGGAGGTGGGGAGGTTAAAGGCTAGGGAAAAAAGATGGGTTTTTAGCTGCTGTTTAAATGCTGTGTGAGAGGGTTCGAGGTTCCTTTGGTTCCTCTTTCAGGGAAGGCATTACCAGTACAGGGTTCTTTCCTTTGGTCTGGCTTCTGCTCCAAGAGTCTTCACAAAATGCATGGCAGTAGTAGCAACAGTTCTAAGAACTTTAGGGATATTTGTCTTCCCTTACTTAGACGACTGGCTCATCTGAGCATCGTCAGCTCCAGAGGCCAGCTCTGCCCTCTCCCGCACAATGCAGGTTCTTCAACATTTGGGGTTTGTAATAAATCTTCCAAAATCCCATCTCACCCCTTCTCAAACCTTAGAGTTCATAGGGACTCTTCTAGACAAGCAGCAGTCAAGGGCTTTCCTGCCACAGCTACGCTGCGCTCAAATAGTTCACTTAGTTTCTCAAGCACTTATGAAAACCTCCCTAACTGCTCGAGAAATGTTTCAGTTGCTCGGTCATATCGCTTCCACTGTACACGTGGTTCCCTATGCTTGTCTACACATGCGGGCAGCTCAGTGGACCCTAGCTTCGCAGTGGACTCAAGCATCAGGTCGTCTGGGGGACAGAATCAGGAACTCTGCACGTCTCACTTCGTCCCTCCAGTGGTGGCAATCACCAAAAAACCTAATCGTAGGGTCATCTTTTCAGAAGCCACCATACCAGTCCACCTTGATGACGGATGTATCCAAATTGGGTTGGGGAGCTCATCTGGATAGTCTCTCTATTCAGGGTCTTTGGGCTCAGCAGGAGGCTCAGCTTCACATAAATCTGCTAGAACTCAGAGCCATCTTCAGTGCTCTCAGAGTGTTCCAGGACTACCTTCGCTCCAAAACCTAGTCCAGACGGAAAATCAGGTAGCCATGTTCTATGTGAACAAACAGGATGGAACAGGTTCTCAGGTGTTGTGCAATGAAGCCCTACACCTATGGTCCTTTGACATATGCCTTCAGATACACCTACTAGCAGTGTATCTCCCTGGCAAGCAGAATCTCCTGGCAGACAAACTCACTCGAGTACTACTGCCACACGAATGGTCTCTCCATTCAGAGCAGATTGCTTGAATCTTTCAAGTCTGGGGAACCCCAGATATAGATCTGTTTGCAAGTTCTCGGAATGCCAAACTTCCCTGCTTCTGTTCCAGAATTCCTGCTTAGAACAGGACTTCCTATATGTCTACCCACCCATTCCTCTCATTCCCAAGACTCTGTTCAAGCTTCAGAGAGACAGGGGCCATATGATCCTCATAGCCTCACGCTGGCCACAACAGACGTGGTACCCACTGCTTCTATGTCTCTCTCAAGCCAAACCTCTAGAATTGGGATGTGTTCCAGATCTTCTATCCCAGGAGAACGGGACGCTTCTGCACCCGAATCCTCAGTCTTTGCACCTGATGGCGTGGCTGCTGAGAGCTTAGAACTCCAGGATATCAATCTCGCTCAACAGGTTAAAGATATCCTTCTGGCCTTGAGGAAACCTTCCACAAAGCTTTCTTATGCTTTTAAATGGAGAAGGTTCTCAATTTGGTGTTCAAAAAAGGATCTTAATCCTTTTTCTGTTCCAGTAGAGGCATTACTTGAGTATCTCCTCCACCTTTCATCCTCTGGACTTAAAACTAATTCAGTAAGAATTCACCTCAGTGCCATCGTGGCTTTTCACATGCCCTTTGATGGACAACCTATCTCCTCTCAACCGCTTGTAGCACGTTTTATGAGAGGTCTACTTTTAACTAAGCCTCCCATTAGGCCACCACCTGTGGCATGGGATCTTAATCTTGTCCTTGAACAGCTCATGAAGCCACTCTTCGAACCCCTAGCCACTACATCCCTGAAGTTTCTTTCTTGGAAAGTCATCTTCCTAATTGCCCTCACTTCTGCCAGATGCATCAGTGAGCTCCAAGCTTTAGTGGCTGGACCCACCTTATACATGGTTTCACCATGATAAGGTAGTCCTTGGGACTCATCCCCACTTTATGCTGAAGGTGGTTTCGCCTTTTCATTTGAACCAATCGGTTTACCTGCCCGTTTTCTTCCCTAGACCTCATGCCTCTAGTTCAAAAAGGAATCTACATACTCTGGATTGCAAGCGTGCTTTGGCATTTTATCTTTAGAGAACTAGACAGCACAGAAAGGCTTCATGGCTTTTTGTTGCCTTTGATTCCAGTCACCTCGATCTACTGGTTTCTAAGAGAACTCTCTCCAAGTGGATTGCAGACTGTATCTCTTTTACCTATGAGAGTAAAGGACTTTCTCTTGAAGGTCATGTCACAGCACACAATGTGCAAGCAGTGGCTGCCTCGCTCGGTGGTGATTGATGAAATCTATAAAGCAGCAACCTGGTCCTCTGTCCACATCATTGCGGCCCATTATTGCTTGGACAAGGACTCACGTCGAAATGCTTTGTTTGGTCAGGCTGTTCTCCAGCATCTCTTTCAGACTTAGAACAACTCCTACCCCCCATCCCGGGTTTCATGACCCAATTCAGCCTGTGTTTCACTGCTCTCTCTGGGGTCATCTCCCTGGCATCTCCAAGCTAGGGAGTCCCATATGTGAAGACTACATTCCTGCTTGTTCCTGGAGATAGCGTAGTTACTCACCTGTAACAGGTGATCTCCGGGAACAGCAAGAATTGAGTTTTCACACCCCACCCTCCTCCCCTAGCAGTTGTATCTCTCTTTCTCTCTCTCCTCTCCTTTTATCTCAGCTACAAACCCAACTGAGGAGGGAGAGTTGGAAAGGCGGGAAGGCAGCAGTGCAGGTGCAGTGGGATGCACCCAAAAGCTTTCCTATAGGACACTGGGGAGCGTTCCCGCACGGGCTTCATCGGTGCCGACGTCACCCATATGTGAAGACTCAATTCCTGCTGTTCCCGGAGGTCACCTGTTACAGGTGAGTAACTACGCTGTATATGCGGCAACTTGTCCCAACACAATATTGTATTTTGAACCCTTTTAGTTTCTTCACCAGGTTCTGCTTCACGGTGTAACCACAATAAAAGTTTATGTAGCCTGAGAAGAGATCTATCATTTCTTCTGTGCACAGCAGATAATCAATCCATCCGGAGTAAGAGCTTCAACTTTGGACTCCATGGCATAGCATCAGGATGGGCGTGGCATCTTTAAACTCATTGACTGAAAGCCCCCTTCTCACTTATTCAAAATCAATTAAAGGGACTGAAGCCACTCAAACAGAAAATATCTTAAAACAAAGAAGAACAGTGGATATTTTTGCTGGATTTTTCTCTCCTAATGGACTTAATGTAGAGATTTTATATTTATTTATTTATTTTATAACTTTTATATACCGCGCTATTTGTTATCAGTGCGGTTTACATACAACAAGGGTGCACAGTCAGAAGTCTGTTCTGTGCTTACATTGTAACAGGAGTTTAAACTTGGAACATACATTGTAACAGGAGCATAAACTTGGAGCAACAGGGGAACTAAATGGAGTGGTCGTCTTTGTTGTAAAACTTCAGAGTGCTCTTTAACCCCATTACATGATCCTGCAAAAGTGTATGTACATTAGAAATGTGGGCATTTAAAAAGAGTGAGAAATTTAACATCATACTCAAATTACGGGCCTCACCACCAGTTTCCACATCCCTGTAAAGAAGGCTCAGAAAATTGATTTTAGCACCTTCTGAATACCCCCCCCCCCCCGAGAACACATTTGTACACATTAATGATGATTGAAATGTATCACTGAGGTTTCTGAAGATAAAGTACTTCCACTTGGCTGTCATCGTGGTACACACTTCAGGCTTGAGGATGGGGGGGGCCTTCAGAATATGGCTTTGAAACTCCTCAAGCAGATATTTCATCCCTAAAGTAAAAAACAAGATAGGACCTTAGTAACTGGAAATGTCTCATTGTCGCTGCCATTATGTCTTTAATCACTGGCACTGGCAGTGGCTTCCCACAGATATTTGAAGCTCCCCGTTATCAAAAAGGAAAAAAAAAACCCTTTTTATGTCAAGGTATTGAAAACTTGACTCAGCCCTGATAGCAATCAGATAAGCCGCCTTTCTTGCACAATAACCTGCTGTGCTGTTCCACTCTCCATCACTCAGTGACCACATATTAGATGTGACAGGAAGCAAAATGCCTCTTGATTGAGCTCCCTTTAGTGTTTCAGGCTCAGCAATAGGATGCCTGCATGTCTAAAAATTCAGCCCACAGTCATGGTTTCTCAATTTAAAGAAAAAAAAAAGCAAGTCCAAACCTACATAATGGAAACAGCTTATTAGCAGAGATGAAAGGGAAGAGCCAGTGGTCGGGGCTGGAAGAGATGTATGAGTTGTTTCTATTCTTAGAGCAGCATAGCTCTCAACTTGTGCTGGGGAAGCCACAGCTCGGGCTCTGATACCACAAAACCGCACTTCTTCTCCATCCCTGCTGGGGGGCAAGAGGAGTAGTCTTGGGCTTGAAGTGTGCAGTAAGGGAGATTCAAGTTAGACATTTAGGAGGAACTTAATTTACCTCAAAAGTTGCAGGATCATTTGTGACTGGAACTTGAAGGGAAAGGGGATACTTCTTGGAGGTGAGGAGGAGAAAGATACAGCTCAGCCCTTTCAAAATAAATACCCAAGTCAAAAACATGCAACAGGATAATTTCTTTCTGCAGGAACAAGCAGGAAGTCAGTCCTCACATATGGGTGACATCAGCGCCGAATGAGAAAGCGCTGAGCTTTTTCCAGCTTTTTCCAGCTTTCACAGAAGGCCTTTGGGGCATGCTACCCCGCATGCGTGGTCCCCTTCCCGCCCAATGGTGCCATCTTTATTTATTTATTTAGCATATATTTGTATACCGCTACTTCCAGCGATCAGTAGCGGCTTGATTACAGGCGGGAAATTGACAAATCATGACAGAAAATTTGATGCATATACATATTGATTCGAGAGGGAAAGCACAGGCATCTTGCTCAGTCTCCTTTTATCCACAGAGCCCAATGGACGTCTGTCCTGTTTTCCCCCCAAAAATCCTTGCTAATATCCTTAAAAGTTAGCTTTTCCCGGTTTGTGAACCGATTCCTCTTCCCGCCTCGAGTCGGTGCTGGTTCTTGTGCTGTTCTCGGCTCTTTCCCCTTTTTTTGATTGAGGCTTGCCTCAACCGGAATTTTTTCACCCGGGGGTTGTTGACCCCGGCTGGGTGTTTCCCACCATGTCTCCTGGTGTGTTCAAAAAATGTGACCACTGCAGTCAAACCATATCTGTAACCGACACCATAACTGCTGCCCACGCTGCCTGGGACCGGACCATGACAGCATCTCCTGTGATAAGTGCAGGCCATGATGCCTAAGACCAATAAAAAGAGGTCAGAGTTGCAGGAGAAACTGTTCCCAAGGGCACCAGCTTCCCCGATGCCGAGCTCCAAGCCCAGCACTTCCTGTGAGGCCCGAGTGTCCTCTGAGTCTCGCAGCAGTGGCTGTTCCAAGACGTTCTTGGACCACAAGAGAAAGAAGAAAAAAAATCCTCAAAGTACATTCAGGTTCCACCAGAGAAACCCGATAAAATCCCTCGGAGGGACTCGGGTGGCTCCAAGAAGCGCCCTACCATGGTTCTCAAAATGGATTCCTCAGCCAGCAGAGACCATGCAAGGTTCCTCAAGACTGTTGACCTCATCAAAGACACACTCATGAGTGTGCCGGCACCAGACCTGAGATTCTCAGTGCCCACGCCGAAAGCTGCGGAGCCTTCTGGCTTGGAAACCAGAATGGCGGCCCTGGATCAGAACATCACTGCTATCATAGCCCTCTAGCAGGCAATGATGGCTGGTTCGTCCACATCATCTGCTCCGACGAGGCCCCCTGACTGCGGGAGGGTCCCTGGTCATCGAGCAGAGCTCTGAGCTCTATCAGCCTCAGGTAAGCCCTCGGCACCAGTTGATGTCCCGGTCCCGTTCCTCGGGAAGCCAGTCCTCCCCAGCCAGTTTCCGTGGCTTGGATCCCAGGTCCTCCAGAGGTCCCAGGCCCCTCGGTGCTGGCCTTGAGGCAAGGAGTCGCAGATCCTCGGATTCATCATCACCCCTCGATTCCGAGTGGGAGACCAATGACAAGGCATCCCCGGAAACTCAATGGCACCAAGATGTCCTCTCGGACCTGGTGCTCCGGCGCCATTCTCCTCTGGAGGATGTGGCCTTCCACAACTTTGTCAGGGATATTGCAAGAACCCTCTCTGTGCAAATCAAGGTGGAGGAGGACCCATGCACCAAATAGCTGGAGAGTCTCCAGTATGAGTCTCCCCCCAAGGAAATTCTCACGGTGCTGGTGCAGCTGATCCTCGAGCGGCTCCTGTTGAGAATGTGGGAGACCCTAGCATCGGTACCGGTAGTCAGCTGGCACCTCGATACCATGTACTGCATCAGGAAAGGACCGGGGTTCCACAAACCACAACACCCACATAACTGCATGGTTGTCAAGTCCAACCATGCTGTTCTTCTGTTACCCCTAGTATGGATGCTAGAGCCCTCAATGCCCTTGGGCGTAAGTGCTACCAGGGCTCGATGCTGGGGTGTCGGATCCAGGCCTATGAGCTATACATAGGCATGTATCTCAAGGCCCTAACCCAGGAGTTGTCTGTATTTTCAACAGGGCTTGTTGGGGAGCCCCACCAACGGTTCCAATCCCTGACCTTCAGGATCAAGGGCTGCTCGAAGTTCCTTTCCCAGGTGGCCTATGATGGCTTTGAGTCAGTGGCTCGGGTAGCAGTGGCTAGAATTGGCGCCTGGCATCAAGTCTGGCTGCAGTCTTTGGATCTCGAGCAGTGGGTCCAAGATAAGCTACTCGACATCCCCTGTACCAGGGAGAACCTGTTCGGCAAGCCTATAGCCGACAAGGCGGCCAAGATAGAGGCCAACGTGGTGCCTCGACAGAGGCTCTCCAAAAAGATCTCATCCTTCCCCCATAAGAAACCATCGGGGAAAAGACACCTTTTCCGGAGGAAAAAGGGGCCCTTTCATCAGAGTCACCACTACCAGCCCTTCTCGGGCCATCAGCAGGGTTCCTACCCTAAAAGACAAAATCATGAGGCCTAGAAGCTGAAGGCACAGAAGCCTCAGGCCCCAGCTCCCACCCAGCCCGGGGGAAGCTTTTGACTCCCAGGGCAGGTCCTTCCCTCCCACAGGAGACCTTCACCAGCCCACAGGGGGACGCCTGGCACTCTTTGCCCACAGGTGAGCTGGTGTCACCTCGGACCAGTGGGTACTGCAGGTAAGGGAGGGATGCCTCCTCCACCTACAGCAGGTACCACCCAGGTTCTTCCCAGGAGAGCCGGTGCAACCTCTCTTTCACCAGACTTGTCTGCTCTCATAGGTCTGCTTAGGGACAGAGCAGTAGAGCCTGTACCCAAACATCTGTTTGGGGAAGGCTTCTACTCCAGATACTTCCTTGTCCCAAAGAGAACTGGAGGCCTCAGGCCCATACTAGACCAGAGAAACTTAAACAAGTTTCTGATGAGGGAGAAGTCCAAGATGCTCTCCCTTGGAACATTGCTGCCTTACCTCCACCAGGGAGATTGGCTGTACTCCTTGGATCTAAAAGATGCGTACACACACATCCTAATCCACCCCTCCCACAGACAGTACTTATGGTTTGTGGTGGGAAGAGGGCATTACCAGTATAAGATGCTACCCTTCGGCCTGGCCTCCTCGCCAAGGGTCTTTACCAAATGCCTGGCAGTGGTAGCCGCCTACCTGCACCTACAAGGGCTTTTGTCTTCCCCTACCTGGACAACTGGCTCATAAGGGGTGGTACAGCCTCAGAAGTCAGTCAGGCCGCAGAACGAGCAACCCTTCTGTTGCAGCACCTGGGGTTCATCATCAGCTATCCCAAATCCCATCTCTCTCCAGCCCAAAGTCCTGGAGTTCATAGGTGCCCAGTTGGACACGTTATAGGTCAAGGTCAAAAATCCAACACCATAAAGAAAATGACTAGCTCTACCACCATATCCCCTCTCTTATTTATTACTGGTACTGATCACACACCTTATTGATTAAACCTCTTATAAATATGTTGAAACCAAGCTATATTATATGTATAATTTCTCACCATACTCCATGAATAATTACTCTGTAATTAGTTACCCCTGTTACCTCCAGGTTATCTCGTCCTTGTTCAATGTAAAAACTCAATTGTCGTGTGACATTGCAGTATGTTTTTTATTCCAATTGTAAACCGCACTGATTTTAATAGCGCGGTATATAAGAGAAGTAAGTAAATAAATAATAAGGCCATCCTTCCAAGAGAAAGGGCAGAATGCCTCAGGCAACTGGCAGGAGAGGTACAAGGCTGCTGGTCAGTGCCTGCTTGTCTCCTCCTCCACCTACTGGGCCATATGGCCTCGACGGTCCACGTCACATCCTCAACCCACTTACACATGCGGACCACCCAATGGTGCCTCTGCTTGCTGGGGACTCAGGCCATGGGCAGGCTACGGGTCAGGGTTACCCGCCATCTCGCGAAGTTCCTCAACTGGTGGCAAAATCTGCACCACCTCCAGGCAGGAATGCTTTTCCAGGCACCCATGCCTTTCCAGGCACCCATGCCGCAGAGGACCCTGACCACAGATGCCTCCCTCTGGGTTGGGGGGACATTGTGGAGACCGCTGCACACAGGACAGCTGGTCTCAGGAGGAGTCGCTTCTACAGATCAATCTCCTGGAGTTCAGGGCAATCATCTTGGCCCTACAAGCATTCCGCCACCACCTACAGCATCGGCCTGTACTGATCCAGATGGACAACCATGTCGCCATGTTTTATATCAACAAGCAGTGGGGCACAGGTTCGTAAACCCTCTGTCAGGAGACGGTGGCCCTCCTCTCCTTCGCAGCATGCAACAACATGTTTCTGCGAGCAGTGTACCTCCTGGTCCTGGACACCTAACTAAGCAATGATAAGCCACAGACAACTCATATTTATACTGTAAATAGTTGTAGATACTGTAGATAGTTCCCCCGGTTTGAAATCCAAGTTGTATCATCCATTCACTGTAAGTGCATAACAGACATCCTGTTATGCATAAAAATGTTATCTGTAAACCGCACTGATTTTAAAGAGCGTGGTATATAAAAGCAATAAATAAATAAATTAACTGCCTAGCAGACAGGCTGAGTAGAGTCCTCCTCCCACACGAGTGGCGCTTAAACCCAGAGGGACACAGCAGCTCTTCCACCTCTGGGGCAGGCCCGTGATGGGCCTGTTAGCCTCTCTGGGCAACACGCAGCTACCCCACTTCTGCTCCTGTTAGCTGCACTCTGAGAAAGTGGCGGAAGATGCCTTCCTGATCTCGTGGTCCGAGGGCCTACTCTATGCATTCCCACCAACACCTCCCTCCCCCCCAGTCGCCAGGACCAAGATTCAGAGTGAGAGGGCCTCAGTTATACTGATTGCCCCCAGGTGGCCCAGGCAACCTTGGTTCACTCTGCTGTTTTCCATGTCGGTGTCACTCCCAGTTCCTCTAGGCTGAGCCCCAGACCTCCTGTCTCAAGAGGAGGGCTCTCTCCTGCACCCCAATCTGGGGTCACTAACGCTAACAACATGGCTGCTGAAATGGTAACATTGGCCCCTTTCAGTCTTCCAGAGGAAGTTGAGGAGATCCTATTGGTCTCCTGTAAATCCTCCACAAGATGGGCTTATGCCTTTAAGTGGAGAAGGTTCTCTGCCTGGTGTGCAGAAAAGCAGAAGAATCCCTTCTCATGCCAGGTGCAACTAGTGCTGCCTTACCTTCTGGACCTATCACAAATCTAACTCGGTGAGAGTACATTTCAACACCACCCTGTCAAGGAAAAACCCCTCTCAAGCCAGCCCCTGGTCTACAAGTTCCTCTGGGGCCTCCTGTTATCCAAGCCCCCTCTACGCCCTTTAGCGGCAGAGTGGGACTTCAGTGTGATGCTTTCACAGCTCTCCAAGCCACCATTCAAGCCCATGGCCACTTGCCACCTGCAGTACCTGTCATGGAAAGTGTTTTTTCTGGTGGCCCTCATGTCCGCTCGAAGAGTGAGCGAACTCCAGGCTCTGGTGGCAGAACCACCATATACAGGGTTCTACAAGAACAGGGTAGTGTTCCGCATGCACCTCAAATTCCTCCCGAAGGTGGTGTCTCCTTTCCACCTCAACCAAGAGGTCGTCCTCCCCACCTTCTTCCCGCAGCCTCATGGCTTTCCATAGCACCCCTCCAGTCCTGTTCAGACTACCAGGTTTTAACCCCCTTCCAGCAGATGGAGATTGAGAATTCCAGACTTTTCATGATGTCATCACATAAAGAAAACCGAACTCCTCCCACCTAGCCTGTATTCTCAGCCTCCAGCGGAAGGGGGAGAGCTCTGTGTAGTCTGGGCTACACTGTAGGGAAATTCCATTGACCACAAAAAAAGAAACATAGGAGAAGGAAAGAGATTAGGTTAGGGACTGCCTCAGGACTGCAGATGAAAGGACCTCAGCCTTGGAAGGACCCATAACTGTTAAGTCGGGAGAGGGTCTCAGGCAGGCAGCACATCTGGTGGGGCCAGATCCCTGCTCCTAACTATTAGGCCGATGCTGGGGCCTGCCTTTGGTGGCAGTGCTTTGATTACGGTGCTTGGCCCTTTAATCTCCAGCTGACATCAGTGCAGCGGCTTGGGGGGCAGTCCCTGCGGTTCAGCTCCAGGAGTTGGCCACATTTTCCTTAGTGCAGTGGCTGTTGCAGTCGGTAAGTTGGGGCTCTGCACTGTACTGAGGGGTATTGCAGCTTCTTTGGGGCCTGGTATAGGTTTTAGCAGCGATCGGTTTCTGCATGGCACTTTTTCTTTCAGCTTGGGCAGCTCAGCAGCAGTTTCCTGCCTTTAGCGTAAGTGTGCAGATGCCGGCGGGAAAGGCGATCTGTGTGGGCTGTGGCCTCAAATGGGGACATTTATCATCAGTAAGTCTCTGCCAACCATGTGAAAAGGCAGATAAGGAGGCTGGAGACCTGCTTTCCAGATCTCCTGCCTCAGTGACAGGGGCCATGGACTTAGTTGTATTGGAGTTGCAGGAGGCTTTGGGGCCTTCTCAGACAGCAGTTCCTGTGGTTTTGGCAGGAGCCGCAAGCATTTTAGGGGTGGCCGGACTGCCCGTGAGGGGCACTCCAGGGAGGCAGGATTTGGTCCCAATGTCCTTGGAGCACCTGTCAGAGCATACATCGGAAGCAGGCAGTGTCTCTCTTTTGCCAGATTTCGTCCTGTTGCTCCACAAGGCCTACCGCATGAAGCAGGGCCTGATGGAGCAGCAGAAGTCGCCAGGGGCCCTCCTGCAGTTGCAGAAGGAGCTGTCATCCTCGGGAACACCATGGGACATGTTGGTCCCTAGGGGCCATCAGGGCTTGGGGACGAGGGTTCATCCCTGGATCTTGAAGAAGAGGAGATCCCACCGGGAGAAGACCCCAGCATTGCCAGAGTGTTTCGCCGGGAGGAACTGGCAGCACTGATTACGCATTCACTGGTGGCCCTTAATATCCTGTTCAAACCTCAAAGCATGGATCCTCCGCGAGAAGACCTTCTGTTGCAGGACATTTGTACTTTGGAGATGGCGTTCCCAGTCCACCGAGCCATCAAAAACATGATTGAGATGGAGTGGGAGGTGTCTGAAGCAGGTTTGCGGGGAGACAGGTGATGGCCCGTCCATACCCCATTCTGGCAAGTGAAAAGGACCTTCTGAGGCTGCCCAAGGTTGATGCCTTGGTTTCTGCCATCACCAAGAAGACCACCATTCCAGTGGAAGGTGGTGCGGCTCTTAAGGATGTCCAGGATAAGAAGCTGGAGACTTTATTGAAACAGGCATTTGAGGTGAATGCCTTGGCATTGCAGGCCTCAGTCTGTGGGGTTTATATGGCCAAGACCTGTTTGCATTGGTCACAGGGGCTCCTGGGCTCAGAGTCTGGAGGGCAGCAGCCACTGCCCGAGGTGGCCAGGTTGGAGTCGGGAGCGGTGTACTTGGTGGACGCATTTTATGACCTTGTCAGGGCATCCGCCAAGAGTATGGCCTTCGTAGAGGCAGCTCGGCATCTCCTGTGGTTGAGGAATTGGTCGGTGGACATCTCCTCAAAGTCGAGGTTGAGTAAGCTTCCTTTTAAGAGTAAACTTCTGTTTAGGGAAGCCCTGGAGAAGTTGGTGAAAGAGTTAGGGGAGTCCAGGCCTGCCAAGCTTCTGGAGGATAAGCCAAAGGCGAGCAAGGCTTCCACAGCTTCCAAGGTTCAGGCATGGGATTACCACTGTTTTTGCATGACCTGGTTTGCACCCTATTTGAAGGCCCGCCACCCAGCGAGAGGTCAGCCCTTTCGTGGGGGTAGGGGGTCTGGTTGTGGATTTTTCACCGGAACTGGGTAGAGTACCAAGAAAACTCAATGAGATGAGGGGCACTCAGGCAGAGCTGGTTCTGGTAGGAGGGCGGCTGCGCTACTTTTACTCTGCATCAGCCCAAATCATGTCCAATCAGTGGGTGTTGGAAGTCGTCCACGACTGGAATGTGATGGAGTTGTCACGGTCCCTCTCAGATGCCTTTCTGCGGTCTCCCTGCAAGGTCCCCGCCAAGTAAGAAGCAGTCAGGTCCACCCTTCAGCACCTATTCCTGCTACAGGCTGTATGTTTATGTTTATTTTGACATTTGATATACCGCCCCCCATTACATCGGGGCGGTTTACAATGTTACAAAACCCAAGGAGACGGAAAAGAAAGGAACTACAAATCATATATAGGACAGAGGGGAGAAAGAACATCCATCAGACAAGTATACTGAAGGAAGAGAGAGCTATGGGGAGGGAGGAAAGTCAGGGGGGGAGGTTAAAGGCAGAAGAAAAAAGGTGAGTTTTCAGGAGGGAGCGGAACTTAGGGTAGGACTCCTCTGAACGCAACGCAACGAAGATAATCCAAACTCAGAGAAAAGCGCCGAACATCAGTCACTCACTGACCCTACCTAGACAAGGCATAAAATCTTCCCCTCACATCCACATTGCTCACCTAGATTAATCTTACTCTTGAATGCTATTGCTTGTCGTTAATGTAAATAATTGTAACTATTGTAATTAATCCCTTTAATGTTGTCATACTATGTTTTGAAACATTAACTAATGCTTACCCAGTTTCAAACGTTCCTACTTCTCCTGTTATCTTATTGTATTCGAGTTACATTTAATAGTTGAATGTTGTTTGTTCTAAATCTGTTCTATGTAAAATAATAGTATTTTTACTATTAAAGTTTGTTACCTGTAAACCGCCACTGATCTCTGTAAGTGGCGGTATAGAAAAGATGTATAAATAAATAAATAAATAAAATAAATAAAAAGCTGTAGGAAGGGAGTTCCAGAGGGAAGGGCCAAGGTAGAAGAAGGCCGACTGTCTGGTAGATTGTAAATATGCATGGGTTGGGGATGGTAGGTGAAGGCGGTTGACGTGGACTGAGCGGAGACTGTGGGAGGGGGTGTGAAAAACCAACAGGTCTGCTAAATATTGGGGTCTGTGCATGTGGACGGCTCAGTGCACCAGTGTAAGAACCTTAAATTTGATCTGAAAGTCCAATGGAAGCCAGTGGAGGTGCTGAAGGATGGGGGTGATATGATCCCAGGATGACGCATGAAATATGAGTCGCGCTGCAGTATTTTGAATTAATTGTAATCGGTGCCGCTCATACTTGGGAACACCGGTGAGGACAAGGTTACAGAAATCCAATCTAGAGATCACCAGCAAGAGAAGTGTGGTGAGAGCCTGTGAAGAGAGAAACGGTCTGATAGCCCGAACCCGCTGGAGATTAAAGAAGGAACGCCGCAACACTAGGGAAATGTGATCATGAAAAGAGAGATTGGTGTCCAGGAGGACACCCAGATAGCGTAGTTGAGAAACCAGAGCAATAGGGACACCTGCGAATGAAGGGGCCAGGGAGGGACAGGTAAAGCTATGCGGGAGCCAAATAGCGGTGGTCTTAGCAAGATTAAGGACAAGACAGATTGTAGAGAGCCACGTGGAAATCATGGTTAAGCAAGAATCCAGGAGAGAGATATCAGGGCAAACGGAAGAGGTGTGATGTAGCAGGAAGATATCGTCAGCATAGTAATAGGCTGACAGACCAGACTGCTGAACCAAAAGGGCTAAAGGGGTGAGGAAAACATTGAAAAGTAGAGGTGATAGAACAGAACCCTGCGGCACCCCGTAAGGAAGAGGGTAAGCATCAGAGGTGGAGAATCTACAGGTAACAGCAAAAGACCTAGAATACAGAAAAGAGTGGAACCAGTGGTAGACAGCGCCCCGAAGACCCGCATCCCGTAGTCTTGAAAGTAGGAGTGAATGGTCAACTAAATCAAAAGCCGCAGATAGGTCAAGGGACACCGCCACCGAGATGTCACCCCGGTCGTGAGAAGAGTGTATTTCATTCAAAACACTGGACATGATGGCCTCTATGCTGTGACCTGACGGAAACCCAGACCGGCGTGGGTGAAGAACATTAGTTGAGTCAAGGTGTGAGTGATGATGTAGTGCCTATGCCCGCAGACCAGTTAGGTTCAGGTTGATACTTGCATCTATTTTGTGGTACCCAAAAAAGAAGGGCTCCTTTCAACCAATTGTTGACCTCAAGTACGTCAATCGGGCACTGCAGGTTCTGTATTTTTGGATGGAAATGTTGCAGTCGGTTATAATGGTGGTCAGAAAGGGAGAATTTCTGACTGCACTAGATCTCATGAAAGCATACCTTCATGTCCTGATTCACGTGGACCATGCGGACCCATAGGGCATTTCCAGTTTCAGGCCCTGCATTCAGCCTTGTGACAGCGCCGCGTGCCTTTACAAAGATCATGATGGTAGTGGCGGCGGCCCTCCAGCGAGAGGGGGTGTTGGTGCAGACCTACCTAGATGACTGGCTAATCAGAGCAAAGTCACTACAGGAAAGCTGGGCGGTGATAAGCTGAGTGCCAGAGAACTGGAGAGAGGCATATGTGGACCTTTTACACTAAAGCGGAAGTAAGGATGTGGTTGAAAACTACAGGCTGGTTAGTCTAACCTCTGTAGTGAGTAAATTATTAGAAATGCTGCTGAAAGAGAAAATAGTGAGGTTTCTGGAGTCCAATGGATTTCAGGTTCTGAGGCAGCATGGGTTTAGCAGAGGCAGGTCTTGTCAGACAAATCTAATTGATTTCTTTGTCTGGGTGACCAGAGAGTTGGACCAAGGAAGAGCCCTAGATGTGATGTACTTGGATTTCAGTAAAGCCTTTGACACCGTTCTGCACGGGTGACTTATAAACAGAGCCCCCTAGGGATGGAATCTAAAGTTATTGACTGGGTTAGAAATTGGTTGAATGGGAGGCGACAAAGGATGCAGGTAAATAAAGTTCACTCTGAGGAGAAGGAGGTTACCAGTGGTTGTACCGCAGGGATCTGTCCTTGGTCCAATTCTTTTTAACATCTTTGTTAGTGATATTGCGGAAGGGCTGTCAGGTAAGGTTTGCCTCTTTGAGGATGATACCAAAATCTGCAATAGAGTAGACACCCAGGATGGAGTAGATAATATGAGGAGGGATCTAGCTAAGCTTGAAGAATGGTCAAGAATATGGCAGCTGAGATTTAATGCTAAAAAATGCAGAATCATGCATTTGGACCACAGTAATCCTAGAGAGCGGTACAGTGTAGGGAGTGAAGTATTTCTGCTCACAAAAGATTGAGCAGGACCTGGGCGTGATTGTCTGTGTAGTCTGTGATTGTAGTCTGTGTAGTAGCTAAACAGATAGAAAAGGCGATGGCAAAAGCTAGAAGGATGCTTGGGTGTATAGGAAGAGGAATTGCCAGCAGAAAAAAACGAGGTGATAATGCCTCTGTATAAGTCTTTGGTGCGACCTCATTTGGAGTATTGTGGGCAATTCTGGAGACCACACCTTCAAAAGGATATAAACAGGTTGGAGTCGGTGCAGAGGGTGGCTACTAAAATGGATAGTGGTCTTCGTTATAAAGCATATGAGGATAGACTTAAGGATCTTAATATGTTTACGTTAGAGGAAAGACGGGATAGAGGAGATATAATAGAGACGTTTAAATACCTCTGTGGCATAAATGCACAGGAAGAGAACCTCTTACAATTGAAAGCAAGCTCTGCTACGAGAGGACATAGGATAAGGGTGAAAGGGGATAGACTCGGGAGTAATATGTGGAAATATTTCTTTACGTAAAGAGTGGTAGATGCATGGAATAGTCTCCTAGTGGAGGTGATAGAGATGAGGACAGTATCTGAATTCAAAAAAGCATGGAACAAACATAGAGGATCTCAAAAGGAAAAAAGGTGACTATTGCAGTAGTTGATATGGAAGGGCAGATTAGATAGGCCATAAGGTCTTTTTCTGCCATCATGTTTCTTTGATTCTCACAGTCCTGCAGGGGCTTGGTTGGGTGGTCAATACTGGCAAGAGTCATTTGACATCCAAGGGATTGGAGGATCTAAGATAGCATGGCTTTTCTAGAGATAGGTCTTTTCAGACAAATCTGATTCATTTCTTTGACTGGGCAACCAGAGAATTGGATCGAGGGACAGCGCTAGATGTGGTATTCTTAGATTTCAACAAGGTGTTTGACACCATTCCATATCAATGACTTATAAATAGTGTGCCCTTGGAATGACTGGGTAAGAAACTGGTTGAATGAGCATTATCAGAGGGTAGAAGTAGGTGGAGGTTGCTCTGAAAATAGGGGCGTTACCAGTGGTGTGCCTTAGGAATTTGTCTGTGGTCCTGTTTTGTTTTTAAACATTTTGAGGAAGAATCTAGTGAAGCTTGAAGAATGGCTGAGAATTTGGCAGCTGAGACTTAATGCTAAAAATGCAAGGTCATGCATTTGGTCTACAAAAACTGAAGGAAGCGGTACAGTATAGGGAGTGAAGTACTTCAAAGCACAAAAGAAGAGTGGGACCTTAGAGTGATTGTGTCAGATGACCTTAAAGTGACCAGACAGGTAGAAAAAGCAATGGCAAAAGCCAAAAGGATGCCTCGGTGCCTAGGGAGAGGCAGGAAAAGGATGATAGTGCCTTCATATAAGTCTCTAGTGAAATCTCATTTGGAATACTGTGTACAATTCTGGAGACCGCACCTTTAAAAGAGTATAAACAGGATGGAGTTGGTGCAGAGGGCAGCTATTAAAATGTTCAGTGGTCTTCATCAGAAGGCATATGGGGAAAGACTTAAATATCTCAGTAGGTATACTTTGGAGGAAAGGTGGGAGAGGGGTGATATGATAGAGATATTTAAATACCTCCATGGTATAAAAACACAGAAGGTGGCCCTTTACCAGTTGAAATAAGGCTCTGGAATAAGGGGGCATGGGATGAAGGTGAAAGGGAATAGACTCGGGGGTTATCTAAGGAAATATTTCTTTACAGAAAGGATGTTGTGGAGATGAGAACTGTATCTGAATTCAAGAAAGCATGGGACAAATATAGACGATCTTTGAGGGAGAAGAGGGGATTGTAGAATTTAAGAGGTCTCATGGATGAGCAGAGAGGATAGGCCATATGGTCTTAATTTGCCATTGTTGTCTATTTTTCTGTGTAAAGCTCATATGTGCAAAGTGGATATGTTAACTGCAGACCTCACATCAATATTTATAAGTAATAGTTTCCCTTTGAAAATCAACTTGGAGAAAAGTACCTCCATTAATCTACCCCTGCAGTTTTGTATGGGTAGTTTTTTTTTTCTGTAAAACTTTTTATCCACCTAGCTTTGGAAATCCGAAGATGCGTGTATGTAAGTGTATTCTGGCCTTGCCCCTGATAAAGCCTCCCGATGGCTGCATGCATGTGTTGAGCAGTTTTGAAAAGCACTATTGTTTGTGCAGAAATGCCTTTCAGCCTCAAGAAGTAAAATCTGGGGCTAATTGTAAAACATCATTGTTCTGCTCAGTGTACTCGTATCCTAACCAAAATCACATCTTTTTCTCTTATTTCCAAACAGCTTTAAAGGGATGGCAGGACCTAGAATGTATTCTGCCCCAAGTTAAGTCATCTCTGTTTACACTTGTGTTCAACTTTATTGGCAACTTTGCATTTTAGGTATGTTATGTACAATATCTTGAGAAATAATTGGAAATATTCCAACTGTATGTCGTCCTCAAAAGTATGCAACAAAAAAAAAAAGATGTCTGTGCAACTTAGACATAGTAATTTCTGAGGAAAAAAACAAAACAAAATATGACCTGGGCAGGATTAATGGCACTTTCACTAATATTTGGTTGCATAACCTTTGGAGGGTTGACAGCCTCCAAATGTTTCTTGTAGCCATCTAGGGGTTTCATACATTTGTCTGGTGGCAGTTTCTCCCACTCTTCAACTGCTATTTGTTCCATCTCATGAATGTTTCCAGGAGTCTTTTTACCAATGGCAGATTTCCGCTCTTTCCAAAGGTTTTTGATATTTATTGAGATCAGGACTCATTTCTGGCCAGTTTAAAACAGTCCATTTGTTCCTTTTAACCATTCTTTTGTACTTTTGGATATATATTTTGTATCATTGTCCAGATGGAGGACCCGTGACCTTCAACCCAGACCTAGCTTTCTTACACTAGGTAGCACATTTCGCTCCAGAATACCTTGGTTCTCCTCTGACTTCATGATTCCTTTAATAAATTCCAGGCCTTCAGTTCCTGAGGCAGCAAAACAGCCCCACAACATTATGGAACATCCACCATATTTAATTGTAGGAAGGGTGTTTTTTCCTTACATTTATAAGCAAAGAAATTTAAGCTTCTATCGCTGGTCTGCATTTCGAAAGAGCTCAAGATTGGTTTCATTTGTCCACAGAACATTTTCCCAGAAGGATTGTGGTTTCTCAAGGTGGGTTTGGGCAAAGATCAGTCATGCCTTCTAGTCTCCCAGTGAAGGTGGTAGAGATGAGGACAGTATCTGAATTCAAAAAAGCATGGGACAAACACAGAGGATCTCTAAAGGAAAAATGGGGACTGTTGTAGTTGTATGGAAGGACAGACTAGATATGCCATGTGGTCTTTTTCTGTCATCATTTTTCTATGTTTCTATATCTGTCTTTGAGCAGTGGGGTTCCTTCTTTGTATAGTGTGCGGCGTATGGTGCAGGTTGAAACAACCATTCCAGATTAATTTTCTTCTTCCCACTACGTCCTGGGAGATTCTTGACAGTTCCATGAGCGGAAAACTTCATAATAACATTGCAAACTGTAGACACAGGAATCCCAGGGTCTTTGGAGATGGCCTTGTACCCCTTTGGTTTGGTGTTTAGTGATAATGACTTTTCTGACATTCTGTGGCAGCTCTTGTCTTAACCATTGTACAAATGGAATAAGGAGTGAATGTGGCCATTTTAAACATTAGAACCATCATTCATTGGTTGATTCAAGTCATGTGAGTACTGATAAGTGCTCACAGGTGTGTCTAATTTTACTGCAGTGAGAGTGTGGTGGTTCTGTTCAAACTGATTTGAATTGTTTATAAGGATACCAATAATCATGTCCTGGCAGTATCCCAGTTTTTATACTATTTCCTTTTTTAATTGGTCTTGTTTTATTTGATTCTTTTGTGTATCAAATATGTGTGCATATATAGTCCAATACCGTTTCACTGGCCACTTTATTTTTAGGAAATACTGAACATTAAGGGGTTGAACTGTAAGGGTGCCAATAATGTTGACCACAACTGTATGTCAGTGGCCAAAAAATCACCTGCTTTCTGATGAAAGAAGCTTGCAACAAATCCATGGCTTCATAATCTGACTTCTCCCTGCAACAGAGAATACATTGACGATTACTATCTATTTCAACGTTTATATTCTGCAAATCTAATACAATGAGTAGTAAACTGAACTACTTTGACCATAGAGTTGCTGTGCAGGCATGCAGACCAAGAAATGTGTAAAAAAAAAAAAAGTGGCCATGCACGAGGTGAAATATTTGCAGTAATTGGCACTTCATCTAAAATAATAGCACTCTCTGTGCTGTTTTCTTTGTCTGAGATTTTCTGATTATTCAGCCCATTTGTAAAATGTCATATCCTTCCGCCACTTTGAAGAGCAGAGTTCCACACCTACTGCTGCAGCTTGGGTAGGTCAAAAGGATCCTTTAGTCTCTTTGAATTAATAAAGGTGAAGTTTGAGGCTTTTCATGAGTCATTTTACTCCTGACTGATATTGACTGCTAAGTGAATAACAGGGAGCTGCGCTTGAGCTGTAAAAGTTTGCAGGTCATGAAATGACTAGGCAGACAGGGAAAACGGCAAGGAGAAGTATGTGCTAGCTGAATTTTCTGGTCCCTTTGCTGATGTAAGCATTTTGGGTAATGCTGCCTCAGTATTAGGTTGTTTTGTCAGGACTTTGCAGGTCTGCCAGCTTGCTCAGTCCAGCACTTACTTGGGATTTTGCTACTTACTAGTACTTACCATTTGTATAGTACTACAAGGTGTAAACCAGCTGTGTGGTCAAGCTCTCCAGGCTTACAGGTCCCATACAAATTACCCTCATGCTGAACCCTCTCCTGTACTATAACCTCATGAGTCTTCCAGTCCTCCACTGGTCACAGATAAAGCTACAGGATTCAGGTTCTTTGCTTTTTGTCTCACCTGCTTTCACCCTTCATTCAACCACCAAGAACATATTTGCCATACTGAGTCAGACCAAAGGTTCATCATGTCCAATATCTTCTTCCCAACGGTGGCCAGTGCAGGTCACATATACCTGAGAGGATCCCAAAAAGTAAAAAGATGCCATACTGCTTATCCCAGAGATAAATATTGGATTTCCCCCTGTCCGCTTTACTAAGGTTCATGGCAGGGCTTTCTTTGAGGGGATATTCAGTGGTACTGAGTACCAGCACATTTTTCATTGCCTGCTAAAAATGACCTATGGTCCTCATATATTATTGAAAGAGCTCTGCATATAAGTACCAGTACCTTCCATAACATCCTGCTAAACCAGTCTAGACAAATGGATTGTGTTCCCCTACCAGCAGATTGGTGGAGACAAAGAACCAATGAAAAGCCCAGGTTTCAATGACATCACTCCTATGCCTCTGTCCACCTTGGCCACTATTTATTTATTTATTTATTTATTTAACAATTCTTCTATACCGCGCTATTAAAATCAGCGCGGTGTACATCGAACAAAGGTACTACAATGTATACAAACAACATCGAGTTTTACAGGGAATTGAACATGGAAGAAGAACCGGGGAAACTATATACATATTAAACTATATACATATTATACTAGAAGTCTCTTCAGTATCTCTTAGTCTCCAGCAGATGGTAGATGAATTTTCTCCACTCTGAAGAAAATCTGAATAACTGAGAGAAAAAAGATTGATTTAAACACTTGTGAACGACCACCTTGAGGGTGACTCTCATGAGCACGATGTGGGAGGCCACTAGATTGCGGTATTTTCAGTAGCCATAGGAGGGAAAATTGGTTCAGCTCTGCGCTCTTATCATGATAAGAGCCTGTTGAGCAACCAGAAATTTGGAAGGATTGGAAGAGTTCAGCAGCCTCACACAACCTCATTGCCTCCTCTTTCCTCCTCTGTCCATTCCCCCTCCCCCCCCTGCGTTCTCCCAAAGATTGCAAAAGGTTTGGTTCCCAGAGGAATCTACCTGCCAGCCATATTAAGCACAAGTATTAGATGAGTATAATTGTTCAGCAGATTTTAAGCGTTGAAGCAGAGCCGGAAAGAAGTGTGCGGCTCTAAACGCAGTACTGTGTCCGTTGAGATCTGCAGATGGTGTTCTATTAAGAGTTGTGATTGTGATGTAGCATCAGGTTGATGGCGATTACTTCACAGTATTTTATACAATGGTTTGGTTACCATAAAAGTAATTAAAAGGAAAGTTACGCTTCAAGAGGGAGACATCTCTCATGGCAAAAACCTCCGACAAAAAAAGTTAAAAAACATAGATATCAGTTACTTAGGTTTCACTCAAAAGGTGGGGTAGGTTTAGCCATATTAAGCACAGCATATGTAAAGTCAGAGAAACTGTTTCAGGGGAGTAGAGCTGAGCCTAGCACAAATTTCTGCCTATGGCCCTCAGGGGATGAGTACCAAGACTTGATCTCATCATTGTCTTCTTGGGGGGCTCCCGATTCTGTCCGTTTGGTGTGCAGTTTGGGGTGGACCGCTGGTGACAGCATGGTATGGGGGTTTCCTGCTGTTTTTTGCATGCATTAATAGTGTTTTAACCATTGTGTGCCTGACGGTCACGTGGTCATAGCGTGCATTCTGTCAGAGTGGCTCCAACGCGCATTCCTACCCAAGCACCCATAACACGCAATGCTGTGTAAGTGCTGTTAAAGCTTGCGTACTATTTTGATATTTACCTTAACTCTCTGTCTTCTTCCAGGAAATGTTTGTCCTGTGGCAAGCGAGGTGCCTCCTCTCTGGCTTCTGGACTCTGCAGTTCTTGAATGGCAGCTTCTGAGTTGCCCCTGAAGGGCTTGATCAACCTCTCTCAGCTGGCGAATATAGTTAGTCTAGCCTTGCCTGCCTTAGGTCAGGACATGACTGATGGCACTGTGGGTAAGGATAACCAGCTGGCCGTAGGTTCCGGCAACCATGCTGTGCATCACTCTCCAATCTCTAGGGGATCGACAGCATCTATGTCCCCTGGTGAAGGGTGTCATTTCCATGGGGAGAGCTTCCAGAGTCTGGATTGTCCTCCACAGAATTCTTTTTCTTTTTATAACAGGACTGGTCATTCTGGCGTGGAAATTCAGACCCTGTGGCTTCTGGGTTCCCCTGCGTGCAGTCTCGAGAGGGGCAGGCTGAGTGGAAGTCCTGTTCGATTGCCTGTGGCTAAGCATGCCCGGCAAAGGGCACACCCTGGAGATGGGGATCGGCTGAGATCTGTCCGAGATTTGGACTGTGGCTTAGATTCAGATGCCTGGTGTGGATGAAGAAGTACTGCTCCAACTCCGCTGCGCTCAACTCAATCAGTTAGCATCTCATGCATGCCTCAAGAACTGTCTCACTGCTCAGAAATGGTACAGCTTCTGGGCCATATGGCATCAACAATACATGTTGTTCCATATGCTTGTCTACATGTGCGTGCAGCTCAATGGACTCTGGCTTCCCAGTGGTCTCAGGCATCGGGTCGCCTGGGAGACAAAATAATGGTCTCTACCGTCTAATCTTGTCTCTCCAGTGGTTGCAATCCCCAGAAATCCTCCTGGTAGGATCACCTTTTCAGATAGCAGCACATCAAAATCCCCTGACAACAGATGCATCCACATTTATTTATTTATTTATTACAATCTTTTATATACCGCGCTATTTGGTATCAGCGCGGTTCACATACAACAACATCAACAGAATAACAGGCTATTCCGTGTTTACAGCAAACAGGTATATAAACTTGGGTAACATAAGGTTAACTTATTACAAACATGATCTGGACAATCTTCACTCAGGGGCTCTGGTCTTATCAGGAGTAACATAAATCTGCTGGAGCTCAGAGCCATTCACAATGATCTCAAAGTGTTCCAGGACCATTTTCAATTCCGCACAGTTCTAGTCCAGATGGACAATCAGGTAGCAGTGTTCTACTTGAACAAGCAGGGCGGAACAGGTTCTTGGACCCTCTGCAGCAAGGCCCTGCATCACATTCACCTGCATGCGGTGTAATGTCTGGGCAAACACAATGTCTTAGCGGACAAACTGAGTTGAGTCCTTCTACCCCACGAGTGGTCTCTCCATGCAGACAAAGTCGCACACATTTTTCAGATCTGGGGAACCCTAGAGATAGACCTGTTCTCAAGTCCTCAGAATGCCAAGCTTCCTCGCTTCTGCTCCAGGACTGCTGCACCGGACAGCCAGCAGGTGGATGCTTTTCACCTCCACTGGGGTCAAGGCTTCCTATATGCCTTCCCTTCCATTCCCTTCATTACCAAGACTCTCTTCAAACTCCAGAGAGACAGGGGATACATGATACTCATAGCCCCACGCTGGCCACGACAATCGTGGCATCCTCTCCTTCTACATCTGTCTCAGGCTCAACCCATAGATCTGGGGTCTGCTCCAGATCTCCTCTCTCAGAAGGAGGGGACATTGCTCCATCCCAGTCCGCAGTCCCTTCATCTCACCGCATGGCTGCTGAGGGCATAGCCTTCCAGGATATTAACCTTTCCCATGAGGTTAAGGAGACCCTCTTGATTTCTAGGAAGCCATCCACCAGGTGTTCCTACGCCTTTAAGTGGCGTAGATTTGCTCTCTGGTGTTCAGAGAGGGATCTTAACCCTTCTCGGCTCCGGTGGAGGCATTACTTGAGTATCTCCTCCACCTATCTTCTTCTGGACTGAAAACCAATTTGGTAAGAGTACACCTATGTGCGATTGCAGCCTCTCACATGCCCATAGATGGCCAGCCCATCTCTTCTCAGCCACTTGTAGCTCGCTTTATGAGGAGTCTTCTATTAATCAAACCTCCCAGTAAGCCCCCTCCAGTGGCATGAGATCTTAATGTTGTTTTAGGACAGCTTCTCAGGCCACCCTTTGAACCTCTAGCCACTACCTCACTGACGTTTCTCACGTAGAAGGGCACCTTCCTTATTGCCCTCACTTCAGCAAGACACATTAGTGAGCTCCAGGCTTTGGTAGCTGACCCTCCTTATACACGATTCCACCATGATAAGGTAGTACTTCAGACTCATCCTCACTTTTAGTGGTCTTCATTATAAAGCATATGAGGACAGACTTAAGGATCTTAATATGTACACCTTAGAGGAAAGGCGGGATAGAGGTGATATGATTGAAACGTTTAAATACCTCCGTGGCATAAATGCACAGGGGGAGAGCCGCTTTCAGTTGAAAGTAAGTTCTGCTACGAGGGGACATGGGATAAGGGTGAAAGGGGATAGATTCAGGAGTGATATGCAGAAATATTTCTTTACAGAAAGAGTGGTGGATCCCGTGGAATAGTCTCCCAGTGGAGATGGTAGAGATGAGGACAGTATCTGAATTCAAAAAAGCATGGGACAAACACAGAGGATCTCTAGAGGAAAAAAGGGGACTGTTGTAGTTGTTGTTATGGAAGGACAAATAGGCCATGTGGTCTTTTTCTGTTGGCATTTTTCTATGTTTCTATGTTTATGTCGAAGATGGTCTCACCCTTTCATTTAAACCAGTCTATCTTCCTGTCTTTTTTCCTAGACCCCATTCCTCTAGGTCAGAGGCAACCCCTCACACTCTGAATTGCAAACGTGCCTTGGCCTTTTATCTCCAGAGAACTCGAGAGCACAGAAAAGCTTCCCAACTTTTCATCTCCTTTGCTTATGAAAAGGCAGAACTATCTCTCGAGGGTCACGTCACTGCACATAATGTTTGGGCCATGTCTGCCTCTATGACAAATCAATGCTCTGTAGTGATTGATGAGATATGCAAAGCAACAACTTGGTCTTCTGTCCACACTTTCGCTGCTCATTATTGCCTGGACAAAGACTCCCGCCGGGATGCCTGTTTGGCCAAGCTGTTCTCCAGCATCTCTTTCAGACTTAGATCAACTCCTACCCTCCGCCCCGGGTTTCAATACCAGACATCCTTGGAGGATACAAGACCTCCTTAGTTATACATTTGATTCCACAGCCGACTCTGAGGTCATCTCTCTGGCATCTCTGAGCTAGGGAGTACCATATGTGAAGACTACATTCCTACTTGTTCCTGGAGATAGCGTAGTTACTCACCTGTAACAGGTGATCTACAGGAATTTAGTCTTCACAACCCACCCTCCTCCCCTAGGAGTTGTAGGTCTTCTCCTTCTCTCCTTTTATCTCAGCTACAAACTCAACTGAGGAGGGAAAGGCGGGAAGGCAGCTACGCAGGCACAGTGGGATGCTCCCAAAAGTTTTCCTGTTGGATGTTGGGGACAATGTTCCCTCTAATTTTCTGTAGGCTGTGTGCGCATAAAATATCAGCTGTGCAGCTTTTGAAGGAAGGTTAAATTTTTGTGCGCCACATAACGACACTCGGAGTTATATATTTTAAAATTTGACTACACATCAGAATACAGTATGTACACCACATTGATTGCAATAGAAAATATTGTAGAATTTGTTAAAACCGTAAGTACACAACAACTTTTAAATTTTAAGACGTGTTTTCTATCAGAATCAGAACCGTAATTTTTGTGTGCTCTGTTGTAAAGTATGTGCGCTCGCTCGGCGAGGCGTGTGCGCGCGCACACGTGCACAGCTTAGAGGGAACAGTGGTTGGGGAGCATTCCCATGCGGGCTCTGTCGGTACCGAAGTCACTCATATGTGAAGACTAAATTCCTGCTGTTCCCAGAGATCACCTGTTACAGGTGAGTATCTACACTTTCATTGCATCTCCCTGCCATTTTTTCGCCACTCCCTTCAGCAAGGCCAGAAAAAAGTTGCAGGTACTATACGTCTAGATAGAGAACAGATCGACATAAATTCATCACCAGTGTTCACCACAGACCTATGAGCTAAACCTTTACATCTCCTCAAACCTCGGATAAAAATCTCAGCATTGAACTCAGCCTCCTGGTTTTCTGCACACGTCTCTGCATCTGCACTGCATAGCTAATTGCTTCATTACCACCCATTGAAATGGATTTTACAGCTGTATGTTGCTGCTGTGTGCTATTGTCTACTCGAGGCTTTGCACACTGTTCATGTGCAAAGCTTGTCCTTGCATTGATAGAGCACAGAATTCTGCACAGACCCCAAGCTAATCTGTGCACAAAGCCTAGCTGACTTTTTTGCATTGGCTTCTGTAGTTAGGACTGACCTTACTAGTCACAGAACTACAGTGGCCTTTATTCTGACAGATATCTGATCCATACACGTGTATTTTCTCATCTTGCGGGCTTGGGATTGAGGGGATTGTCTCTCTGATCTTTGGCAATTTAGTTTTGTGCATCATTTTTTGCACTCACCTGAACTGGATGGAACAGAAGCCCTTTATTTTCAGCCATCCAGCATTTTTGTTGCCTGCTGGATGCTAGAGCCGGTACCTGGCTTGGTGCTGCTGAAGAGAATAGTCCTTAGATTACATTGTGTTATGTGCTGTGTATCAGGGTCACACTTCATTCTTCTGGCCAGTCCTCTGAGTCTGGAGTGTGTCAAACTAAGTGACACCTCAACTGTAAACTCTGGCTGATACTTTAGGGGCAAAACTGATGTCACAAGATTTTTAATTTTCTACGCAACTGCTTCTGTTCTTTTACTTTCTTCTTCTTTCCCTTTATTGTTTTGTTGTGAATGGCTGTTTCTTTCCTGTCACTTATAATGGAGTTCCTTTCCTTATATTTTTAACAGCTTGTTTTAATTGTGATCTGCTCTGCTGTTTCAAAGAAGCAGTATATCAAATTTTAAATAAACTAAACTAAGCTTTCCAAACTTGTGCTCTGGGGTCCCTCATTCAGTTGGGTTTTCAGGATATCCACAGTGAATATTCATGAGAGATTTGCATGCAGGTCTCTCTCATGCACATTCATTGTAGATATCTGAAAAGCCAATTGGAAGGGTGACTCCCAAGACAAGTTTGGGAACAGTTAAGCACTTTTCTGGGCAGACTAAATGGGCCACTCTCGTCTTTATATGCCGTTATTTATTATGGGGCTGCGTGACTGTTCTCAGTGACTAGAGCCTGTAGAATAGTATTTTATACAAAATTACCCCAGTCTATGCATGGCACAAGAGTCCAGGACAGCACAGAGCCTCCTTTCATTGGATACACACACAAACATTCCCTGGAGCAAAGCTGTGACTTATATGGGTACTTTGTAAAATACGTGCAGAATCATATAATAATAGAATAAGAAATTTGTGTGTGAGTCAGAGCGAGTGTCAATGACTATGCCTCTTTTCCTGGGGAGTGGAGATGGGTATATTTAGAAAGGCACCTGGGTATCCTGTTGTAAAATTCCTCTCCACAGAAAGTTGTGTGAGGAGGGGGCTTCCAATTTTATACTGGCTCTGTGTACACTTACTGTGTACATAGTTTGCCACTTACTGTATAGTCATGCGCACAAACTTTTGAATAACAAAATAAAATCCATTTTAGTGTTCTCACAGGAAAGGAACGAGACGTCTCTTAAAACTAAGCTGTAATTTGAAGGCCAGCCCAGTGGCTCGTTGGCTGCGCTGCTATGTGGAGGGTCCCCTCTTCAGCACCTGAGGATGGCAGGAGCTGGGGATATTGTGCAACAGAAAGGAGAAGATTTAAACCCCTAGATACAGGACTTCTGACCTTAGGACGGTTGCAGTGACCTGTAAAAAAACGGGAAGTGGAGGGTCACAAGCTAGCTATTGAAATAGGGGAAATAATCCACAGGTGCTTGTGAATGAAGTGCTTGGCTTCAGATCCCAGAACTGGTTCTGACTGAACTGGAAGAAGAAGAAAACACCAAGTCACAAATGAATTTTTTTAAACTTTTTATTAATACTTTTCATTAATTTAACAAACATCTTCTGCCTTCGCATTATGCATTTTTTACAACAATAGTACAGTCCCCTTCATTATATCCCCTGCTTGCTATTACAGCTGCATTAATGCCTATTCTTCTACCTTCCCCCCTCCCCGCCCTCCCTTCTCTATTTCCCCCTTCAGTTATTTTTATTGCAATGTCTCATCATAACTATCATCTTCATCTGAGATATATACCAACTCTCGCCATTTATCACAATAACATAGCTTCATATTAACAGCAATCTTTGCTCTTATCCATCCCTCCTTTACTCCTTCCTCACTGTCTCTCCCCCTTTCCAGGTTCCCAACCATCTCCATACCCTCTTCCATTGTTCCACACTCCTCTCCCCTTTCCCCTGCCGCAGCTTCGTCAGTCGATGCATCAAACACAATTCTGTCATTCTTCTGACAAAGCCTTCACTATGTGGTATGGACAGCCCAGTCCAATATTTTGCTATCTCGCACCTAGCTGCTGCTATACAATGGTACAATACCCCCTTTTCCCTCTCCGAAATATCCTCCTCTAGCTGATGCAATAAGCAGACCTCTGGCTTCCTCTGCAATCTATGTCTTGTTATTTATTTATTTATTTTCATGTTTTTATTATCACGCAACATAATATACATCACATAACCGTACATGGGAACCCCAAGCTAACTTGGGATACACAATCTTTCACTTTTGTTATACATTCTATAGTTCTTCACCGCATTAGAAATATACCCTCCCACTATGTGTACCTGGGTTTGTTTGGTTTTTTTCCCCCTTCCAGAGTTTATTTCGAACTGTTGCACACCAGAACAGGGAATTGTACAACTGTAACTTATACACCAGACAACCAAATCCAAACTTGCAACTGTTACCCCCTTTATTATCCCTGCCCCCTCCCGCCCTATTATCTAATTACCTTTCCCCCTCCCCCTCCCCCCTTTTCTCCAGTCCTCGTACCTCCCCCACACCTCCCGAAAGGCTTTCATACTATGATGCTGATACGCTGCTATCGCACTTATATTCCATAAATGTTCCAATCGCTGCATAATCATTTGTATCGTAGGCACATCCACACACTTCCATTTTGCCATGATCTCACCCCGAGCTGCCCCTATACAATACCCCACCAGCATTAAGATGCTCCGCTCCTTCCCCTCCGGCAGCTCATTTAAAAGTACCATTGGCACTGTGAAGGCAATCTCTTCCTTCGCGATGCCCTGCAGTCTACCCTCCAATAGTTTCCACATCCTCTGTACGGCTGGACACCCCCAGACAATATGTTCCAAATCTCCCCTGAGCCCGCAGCCCCTCCAACATTCTCCCGTCTCCTGAGACTGAAAAGCCCTTAACCTCCAGGGCGTCCAATACATTTGGTAACGCACTTTCAAGCTATTTTCTAAATGCTTCATTCCCGGGGCCAGCCGCTTTGTCCATTTATAAATGTTATGCCACCGCTCCTCCCCCCACTCCCCCCCCAACTGTTCCTCCCAACCCTTCTCCCCTTTACTCCTCCCCTGACGCCACTCTGGAACTTGCATTCTCAACTCTCCATACATTTTGGCTATAAACCCCCTCCTCGAACTCCCCTGCCGCATTACCACCTCAAACTGAGTATCCACCTGCCTTAAATCCTCCCTCACCCTCATCTTCCTTAGATAAGAGAGCAGCTGTGCATAGGCATAATAGCCTCTCTCCTCCACCCCATATTCCTCTTGCAACTCCTCGAATAAGTACCACTCCCCACCTTTCTTTATCAATTGCCCCAACGTACGCACTCCTTTGTCCCACCACCCCCTATATATACCCCCTTCCTGTCCCGGTCGAAAACCCTTCATCCCCATAATACGGGTTTCATTCGTATACTTTTTCTCATTCAACATTTGCCTCTTCACCCCAAGCCACAGCCCTTGCATAAAATCCCTGAAAGGATTCCCATCCTTCCCCCTCCCTTTTTTGCCCCCAGGTCCCAAATCCAAGCTTGCAAATTCTCTCCCCTCTTCCTCTCCTGCTCTAACGCCACCCAAGTGGGAACCTCCCCCACCCCCTGCCAGCTAGCCAATGCCCTCATTTGCGCCGCCACAAAATATTTTTCCATCCAGGGAACCCCCATTCCACCCTCCCTTTGGTCCCTATACAGCGTATACTGCGACACCCTCAGCGTTTTTCCCGCCCAAATAAAATCCAAGATCATTGACTGTACCTGCTTCAAATATGCTCTGGGGATCTTGCATGGGATGGAACTAAACAGAAATAAGAACCTCGGCAGCACATTCATCTTAATGACGGCTATTCTGCCCAACCACGTTAAGAATAAGCTCTTCCATTTATGCATTTCCTTTTTCACTTTTTTAGTAACGGGAGAAAATTCCATTTCCATAATTGTTGCCAATCCTTCCCCATACGAATCCCCAAATATCTATACGTACCCTTCACCCACTTAAACGGAAACCCACTTCTTAAACTCTGTTCCAACCTCTCTTCAAGATTAAATCCCAACAACTGCGTTTTACTGCCATTGATTTTATATCCTGCTACCCCACTGTAGTGTTCTATTTCCCTCATCAACACTGGCAGTGATATCAATGGTTCCCTAATAGTAAAAATGACATCATCTGCAAATAACGCAATTTTAGATTCCACATTATTCATAACTACCCCCTTAACGTCCCCCGTCCTTCATACCCTTTCAGCCAACGGTTCTATAACCAGCGCGAATAACAAGGGGGAAAGCGGGCACCCCTGCCTTGTTCCCCGTTCCAGCTGTATGACCTCGGAGTAACTCCCATTAACTCTAACCCTAGCTTTAGGCATCCGATACATGGCTTGAATCCAGTTCACAAAATTCTCACCCAACCCCATCTTCTCTAGCACTTGTATCATGAAGGGCCACTCCACCCTATCAAAAGCTTTCTCCGGGTCGACAGAGATAAACACTGCCTTCTGCCCTGTGCGCTGCACTTCCCAGGTTAGATTGCAGATTCACCGTATATTATCCCCTCCCTGCCTCCCCGCCACAAACCCCGTCTGGTCCGCATTAACCAGCTTGGGCATTACTCGTTGTAATCTAGTGGCCAGTACTTTAGCTAAAAGTTTAGCATCCACGTTCAGCAGGGAAATTGGCCGATAAGAGCTGCATACCATGGGATCCTTCCCCGGCTTAAGCAATAGTGTGATCCCCGCTTCTGTCATAGTCCCTGGAACTGCCCCTTCCCTAAGCACCCCATTAAACACTTCTACCATTGGGGAGTGATTCTTACAACTGTTCACCTGCGGAGGGGGTGAGTTCAGCTGGTCTGTGCAGTTTGCCGGCTTCTTCGGGGCAGCTCCATCAATGTCATCGAAGGCCCCCATAAAAAGGCCTCTGCGAGTCCTTCGTGCCGGGAGTGATTCTTACAACTGTTCTCCTGCGGAGGGGGTGAGTTCAGCTGGTCTGTGCAGTTTGCCAGCTTCTTCGGGACGCTCCAGCAACATCATCGAAGGCCCCCATAAAAAGGCCTCTGCGAGTCCTTCGTGCCGGGAGTGATTCTTACAACTGTTCTCCTGCGGAGGGGGTGAGTTCAGCTAGTCTGTGCAGTTTGCCGGCTTCTTCGGGGCAGCTCCATCAACGTCATCGAAGGCCCCTTTTTCTCTCCCCCCTCTTTCGATAAAGTTGGGCTGAGTTGTTACGGCGTCTGCAGTGGGCGTGTCCTAAGGGGCGTATCGAAAGGGGCAGAATACGCCCCTTGGGGGAGCCCCTTAGGAGCGAATTTGGAGCGAGATAGTGGTGGTTGTCAGCATGCCTGGTGGAGAAAGAAAAAGACCACTGCTGCGGAGACGACAGAGGGCCCCATGGATAGGCATGTGGTGTCGACGCCGGTTCCCGTGAAGCCAGGTACTGTACTTTCTCCAGGACCAAGCAGGAAGTCAGTCCTCACATATGGGTGACGTCGGCGCCGACGGAGCCCTCGCGGAGCAATTTTCCCCAGCTTTCAAAGAAAGCCTTTGGGAATTGCAGCGCGCATGCGTGGTCTCCTTCCCGCCCAAGGGTGCCATCTTAGCCAGTCTTCTTTTTTCCGCGGAGCCCTACAGACGTACCCGTCGTGTCCCCGCTGAAAAAGTTGATTTTAGTGATTTATTTCTCTTTTTTCCTTCGGTTCGACGCCGGTCTTTTTCCTGCCCGGACTCGCGACGCCGTTGCGAGTCCTTCTATTATTTTTCGGTTTTTCTGATTTTTGGTCAGTTTCGTTTTTCGGTTTTTCGCTGGCAGCCCGGTCCTTTGACCTTGCAGGGGCCCTTTTTCCCCCGATGGCTGCCAGTGGTTTCAAGCGGTGTGTTCAGTGTGACAGAAATATGTCACTCACTGACACACATGATAATTGCCTCCGCTGCCTCGGCCCGGATCACGAAGAACTGATCTGTGGGGCCTGCGGCAAAATGTCCTCCAAAGCGTTAAGGAGTCGGCGGCACCAGCGGGAACGAATCTTCGCTGACCCCGGCCGTACCCGGACCTCATCGGAGGCCTCGGCGTCCAGAGGTTCCAGCTCTGACCATCGCCGAAGTTCCTCCGACAGGGGTTCTCCCTCCGGGGACCATCGACGGAAGGTAAAACCCGCGAGGGCGGCGTCGGTGGACGCTCCTGGCTCCGCGAGGGCCAGGTCGCATAGCCCCGATAGCCGTCCCGGGTCTTTGGAGAAGGAGCACCTCCCGAAGCGACCTCGTCTGGAGTCGGAGTTGCCTGCTCGGGTAAGTCCTGTAGTCCTCCTGGACTCGCCTCCGAGGGGTCCGACGTCGGGCCCGAGTCGGGGGCTGCTGGGTCACCTGAGGTCGGACTCAGGTTGACGGCTTTGGAGAGCAGACTATCTGCCTTCATGGACCAGCAGCGGGCACTGATCGCTAGCCTCGCTGGCGCCGCTGCCCCGACCGCCGGGACGTCGACGTCTAAGTCGACCCCGGAGACCGAGCGGATCCTCGCGTCCATGCGAACTCGAGTCGATCCTCGGTCGAGGTCACCCTCGGCCTCCCGTTCGGGACCGAGGTCGTCGACGCCGACTCCCTCGGTGTCGGGGCGGCCGACGCCTCCGCCTGCCCGAGCCGACCCCACCGATTCCTCCTCGGAGTCGGCCTGGGAGTCTGAAGAGGAAGAGTCACCTGATTCGTTTCGGACTCGGTGTGTCCCCTCGGACTCACCTGAGTCCGAACCTCGGAAGCAGTCCCCTCCGGAGGACGCCCGGTTCTCGGACTTCGTCAGGGATATGGCCAAGGCTTTGGCCTTCCCTGCGGATCCCGAGGAGGAGCCTCGAGCCGAAGAGCTCGACGCCCTTCAGTATGACTCTCCCGCCAGGGAACACTTTACTGTACCGGTTCCTCCCATGCTGGAACGACTACTCTTCCGCATGTGGGAGAGTCCGGCCTCGTCGCCGGTATTAAGCAAGCGGGTCGATTCCATCTATCGAGTCTGCAAGAGTCCTGGCTTCCAAAAAGCACAGCTGCCGCACCATTCCATGGTAGTGGAATCGGCCATGCATAGGCTTAAGAGCCAGAAGATGCACTCCTCGGTGCCTCCTGGCAGGGAGGCCCGTAACCTGGATGGCCTTGGTAAGAAGTGTTTCCAGGGCTCTATGCTTGCTTGTCGGGTCCAGACCTACCAGCTCTACATGGGCATGTATCTCCGAGACCTGGCTAAAGAGATAGCCGGATTCTCCGCTGGGCTGTCCGAGGAACCTTTGCGGAGGTTCCTGGCCTTGACAACTGGTATTCGGGAATGCTCCAAATTCATGTCCCGAGCAGCCTATGATGGCTTTGAAGCATCGGCTCGAGTGGCCGCAGCCGGCATCGGTGCCCGCCGACAGGCTTGGCTTCAGTCGTCTGACCTTGAACCCTGGGTGCAGGACAAGTTGGTCGATGTCCCCTGCCGAGGTGAAAACCTCTTTGGCAAGCCCATGGCTGAAAAGGCTGCACAAATCGAGACAGAGACTCTCACCAGAACTAGGCTTTCTAGGAAGACCTCCGCCCCTTCCCAGAAAAAGAAGGGCTCGGGAAAGAAGTCCTTTTACCCGAGAAAGGCGGCTGCCTATAAACACTACCCTCAATATCAGGCCTCCGCAGCTCCCCAACAGGGCCAGCAGGCCAAGGGACGGGGTAACGGGTCCCGTAGGCAGCAAGCCCCCAAGCCTGCACCACCAGCCCCTGCTCAGCAGGGTGGGGGTTTTTGACTTCATCAGCATAGCCTCTCCCCCTCAGCTGGCTCCTCCCAGCACCGGAGGCTGGCTGGTTCACTTCGCCCACAGGTGGTCCAACATCACTTCAGATGCCTGGGTGCTTCAAGTCTCCACTTCCACCAGGTCCCTCCCTCCTATTTCCCGGGAGAACCTCCACGACTCCCTCTGCACAGGGACTTACTCCTTCAGGAGTTAGCAAGTCTTCTTCAGGAACAGGCTGTGGAACCGGTGCCCCACCACCTGAGAGGTCAAGGCTTTTATTCCAGGTATTTCCTAATACCAAAAAGGACAGGAGGCCTCAGACCCATCCTGGACTTGCGCAACCTCAACAAGTTCCTCGTGCGGGAAAAGTTCAAGATGCTTACCCTTGGAATCCTTCTGCCCTACCTCCAGCAGGGAGATTGGCTATGCTCCTTGGATCTAAAGGATGCCTACACGCACATCCTCATCCACCCAAGCCACCGCCAATACCTAAGGTTTGTGGTGGCAGGAAATCATTACCAGTACAGAGTACTGCCCTTTGGCCTATCCTCCGCACCGCGAGTCTTCACAAAATGTCTCGCGGTGGTGGCGGCTTATCTTCGGCTTCACGGCCTCTATGTCTTTCCGTACCTCGACGACTGGCTCATCAGAGCATCGTCCTCTCCGGCAGTCACCAATGCCACACACCGCACTGTGACTCTTCTGCAGTACTTGGGCTTTGTCATAAACTTCGCAAAGTCCACTTTGCTCCCATCACAGGATCTCGAGTTCATCGGCGCAAGACTGCACACTCCACAGGCACGAGCTTTCCTGCCTCTCGACAGGGCTCAACGGCTCATGGACCTAGCCGGCCGTTTTCGCAGCCAGTCCCTGGTCTCAGCCAGGCACTTCCTGAGACTACTCGGCCATATGGCTTCCACCGTCCACGTGACCCCCAATGCCCGCCTACACATGCGGCCTGCTCAATGGTGCCTTCGCAAGCAGTGGCAACAAGCCACGGGCGGCCTAGCCGACTTAGTGCGAGTCTCCGGGCCGCTGGCCTCTTCTCTACAGTGGTGGCTTCATCGGCCGAACCTGGTGCTCGGAATGCCTTTTCAGTCACCTCAGCCGGCTCAAGTGCTGACGACCGATGCTTCTCTCCTGGGTTGGGGAGCACATTGCCAAGGGGCATGTACTCAAGGTCTCTGGACCACGTGGGAGTCTGCTCAGCAGATCAACTTCCTGGAGCTCAGAGCAATCCGTCTGGCTCTCAAGGCTTTCTTCTCCCACCTGACTTCTCACCAGTCCGTCCTTGTCCAGACGGACAATCAAGTTGCCATGTTCTACGTGAACAAACAGGGGGGCACGGGCTCCTTCCTTCTCTGCCGAGAAGCTCAGAAGCTCTGCTCTTGGGCCGTCAGTCACGGCATTCTTCTCAAGGCAGTTTATCTCCCAGGCCAAGAAAATTGCCTGGCGGACAAACTCAGCAGGATCCTCCAGCCGCATGAGTGGCGCCTGGATCCCTTGGTAGTTCAGAAACTTTTTCTGAAGTGGGGACTCCCCACGATGGATCTCTTTGCCAGTCCTCTCAACCGGCAACTTCCTCGCTTCTGCTCTCGTCAGCCACATCCCCTTCGAGTAGCGGCAGATGCTTTTCTACTCTCATGGTCGGAGAGCCTTCTGTATGCTTTTCCTCCCATACCACTAGTCTCTCGAACTCTTTTCAAGGTTCTCAGAGACAAAGCTTCCATGATCCTGGTGGCTCCTCGCTGGCCCAGACAGCCGTGGTTTCCACTCCTGCTGCAATTAGCAGTAGAGGATCCGTTCCCTCTGGGGTTTCAAACCGGATCTCCTAACACAGGATCAGGGGTCCCTGCTACACCCCAACCTCAGATCTCTCAATCTAATGGCCTGGCTGCTGAAAGGGTAGTCCTTGCTCCCCTTCTACTGCCGGCAGAGGTGGAAGAGGTCGTCCTAGCTTCTCGGCGACCTTCTACCCGCAAATGCTACGCCCTTAAATGGCGTCGCTTTTCCGCTTGGTGTGCCCAGCAGTCTCAGGATCCCTTCTCCTGCTCGGTGTCGGTGATCTTGCAGTACTTGCTCTACCTCTCTAATCTGGGACTTAAGTCCAACTCCGTCAAAGTTCACCTCAGTGCTCTTTCAGCACATCATGTGCCTGTGGAGGGCAGACCTCTTTCCAGCGACCCTCTCGTAGCGAGGTTTCTCCGAGGTCTCCTTCTGCTTAAACCACCTCTGCGCCCGCCAGCACCGGACTGGGATCTGAATGTGGTTTTACAGCGGATCACCTGTCCGCCTTTTGAACCTATGGCTACCTGTTCTCTCCGTTTTCTTTCTTGGAAAACTTTATTCCTGATAGCCCTCACTTCCGCTAGACGCGTAAGTGAATTGCAGGCCCTCGTGTCTGATCCCCCTTACACTCGGTTCTATGGACTCACCCTAAATTTCTTCCGAAAGTGGTCTCCCCTTTTCACATCAATCAGGAGGTGGTACTTCTGACCTTCTTTCCCAGGCCTCACTCCAGCCGAGCTGAAATGGTCCTGCATACCCTGGACTGTAGAAGGGCATTGAACTTCTACCTTGACCGTACGCGGGAGCACCGTAAAGCTGCTCAGCTTTTTGTGTCTTTTGACCCCAATAAATTGGGGCTCCCGGTCTCCAAGCGTACTCTGTCCATCTGGGTTGCTGACTGTATCGCTTGGGCTTATGGGGCAGCCGGACTCTCGTTAGAAAGTCGAGTCACAGCTCATTGTGTTCGGGCGAAGGCTACGTCAGTGGCTTACCTCCGCTCTGTTCCGCTGGCAGACATCTGCCGGGCCGCTACTTGGTCTTCGAGCCAGACTTTTGCGGTCCATTACTGTCTCGAGAGGGAGTCCCGCAGGGACAGTGCTTTCGGACAGGCAGTCCTCCGAAATCTCTTTGAGGTTTGAGCAACTCCTACCCTCCATCCCGGATGGGGGCTACCGGTGGGTAATAATTCAGTGAAGATTCCTTCCTTCTGTGCCGCTGAGCTAGAGGGAGCTCATTTTTGTGCTTAGGGTCTCCGGTAGCCTTAAGCTTGGGAGTCCCATATGTGAGGACTGACTTCCTGCTTGGTCCTGGAGAAAGCGTAGTTACTCACCTGTAACAGGTGTTCTCCAGGAGCAGCAGGAATCAGTCCTCACAACCCTCCCTCCTCCCCTTGGAGTTGCAATCATCTGCTTAAGTTTTTTTGCAAATTTTTATGCTGTCTTTTAGCTATGTCATCAGACTGGCTAAGATGGCACCCTTGGGCGGGAAGGAGACCGCGCATGCGCGCTGCAATTCCCAAAGGCTTTCTTTGAAAGCTGGGGAAAATTGCTCCGCGAGGGCTCCGTCGGCACCGACGTCACCCATATGTGAGGACTGATTCCTGCTGCTCCTGGAGAACACCTGTTACAGGTGAGTAACTACGCTTTCTGTCCCCTCTGTGGAGGGAGCCAGCCTTAGCTCGGTGGAGCGCACTCCACCTTTACCTCCAGGATTTTTGGAACTGTTGGAAGTGCCTCATCTCTCTTCGGAACCTCTTGAAGTTGGTATATTGCCCAAGGTTGTAAACTGGAAGGAGCCGACTTCTTCGGCTGAAAGTCCTTTAGGTGCTTCAATTTCCCTGTTGGATATATGGCATGTAGTAAAGAGAACTGAACAAGTCTTAATGGAGACTGTTCCCTCACTTTGCCAGTTCACCAAAGATGTAATTGTCAAGTTTCAATCTTTGGACTTACAAGTAGAAAACTTGTCTTCCAGTTTTGTAAACTTAGATACTCAGGTTAAAGCGTTGTCTTCTTTTCATTCTGTTAGCGTTAAGGATAGCATGGTGTTCTATCAGAAATTAGAAAATTTAGAGAATATGCAATGGTGTAAAAACTTGTGATTGCTTAATTTTCCTTGTATTTCTTTGCTTTCCCCTTCTATCCTTTTTAGAAAATATTTGAAAGATATATTACAGCTACTCATTGCAGATACCTTAATATTAATTAAATGTTACTATATTTCTTCTAAGGTAGCCACACATATTAATGATGGTGAATTAGCCGTCTTGGAAGAACAAAATGCGTTTGACTTAACTGCTTTTCTTGAGGATTCACAAGATATCATTCCCACTAGGGCAACCTTGTTAATCACTTTGTCCTCAGAGGAAGAAAAAATTTCAATCCTCAAAGCATACTTTCGTAAAAAAGATCTTATGTTTTGTGGAGAGAAGATATCTATTTTTCCGGATGTGTCTCGTTCGACGCAACTTCGTAGGAAGACTTTTCTTGCTTATAAGGCAAGAATTGTCGCTCTTAGTGCTACTTTCTTTCTACGCTATCCATGCAAATGTTTAGTTACCATGGGTCAGGATAAGTTTATTTTTATGTCTCCTACTGACTTAGATAGATGGCTCTTAGAAAGAGAAAAGGTACACTGAGGTTCCTTTACTTATATTTCCGTATGGTTGTTTCTCCGTTGGTGAGTGGGTGAATAGGCTAGGCCAAATGGTGTTAAGTCAGGGATTCCTTGTTTGGTTTACCCTGGCTTTGATTTCTTAAAATTTTTTCTTTGTTAGTTTATCCCCGAGATGTGGGCTAATGTACCTGTGATGATTTACTAAGTAATAATTATTGATGATATATTTATTTCATTGTTTCTTTTTTATCTGATAATGTAATGTCAGTGAATAAAAGTCCTAATAAATATGTTACTTTAAACACTTCTACCATTAAGGGCCTGAGACCTGACTGAAAAACTTTATAAAACTTCCCCGTTAAACCATCTAACCCAGGCGCCTTTCCCAGCTTCAGAGTCTTGATGGCCTCTCCACCTCCCCCTCCTCAATTGGCCAACCTAACCACCCCGCCTCCTCCGATGTTATTTTAGATAAGTCACACTCCGCTAGATATTGTTGACTTTTAGCCCTGCCCTCCTGCACCTCGCTACTGTACAGAGTTTTATTGTATTCCTTAAATGTCTGTCGGATCTCATTATTGCCAGTGATGAGCTGCCCCAACCCATTTCGTATACTTCCTATCGTATGTTGTGCCACTCTTACCCGCATTCTATGCGCTAGGATACGGCCCGCCTTATTCCCGCCCTCAAACATAGCTTGCCTCAAGACATTCAACTCACGTGCCACTTTACTGGCTCTGAGCTTTCCCAGCTGCCCCCGCAGTCCCTGCAGATCTCTGAGTACCCTTTCATTTCTATCACACTGGTGACTCCCCTCCAATTTCTTAATTTCCTCCAAGAGGCATCTTTCAGATTCTCCCTGCATACGACACCTACGTGACGCTTCCCCTAACAAGTGCCCCCGCACCACCGCCTTCAAGCCATCCCACACCATTCCTAGACCTACCTCCCCATTCAAATTATGGACCATATAATCTTGAATCACTCCCGCCGTCCTCTCGACTATTGCCGGCTCCTCCAGCAAGGAGTCATTCAATCTCCAGAATTTCAAACCAGTATCCTCATAGCCGAGACTGAACTCCACACTCACAGGAGCATGGTCCGTCCATGTAATGGACCCCTGCTCCACCTCCTCCACCTTGCTCATCCACTTACCCCCCACCCAAATCATGTCAAGTCGTCTATAAGACCCATGTGCCGCCGAATAGTAAGTGTATTGTTTTCTCCCCAGGTTCTTACATCTCCATGCATCCACTAGCCCCAAACCTTCTTTCATTTTCAACATTTTCACTCTATCCCCGCTTTTCCCTGCCCCCTCCCCCCTCCATTATCTAGCCTGGAGTTCACTGTTAAATTAAAATCTCCACCCAGAATAATTGGGTCCTCACCCAGCCCCTCCAACTCCTCTCTCATGTGATCAAAAAACTCTCCTTGCTGCTCATTCGGCCCATACAGACTCATAACCCATACTTGCTCTGCCCCCATCTGGATCTTAACTCCCACACATCTCTCCCTTTTATCCCTATATTCTCCCACCACTTTCTCCACCATCCCTACCCCCACCATTATACCCACCCCTCCCCTCTGGGGTTCCGCTCTTTGCCCGGCCAAAATAACTTTTGGGTATTTCCGTGACTCCAACAGCTTCTCCTGCCCAACCTTCAAGTGCTTTTCTTGAATACAAATGAAATCTGCCTGAGTCCGGCAGCCTTCCTTTTCCACCAACCTCCTCTTACGCCACGTTCTCAACCCTTTAGCATTAATAGTCACCACCCTCATTTCTTGCACCCCCACTATGCCTCTCCCCTTTCCTCCCTCCTCCCCCTCCCCTTCCCCACCCCCGTAAAGAAATATTTCCGCATATCACTCCTGAATCTATCTCCCTTCACCCTCATCCCATGTCCCCTCATAGCAGAACTCGCTTTCAACTGAAAGAGGCTCTCTCCCTGAACATTTATGCCACGGAGGTATTTAAACATCTCAAACATATCACCTCTATCCCGCCTTTCCTCTAAGGTGTACATATTAAGATCCTTAAGTCTGTCCTCATATGCTTTATAATGAAGCCCATTAATCATTTTAGTAGCAACCCTCTGCACCGACTCCATCCTGTTCACATCCTTTTGAAGGTGCGGTCTCCAGAATTGCACACCATACTCCAAATGAGGTCGCACCAAAGACTTATACAGAGGCATTATCACCTCCTTTTTTCTGCTAGCCATTCCTCTCCGTATGCACCCTTCTAGCTTTTGCCGTCGTCTTTTCTACCTGTTTAGCTACTTTAAGATCATCAGACACAACCACGCCTAGGTCCCGCTCTTCTTTAGTGGACAAAAGTACTTCACCTCCTATACTGTATTGCTCCCTTGGATTGCTGCAGCCCAAATGCATGACCTTACATTTTTTAACATTAAATCCCAGCTGCCAAATTCTAGACCATTCTTCAAGCTTAGCTAGATCCCTCCTCATGTTATATACACCTTCCTGGGTGTCTACTCTATTGCAGATTTTGGTATCATCTGCAAAGAGGCATACCTTACCCGACAGCCCTTCCGCTATATCACTAACAAAGATGTTAAAAAGAATCGGACCAAGGACAGATCCCTGGGGCACACCACTGGTAACATCCTTCTCCTCAGAGTGAGCTCCATTTACTTGTACTCTTTGTCGCCTCCCACCCAACCAATTTCTAACCCAAGCAGTAACTTTAGGGTCCATCCCTAGGGTGCTCAGTTTGTTTATAAGTCACCTGTGAGGAACAGTGTCAAAGGCTTTACTGAAATCTAAATATACCACATCTAGAGCTCTCCCTCGGTCCAACTCCCTGGTCACCCAGTCAAAGAAATCAATCAGATTTGTCTAACAAGACCTGCCTCTGGTGAATCCATGCTGCCTCGGATCCTGTAATCCACTGGACTCCAGAAACCTCACTATTTTCTTTTTCAGCAGCGTTTCCAATAATTTACTCACCACCGAAGTTAAACTAACCGGCCTGTAGTTTTCAGGGACCTTATTGCTGGCGCCGGTGCTCCCCGCACGCACAGCCGCTACATGAGGAGCGCTGGACAGGGGTGTGATGGAGGCAGAGTGGGTGGAGCATGGGCGGGCCACAGCATCCGGACGTACAGAGCCTATTCTGAGCAGGGCCCTGTACATCTGGCTGTGGAAAGATGGATGTGGGACATTCCACCTTGGAGGTTGAATAAGTACCATCAGAGGCGGCGATCGGGCTCGGCAGCCCCCCACAAGCCAAGTGACTGTGGCAGGTGAGGCTCATCTGCCCAATCCCAGTCCTGGCAGACCCCCCCTCCCCCCCCCGAGGGTCAGGCGGCAGGGAAAAGACTGTTTTATCTGTGTCAGTCTTTTGGCGCTCCTACTGGGCGTCTTGGTGCCATGGTGACAGGACACCACGGCACTGGCACACCAGCGGGAGCATAGGGCAAGCTGGCTGGGCAGGAAGGAGGATGTCTCGTGCTCCTGATTTGGGGCCATGCCGTACCGTCTTAAGTGCCCAATTCTGCAACCGCGAGAATGTCTAGCTCCCACAGTTGCAAAATCGGGTACAATTTGGGCCCGTCCATTTTTTTGGATATCCGGACGGCCCGGACGTGCCCCGATTGGAATCGGCTTCCACGGGTCTAATTTTAGAACTGGACATCTATATAAAAAATCCAAAAAAGGCCCCTTTTAATCCTGTTTCACAAAGGCAGCATAGGTGCCTAAATGCTTTCATAAAATAGGCAGCCATAACCAGCCTGAACAGCGTATGAATCTTCAGGCACAGATTACACTTACTCAAAAACCTAAGGTGCCAACATACAGGGGCGGCCCAAGGGGGGTGCGGGGCCATGTGCGGAGACTTGGTGCTGGGCCTCATTTGCATAAGGGACCTCATTTGCATAAATATTTGCATAATGTTACCATACACTAACTTTTAGTAAACATGCCTCTTAATGAGTGTATGGATAAAGAAAGACTAAAAGATTTCTACATTACTATAATCCAGTGACAACTGCCAGGCACATTAGGAACTACTACAAACACTGCCCATTTAGAACCCATAGCAAACCCGCCGTATCATAACAGCACTACCAGGACTCACAAAGCACAAGACCCTACCTATCAAAAGGCAGCATTACAAATATTAAACCAATACATTTCAGAGAATAACAATACATGACCTACTGGGGAAAGAGAACAAGTGGCAATGTCAGATAGGAATTACATAAACAGAATATCTCAGCTCAGTTACACGTGCAGAACATAGACCGTCACCAAACAAGGAATCACAATTTAGAAACAGGAAGACAATAATTAAACTGGGAACCCCAAAAGCCCAACAACACTGTAGAAATAAAACTATAAATTAATTTCCTCTTGTACTAAACAAAGCGCAGACGTTAATGATGCACATTTCCCAGAGCTGGCATATTTCAGTTAATAAATTCAATAAAGAGATATTTTTCTACCTTTTTGTGCATTTTTTTTCAGTTGCAATTGCTCCAGCCACTTTCTTCTGGTTTCTTCGTGTCTTCTGCTAACTCTCCATCGTCTGCTGTCCATTTGTCCTTTTCTAGTTTTTTTCCATTCTCTCTCTACATCTGCTTTAACATACTAATCTTTCTCCTTTTGCTCTTTCCTCATTCCTATTTCATCCACTCAAATTTTACCCCGCCATCCTCAATCCCCAATTACTCTCCCAATATCTGGCCAATTGTAGATTTGTCTTCCCTCCCATACAAAATATTTTTTCCCTCTCCATTTCCCTCTTCCAGCTCTATCCCATTCTAATCCTCCCCCAACATCAGCTCCCTTCTAGTTCCAGCTCCACCCAGCATCCACTCCCTTCTAGTCCCCGCATCAGCCCATTTCCAGTCCTAGCTTCCCCATCTGAGTCCCTCCATCAGCTCATTTCCAATCCCAGCCCCCCATCAGCCCATTTCTAGTCCTTTCCTAGCCCCACCATCAGCCCATGTCAAATCCTAGCTCCCCTCCACTCAGCCCATTTCCAATCCAAGCCCCACATGAGCCTACTTCCAGTTCTAGCCCCTCCATGAGTCCATTTCAATCCAAGCCCCCCCAACAGCCCATTTCCAGTCCTATCCTAGCCCTCCATCAGTCCATTTCCTGTCCTAGCCCCCCCTCACTCAGCCCATTTCCAGTCCTAGCTCCCTCCCCTCACAGCCCATTTCCATTCCAAGCCCCCTCCCCATCAGCTATTTGTAGTTCAAGCCTTCCTTCCACTCAGCCCATTTCCATTCCAAGCCCCCGTCCCCATCAGCTATTTTCAGTTCAAGCCCTCCTTCCACTCAGCCCATTTCCAGTCCTAGCCAGCCCCCCAGCCCATTACCAGTCCTAGCCCCCCCATAGCCCATTACCAGTCCTAAGCCCCCCATAACCCATTACCAGTCCTAAGCCCATCAGCCCACTTCCAGTCCTAAGCCCCCCATCACCCCATTTTGTCTTAGCCCCCCCATAGCCCATTACCAGTCCTAACCCCCATCAGCCCTTTTCAAGTCCTAGCTCCCCCATCCGAGTCCCTCCATCAGCTCATTTCCAATCCCAGCCCCCCATCAGACCATTTCTAGTCCTTTCCTAGCCCCACCATCATCAGCCCATGTCAAATCCTAGCTCCCCTCCACTCAGCCCATTTCCAATCCAAGCCCCCCATGAGCCTACTTCCAGTTCTAGCCCCTCCATGAGTCCATTTCAATCCAAGCCCCCCAACAGCCCATTTCCAGTCCTATCCTAGCCCTCCATCAGCCCATTTCCTGTCCTAGCCCCCCCTTCACTCAGCCCATTTCCAGTCCTAGCTCCCTCCCCTTACAGCTATTTGCAGTTCAAGCCCTCCTTCCACTCAGCCCATTTCCAGTCCTAGCCACCCCCCAGCCCATTACCAGTCCTAGCCCCCCCGCCCATTACCAGTCCTAAGCTCCCCATAGCCCATTACCAGTCCTAAGCCCCCCCAACACCCCATTTTCAGTCTTAGCCCCCCCCCATAGCCCATTACCAGTCCTAACCCCCATCAGCCCATTTCCAGTCTTAGCCTCCCCACAGCCCATTCCAGTCCTAACCCCCCATTAGCCCATTTCCAGTCCTAGCCCCCCATAGCCCATTACTAGTCCTAACCCCCCATCAGCCCATTTCCAGTCTTAGCATCCCCATAGCCCATTACCAGTCCTAACCCCCCATCAGCACATTTCCAGTCCTAACCCACCCTATAGCCCATTACCAGTCCTACCCCCCCATCAGCCCATTTCCAGTCTTAGCCCCCCCATAGCCCATTAGTAGTCCTAACCCCCCTCCCCCATCAACCCACTTCCAGTCTTAGCCCCCCCCATAGCCCATTACCAGTCCTAACCCCCCCCCCCCAAAGCTCATTACCAGTCCTAACCCCCCTCCCCCCCATCAGCCCTGATAGATTAAAAAAACCCAAACCGGCTGCTGCTGCCGCCGCCGCCATGGCAGCGGCAGAATCAAATGTCCCGTCGCGGGGCCCTGCCTGCCCGGCAGAGCCTCCCTTCACCATCAGCTCCTGAGTCCCTCCCAATGCGCGGGCTTTCAGAGCTGCGAGAGTTTCCCTTTCTTCTCGCGGCTCTGTTAATCTCGCCGGGGCTGATGGGATTTCCAGAGCCGCTAGAGGTCAGAGAATCTCTCGCGGCTCTGAAAGCCTGCGCATTGGGAGGGACTCGGGAGCTGATGGTGAAGGGAGGCTCTGCCGGGCAGGCGGGGCCCCGCGACGGGACATTTGATTCTGCCGCTGCCACGGCGGCAGCGGCAGCAGCAGCCAGTTTGGGGTTTTTTTTCTACTTGTGCAATGAAGAATGTTTTTTCCGCGGGGCCCCCTGAAACGCGGGGCCCTGTGCAAAAAACATTCTTGCTCAATGGACGGGCCGGCCCTGCCAACATATGCATGTGCTCTCTGCAGATTTTCAAAAAATATGCGCGTAGTTTGCATCTCCGCTGCCGTGAACACTTATACCCAAATTACATAAAAGTAGGCGCACTGTTTCCATGCATCCACTTTTTCCGCACGCATACCCCACTTTATATGCAGAAAGTTACCTCCTAACTGCAAGACCACAGATATAACCACAAAACTACAGCAGCTTGAGACAGGCTCAAAATATTCCATAAGTGGAATGATTGCCTTTGGAAGCAGCAGGTCAAGATATTGAAGAAATGTTGAGTTTTTATAGTGCGGTTTATTTACCCCCTTAGGAAGGGGCACACCAAGTTATGGAACGATGTTGCTGTCAGAGGCGTGTCTGTAAATTTAATTTCAAAGACTTATATGTCATCTTTATAGAATACATTGATTAAAGTGGATTACAGTATAAAACAAAAATAAACAATATACAGTACATAGAATCCATGATTTAACAAGTAATAAAATCATTTCAGATTTAGAAATGTGAACAAAAACATCAGAGCAATAAGAAAGCAGCTAAATACGTAACGAAAATCATTACACTCGTAATAGTAGCAGAGTCCAAATTATGGTATTTTCAATAATATCATATGAATGTGAAAGCTGAACAGTGAAAAAGATAGATAGGAAAAAAATTGATGCCTTTGAATTATGGTGCTGGCGACGAATACTGTGTATACCATGGACAGCCCAAATAACAAACCAGTCAGTACTAGAGATCAAACCAAAGCTTTTTTAGAAGCTCAGATGAAAAGACTTTGACTTTCATACTTTGGACACATCAAGCAGAGAGATCATTACAGAAAGACATCATGCTTGGCAAGGTTGAAGGTCAATTCAAAAGAGAGAGACCTGCAGTGAGATAGATCAATACAATAACAGCAGCTATGGGTGCTAGTCTATCAACAATGAACTGCCTGACTGAAGACCGAACACAGTTTAGGACAACTATCCAGAGGATCCCCATAAGTCGACACCAACTCAACGGCACTTAACTACAGGATCAGCAAGGCTGCTATTCTTTCTGCAACCAGTCCAGGGCCCCTTTCTGTGCTGCAAGGAGACCCATCCACAAGCACATCTATCCCAGCTGCAGCACCCGGTTGTATCTGTCATGCACGGCAGGTTACTTTTCCCATGGTTTCTTAGGAGAGATGAATGGTCATTTTACAACTTTTTCTGGACTATTAAATTTTTCCCTCACCCTCCCCAAAATAAATCCACCTACCTGAAATATGTTATACACTATAAGCAATTTTTTCATCTAATGGACTATTAAATTTTTCCCTCACCCTCCCCCAAAAAAATCCACCTACCTGAAATATGTTATACACTATAAGCAATTTTTTTATCTAATGATTACCCTAGTCTTAACCACAGAAGGGGGAGCATACCTGCCATAGACAAAATCACCCCAGCATAAAAATCAAACTTTGAAAAAGCCCCCAGAACGTAAGCAAACAGCTACACTTGCTGGGTCAGAGTTTTGAACTTAAACTCTTCAAACTTCATTCCAGAAAAAATGCCCCACCCACAGTCTAGTTTAAGGAGGCCTTCCTTATCCCTTATTTGTGCAGAAAGCTAAGATTTCCTTTAAAGCCTTCCTAAAAAGTGGATATATTTTCTCATTTTATTCTGGATGGTAATATATTCCATAGAGAGGGAGCTGCTGGAGATTACTCCCAGAGGAAGCGACATGAGAGATTGCTGGAAGAGCGTTCTTATAATGAGGATTATTCCCATAGAAAATCCCAAGGGAAAGGAATAAGACAGGCTGTGAACCGATCAGTGTATTACTCAGTCAGTGTGAAACTCAGGGTTAAACATTGGCGTCTCCAGCTCTGTTCTGTAGCCAACCACATCCCTGTACTTCTGTCGCATACTTCCTCTTGCTAATAAACCTACCGGGTTTGACTGGGTTATGTTCCAGCAACCAGAAGTGACAAAAAAGTGAAATGTACTGAACCCTGCTCCTCAGCTCTTACAGCAAGTCATTTCTTTCTCAGCTGTGGGGGTCGCAGGGGGGTTTGTTTCATCATTTCATTATTCCACATCTTCTTCTCTGTTTCTTCTTTTTCTACCTTTGTTAAATTTCAGCAGCAGTAACGGCAGCAGCAGTGAGCGAGGAAACGAGACACATCAAAGCCGAGATGGGTAGTGAAAGAGCTCTGGTCCTGGATAGGCTCGCCAGCAACGTAGCAAAGCGAAAGAGCTCCATGCCACAGAAGTTCATCGGTAAGAGCTCAAGTGTTAACTCTGCAGATATGATGAGAGGGTGGGGGGAGGGGGTAAGATGGTGAGCAAGCAACCACAGTATGCTTAGAACAGGCCCTGCCTGATCCTCGATAGACTGAAAGCAGGTAAAGTCCTTGTCTAGGCTGATTAATTCTTTTTTTCCCTGATCCCATGTCAGTTTGCATGGGTTGCTTCAGTCATTAGTGGCTGTGGACAGACAGGAAAGGCACAGAGGATATATGACTGTGTGCCTTATTTGTGAGCATTGCCCATGTGCACTCTTAAAGATGTGGATTCTTTTTCTTTTGTTTTCAACTGCCTGTTTGTGCAGGAAACCTTTACCGTTAAATCTGTGTTATAATCTTGCAGTTTGTCTAGAACAGCGAGTAGCACGCTGTGCCTCAGAGAAGATTGTTGGCATAAGATATTAATGGTTGTTCTAAATTAATTCAAGACGTTTCCAGTTGTCTATTTGACTTCAGGGCTCAAATGTACATTCTGAAGCAATCAGCAGGATTCAGTGCAGCAGGACTGGAAAATGGTCTAAATACTTCACCCCTGTACCTGTAGTGGTTTTAACAAAATTTCACAGGGAACTGTAAATGTTTAAGGTCAAGACAGCAAACGGAACAGGGGTCAAATATTCTGAGAGTCTTTGGAGATGTGTGGGACCATTTTAGCACAAGGTATCACACTTTTTGCAGAGGACACATCTACCAGCACCTGCGTGGAAAACTTATTTTGCTATTATAATAGTGTAGTTGGGATTGGAAGAAGATCTAGTAATTTGTGTGTAAATAAGTAGTTTATATGAACCTAGACATTCACCGATATTCACCACACTGTTGTGTAGCTGAAAGCCATAATTAGCATAGATTTGGGACAAACACTCCCCCCCCCCTATTTTGAAGATGGCAAGAAAAGAGCTTAGCTAATTTTTTTCAATCAAAAAACAAGAAGATTATGTAGGCTACTAGACTTCAGTCTTTTGCTTTTAAAATAATGATTATAAAATTAAACACATTTTTATTCGTTCTAACAGCAAACAATAGATAGACTGTTAAAATGGCTTCAAAATGATCTTTCTCTTTCTCTCTTTTTAATCTAATAGGTAATATTAGTAGGAATTGTTTGATTTTTGACTTTGCTGAGGAAAACAGTGATTAGGTCAATATTCGGTGGCTCAATCACTGTTTAAAAGATAAATATATAACTAGCCATTTAGAGGCTGATTCTGAATAGTGTGTGTGGAGAGTTATGCACAAGAAGCAAGCTTTAAATCCCTATTCTAAAGGACATATATATGTGAATAGGGGCTTATTTACATGCTTTGGGTAGTCACTATTCTCAAAGCATGTACATAAGTCCCGTTGTACATATTTTCAGTTGGGGAGTGCACCTGGGTGGAACTTAGGTGGGGCCTAAATTTACACATGTAAGTTTCTAGAATAATATGATTTACTCATGTTTCCGCCCAGTCTAGGCACAGGCAGTTATGCCTTTCTCCAAGGCAGGCGTAACAGCTGCAACTAGGTTACGGCGCATCTGTACCACCCCTATTTTATAAAGTAAAGTACACCCATGCTGTATTTTACAAAATAGGCCCCAAATACGCACGAGAGTTTATAAGATCACTGTCCATATCCATGCATTACTTTGAAAATCAGGGTATACGATTTACCCATAGGCTCTTGAATGTATAGGAGGTGACTTTGGATATATTAGGTTCCATGTGCACATGGGAAAAGCTGATTCACATGTGTACATCGATATGCAAGCATCATGAATTTAGAAAAGCTGCTACTTACATGTTTCTGAAAGCATCAGACACAGTTCTGAAAGAGGCATGTTCTGAGCATGGTTTGGGTGGTTCTTCCAGGTATATGAGGAGGGGGGGGCTGATTAGTCTCTGGCCTATACATTCAAGAGCCTATGGGTAAATCGTATACTTCGATTTTCAAAGCAACGCATGGATATGGACAGTGATCTTATAAACTCCATGCGTATTTGGGGTCTATTTTGTAAAATACAGCATGCGTGTACTTTCCTTTATAAAACAGGGGATAGATATTTAATGCCGTTGGAAAATGCGGAATGAATGTATGAGGTGGGGCTGATAAGCCTCAAGCCTTGTAATGAAACAGAAAGCTACGGGTACACTTCAGTTCCGGTAGTCCTAATGATCTCTCTGCAATAGCATGCAAAAAAATAGGGATGCTTGCACACACAAGGGGTGATTTTGTTACTTCCACACGTAAATGGCATATTTTGGAAAACTGCAATATAGGGAGAGACAATTAAGGAGCTGGCACTATACATTTTATAATAAGTCTTTTGTAAAATACTATTGCCGTTTTGCACACACGGACCAAAATGTACATTTTCTGAAATAAAGTGCAGATTGATTAGTATGGAAAAGAAAACATTAATGGGAATCGCTCCTTTAGAGTGAAATAAACTTCCAAAAGATCTGGGAATGCAGAGAAATTGTAGATCCTTTAGAAAATTGTTAAATATGTGGCTCTTTAAACAGTGAGTTCATATTATGATTGTCATGAGGGTATATATAAGGGAGATAGGATCAGGCTGTATTAGTGCGATTCTAGAAATGTGTGTATATAATTTTTCAATATGTATCTTCCTTAATTCTTGCTGTTATCCACCTTGAATCTAATGACAGAAAAAGCAGGCTATAAGTAATCAAATTAAATTACAAATCCTATGCAAAATTGGGCTGATAACTTATATGGTTTGTGGCTCAGTTTCACTGTTACACGTAGGTTTCTGTCTCACCCTCAGCCTGTTTGAAGTCATTCCCCTTTTCTAAACGTATGTTGACTGTTCTGCAAATAAACTGGCCAGAGTTGTATATAGATTCAAGGCCAACCCAACAATTGGTCAAGACTAGGCGGTTGCTTAGTGTAGCAGCTTCTGTGGGGCAACAAAGAGCAAGAGAGCAGCAAAAACAAAAAAAAAAATAGATCCTGACAGCAAGACAAACTCAAAGAACCAATGTCATAGTCTTACATGTAGGGAGAGCAGGTGCACACATTACGTACAAAGCAAAATGTAATATTTAAAAGTATGATCTCCAGTTACGCATTTTTATCTATGGGATGGGCAGTGTTGGGATGATCGTGATTGTTGAGTTTGTCTTTCTTCAGTGGCTTCTCATTAGCTTGTTTTGAATGTCATTAGATGTGAGGCTGTTTTCCCTCCCCTCTTGTCACTGTTGGTTACTCCCAACACTGATGGGACACTTTTACCATTAGTAGATTCTCCTTGGACCCTTGGGCTCATCTTGGACTCCTCTTTGTCTTTTCATCCTCAACTTAATGCTGTTATTAAGTCAACTTTTAGTTCCCTCTGTAGGATTTCCTTAGTGAAGTCTCTTTTCTCAGTGTCTCAAGTGAGATATTATTGCTATCCCTGGTGATTTCAAAGATTGATTATTGTAACTCTTTGTATTGTGGGTTACCGGCTTATGCTATGAAGAGATTCCAGCTTATTCTGTCCACTGCTGTTTGCCTGCCGATCTGATCAACTCACTCCCTTTTTGCTTCGACATCATTGGTGTCCCATCCAAGCTTGTATTAAGTACAAAATTATTATCCTTACTTACCATGCCTACTACCTTAATCCCCCCTTACCTTTCATACGTAACAGTTCCATATGCCCCATCCCGTACCTTACATGCCTCCTAGACCTCTCTGCTCGCTTTATCTCCCCCTCTAGACTGCATTGGAAATTCTCCCATCAGACTGCTTTTGACTATTTAGGCCCTTCACTGTGGAATGCTCTCCCACTATATCTCCACCAGGGACCTTCATTCCCACAATTCAAGCTTTCTTTCTTCTACTGGGCCTTAACATTTCCTTATAATGTCTCTATCGGACGATCTGTGATGCACCCCAATTATAGCTTCTTTCCATTCCTCGTTTTCCTGTTTCTTCATCCTTGTTTTGACATGACACTTTATGAACTTTGATTCTCTGTGTACAAGTAGTAATTTCTGAAGCATGGGTGACATCCCTAATAGAACCCCATGCGGGTGTGCTCCCCAGCTTCTATTGGAATCTTTTGGGAGGCTCCACTGTGCCTGTGTTCCTCCTTCCCACCTGCCACTGCGGCGCCATCTTCTTCAGGTTCGCTTCTTTTCATGTTTGAACAACAGTTTTTGTGACATTGGCGGTGCCCCGGTCAGGCCTACCTTCATCATCGAGCCATTTGATTTTGCCTTGGCCATTTTTCCCGACATATCCCAAAAACCAACAAGCGGTTTAAAAAAATGTACCAAGTGTGCCTGGGCTATTTCAGTCATAGACAAGCACAACTGGTGCCTCCACTGCCTGGGACCTGATCACCAGTCCTCTTTGTGTGATTTGTGTCTGCAGATGACAAGGAGAGGCTTCAAAGGTCAAGAGAAATGATGAGAGTCCCCTCTTTGGCACTCCAAAGTCCAGTCAAACGCCTTCAGCACCGATGGCATTGGTCCCCATGACTTCAAAGGCATCAACATCGAGGAGCTCTCGAACTCAGTCTGAGCCGAGCCCCCCGTCATGCCCCAGAGCACTGGCCATCAGTCAGCCTCCCAGCGAGGAGGGATCTGGTTTCATCTCCATTGAAGTCAGGGGATGATCATGCCAAGCACCAGATGAAGGTTCATGTGCATCGGCACTGGAGCCCATCGAGACAGATCATCGATAAGGGTCAGTGTGAGCACCCATTGAAGGTGCCTCAATGGGAGGACTGCTCAGTCTCCGGGGTATCACAGGGGCATTGATATTCTTCCAACAGCCAAAGCCAAGCCACTGTACCTGGCATCTGTATGGGGGTATCATCAGTTGAAGTTGCTCAGGCCTCTCGGCCTTTGGAATCAGCAGCCATGGAGAAACAGCTCTTATAGGTGCTTGAGAATCACTTTGCCGCTCTCCTCACAATGCAGCAAACTGGGGCCTTGGCCTCAGTGTTATCGGCCATCATTCAGCCCTCCAGCAGAGGCTTTGACATCAGGGCATTGAAGGGCTCTGATACTGGTTCCTGCCCAGCCGATTTCCCTCTCCATTGTCTCGGGATTGGTAGCACTTTCAAAATCCTGATGAGCATCGGTGCATCATCACTTTCGGAGGAGTTCCTATTCCCCTCAAAGCAAGAGGGAGATCTGGACAGAGACTTGGAGGTATTTTGACTTCCTCTCAGAATCGGACTCCGATGGCTGGGTAACTGATATTGACTTGAAGGACTTCTCAGAGGGCAGGTCTCCAGAGCTCCCACTGGACCCTTCTCCCCCTCATGAGTGGTGAAAGTCCCCTCCTGAGTATATGACCTTCCAGGATTTTGCAAGGGATATGGCCAAAGCCATACCATTCTCATTGGAGACCAAGGATGAACCCAGGGAGGAGGAGCTGGAGATCCTACAATACTCTTCAGCACCTAAAGAAGCAGTGACCATGCCCGTGCACCACATCCTGCAGAGGGTGCAAATGTGGATGTGGGAAAAGATCCTCACGGTGCCATCGGTCAAAAGGACTCAATGTACAGGTTCCAAAAGGCTCCGGGTTTTGAGAAACTTCAGCTCCCACACCACTCCTTGGTGGTTGAGTCCACCCTTAAGAGTACCAAGACTCGTTCCTCGGCACCCCCAGGAAGGGAAGCTCGGACGTTGGACTCTTTCGGGAGATTATGTTTTCAGAGCTCCATGCTTGTAGCCCGTGTCTCCTCTTACCAGCTGTAGATGAGCATGTTCTTGAAAGACATCATGGGTGACCTCACAGACCTGTCCCCGTTTCTTCCTCCTGGGAAGTTGGAGCAGTATCGTACCCTGGTAGGCCATGTCAAAGACTGCTCAAAGTTCATGGTTTGGGCAACCCTTGATGCCTTCGAAACAGCATCGAGAACTGCCACCATAGGTATTGGGGCCCAGAGGCTCGTCTAGCTCCAGTCCTCAGACCTGGAACAGTCAGTTCAGAATAAGCTGGCAGACATGCCAAGCTGTGAAGACAATCTGTTTGATGAACAGGTAGCGGAGAAGGCTGGCATCATAGAAAAGCAGCATGTCATTCTTATCAGGCTCTCAATGCACACATCTGAACCGGCCTATCGTAGGAAGTACCAAGGTGAGGCCAGAGAAAGACCTACTACCCTCGTAGGTGTTGGTACTTTGCTGGGCCCCAGACCTCCCAACAGAAGCAAAAGGCTCCTCGCCCATCACATCGCAGAGAAAAGCCTCACAAGGCCCAGCCAGGAGTGGGGTTTTGACTGGTTCCTTCAGAGCATAACCAATCTGCCAGTGATCCCCATGAGAAACCCTCCAGTGGGGGAATGGCTCACATATTTTGCTCCGAGGTGGCTCCTCATTACCTCGGATTCATGGGTGCTACAGATAATCCAAAGCTGCTACAGATTGCATTTCATCAAGCTGCCTCCAAATTGGCCTCTGAGTGCACATCACCTTGACTCTGCATCAGGAGCTGCTTCAGAGAGAAGTCTCTACCCTCCTGGCCGATCTTGCCATCAAGCTCGTACCACAGGAGCAAATGGGGTGGAGGTTTTATTCCAGGTACTTTCTGATCCCCCAAGAAAATGGGGAGATTCCATCCCATCCTTGACCTCAGAGACCTCAATGCTCACTTGGTCGGAGAAAAGTTAAAAATGATTTCTCCGGGCACCCTGCTCCCGTACCTTCAAAAAGGAGATTGCCTATGTTTCCTGGATCTAAAAGATGCGTATACCCACATACTGATTCATCCCACTCACAGGAAGTGTCTGAGATTCATCCTGGGAGGACAACACTTTCAGTATCGAGTGCTGCCTTTTGGCCTGGCTTTGGCACCTCGAGTTTTCACAAAACGTCTTGCTACAGTAGCAACTTACCTCAGAACACTGGGGGTCTTTGTCTTCCCTTACCTGGACGATTGGCTGATAAAGGATACCACCCCAGAGGGAGTTTGAGAGTCTGCACGCTTGACCATTCAGATGTTGGAGCTGTTGGGGTTTATGATCAATTACCCCAATTTATTTATTTGATTTATTTGACTTGGTTTATATACCGCTTTTCGCAGAGGTCAAAGCGGTTTACAATAAACTGGAGATGATACAGAGAACTTTTAAATTTGAAATTTAAAACTATGCACAAAGAACTAGGATGGAGTAAACGGGGGATAACTACATACAGGTTGAGCTATACATACGTATCATGATATTTTGTGGTATGGTCTTGGCATGTATTAGCTGAGTGTGTGTGTATGAGAAGAATGTTTGGTTGCCCAGCAGCTGGAATTCATAGGGGCCCTGCTCAATACGACTCAGGCGAAAGCTTTCCTTCTGCAAGATTGGCTCCAGAGGCCGACATTCTTAGTACAGGACACTCAACGAGTGACAGCTCACAAGATGTTAACCATCCTAGGTCACATGGCCTCCAAAGTGCATGTTACACCCTTGGCACATCTTCAAATGCGATAGACTCAGTGGATTCTGCGGACTCGGTGAACTCAGGCCATGAGTCACCTGTGGGATACAGTGTATGTCAGCAATCCCTTGGTTCAATCACTGCATTGGTGGACATTTCCTCAGAACTTGCTCAAAGGTCTCCCCTTTCAGAAGGCTTTGCCCCAGAAGGTCTTGATGACAGACGCATCCAAATTGGAATGGGGGGCGGGCTCATCTCGGTGGCTTCCTCGCTCAGGGCGATTGGTCCGTTCAGGAAAGTCTTCACCAGATCTATTTCTTGGAGTTGAGGGCCATAACAAATGCTCTGCAGGCCTTCCGAGATTGGCTTGCCAATCAAATTGTCTTCAGTCAGACAGACAATCAGGTGGCTATGTTCTATATCAACAAGCAGGGGGCACAGGCTCATATCTCCTGTGCTGGGAGACAGTCAGGTTGTGGAAGTTTGCCATCGCTGAAGGGATGGAGCTGACAGCCTCATATCTGCTAGGAGACCAAAACACTGGCAGACAGATTGAGTCATGCCCTTCAGCCGCACAAATGGATGCTGAACAGGGAGGTGGAGGCCCATATCTTTCGGAACATAAGATATGCCATACTGGGTCAGACCAAGGTCCATCAAGCCCAGTATCCTGTTTCCAACAGTGGCCAATCTAGGTCATACATACCAAGCAGTTTCCCCAAAAGACACAGGTTCCACAATGTTTGTACTGGGTCAAGCATTGATATCCTGGGTCCCTTCTTAATAATGTGTTATGGACCTTTCCTCCAGGAACTTGTCCAAACCTTTTCCTCCGGTAACAAATTCCAGAGTTTGATTACACATTGAGTGAAAAAATATTTTCTTTTATTAGTCTTAAATAGTTTACCCTGTAGCTTCATTGCATGTCCCCTAGTCTTTCTATATTCTGATAACGTAAACAATTGATCTACGTTTACCCGTTCCACTCTGTTCATTAATTTATAGACGTCTTTCATATTTCCCCTCAGCCATCTCTTTTCCAGGTTAAAGAGCCCTAACCTTTTTAGCCTTTCTTCATAGGAGTATCCTTCTATCCCCTTTACCATTTTGGTGGCTCTTCTCTGAACCTTTTCTAATAATGCTATATGCTTTTTAAGATACGGTGACGGGGGCAGGCGCTCGCCTTTGCCACCATTCAACTTAGCTATGGTCTCGAGCGTCGCGATTGGTTTGCATATTTACAGTTGCGTAGTTACCTACGGAGTTTGGACGGGCAGAGCCTGCAAACTGCTATCTGTTCTAAATTTGAGGAATTGCTGTATGCGGGGAGCATGCAACGGGCGAGAGTGGCGTTGTTACATAAGGAATATATCCGTATCACCGGGTTCCCTGACGAGCCAGCGTTGGCAGCGGCTTGGGCCCATGACCTGGGGGTGGAGATCCGCGGGGTGGATATAATGCAATTGTTTGCAGACATCCCCCGGTGGATTAAGACGGCAGAATTTCGGGATTTGCAGTACCGCATCGTACGCCCCTGCCACTTTTCTCCTTGTCAAGCGTTTCGGGCGGGCAGTAGCGCCACTGCGGATTGCCCCCGATGTGGGGTGGCCCGGGCTGACCTGGGACATATGTGGTGGCAATGTTTGGCGGTGGTTCGCTTTTGGAAGGCGATTGTGGGATGTCTTACGGGCGTTTTAGGGTGCCCACTCCGTCGGGACCCTCAGATTTTGGTGCTTGGTATGGTCAGGGGGGTGACGGGTTTGGGGGGGGATCAGCGACTTTGGCTGGGTAGGGTTCTCCTCGTGGCGCGGCGAGTGATTCTGTTGAATTGGTTACTGCCCAAGGGCCCCACCTTGGATCAGTGGACACGGGAGGTGTATCGGCTCCTCCTGCTAGAGCATCAAGGAGCTAAACACAGCTAGGTAGCCACTGCTAGATTTATTGCGGAATGGGGTCCCTACTTACACACTCTGTCTTCGCGAGAGAGGAGCCGAATCCTTAATGTGCTTGGATGAGTTGTGGGAGTGGTCCTGATTAGAGAAGCGGGTTTAGGGGGGGGATGGGAGGGAAGGGGGAAGTTAGGTACTTAACTTTTAATTGAGGATGGTAGAGGGGGGAATAATGGAGTATTGGTGGAGATGGCTTTTGGATTAGGGGGGTGGGGTAGAGATGGAGGATTTGATACCTGTTTGATGTTTGTGGGTTATAGGAGGGTTGGGCTTTGGGGGATTGTATGCTTGGGTTAGTGCTCTGGTGGGTAGCTGTGGTTGGGGGGTACTCTTATTTGTTATGGTTATGGTTATGGTAATTTTATTTGATAAACCGCCTTTCTGAAACAAGCAAAGCGGTGTACAAGATACAAAATTAAAGAGGACGGCTCGAGGCCATAGAAACGGAAAAGAAGTTACAATGGTTTCAGGAGAAAAGAAACAGAGAGAGAAAACACAGGACAAGACAGAAGAGGATGCATACAAAAGGGGATAAAGTCTAGGAAAAGTCACACAAGGGGAGGGAAGACCGAATGCTGTAGAGAAGAGGTGAGTTTTTAGGTCCTTCTTGAAGGTGCTATGGTTAGGTTCAAGACGGAGGGATGAGGGAAGTGAATTCCACAAGGCAGGTCCTATGAAAAAGAAGGCAGAGGATCGTGTAAATTGTAGGTGGGCAAGGGAAGGTGAAGGGAGAGTGAGGCGATTGAGATGGAAAGAACGGGGTGTATGCCTGGGGGAGTGGAAAGATATGAGGTAAGATATTACCTTTGATGTCTGTGTTTATAGTCACTTCGGGAGAACTACCTGGCGCAGATTCCTGCTACCAAGCTGTCCATTTTTTGGGGGTTTTTTTTTTAGGGGACGGGCGGTAAGGGAAACAAGGGGGTGGTGGGCGGGGGGGGAAAGGTGCAAAAATGTAATAACTATGACCATGGCTGTGATTATTGCTGTGCTATTTCCACAATGTTGTTCTGACGTGATGTTATGTGAGTTGTGTTCAATAAACAAACTTTAAACATAAGATACGGTGACCAGAATTGCACACAACATTCAAGGTGCGGTCTCACCATGGAACGATATAGAGGCATTATAATATCTTTTGTTTTCTATTTGCTCTTTTGACTGCCGCTGCACACTGGGCCGAGGGTTTTAACATGTTATCCACAATGACGCCTAAATCTTTTTCCTGGGTGGTGGTTCCTAATGCAGAACCTTGCATCGTGTAACCATAGTTTGGGTTGTTGTTCCCTAGGTGCATAACTTTGCACTTGTCCACATTAAATTTCATCTGCCATTTTGATGCCCAGTCTTCCAATTTATCAAGATCCTCTTGCAATTTTCCACAATCCCCTTGGGTTTTAACAACTTTAAATAGTTTTGTCTCATCTGCAAATTTGATAACCTCACTCGTTATTCCACTTTCCAGGTCCTTTATGAATATGTCAAAAAGCAGCGGACCCAGCACAGATCCCTGGGGTACACCACTATTCACCTTTCTCCATTGGGAAAATTGGCCATTTAGCCCTACCCTCTGCTTTCTATCTTTTAACCAATTTCTGATCCACAATAGTACCCATGACTCTTTAGTTTTGCCAAGTCTCTGATGAGGGACCTTGTCAAAGGCTTTCTGAAAGTCTAGATACACTGTATGAATCGACTCACCTTTGTCCACCTGTTTATTCACACCTTCAAAAAAACAACAGATTAGTAAGACAAGATCTTCCTTGTCTAAAGCCATGTTGTCTGTCTCCCATTAGGCCATGACTATCTACATGCTGAGTAATTTTATTCTTTATGATGGTTTCTACCATTTTTCCCAGTACTGACGTCAGGCTCACCAGTCTGTAGTTTCCCGGATCACCCCTGGAACCCTTTTTAAAAATTTGTGTTACATTGGCAATCCTCCATTCTTCATGTATTAGATATGATTTTAATGATAGTTCACAGATTACTAATAGCAGGTCTGCAATCTCATATTTCAGTTCTTTCAACACCCTTGGATGTATACCATCCGGCCCAGGTGATTTTCTACTCTTCAGTTTATCTAATAGTTGTAATACATCTTCCCGATGTATCGATATTTCCTTTAATTCTTTCGCACCTTTAAATACCACTTCAGTCATGGATAACATCCCTACATCTTCCTCAGTAAAGACGGAAGTGGGTCACTCACTCGATAGACCTGTCCGCCACTCGCAAAATACCCAAGTGGATCACTTCTGCTCCAAAGTGGGTTCTCACAGCAGGCTGGCATCCAATGCTTTCCTCCTGTATGCATATTATCCAATACATCTTATGGTGAAGATTCTCCTGAAGCACCAGACAGATGGTGGTACTATGATACTGCACCGTATTGGCTCAGACAGCTCTGGTTCCCTCTCCTGATTCAACTATCCACTCAGGAACTTCTCTGGCTCAGCCATTCACCAGATCTAATATCGCAGGATGATGAGTAGATGCTATATCCCAATCTTCGATCCTTGGCCCTCACTGCATGAATGTTGTGCGGCTAGTCCTGTTGGAGCTCAATCTGTCTGATAACATTACTGATGTCCTTTTAGCCTCCCAGGGGTCCTTGTTGAGAAGGTCTTACACCTGTAAGTGCAATAGGTTTGCCGTTTGGTGTGAGGGCCAGGCTAGAAAGCCTTTCATCTGTCCCACATGGAGACTGCTCGAGTATCAGCTATACCTCTCTGACTCAGGCCTTAAATCCAACTCTGTCCAGGTTCACCTCAGCGTGATTAGCACTTACTGTGGTGTAGAAGGAAAGTCCATTTCAATACAGCCTTTGGTTGTCACATGAGGGCTGCTCCTCCTGAAGCCTCCATACAAGCCCTCCACTGTGGCTTGGGATCTCAGTGTGGTACTGATGCAGCTCATGAAAGTTCTTTGAGCTGCTCAGTTCCTGTCCACTGAGGTCCTTGACCTGGAAGGTCCTTTTTCTCGTTGCTATCACTTCGGTACACCAAGTAAGTGAGCTACAAGCTTTAGTAGTTCATCTGCTGTACACCGGATTCCATTGTAATAGAGTGGTTCTTCGTACTCATCCTCTTTTCTTTCCGAAGCTGGTTTTGGATTTACATAAGAACATAAGATATGCCGTACTGGGTCAGACCAAGGTCCATCAAGCCCAGTATCCTGTTTTCAACAGTGGCCAATCTAGGTCATACGTACCTAGCAGTTTCCCCAAAAGATACAGGTTCCACAATGCTTGTAATGGGTCAAGCATTGATATCCTGGGTCCCTTCTTAATAATGGTTTATGGACTTTTCCTCCAGGAACTTGTCCAAACCTTTTTTAAACCCAGCTACACTAACAGCCTTTACTACATCCTCCGGTAACAAATTCCAGAGTTTGATTACACGTTGAGTGAAAAAATATTTTCTTTTATTAGTCTTAAATAGTTTACCCTGTAGCTTCATTGCATGTCCCCTAGTCTTTCTATATCTGATAAGGTAAACAATCGATCTACGTTTACCCGTTCCACTCCGTTCATTAATTTATAGACTTCTATCATATCTCCCCTCAGCCGTCTCTTTTCCAGGTTAAAGAGCCCTAACCTTTTTAGCCTTTCTTCATAGGAGTATTCTTCCATCCCCTTTAGCATTTTGGTGGCTCTTCTCATTCCATCTCATTCAGTCCATAGTGCTGCCAACATTTTTTCCTCAGCCACCCACCCACAAGGGGGAGGTGGTGTTGCACCTGTTGGACTTCAAGCAAGCCTTGGCCTTCTTTTTGGAGCAGACAAAGAACCATAGACAGTCTGTCCAGAGTTTTGTGTTTTTTTACTCCAGCATGCTGGGGGCTGCTGTTTCCAAATGCTCTCTTTCCATTTGGCTAGCAAACTGCATTTCCTTTGCTTATGCCCAGGTAGGTCTGAACCTTGATGGTCATGTCATGGCTGACAGTGTCAGAGCCATGGCTGCGTCAATGGCCAACTTACGCTCGGTCTCTGTGGAAGAGATCTTCAGGGCTGCAACATGGTCTTCTGAACACACATTTACATCTCACTACTGCTTGGATGGAGATTCCTGACACTACAGCAACTTCAGCCAATCTGTACTCCGGCATCTTTTTTCAGATTTGAATCCAGCTTCATCCCCCCAATGCCTTTCTGTCCATCCAGACTACAAAAAAAATTGCGGAGCAGAAAGGAGTGAGAATTGCCCTCACTGTATATAGTTGGGGTTTTGAGTTCCGTTATTTAACATTGCCCCTGGAGCTTCTCAGTGGCGTCCTCGGTTTTTGGTAGCCTGTAGCTTGGGAGTCCCATGCATGAGGACTTACTTCCTGCTTGTCCACTGAGAAAATGTTGTTATTCACCTGTAGCAGATGTTCTTCATGGACTGCAGGAACAAGTCCTCACATACCTCCCACCTCCCCGAGGAGTTATATTCTCCAAAGCTATGCTATCAGATTGAAGAAGATGGTGGCAGGTGGGAAGGAGGCACACAGGCACAATGCAGTCTCCCAAAAGATTCCAATAAAAGCTGGAGAGTGTTCCTGCATTAGCCTCCGTCAGGCATGAAGACTTATTCCTGATCGTGTAGCCAGTCTAGTCCCGGACTTCAGGGTTGTCCATCTCATACAGCAGCTTGGAGACTGAGAAACTCCTCCTTTTCTGATGTCACTGGTATATCCATCCGGGAGCCTCCTCCTTCCATCAGTTCTTCAGTCTCCAAGCAGCTGGATGGATGGGTGAGCCTGGAAGTCCGGGCTCACTGGAGAAACAATTAGGAGTTTGGTGTTAGAGTTGTTGGACAGAGAGTAGAGTTAAAGTTTCAGCAGAGCCCTTCTGCTTTTGGAGAGGACTGTGCCTTTAAGCGTACAGAGCCCTCCTTCTCTCTTGCCCCACCGTCCTCTGCCCCTAACTAGGTCGGGTCCTCTGTTAGCGGGTCAGGGTGAATTGTGAACGACAGCTCCGGTTCTCTGATTCAGATCAGTAGAGACCGGGGCTGTGCGGGACTTTGCCGGCGTCTGCAGAAGTTGTGCCTGTGACGCGCTGAGCACTTTCCCGGCGGGCCCCCTGTGTCGGCGATCCTCAGCCAGCCCGAAGCACCCCGGTCTGGGATCCTTGCCTCCTTATAAGTAGCCGGTGTTGGTGATTGTCAAAGGGGCTGTTCGGCGAATGTTGCCCTCTTTCTAGGGGGACCACCAAAGGTAAGGGGGCCGCGGTCGAACAGTGCTTGCATCCAGGGGGTTTTGGCGCACACAGCCTATTTTTTCAGCCTCGGCCTCGTGCCGGCGGCGCGCTTTGAGCAGCATCGGAGGAGTGTTTGTGCTGGCGCGGTTTGCTTTTCTTGCTACTGCCCCCGGGGTGCCGCGCTTTTCGCGTTCAGAATTTTCTCCTCGTATTTTCTTAATTTCTTGATTTCTTTACTTCTTTCTTTCTTTATTCTTTTATAGTTTATTTTAGACCCCGCCCCCTTTTTGGTTTCATCGGGCTGTTTTCTTTGACTGTTTCTTTTGGCGCCCGTTTTGGGAGTGAGTTTCTTGCCATGCCTTCCAAACAGCACTGCATGGTTTGTGGGGTGAAGAAGTGCACGGACTCTGGCTTGTGCCATTCCTGTGTTAGGGATGCCTCGGGGCTGCAGTCTCAGGATGAACGGTCTGAGTTTCAGAGCCCTGAGACTGGGGCCTTAGCGGGGTCCGTACAAGAGGGACCCGTGGAGGAGCCAGTGGCAGGCCCCTCCTCGCGGACAGACTCTATTCCCTCTCAGGGTCTCGGGTCTTTGGGGCTCGATTCCATTTTTTCCAGGGAATTTGTCAGCCTGCTCCAGCAAGTTCTTCTTCGAGACAGTCAGTCTGCTACTGTCACCCCTAGCCCGGTGTCAGGGAAGCGGCGGGCTGCACCTTTGCAGGACGATCAGTCTCCTCCAGAGCCGAAGAGGGTCCGGGCAGAGGTGGATCCCGGGGACCGGTCTGTGGTTTCGGAGGGGCCACGCTCGGAGGAGGAGGATTTGTCGTTGGAGGAAGAATTGGAAGAGGGGAGCTGTCGGAAAAGGAAGATCAGGCCAGAGTGGTCCGGGTGTTCCGGAGGGAGGAGCTGCCGGCACTTTTGGTGGAGACGCTGAAGGTACTGAATATGCCGGTGCCTGATTCAGCATCAGACGCTTCCCTCGAGGACCCCTTACTACAGGTGTTTCGGAAGGAGCAGAGGGCTTTCCCGGTACACCGGGTGTTTCACGAGATGATTCAGGAAGAGTGGAGCCTTCCCGAAGCTCCGCTGAAGGGGGCCAGAGTGATGTCTCGGCTGTATCCCTTAAATGACCAGGACAGGGAAATGTTCAAGTCGCCTAAGGTGGACGCTGCGGTCTCGGCGGTTACGAAAAAGACCACCATTCCCGTGGAGGGCAGTGCGGCCCTCAAGGACGGCCAAGATCGGAAATTGGATAGTTTATTGAGGCAGGTTTTTCATGTGAATGCGCTTTCTCTGCAGGTGGCCATCTGCGGAGCTTGGGTGGCTAGAGCATGTCTGCGATGGTCTCAGCGACTGCCGGGCGCGACGCTCGAGCGGTCCGAGGACGCGGCCCAGCTGGAGTCGGGTGCGGCCTATTTGGCGGACATCCACTACGATCTCATGCGTGGACTCTCAAAGAGCATGGCGTCGGCAGTCGCAGCGCGCCGTTACCTGTGGTTGCGAAATTGGGCGGCCGATTCCTCTTCGAAGGCTCGACTTAGTAAGCTTCCTTTCAAGGGTCGCCTCTTGTTTGGGGAAGATCTCGAGAAGTTAGTTAAGGAGTTGGGAGAGTCCAAAGGGGGTAGGTTACCCGAGGACAAGCCTAAGCCGGCTCGTACGCCCGCTACCAGTAGGGGGCAACAACGAGATTTTCGGCGTTATCGGTTCCAGAGATTTTCCACCGGACAGAGGGGTCGTTTCCCCTCTAGGAATCAGGGATTGCGAGGGTTTCGGGGAGCAGGAAGGGGGTTTGGTTCTTCCTCGACCTCGAACCTTAGCAATCGGAAACCACAATGAGATCAGGGGGGCCCAGGCGCCCCTCTCCGCCGTAGGGGGCCGTTTACAGGATTTTTATTCTGCCTGGGTCCAAATTACTTCAGATCGGTGGGTGCTAGAGATCATTCGAGAGGGCTATGCGCTGGAGATGCTTCGGCCAGTGCGCGACGCCTTCGTGCTGTCTCCTGGCAAGTCCGAGGCAAAATGCCGGGCTCTACGGGAAACAGTGCAAAGGCTCTTAGATCTAAAGGCCATAGTGCCAGTGCCCCCAGACCAATGCGGCTCCGGTCGATACTCCATATACTTCGTCGTACCAAAAAAGGATGGTGGGGTTCGGCCTATCCTGGATCTCAAGAGAGTGAATCGGTGTCTGAGAGTGTCATCGTTCCACATGGAGACTCTACGCTCGGTGATAGTGGCGGTGCAAAAGGGAGAGTTCCTTACGTCCCTCGACCTCTCCGAGGCTTACTTGCACATCCCCATAAGGGAGGATCATCACAGGTTTCTCAGGTTTGCGGTTCCTTTCGGACATTTTCAGTTTCGAGCGCTGCCCTTCGGGCTGGCCACGGCTCCACGCGTGTTCACAAAGGTGATGGTAGTAGTTGCGGCGGCCTTGAGGAAGGAAGGTATCCTAGTCCATCCTTATCTGGACGACTGGCTGATTCGGGCGAAGTCGAGGGCGGAGAGCGAGAAAGCGACAGCCCGGGTGGTGTCCTTTCTAGAGAGCCTCGGTTGGATAATCAATCCGGCGAAGAGTCGGTTGGTGCCCACTCAATGTTTGGAGTACCTCGGAGCACGCTTCGATACCATCAAGGGCAAAGTCTTCCTGACAGAGCAGCGGGCTTGGGGCCTGCGTCTCCTTTTGCGGAGATTTTTACGCTGCGAGAGGCCGTCGGCCTGGCACTACCTTCAACTCTTGGGCACCATGGCGGCAGCGATAGAGACGGTGCCCTGGGCGAGGGCGCACATGCGGCCCTTGCAAAGGGCGTTGCTCCGCCGTTGGTCTCATCAGAACGATCCCTTGTCTCGGAGGCTGCCGTGTTCCGAGGAGACGCGTCAAGCGCTGCGGTGGTGGTTGGTTCCACGCTCCCTGCGGAATGGAAAAGGGCTGGAGACGCCGGAGTGGATCCCATTGATGACAGACGCCAGCCTACTGGGCTGGGGAGCCCATTGTCAGGGGGTCTTTGCGCAGGGGGTGTGGGCGGCTCAAGAGCGCGAGTGGCCGATCAATCGGTTAGAGTTGCGGGCGATCGCCTTGGCGCTAAAGGAGTTTCGCAGCCTTCTGGAAGGAAAGGCGGTCCGAGTGTTTTCCGACAATGCGATGGCCGTGGCCTATGTCAACAAACAAGGAGGAACCACGAGCGCCGCGCTCGAATACGAGGCCGAGATGCTCTGCGAGTGGGCCGAAGCGACTCTGATGGACCTCTCGGCAGCGCACGTGGCAGGAGTGGACAACGTGGAAGCCGATTTCCTCAGCAGGGTGAAGGTGGACCCGGGCGAATGGGTCTTGCATCCCCAGGTGTTCGAGATGCTGGTGCGCTGCTGGGGCAGTCCGGTCATAGACCTCATGGCCACGTTCAACTCGGCGAAGGTGACTCGGTTCTTCAGCAGACGCAGAGAACGGATGTCCGAGGGCTTGGATGCTCTCACTCAACCCTGGCCCGTGGATCAGCTTCTATACGTCTTCCCGCCATGGGCGTTGATCGGCCGGGTGATTCAAAGGGTAGAGCGCTACAGGGGTCAAGTGATCCTGATAGCGCCGGACTGGCCTCGGCGACCTTGGTATGGCGATCTCATGCGTCTGCTGGTGGCGAAGCCCTGGCGCCTTCCGCTGCGGGCGGATCTGTTGTCGCAGGGTCCGCTGCTGATGCCTCACGTGGCTCGGTTCTCGCTTACGGCTTGGCTCTTGAAAGGGCTCGGTTGACGGCCCGGGGGTATTCTGGGCCGGTGATTTCCACTTTATTGAAGGCGCGCAGGAGGTCTACGTCCCTGGCCTATGTTCGCATCTGGAGGATATTCGAAGTTTGGTGTGGAGAGCGGCGTTGTGAGCCGTTGAGATCTACCATCCCGCAAATCCTACAGTTCTTGCAGGATGGATTTGACAAGGGGTTGGCGGCCGGGTCATTGCGCGTGCAGGTCGCTGCCCTAGCGTGTTATAGGGGTAAGGTTGGAGGTCAGGCACTCGGGGGTCAGGCGGACGTTAAACGTTTCTTGCGCGCTGTGTCGCTGCTGCGGCCCCCTTTTCGGCGGATCGTGCCTAGCTGGAATCTTCTGTTTGTTTTGGGCGCGTTGACGCGGGAACCCTTTGAGCCCCTATCGCGAGCGACCCTTAAGGATCTCACCCTGAAGGTTGTTTTTCTGGTCGCAATCTGCTCGGCCCGCAGAGTTTCGGAGTTGCAGGCGCTAGGTTGTCGGGAGCCCTATCTCCAGTTTCGGTCGACGAAGATGGTCTTGCGGCCCGTGCCGGCGTTTCTGCCGAAGGTTCTTTCGGCGTTTCATCTGAATCAGGAGATTTCCTTACCAGTCTTTGGAGGGGCCGCCGGTGGCCCGGCGGAGATGGAGTTGCACCTTCTCGATGTGCGTCGGGCGTTAAAAAGGTACCTCCGGCGGACGGCCGACTTCCGCAAGTCAGATAGGCTCTTTGTGCTGTTTGCGGGGCCGCGAAAGGGGGAAGCGGCGTCGAAGGCTTCTATTTCTCGGTGGCTAAAGGAAGCTATTGCGTCAGCGTACATTTCCGGAGGCAAGTCGGTGCCGGAGGGGCTTAGGGCTCACTCCACTAGAGCGCAGGCGGCTTCTTGGGCGGAGTTCCGGCTCGTGCCTCCCGTGGAGATCTGCAAGGTGGCGACGTGGTCATCTTTGAATTCTTTTGTCAGGCACTATCGGCTGGATGTTCAAGCCTCGGAGGACACCTCCTTTGGGTCAGCGGTGGTGCAAGCTGGCCTGCTGGGTCCCTCCCGCAGTTGAGTTCCTTCACTGCTCTGGTACTAACCCTGAAGTCCGGGACTAGACTGGCTACACGATCAGGAAGAGGAAATTAGACTTACCTGCTAATTGTAGTTCCTGGAGTGGAGACATAGTCCCGTATCCCTCCTTAGTGGTGTTTTCTGCTGCGACTGGACGGTCAGCGTTCCAGGTTATTACAGGTAAGAGCTGATTTTATTGGAGGGGATGGAAACCCTGGTGGCTGGGGTGCCCCGATACTTAAAAAAAAAAAAAAAAAGGGACAGCCCTATCTTCCCTTCTATCTTACGGATTTAGCAGGGGGGAGGGCTCTGTATGCGGAAAGTCTAAGTCAGTGTTGGTTAATGTTCTGTTTAGAGTTATATTCTTACTTGTTGCTCCGGTGAGTCTGCTTTGTCAATAGGGAACTGATGGAAGGAGGAGGCTCCCGGATGGATATACCAGTGACATCAGAAAAGGAGGAGTTTCTCAGTCTTCAAGCTGCTGTATGAGATGGACAACCCTGAAGTCCGGGACTAGACTGTCTCCACTCCAGGAACTACAATTAGCAGGTAAGTCTAATTTCCTCTTTCTGCTGTCCACGATGAACACCTGCTACAGGTGAGTAACTACCAAAATGAGACAATATCACACCGACACCCTAAAGAGGTCTCTGAACAAGCCACGCGATCTCTTCAATCTGGTCAAATCCCTCTCAAAAGAACCTTCCCCTGAACAACACAGCGAAATTCACCCGCAGGAATTCGCTGATTACCTGCAATCCAAGATCGTGCAAACCAACAAGGTGTTAGCGGCCCATTATCAAGAACCAACGGGCCTATCCATACTTAACATATTTTCCACACCATCCACTAAATGTATCGAGGACACCATAGCCTCTCTCAACACCTCCACCGCACAGACTGACCCATGTCCAGCTTTTTGGATCAAGGAGCTACGTGATGTGTTCAGCCCTGTCATCGCAAAAGTAATGAAACTCTCCTTCAAAACAGCATATTTCCCCACTTCACTCAAGCAGACTTCCATTAGACCACTATTGAAGAACCCCAAACTTGATCCACAAAGAGTTGACTCCTACCGACAAATAGCCAGCATTCCCCTCATAGCCAAAATAATTGAGAAAGAAGAACAACGGCAAATTCAAGATTACATCGATGCCGCTGCTCCTTTAGACAGCTGCCAACACGGATTCAGAGAATATCATGGGGTCGAGACCCTACTCACTGGTCTATTCAACGACATCATCACTGGAATTGACAACATCCGTCAAGGTTTTGTACTCATCTTTCTAGACATCGCCGCGGCGTTCGACTCCGTGAGTCACGAAATTCTCCTAGGAAGACTGAAAGAGAAGGGCGTCTTTAACAGTGCACTAGGATGGTGCAAATCTTATCTTGACGGCAGATGGCAATATGTAAAATCTGGATCAGAAGAGTCAACACATTTCCATCAAAAGCAAGGGGTACCCCAAGGCTCATCGTTATCCTCCTTACTTTTCAATATCTACATGCAGCCCATCTGCAATATCATAAGATCATTCAATGTGAAATGTTTGATATATGCAGATGATATTCTCTTATACATGCCCTTCTCCACAACTCACATGGACCTGACCCCACTCACAGACTGCTTCAATGCAGTTTCAACTTGGCTCCAGACACAGAACCTACGCATTCAACATAAAAAACAGAGGTGCTATTCATCACCAGAGACGCCAACTTTACTCCCCCATCCCACGTCAGTGTCAACGAAGCTGATTTGCAAACCAAAGATGCAATAAAATATCTGGGCGTTACTTTGGATCAACATCTTGACATGAAACGCCACATAAGCAACATAGTCAAAGCCGTCTATTTCAAAATCCGTTCACTCAAGCACCTTCGCTCCCTTTTGGACCCAGATGACTTCCGAACCATATATCAAGCGTTGATCCTGCCTCACTTTGACTTTGCAAATGCCATATTACAAGGTCTCCCCCAATCCACACTAACCCCCTTACAGTTGGCCATGAATGCCGCAGCTAGGGTCCTTTACGGAGCATCCAGAAACGACCACGTGACCCCCATTCTCAAACAGCTACACTGGCTACCGATCCATGGGAGGATCACCTTCAAAACCCTTCTATTAGCTTTCAAGGCAATCAAAGGTATTTCAGCCTCCTCACTCACGCATCTTATCCTCATTGTCCCTCCCAACAGATCCAGAAGAACAACAGCTGTCAACTTGCTTGCAATACCAAAGGCTTCGACAAAGTCCAACACGACAACCACAAACAGGGCTTTCAGTTTTTATGTACCCAAATGCTGGAATGCTCTACCCCCTGACATTAGGGCCATAGCCAACCTATATCAGTTCAGGAAGGCTCTCAAACCTCACCTGTTCCTCCAACACTTACCAGACAGCAATTGATCCTAGATATACCTCTCAGGAAATGACCCAATTTAGAAAGGCCCTTACATGCATTATCTGACTTTTACCTATCCTTCCAGTGTAAATAGCTTATGTATATAGTTAACCCTGTTCTCCAAGTTTGTACTCCTGTTCGATGTAAAACCTGACAGCTTGTTGTTATGGTCGTTAAGTTATGATGTAAACCGCGCTGATGCTAAATAGCGCGGTATATAAGAAATTGTAATAAATAAATAAAATAAATAAACTACCTTTTCTCTGCCCTGCCTTTTGTTGATTTTATGGATAATTTTTGGAAACCGCCCTGCTAAGCATAGTGTTTCAAGGGCAGTACAAATAAATGAAGTATTGGCAGGAGTGGGGGGGCATAAAGCTGAAGGTTCACCTAGGCTGCTCAACCCTTGCTCCTGCCCTGCGTAGATTCTCCACAAACCTTAAAGCATTTGGATGACCGGTGCCGACCACACAAGTGCTTTTGAATAAGGACCTGCCTATATCTGTACATGCATGTGCATATTTATGTATGTTTACATATGTAGAACTTCAGGGTAAAATGTTAAACAAAGTTTTTCCTCAACTGTGGTAAAAACCCAAGTCAGACACTAGGGATCACTTTTAGCGCCTTAACTCAGTTTAGATGCTGCATATTGATCAAATTAATGCAGTTTTATTTTTGCCTACTTGAATTTAGTGACTAACATGAAAATGGCAGATTTAAAAATTAACTTTAGAAACTATTTACAGTTATAAAAAGAAAAGCCGTATCAGTGAGCTAGTGTATGCTTATAAGTGATGATTTTACAAAAGGCAGTACTTAAACACAGGGTTTTCTCCGCACACAGAGGAACCCTTTCTGTGCATGCATTCTGTATTGGATAAGGACAGTATGTGCATACAGTGGCAGGTTTATCCATTGGCATCTACATTATGCATACTCCCCCAACTAACTTGTTTTGGGGACCTAGGGCTTGATGCATTACCACTCTGAGTACCTAATCCACTTTCTTGGGGCCAAACTTTGCCTTTCTGGGGAAGGCATCTTCATTGCTGGCCATTGTGCCTGCAAAGGCATAACACACACAGTGGAGGAATATGAAGTGAAGTGGGATTTTATTTAGACAGTTTTGTATACCACCTTATCCTTCAATCAAAGTGGTCACAACACAATTGGGGATACGAGACACATACACTAATACTTACAGGGAACATGGGCAATGGAGGGGTAAGTTGCTTGCCCAAGACCACAAGGAGCACCTGTGGGATTAGAAATCCCAGTCCTTCTGGCCCAAGGTTGCTGTCCTCTAGTGGGATTTGAACCCCTGACCTTCTGGCCTGAGGGATCTTGCCCCACTCCTCCACAGTGGGGGCTGTGAATGGCTGTGGGGGCTGTGGATGCTTCATTGCACTTCTCTTGAATATTGTTGTCTTATTTCTTGTCTCGTTAAGCACCTATCATCCTCCCATTGGCAGTTCCCAGTGTATTACAGCTGAGGGGCTGAAGTGTGTATATATGTATAGTAACAGAACAGAGACCCCATGTCTCACGTGAATAATGTGCCCAGCTTGCAGCAGAAAGTCACAGATTAACCAAACAGCATTTTTCTGAAGCCTTTTTCCTTATTGAAGAAATGTTTCCCTTGCAGCAATAGGCTGGAGAAGATCTGACGCTTCATTGAATACCATGTTTGAACCAGATGAAGCCTGTGAATAGGGACAACCCTTGGACATATAGTGGCCTTGGCAGGGGGTGTTAGTCGCACCGTCTACCCTGCCCTGTTGGGTGTGCCAGTAGTGCGCTCGCCGCCCCCCCCCCCCCACTAGATGTGTGGATGGTGTCATCCTTGCAGGATGTAGGGCTCTCCCAGTATATGTTTGCACTGGATTGAGAGGGGGCTGCGGGGACCATGCAGCTATCTCATTCCATGCCTGTTCAGGTCTCCCAGTGGTGCCCCTTGTCATGTGGCACTCAGGCAACTGTCCTGCTCACCCTACCTAAAGCCAACCCCACCTTTGAGAAAACCAGGGGCAGAGGAATGGTTTCACTACCTGTTTTTAGTGCAGAGATACCCTCATGTGCAGATATCACTGACTCGCAGCATGGAGGGGAGCCTCCGTCATTCTTCCGAGCTGCACTGTGAGAACTCCTGCAAGGGGAAAGTCTCTCTGTCACACTACATGCAGGATGTAAGAAAAAGAAGCACAGCTGCAGAAAAAGGAAACCGACCTCTTGAGGTGTTTCTGTCATTCTGATTCTTTAAACTAGCATGTGTATTTGTGCACCAAAGAGACATTTATTTAAACCACAATGCAAATATCAATGTTCACTTTTGACTTGAATCTAGTGCTGATGAAAAGTATCAGGCTGATACAGCTGGGAACCAAAGTCCTTATTTAGATATAGAACAGTGCAATACTTTTCTCACTTGCACACACACGCAAGTGCACACAAAGTACCTTGCCCTACCACTGAAGAGGTACAGCGCATGCAGCAGGTGTGCTAGCTTACCTCACAGCTACTAAGCTCCTAATGTCCACGAACCTTGTTCTCCAGGGAGTACTTCTGAGAGAGCAGAATTAAAGGCTGAGTGTACTTGAAACAAGCAGTTTTAAAGTTACAGGAAGAGGGGGGGGGGGTCTGTGGAAAGTGTAAGTTTTCTCATAGCACACATGCCATGAGATAGCAACAACTTGGTAGAAAGGATGGAGCTTTTGATGCAAACCTACATTCTCTCCCTCCATTCTGAGCTCAAGATGGAGTATGTGAAATAGAGAATGCAAACTTAGGGAGAGATGTCAAATGCTGTAACCTGAAATGATATTGCGGTTTACATCAAACTAGTGACACCCCAAGCCATACTTGCAGTTTCACAGAGGCACTCGGAGCTGGAAGTTTTCTTCTCTCTAAAAAACTTTTCACACTTTTGGGACACTGTTATAGTAAACTAACACATGTCTAGGCAAAATACACAGATTAATAGGCAGGTCTCATCAGAATATAGGACCAGAAAGTTGAAGAAGACATGGTAGGCATGTCACAACTCCCTCTCCACCTCCAGATCATCTCTGCCACCTTTTTTCTGTGCTAAGCTATTCACATAGCTATCTATTTATTCATATACATTTATTACACCGCCCTTGAAACAGAACAACCATCAGGATGGTTTACAATAAAAGTAGCTTGTGAGGGGGTATATAGAGTATTCCCGTCCCTATCCGGAAGGATTATCACCAGGTCCCTTTAAGAGAGCCTGCAGCCCAGGGTTCAGGGCTGGGCGGGCATTGTTCAAGGTGAGATTAAAATCCAGCAGGCTGCAGGAGTTAGAGAGGCCCATGGAGCCAGAGGTCCTTTTAAGGCAAGCCTTGTGAAGGTAGGAGCTTTAACTGGGGCTGGAGGAAGGGCTGGGAGAACCAAGCTGTGAAGGTTTAACAGCTGGGATAGAATAAGATTGACATTGTTTTTTTGACTGCTGCCTATTCTGTTTTTAAACAAAACCTCTTTCCACTGCACACCACACTACCACATAGCTAATCAGACCGTAAAGAAAGAGGAGAGAGAGAGACTGGAATGTGTCACCTTTCTGCCTTTGGGGTACCATCAAATCAGCTAAAAAAAGGTAACTTTTTTTCCTTGAAGTTGAAAAAGAACTTTAGATGAATGTAAAGGGAAAGGGAGTTCTCTAGAGATGGGCTGGGATAGGAGAGTGCAGAGCCATGCTAAATATCCATATGGAAGCTAGGGGAAGACATAGCAGAGGCCTGGAAGGAACAGAGTGGGCAGGAAGGTCTATAGGGAGATGATAAAGCACAGTTACTTACCTGTAACAGGTGATCTCTGGGAACAGCAGGAATTAGTCCTCACATATGGGTACATCGGTACCGACGGAGCCTGAGCGGGAAAGCTCCCCAGCTTCCCAGAAGGAAGCTTTTGGGGCCTCCCACTGCACATACTCGCTGCCTTCCCACCTTCCTGACCAGCTCTCCTCAGTTCGAATTTATAGCTGAGACAATAGAGAGAGGAAAGGAAGATAGATAGAAGATACAACTCCTAGGGGAGGTGGGTGGGTTGTGAGGACTAATTCCTGGTGTTCCCAGAGATCACCTGTTACAGGTAAGTAACTGTGCTATCTCCAGGAACAAGCAGGAATAAGTCCTCACATATGGGGTCTCCCTAGCTAAGATGCCTGGGAGATCCCCTTCCAAGGGTTCGCCATCTTCGTATGGATCTCAGGCATCCATCCTGGACAGGTGGGCAGGAGTTGTTCAAGTATGGAACAGGTGTTTGAGGACAGCCTGACCAAACAAGGCATCCCGGCGGGAGTCCTTGTCCAAACAGTAATGGGCTGTGAAGGTATGAACCGAGGCCCAGGTGGCGGCTCGACAGATCTGATCTATGGATACAGAGTGAAGATGAGCCATAGAAGTGGCCATGGCTCTCACATTGTGAGCTGTGACATGGCCTTCCAGAGAAATGTTTTTACTCTGGTAAGCAAAGGAAATACACTTAGCAATCCAATTGGAAAGTGTACGTTTGGAGACTGGAAGTCCCAAATGAGAAGGATCAAAAGCCACAAAAAGTTGGGAAGACTTTCGATGTGGCTGAGTCCTGTTGAGGTAAAAGGCGAGAGCTCTTTTACAATCTAGAGTATGAAGGTTCCTCTCTGCACTGGATGCATGAGGAGCCGGAAAAAAGACAGGTAGATATACCTCTTGATTAAGATGAAAAGGCGAGACCACTTTGGGCATAAAGTGGGGATTCGTCCTGAGGACCACCTTATCATGATGAAACCTAGTATAAGGTGGATGAGCCACTAAGGCCTGTAGTTCACTGATGCGGCGAGCTGAAGTGACTGTAATAAGGAAAAGGACCTTCCAGGAAAGAAATTTCAAGGAGGTAGAAACCAACGGTTCAAAAGGTGGCTTCATAAGCTGACCTAGAACTAGGTTCAAATCCCATGCTACCGGAGGAGGTCGGATGGGAGGCTTAGTTAGAGTCAGGCCTCTCATGAACCTTGCAATAAGAGGATGAGAGGAGACAGGTTGTCCATTTATAGGTTTTAAGGATGCTGCAATAGCACTTAAATGGACTCTGACTGAATTCGTCTTAAGGCCTGCATTAGAAAGATGCAGGAGATAGTCTAGTAGAGAATTCAAGGGAAGTGCCAGAGGGTCAAGACCCTGTTGAGCACACCAAATGGAAAAGCGTTTCCATTTGAAAGCATAGGAACGCCTCGTGGAGGGTTTCCTAGAGGCATGAAGGATATCTTTCACTGGTTGAGAAAGATTGAAGTCATGAAGGCTTAGGCCTTCAGTAACCAAGCTCTGAGGTGTAGGGACTTGGGGTTTGGGTGCCACAAAGTCCCTTCCTCCTGAGACAGAAGGTCTGGCGCAGCTCCCAGGTCCAGGGAGGGTCCCTGGGAAAGATGCAGAAGTAGAGGGAACCACACTTGGCGTGGCCAGCGTGGAGCTATGAGGATCATCGATCCGTGATCCCTCTGGAGTTTGAACAGAGTCTTGGGAATTAAAGGAATGGGTGGAAAGGCATATAGGAAGTCCTGACCCCAATGTAGGAGAAAGGCGTCGTTGGCCTGAGCTCTCTGACACGGAGTCCTGGAACAGAACCGGGGAAGTTTGGCATTGCACGGACTTGCAAAGAGGTCTATGTCCGGGGTTCCCCATTCCTGAAAGATTCTGCGTATCTGGTCCATATGCAAGGACCATTCGTGTGGAAGCAGAACTTGACTGAGTCTGTCTGCCCAAGAGTTTTGAACCCCTGGAAGATACACTGCCAGAAGATGAATTTGATGCTCTCTGGCGAAGGCCCATAATCTGAGAGCTTCGTTGCAAAGCGACAGAGAGCCTGTCCCTCCTTGTTTGTTTACGTAGAACATGGCCACCTGATTGTCTGTTTGAACTAGGACGGTCAGGTTGACAAGGAGGGTATGGAAGACTTTGAGGGCAAAGAAGATTGCTCGCAGTTCCAGGAGGTTGATGTGAAGGGTGGTCTCCTGTGGAGACCAAGTACCCTGAGTGGAGAGGTGTTGTAGATGGGCTCCCCACCCTGTTTGGGAGGCATCTGTTGTGAGGGTTGCTTGGGGCAACAAAGGTTGGAAGGGGGCCCCCAACAACAGATTCTTGGTGGACATCCACCATTGGAGGGACCAAAACAGACGCTTTGAGGTGAGTATTTGGTCGGAGAGCGCTCCTGATGCCTGAGTCCACTGGGTGGCCAAGGTCCATTGAGCTGCTCTCATATGAAGACGAGCGTAGGGCACCACGTGTACCGTGGAGGCCATGTGGCCCAGAAGTCGCAGCATTTCTCTGGCTGTCAAGTGACTGCTGGACTGAGCTTGGGAGGCCAAGCACACCAGACGTTGGCCCCGGACTTGAGGTAGGTAGGCCCTTGCAGTGGTGGTGTCCAACTGGGCCCCTATGAATTCCAGAGACTGAGTAGGGATAAGTTGAGACTTGGGAAGGTTTATCACCAGTCCCAGATACTGCAGAATGTGCCTTGTGCGGTCCAGGGAAATCTGGGCCTCTGACTGAGATGGAGCTCGGATGAGCCAGTCGTCCAGATATGGGAATACAAAAATTCCCAGACCTCTTAGAAATGCGGCAACAACTGCCATGCATTTGGTGAACACTCTTGGAGCAGAGGCTAGACCGAAGGGAAGTACTCTGTACTGGAAATGTTTTCCCTGAAACAGAAATCTTAGATATTTTCTGTGGGATGGGTGGATGAGTATATGTGTGTACGCATCCTTGAGATCTAGAGAACAAAGCCAATCCTGACTCTGAAGGTATGGAAGGAGAATGCCTAGAGAAAGCATTTTGAATTTCTCCTTGTACAGAAATCTGTTCAATTCTCTCAGATCTAGGATAGGTCTGAATCCCCCTGTCTTCTTTGGTATGAGAAAATAAGGGGAGTAGAATCCTGTCCCTTGTTGAAGAAGAGGAACCTCTTCTATTGCCCCTTGGGCAAGGAGAGAAGAGATTTCCTGACCCAACAGGCCCAGGAGAGATGGGGGAGAATTGAAGTGCCTCACCATGGTATATGGAGGAAGGTTGGAAAAATGAAGTTTGTAGCCCTCTCTGATGATAGAGAGGGTCCATTGCTCTGATGTAATTTGCCCCCATCTGGGAGCAAAGTGAGCTAACCTTCCGGGAATGGTGAGGGGCTCTGGTTGTTCTAGAGCCAGAAAGGTTAAGTTCTCTAGGGGCAAGTCAAAACCCCTGAGGGGGTTGAGCCTGCTGAGGAGTGGCAGACACTGCAGGCTTTGACCTTGCCTGTTTAGGCTGCTGACGTTTAGCAGCAAAGCGAGGCTGAGAAGATTGTTGGCCAGTATTTGTGGAAAATCTGGCCTTCTTGTAGTAAGGCCTCTTAAAAGACTTTTTCTTGGCAGGAGTAGAGGTAGACTTAGAAAGTCTATCTAATGTAGCATTTTCTGCGTCCATTTGAGTGGCTTTAATTTGCCAGTCTTTACCAAATAAGTTCTCACCTGTACAGGGCAGATTCCGTAAGCCATCCAGGACCCAGGGTTCTAGGTCAGAGGCCTGGAGCCAATCAAGTCGTCGGGCTGCAATGGCAATGCCCGAAGCTCTACCGGCACCTTCAAAGGAATCAGAGGCTGCTCTGTTGGAGAACTTAGAAACATCTAGAGCTGTTTCACCAGAGAAATGAACTCCTCCTTTCTATCCTCAGGGATAAATGAGGTAAAATGCCATACCTTTAGGGCAAGTTCCCTTAGAAACATGCCCATATACAGACTGTATGAATTAATCCTGGCTATAAGCATACTAGCCTGGAAGATTTTCCTACCAAAAGAGTCTAGGGTCTTACATTCTCGCCCTGGAGGGGTAGAAGAGTGCCTTTTGGTACTCTTAATCTTTTTCAGCGCAGACTTCACCACAATGGAATGGTGAGGCAGCTGAGTTTTTTGAAAACCAGGAGAAGGAGGGACCCGGTACATGGTGTCCAACCTACGAGAATGAGGAGACAACGTTAGAGGAGCCTCCCATAAGTCCATCAAGTGTTCTTGAAGGATTTCATGGATAGGCAGGGTGACTGCCTCTTTAGGAACCTTAGGGTATCCTAAAATATCCAATTTCTTTGATCTAGGTTCTTTTTCAGAGGATGTAGTAATAGAAAGTCCTTTAGCTACTTCTATAATGAAGTCTTGAAAGGACAAATCCTCTGGTGGAGACATTCTCCTCTTTGGGGAAGAAGGCTCTTCAGGAAGAACCAGATACAGCTCATCAGAGTCATCAGAGGAGTCAAAATCCTCAGAAGAATCAGAGAATCCTCTATTTGCTTCCAATGCACGATACGCATACCGATCGGTATCGACATCGGGCGTACCGGGTATGGGATCGGTATCGGGTGAAAACCCGGATCCGGCATGCGGAACCGATCTGCGTTTGGAAGATGATGGTCTCGGTTCCGGTATGGAAGACAGTACCGGAACCGGACCCGGAACCGCTAGATGCGGTACCGAGGGCATCGCAGCTTTAATGAAAGCCAGAATGGCCTGCTGCATGGTCTGGACAGTATTGCCCATAGACGCCACTGCTGCCTGGATGTCGGTACCGGCATGGGCCGGTACCCCAGAGCAGTCTAACAGGTGATCAGTCGAGGCCGTGCCATCAATGTCAACCTGTAACCCCATAGATGGTGCTTTGGAAGCCAGAGCTTCCCGCCGGGGTTGTTTGGCTGGGGCAGGATCCTCAGATTCAAAAGTGAGAGCCTCTCGATACTTTGAAGGAGATTTGCTCTTTGAGGACCTGCCCGAAGAAGGTTTGGTTACCTGAGATCCATCCGGAGAGGAAGACCTGGATGACTGTGATGCTGGATTATCTGAAGCAAACAGCACATGGAATTTGTTGGCCCGGTTCTGCAAACCACGTTTAGACATCTGGGAGCAGGATGGGCAGTCCGGAATGGAGTGGTCAGGTCCCAAACATTTAAGACACCAGTCATGGGTGTCTGTGACAGAAATAACAGCACTACACTTGGTACACTTCTTGAAACCAGGGGCTGGTTTCTCCATGAGGAGAATTTGTGTAGGCCTGAGGCCTAACCGAAGTCACCAAGTTGCTAAATAAAAGTTTTTTGTTTGTTTTTTTGTAAAGAAAAGAAAAGAGAGACCGGCGGTACCGGTTTCGGTATGGGGAAGGCAGGTACGCGGTCTAAAGAAACAAACTAAAATAAGAATTTCTTCAGCGGTGACAGGAACACGACCTGCTGGCTCCGCGGAAAAAGAGAAACTGAGGAGAGCTGGTCAGGAAGGCGGGAAGGCAGCGCGCATGTGCAGTGGGAGGCCCCAAAAGCTTCCTTCTGGGAAGCTGGGGAGCTTTCCTGCTCAGGCTCCGTCGGTACCGACGTACCCATATGTGAGGACTTATTCCTGCTTGTTCCTGGAGATGCAAGAGAGATAAGGCAAGGTATCTGAATGTATGGCACTATTCACAAGAGTAAGGATCTTCAATTTTATTCTGGAACTTACCAGGAGCCAGTGGTGATATGAGGAAAGGCATTTAATACGTTGCACTGCGGTTGACTGAAACAGCTGGAGACATTTCAGGGAGGGTAGGCTGTTATAGGGAGCATTGCAATAGTCCAGACAAGCTCTCAGTAGCGCAGTGGTCAAGGGAGAGCCGTAAAGCTAAAAAGGAGAATCTAGACCCTGAATCTGAGGTTTCAATGAGAGGGAGAGATCAAGAGTGATACCCAGGGTGCAAATAGTCTTGGAAAGGAAGAGGAATACCAGTGATCATGGGTGGTACAGGAGTAGCAGTATGATAGCAAGGGAGGTGATCATAGTAACACAGTGAATGACGGCAGATAAAGACCAGCATGGTTCATCTAGTCTGCCCAGCAAGATGGCAAGAGTAGGTGCGCCTGCCGCTCCGTGCAGGTCATCCCTCCCCATGCCTTTGTTTAGGGATGTACCTACCGCTCAGTGAAGGTCACCTCTACTTGTTAAGATATCAGTCAGTTAAGTTTATTTTGATTTTATCCTGTTTCTGTAAAGGGATCCACTGTGTCTGTCCCATTCCATTTTGAATTCTGTCACTGTATTTGCCTTCACTACTTCCATAGGGAGGGCATTCCAAACATCCACCACCCTTTCAGTGAAAAAGTATTTCCTGACATTGCCTTTCAGTTTTACACCCTTGCAGCTTCATGTTATGCCCTCTAGTTTTACAGCTTCCCCGTCTTTGAAAAAGATTTGTTTGTTCATTAATACTCCTTAAGTATTTAAAGGTCTGAATCATATCTTCCCTGTCCCTCCTCTCCTCTAGAGTATACATATTTAGGTCTTGGAGTCTCTTTTCATACGTCTTCTGGTGCAGACTCCAAATCATTTTGGTCGCCTTCTTCTGAACCTTTTCCAGTCTTTTTATAACCTTTGCGAGATATGGTCTCCAAGACTGAACACAATATTCCAAGTAAGGCCTCACCAGCGACTTGTATAGTGACATTAGTACCTCCTCCTTTCTGCTGGTAATTCCTCTCTGTATGCAACCCAGCATTCTTCTGGCTTTGGGGACTGTCTTATCACACTGTTTCACCACTTTGAGATCCTCAGAAACAATCACTCCGAGGTCGATATTCAGAAAGAGACTGTGGTCCTTCCATCTGTAGGAGGCGACAGATTGTGAAGCAGGAATGGAACTGAGAGGGTGACATTTCCCTGGCATAGCCACCAGCAGAAGTGATAGAATCCAAAGAATTCAGGCATGTTTGGGGCAGATGCAGAGTATTGGCGAAGGAGGGAGACAACGCTAGATTAACAATATGCAGGGGCAATTGAATGGGTCTGTCCATAACTGGTAAGGAAATGGTAGCCTTAAGCCCATCAGCTTGCATTATTCTGTAGTGATCTCTAGGCTTCAAGGTGTCCTTGTGCTGTGTGTTGTATTCAGACCTGATGCTGCATGTGGAAATTTGAACCTGCGCTTCAGCAGGCATAGGAATCTCCTGCAAAGGTCAGAATTGAGTTACGTTGTAAATATGGGACTATATGCTTCCACATAAGGCATTAACACGAATGAAAAAATTGCCAGCGCCTTGCTGAGCACACAGAAGGGAGGCCTTCTCTTGGAACTGAGGTATGCCTACTCAAGGACTGAATAACATTAGGGACTAACAGCCTTTCTTCCTTCCCAGCCTCATTAGTTAATGTTTGAGTCACCCGGAAACCTCTGCTGGGCTTTATCACCTTGTCCATGTTGGACTAGAGCAGGAGTTCTCAACTCAGTCCTTACAACACACTTAGCCAGTCCGGTTTTCAGGATAACCACAATGAATATGCATGAGAGAGTTGCATGTATCGCCTCCATTGCATGCAGATCTCTCTCATGCATATTCATTGTGGTTATTCTGAAAACCTGACTGGCTAGGTATGTCCCAAGGACTGGGTTGAAAACCTTTGGACTAGAAGTAGCAGTAATGTCTGCCACTCCCGTCCTGCCAGTGGACAAAATGCAGTGAAAATTGCTATCTCCAGGAACAAGCAGGAATGAGTCTTCACATATGGGTACGTTGGTACCGATGGAGTCTGCGCGGGAACGCTTCCCAGCGTCCAATCAAAGAGCTTTTGGAAGCATCCCACCACGCCTGCGTGCTGCCTTCCCGCCTTTCCCAACTGCCTCTCCTCAGTTTTTGTTTTTCCGCGGAGCCGGCAGGACATCCTCCTGTCACCGCAGAAAATTCTTATTTTTTATTTTTAGTTTTCTTGTGGTCGCGGCTGTCTTCTCGACGCCACCGGTACCGCCGGTGTTTTTCTTTTCTTTCTTGTAAATTTTCCTTTTTAATGGAATATTTTTTCTTCATAGTGTCACGGGGTCTTAGGCCTTTCAGGCCTCCCCTATTTTTCCTTCATGGCCACGAAATGTTCAGTTTGTGGCGGTACAACTTTATGTTTAGACCCTCGAAATCGGTGTCTAACCTGTTTGGGTCCTGACAACAGTTTGAGAAGACATCTTCAATATCGAGAATCCCTCGATACACGGTCGCCCTCCAACTTCGGGGCACCGTCCCCTTCTTCTTCCACTTTGATTCAGGTAACCCACAAACAGTCTGTTAAGACTAGCCAGTCCTCGAGTGGTACATCTCATGCACAGCATGTAGACAGCTCCGGCTTTGCCCTCGATGGCCTCCTGGCTTCAAAACCCCGGCGGGAGTCTTCGGTCTCCAAAGCGTATAAGGGGTTTCAGGTTGTTCCTGGGGTTCACCCCTCACAGAACATACCTGAGCCGTGCACGGTGGTGGCATCCGCTTCGAGCGGTACCGATACCCCTGCATTGGCACTGGTGTTGGATGAAACACTCCTCACCAGGGATCATCATCTGGCCTCCTCGGTGCCTTCGGGACCGATGGATACGTCCCAGATTGTCTTTCCCTTATCGGTTCCAACACTGATACTGCCACCGACGTCGGTACCCTCCAGATGTGCATCGACAGCCTCGCTTCCTTCGATGCTGAGTCTGGAATCGATCTCCAGTTTGGAGGATTGGGTACTGACTCGCCTTGGTACCGTCTCGTGGCGGTACCGAAGGCTTGGTTCCGATGACTCGGATCCGCAACTCTCAGTTCCCCTGAGGCTGCTTGAGTTGCCACTGGTAGACCTTCATTCACCGGTATCGGACACGGTACCGAAGGCGGTACCGATGTCTTCATTACCCTCACAGTCGGTGCCTTCTATGCTTCGCTTCTCAGGCTCCTTGCCCTCGATGCCGAGTTTGGAATCCATTTCTAGTCTGGAAGACTGGGTACCTATAGATTTTGGTACCGACACCGATCGATACCGGTGGCTTGGTACCAAGGATAGCAGCCGGAGGTTTTCGGTTCCCTCAGTACCGATTGAAGTATCACCGATGACTACTCCGATGTCTTTGTCGAGCCCGACTCCGACATCGGTACCGGTATTGACTTCAGTACCGGTATCCACAGTAGCATCGTGGCAAACTCCTACCATGTTTTTTTCCAACAGCATCGCTCCATTTTATACCAAGCTTGGAGTCGATACCTGGCATGGACAATGTGGTAAGGACGGTTGCTGTTCCTGACAACCAGTCCAAGCAACCATCCCTTAAACATACCACACTGCACCCTGCAGGATCTTCTATTTCTATATCTCTGGATAACTCTGTGGGTGCTCAGGCTACTTCTTTAGATCTAACCTGTCCAAGGGAGATTCCTGTTACAGATCCCTCTTTTCAGAGTTTCCTCCTGGATATAGCAACATCCCTTGCCATTCCTATTCCAGGACATGACCCTGCACCAGGCTCTGTTTCCACCAAAGCAAAGGATAACATAGTGCTTCCTTTGCATCATTCCTTGCAGGATCTCCTTCTAGGAATGTGGGAAACACCTTTAAGGGTACCCCCACCTCCCAGAGCAACTGATCTCTTATATCAGGTGCCCCCCTCTCCAGGGTTCCAAAAGACTCAACTTCCTCATCATTCCATAGTAGTGGAATCAGCAATGAGGCGGGTAAAGAGTAAGAAAAAGCACTCTTCTTATCCGCCAGGTCGTGAGTCTAGGACACTAGATGCCTTTGGACGTCAAACCTTCCAGACATCTATGCTTTCTGCAAGAATTCTCTCATATATTTTTTATATGAGTCTTTCTCTTGAGGAGGTCACCAAGCAATTACATCTTTTGACTCCTTTCCTTCCAGATTCCAGGAGTACAGACTATTCCTCACTGCTTAAGCATATCCAGAATATCTCTTGGTTTCTTTCTCGTGCTTCCCTAGACTCTTTTGAGTCTGTTAGTAGGACTTCTGCTATAGCTATAGGGGCACGACGTAGAGCCTGGCTCCAAGCTTCAGATTTGGCCAAGTGGGAACAACGACGACTGGGACATACTCCTTGCACTGGAGAAAATCTTTTCAACAAGGAGTCTTTACGTCAGGTTACTCAGTTGTCCACTGATTTACCTGTTCCTAAGGGTTCTTCTACACCTTCTTCTGTCCCAGTAAGTAGGAAATGTCCTTCCAAACTTTCTTCCCACAGGAGAAGAAGGTTTTATTCCTCACTTGCCCATCATACAGATGTTCCCCTACAGGGGAGCCATCGTCCTGGTCTGAAGAATCCAACCTCTCACCAGGCTCAGCAAACCCGGCCTCTGCAGGGTCTCTGATCAGTCAACATCAAATGCTTGTGACCCTTGGGGTTGGGATCTACAGTTGCTTCTTCTCAACAGAGGCGATCCTTTACTCATTCTAACCCCTACACATGGATCTCTTTCCAAAAGACATCCATTTTTTCTATGAGCTGTCAGAATGTTCATGCCTATAAGTCACAGGTTTCTCCTCTTCTCCTGCCAGAGAAAGAGGTCTGACCACTATCAAATGATAGTTCCTGTGCCAGCATGTAATTTTTCCTTTCTATAGACTTACTACTTGGTAAGTCTTCTTCAGCTCTATCCTCTTCACCCTCTTACCACGGTAAGAGCGGAACTACTACTGGGGGGTTTTTCTTCAACCTCTCTAGGTTTGTCACTTTCCAATGCAGAGTTTTCCTCCCTGAGTTTCCTCCCCTGTCTCAAACTTACTTTAAGGCAGTTTATCAGACATGTCCAGAGTTTTCTACTCCTGTTCTGTCTGTTCTTTTTGGTTTTAAACAGTAATATCCTTTCTGCTGTCTTGCTAGCAGCTGCCTTTGCAGGAGCCTTAATGTTTGCTCCACTGGTTCTTACCCACAAACAACCAGATTTGTCCTCCTCTAACATTCTATCTGGTCTTAGTAGTGGCTCCAAGTTAGTGTTTTTCATCTATCTTGGAAATTATCTCACTACAAGCTTTCTGGGTTGGTCTTCTATTTCTGCCATCTCCATCCCCTGGATTGGGCAGCATAGTGGACTGAGATACTGGCTCTAGCAGCCAGTCCTTTCTCCTCATTCTCCTGCATCATGCTCTCTGCAATTCTACAGAGAAACTTTCCACTATGGGCCCTTGCTAGAGAGCATGGAGTTTTTTTCTCCAACAGCTATCTTAGATGGTTAGAAAAGGCTTTTCAGTCATGTCTCCCATGACTAGAAGGTTCTCCCTTCTTTTACTATCTCCTTTTGCCATTAAGGACATAGGCCTTCTCTTACCTAAGGGCTTAAGAAGTTGCCAGTTCCCTGCTTTGGTCCATAGCATTCCCAATCGGGGATATGCTCTTTCTCCTTGCAGCTCGTCCTCATGGTAAGAACATATGATACTTTTTGCCCTTAAGCAGGTCAACATGGTACCTCATCCTTATCTGTCTTCTGTCTACTTACCATGCTAGAGACTTGGACGACTAAGGACTGCTGGCTTCAGATTGATAATATCCTCTGTTTTCATGTAACCATCCTGGTTATTTTACTAGCTAGCATCCTTGCGGATCATAACCAGGAGGAATAGATTCTCTATATATCTTCTCAAGTAGGTTGCACCTCCTTGTTATTAGATGAATCTTTCTTCTCCACATGTCCTATGTGAATACCATGCTGTAGGCATATATCTGTCTGTTTAATTACAGACACCCATATTTAGGCCTACATATGCATATTTATCTTTGTGTGTATTTTATGCCCTCCCATATCTCACTATAGAGATATTCTTATATGTTTATTCATATATATATATATATGTATCTGATGAGATATTTTATTATAGATAGATCTGTCTCCACATACTCATCTATCTCACTGTCTGTGCTCATATAGCTATCTGTTTCTGACAGAGGGATTTTGCCCATACCTCTGCTATTCAGCAGGTTTGGGTTTCTACACACACAACCACTCCTGTGGTGGTCAACAATTCTTAAACCATAACCTAACAAGTTTAGATACCTCTGAAGCTCTCCGTACCTAATATCTCTCCTAGCTTACCCCAGTTAGGAGAGATATTGTGGATCTTCAGTTACTCACAGGCTTCACGCCTCAGGCATTTGTCTGCACCCTGGGATACAAGGGGTTCCCATACCCTTTCTCCCCACAAGGACTGTGCCTGTTTGTCCAAATCGGTTAGCCTTTTTCTTTTTGCTCCCAAGAGTGAGACACTCTGCCGCCAAAAGAGTTTGGTTTTCACCATACAGCTTTCGCTGAAGGCCCACTGTTTTCGTACTACCCCAGTTTTCCTACCAGGGGTGCCTGTTACCTTCCAGGATTCTGACCTCCTCTGTTTTTTTCTTACAGGTCTATTACCTCCACTTTTCAGTGAGGTCCTCTTCACGGTTCCTCTACTGGCTCCCCAGTAGATCCATGAACCTCCATACTTCTATGAAATCCTGTTGGCGGAGGTCCATATTGCAGTATCCTTTGCAATATCATTAATAACACTCATTATCCACACATGGACTCCTTTCCTGCAGTCCTGTGCTAGGTTCGCTGTTTCACAGCATCTTCTTTCTTCAACTCCTACCCTCCATCCTCAGGATGCCTGGTGTTGTGTGGGATAGCATGTTCCAACCTATCACATGCTTGGACTCCAGGCATCTCAGCTTGGGAGTCCCCATATGTGAAGACTCATTCCTGCTTGTTCCTGGAGATAGCACAGTTACTTACCTGTAACAGGTGATCTCTGGGAACAGCAGGAATAAGTCTTCACAACCCACCCACCTCCCCAGGAGTTGTATCTCTATCTATCTTTCCTTTCCTCTCTCTTTGTCTCAGCTTTAAAACTTAACTGAGGAGAGGCAGTTGGGAAAGGCGGGAAGGCAGCACGCAGGCGTGGTGGGATGCTTCCAAAAGCTCTTTGATTGGACGCTGGGAAGCGTTCCCGCGCAGACTCCGTCGGTACCAACGTACCCATATGTGAAGACTTATTCCTGCTGTTCCCAGAGATCACCTGTTACAAGTAAGTAACTGTGCTTCCTGCACATGAATTCACAAGGCTACAGTCTTCCCAGCTTATCCGTGCATATTCTGACAACGTGTCTATACTAACAGTACACCCTGGGTCATATCTCTAAATTGATTAACTTTATGCATACAGTGACGTGAATGAAGTTTGCTTCTTTGTCAGAGTATGTTAGAGATTATCTCAGTCTCAGATTCACTGCTAATGCTTGCCTCGAGACTTGAATTGTTCCAAAGAGAGACTCCTGTAATTCAGAAGGTGTCATATGCACAGGCAGCATATCAAGATCGCTTTTGTACAGTGATGGAAGTTCAGCGCAATGGTCTCTTCATTTCATACATGTTTTTCTCTTGAGGGAGTTGATTACATGAGTCACCTGGACATTTTCCCTTCTACCTTACAACTGGATTAAAAAAATGTTGGTCTGCAGTATCTGAAAGAAACGTGAGTGACTGGCTCTCCAGAAACCACGGTCTAATCTGAGCTTCAGTGAGTCATAACTGAAAGCGATGACTACTCCACAGTATGCAAGTTACCGTAACGCAGGAATTTGATGAACTGCCTTTCTGAATATTTTGCATATATGAATTATTTCCAGTCATCCATAATATAAATATGTATAGATGTTTTTTGCTGTTCACTTACAGAAAGTTGCATGCACCTATATTTTCCATTGCAGCCATTGGGAAATAGCACTCAGATGTAAAGACAATGGAATCAGTCTGGCTCATTGTTTCTTCACCCTGTGTATCGAGACCATAACCCTAGGTCCTAAGAACATAAGAATTTCCATGTACTGCTTAGTAACTTCATGGCGCATCACCTAGTCTTTGTACTTTTTCAAAAAGTAAATAGTTGATTCTCATTTACCCATTCTACTCCACTCAGGATTTTATAGAACCCTATCTTATTTCCTCTTAGATGTCTCTTCTCCAAGCTGAAGAGCCCTAACCTCTTTAATCTTTTACCATAGGAGAGGTCCAGAGAGGCTCTGAGGATGAAACACAGGACAAGCCACTTCCCTTTCTATCAACCTCTTTGTAAACTGAGGGGCCCCTTTAACTAACACTTAGCTCAAACTATCTGCCACGTAGTTCGAAGGAATAAAATAGGCCATGTAGCAGATAGCTAGAGTTAAGTGCCGGCACAAGGGACCTTCAGCGTAAACCATTGTTCCCAGTTCTGAAGAGTTTGGCAGTGTGTGCTGTAAAGGTGTCTGAGGATTTGGGGTTTGAGACAGCACCATGAGAGGCACAGGATAAGGCTCTCTTCACATCTAGTTTTTGTATTCAGATATTTTTCTTGAATTTACAAGGATTTATTTATGAACGGATTTTGTTTATTGAGCATAGCATTAACTCATCTGGGAGGATACTCTTGATATTATACAATATGCTTTATGGCACAGCAACAAAGGGTTCACTTACAGAGTTATATACACATGTCCATATTCCCTCAAATTTTCCAACTCTGCTATGGTTTTAAACACAGTACCTTCCTATTTGCACATCAGACGTACTGCTTTCCACCAAATGTTTAATTCTAGAGAGGAGCTAGGTTTCCAGTTAGGGAGAAGTTTTGAGATCAAATATAGTAAAACATCCCTCAGTTTCTTTTTGGCTGAGTCCTGTCAACCCAGTAGCTCCTAGGTTTTCTTGGCAAGATGTGATCGGAAGTAGATTACCAGATCTTTCTTCTGAGGCGATAGAGGGTTAAGTGACTTGCCCAAGGCCACAAGGAGTGCCAGTGGGAACTGAATCCTCATCTCTCAGCAGAGGAGTAGCCTAATGGTTAGAGCACTGGCTTGATAACCAAGTAATCAGGGTTTGATTCCCACTAGTGCTCCTAGCTTTGAGTAAGTCATTTAACCCTCCATTTCCTTAGAAGAAAGACCTGGCAATCTATGTCCAATAACACTGTCAAGAAAACTCAGGTGCTGGGTCACCAGGAGTCAGCATTGACTCAAAGGCACACATTGTATTTGCATATTTTAAGACAGATGTCTGCGAAGTGGGATGATCTTCATTAGATTTTGGAATTAACTGGCATGGAAGAAAGGACAGACACACATATATTCAAGGACAGAGATAAATTCCCAGAACCACAAAGAAATCAAATAATTATAGCTAGACAGATATAGATATAATGTAATTTTTTTTTGAGGTTCTGGGAGTTTTATGGTCCCAAACTCTCCTTGAATTATTTACTATCTGTGATGCTGTTGGGATGGCTAGAGTCTTCTCTTCATTTCTGTAGGTTCCTCCATTTATGAAGTCCTCTTAGGAGACTGCACTGATTAAAAAAGAAAAGAAAATCTCTTTTCAAAACCATTTGGTAATTGGGTCTGTTTGTAGGAGGTTTCCGAGTTTTCGTCATCATCTGCATTTGCATGTCTGGGGTGGTGGTGTTATCAAGAGTGCAGTCTGACTCAGAAAAACAAGGACCAGTGTGTACCTGAGAGGGCTCAGGTGCACTCATCTTGCTTTGTACTTAAGCTGGTTTTTCCATTGTTATCCCTCACAGGTGAGAAGCGCCATTGCTTTGAAGCCAACTACAACCGAAGTTTCATGTATGAGAAAGAGTGTGACCTTGCACAGTCCCGCATTATGGACCAAGCCATAAATAATATCAGCTACCTTGGGACTGAAGCCCTACACCCCCTCATACAGAGCACTCCCACCTCGGAGATGGTCCCCGTTATCAGCAGCCTGTACCCCATAGCACTGACCCGCTCTGAAATGCCCAATGGCACCCTACAGGACACAGAAAAGAGCAGTCAGCACCTGAAAGACAAACAGCCCCTGTCAGAGCGAGGGCTGTCTCCCAACCACAGTGGGCAAGACTCCACCGACACAGACAGTAGCCATGAGGAGCGTCACAGCCATGCCTACCAGCAGAACCACCTGTTGCCAACTAGAGCACACAATGGGCTGCAGGCCATAAAAGAGATACCCAGGCCATATGACATCAGGCCATCCATAATCTCCCCCCGGGACACCATCAAGGTCCTTAGCAGGGAGGGAGAAGTGACAGGAGTCTTCCGGTGTGACCACTGCCGGGTGCTCTTCCTTGACTATGTCATGTTTACCATCCACATGGGCTGCCACGGCTTCCGTGACCCTTTTGAGTGCAACATGTGTGGCTATAGAAGCCAGGACAGATACGAGTTTTCCTCACATATAGCAAGGGGTGAGCACAGAGCCCTTTATAAATAAAAAATCTAAGCAACCTTGTCTGGGAACTAAAACTCTTTTTAATTTGCAGCTGAAAAGTTTGTAGCATCTATATCCTTCTCTGTTCCACTACGGGAGCAAAAGAGGATCTGTTAAGAAGGGGTCGTCATGCCATGCACCACTTTCACATCAACTGTATCTGGGAGAAAGAGGTGGGAGGACTGGATCTAGAGCCATTTTATGTTGCATGACCTCAAGAAGAGGAGGGACAGAGAACCTTTAGATCTACCCCTGGACAGTGCTGGTTGCTCAGTAATACTTCAGGAACGGATCTACTACATGGTAGCAGGTTTTTTTTCAGTCTTGGGTGCCTAGGACTCTTTTCAATGCACCAAAGTTACCAATGATTCCTTCAAAAGAAAAAAGCCTTGCAAACTGAAAAGCAGATCAGCCCAGACATTTTCTCTTAAAGATGATCAGTGCAGAGAGAGTAATTCTGCTACACAGGTTTTAACATGGGCCTTTCTACTATGAGTGCCTTTATAATTCAGCCGTTGCAGTTCCAGAAGATGGGGAGATTGTCAGCATGCTGGGGAGGAGATACTGGAAGGAAGGACCATTAAGAATCCTTCTTGTATTTGATTTGCTAAGGCCTCTCTTCCCTCACTTTCCCAGGTACTTGTGTCTTTCTCTTCCTGGGTTACCCCTTTGCTGTGGACAAGGGCTTGTGAATGCATTTAAGAGTGTGACTGGAAAAAGGATTGCAACATTATTTTGTGCTCTGTGAAATTGATTTTAAATATGTATTACGTCTTTTCTTAATGAACCTGGGAAGGGAAGTAGACTTAGATTATGCTTCTAGGAATTAGTTTGGATAAAACCATACAATATACCAAGAACCTGCTGAAAAAAAAGTATTTTTTTCTTTTTTTAAAAATGAAATGTAATTAGTTGTTATCTACTAGTAATGTAAGTACTTAAATCTGAACATGGTAAGAAAACACAGTACATTTTTTTTTTACCTTTCAGGATCATCTTTTAGCAGTAAACGTGAACATTTGCTAGGGTGGCAGCCTGTACTTTGAACAGATTAAATGATATTTACACTGGAATACAGCTTCTGTGAGATCTCTTATCAGTTGCACATTCTTCCACTGGGGCAGAACTCCTCTTTACATGTGGAGAAAACCCCGTGCCAGTGTTGGCAGTGTTAGCCACATTGCGTGGAGTCTGTTCATTTCTATCACAGGGCATGTACAGGCATTGGGAGCCCAGAGGCAGCTGAGAGGAGAGCCCAGAGGCAGCTGATAGGCCTGCACCCCACACCCCAAGAGAGAGGCCTGAGGAGCTCAAAGCATACTCTTAAAAAGAATGGAAAAGAGGAATATGTTAGAAACAGCCATATAGCCTAACGAGGTGCAGTAGAGTGAAAAAGGCTTTATTCTTAAAAAAAAAAAAAAAAAAGCAGACACATTCGGTACACACAAATGTAGAGCTGAATTAGTTCTAGTTTGACATTTCTGACCATTAACACTGGTCACAAGGGCTTCAACCTTAGCTCTTAAGAAAAAGAAAGTAAAAAAAAAAGGGGGCAATAGAATGTAAAGCAGGAATGGGGCTGAGAGGATGGATGGCAGCTGGCATAGCCACCAGCAGAAGTGATAGGATCCAAAGAATTCAGGCAGGTTTGAGGCAGATGCTGAGCAGTGGTGAAGGAGGGAGGCTATGATGGATTAGGTAAGGGCCATGTAACAGTTCACAGGGCAACTAAGTGGGACATGGGGTCTTTCTCTGCTCATGCTATTTAAATTTGTTTTCTCATATCCTATGAACTTGTTTGACTTGTGTCTTCTGCGCCAAGCAGATCTGTGTATTGGGCTGGCCCATCCAGTAGGCAAGACTAGGCAGTCACCTAGGGCAGCTGCTTCTGAGGGGCCACAAAGAGCAGCAGCAGTGAAAGCAAAACGATAGATCCTGACAACCAGACAAACTCAAAGAGCCACTAGATCATTCTTTGACCTGCAAGGGAGAGTAGGCACACACGTTCATACAAAGTAAAATTTAATATTTACAGGCAGCATTTTCAAAGGCATTTACACGGGTAACTGCCCTAATTTACCCATGTAAATGCCTTATCTGGGAATTTCCAAAGGCACATGGTTAGTGCCTTTGGAAAATCCCGGATAAGTCCCTAACACACCCAGATGCTATGCGGTTAGCATCGAGGTGTGTTGGGGGCAGAGGAAAGGGCTAAATGGGTAGCAGTGATTTTCTCACCTATCTTTAAGGCACAGGGTTAAGCAGGTAGCATCGAAAATCGCTGCTACCCGTTTAGCCTCAGTGGCTCTGGGCGCATCCAGCCAAACCAGGAATTTCACTTAAAATCCAGATTAAGGGGTCGGTGGGCAGGCTATGCGCCGACATGGTACATAGCCTGGCTAGATGAAAACCGGGCCGTACAAGTATAATGTCCAATTATGCACGTTTACTATAGTATTTTGGAAGGAGAGATGTTTTGATGATCATGATTGTTGAGTTTAATTATCAAAATCTCAGGGCACAGGGGTGAAATGTTGAAGGTTTGCCTAGGGCACCTAATACCTGTGCATTGGTCCTGTCTGCAAGTATTTATAAGGTAGCAATGTTAGCAGTGGGCCATTGACTGGACAAGTAGTGCTTTATGCTGATCCATTCTCCTCCCCCTTTCCCCCAAGATTTGAATAATTAAACTCAACAACTGTGATCATCCCAACACCATCCATCCCACAACAATCCTGTAGAAATATATAATTAGGCATCATACGTCTAAATGTCAAACTTTGCTTTATATGTCTGTGAGTGCCTGCTCTCTCTGCAGGTAAATGAATGTGCTGATGGCTCTTTGAGTTTTTGTGGTGTCAAGGTCTATTGTCTTGCTTTTACTGCTGCTTCCCTTTAGAAGCTGCCACTCTAGGTGATTGCATAGTCTTGCCTAATGTATGGGCCGGCCTTGGTCTGGATGGTTTAAGTGGCCTCTGGTTTGATTCCCAGATCAGTTCCTTCATTTCCTGGGTTGGCCAGGGCTGTGGGTGCTGCAAAGGCAGTGCTTATGGGACTCCCCGAGGAAAGGAGGGGGGAGTTGTGCTCATTGTGCGATCGATACCCAGATGGTTGAGTAGGAATGTGTGGGTGGAGGGAGGGCTTAAAATAGGAGGAAAATCCCCAGCTGGTATGAATGAAGGCTCATAGTGCCAGATCCCAGCTTGGTTCCAGTTGAGCTGGGGCAGAAAGGAGCAGAAGAGAACTTGAGGGTCAAAAATTAAAAAAAAAAAATCCTAGTGAAGCAGTATTCCCACAAAGAATCCAGGTGGGCTGCTTCTTAGTTTCAGCTGGCTTCAAGGAGTGCGATCGGTGTAGCAAAATGATGTTTCTGACTGACCCGCACGACTGCTGCCTCCAGTGCCTCGGCCCGGAACATAACAACTCTGACTGTGAATTTGCAGAACTATGACCTCAAAGGCCCTAAAGATCTGTCAACAGCAGCAGGAAATTTTTTTCCAACTCTGCACCGGAGTCACCGGTGATGCCACGCTCCAGGGCCCCCTCCAATACCTCAATGCCCCGCGAAGCCTGAGCCTCTTTGGAATCCCATGGCCATGGTTCCTCCAAGTGGAATTCCCCAGAAGTGGAATGCAAGAAGACAAAACCCTCAAAGACCGCCTCAGTGGATGGGTCTAGGAAGAAGGGGAAATCCCATCCCAAGCCCGCAGTCCCAGGCGTGAGTCCGAGGAGTCAAAGCAGGAGAACCCTCCCAAGCTGCCTCACAAGGAGTCGTCAGCACCTGCAGACTGGCCTTGGACCTCTGAGGCTATCCTCATCAAGGACTCCCCCTCAACAGTACTAATGCCCGGCCCGAAGTGGAGCCAACTGGTATGGAGACCAGGATGGCGGCCTTAGAGAGCAGTATATCTGCCCTCATGGCCATGCAGCCTGCGTTTATGTCCGGTTCATCAGCCCCAACAGTGGGACCCTCAACATTGAGGGCTTCTCTGGTCGTTGAGCTGGTCCTCGAGTGCCACCAGCCTCAAGAGAGTCCCCAGTACCGGATGAGATCCCGATCCCATTCCTCGGGGCACTGGCCCTCCCTGGTGAGTGCCCGCGGCTCAGACCGCAGATCCTCCGGAAGTCACGGACCACCTGGAGCAGACCTCGACCAAGGTGATCACGCTGCATCAGACTCATTTTCAGACTTTGAGTCCGAATGGGAGACTGAGGATGAAGAGTCCCTGGACACAAGGTGACACTGAAACGTGCCTTTGGACTCGCTTCCTCTGATGCCTCGACACCGTTCCCCGCCCAAGGATGTCGCTTTCCTTGATTTTGTGCAGGACATGGTCAAGGCTCTCACTGTCGAGACCGAGGCTGCGGTGGACCCGCACACCGAGGAATTGGAGATACTCCAATATGAGGCACCCCCTAAGGAAACCCTTATGGTACCAGTGCTTCCGATTCTCAACAATCTCCTCCTCCAGATATGGGAAATGCTGGCATCGGTACCAATTGTCAATAGGCATCTTGACGTCATGGACCAGGTATGCTGAAGCCCTGGGTTCCAAAAGACCCAGCTTCTCCACAGCTCGATGGTCGTGGAGTCGGCCTGTGCCGGCTCAAAAGCCAAAAAACTCATTTGTCAATGCCCTCAGCCAGAAGGCCTTTCAGGGCTCGATGTAAACTTGCCAGATCCAGTCCTATCAGCTCTATATTGGCATGTACCTGAAGGAACTGTCGAAGGAGCTCAGGGGATTCTCAGCAGGCCTCGATGGGGAACCCCTACAGAGGTTTAAGTCCCTGACCTTGGCGGTAAAAGAGTGCTTGAAGTTTTTGGTTCGAGCAGCTTACGATGACTTTGAGTCTTCGGCCAGGCTGGCTGCCACAGGCATTGGGGCATGACACCAAGCATGGCTGCAGTCGTCTGACCTAGAGCAATGGGTGCAAGTTTGATTGATGCCCCCTGCATAGGAGAGAACCTACTCAGGAAACCCATGGCAGACAAGGCTATAGAGATAGAAACCGAGTTCCTGACTAGAACCAGGCTCTGGAAGAAGACCTCAGTGCAACCCTGGAAGAAAATCAGGGGCAGCAGGGCATGGTCCTCAAAAGCAAAAAACCCAAAGTCCCAGGTGCTGGCCCCAGCCCAGCCTGGGGGAGCTATTGACTGCCTGGGCGCAACCTTCCTCCCCCTCCAGGCGATCCTCTGCAGCCCACAGGGGAGTGCCTAGCCATGTTTGCCCACAGATGGACAGCCATCACCACCAATACCTGGGTGTTACAAGTGGTCAAGGAGAGCTACTTCCTCCACCTACAAGTGGGTGCCACCCTCGTACTTCCCAGGAGAGCCCACCAGATCCTTTTTCTCACTGAGCTAGCAAGCCTAGTCCAGGACAAGGCAGTGGAGCCAGTGCCGAAACATCTTTGTGGCACAGACTTCTACTCCAGGTATTTCCTCACCCCAAGAGGACAGGGGGCCTCAGGTCCATCCCGGACCTGCGAGAGCTGAATAGGGTTCTGGTCAGGGAGAAACTCAAGATGCTCTCCCTTGGCACACTGCTGCCATTCCTCCAGCAGGAATGCTCCTTAGACCTAAAGGATGCTTACACGCACTTCTAATTCATCCCAGCCACAGAAAATACCTCCGGTTCGTGGTGGGGGGACAGCACCACCAATACAGGGTGCTGCCTTTAGTCTGGCCTTATCACCAAGGGTCTTCACAAAGTGCCTCACGATGGTCGCGGCCCACCTCTGACTTCAAGAGGCATTCATCTTGGGGCCACTGCAAAGCACCTCAGCCTTTCGTATCTGCTTGGGTGGTGGACTGCATTACCCTTGCCTAGGAGCAGGTGGGGATTTTCACTGGACCAGAAGGTTACGGCGCACTGCGTCAGAGCCATGGCTACTTCCGTGGCAAATCTGTGTTCCGTCCCTGTGACAGAAATCTGCTGGGCCGCCACTTGGTCTTTGGTCCATACCTTCGCAGCTCACTACTGCCTGGAGGTGGTGTCCTGACAGGACAGCACCTTCCGCCAGGTCGTACTTTGTAATCTCTTCGGGATGTAGGCAACTCCTGCCCTCCGACCCTTTTGTGTTCAGGCTATTGGAGTGCTGGTTCTCTGCTGGACACTTGGGTCTTGAAAGAGTCTCTCAGTAGGGACTCAACTGCTGCTGATCACGGCTCACCCTTTGCAGGTTGCTGTGGAGTTTTTACAGGTTCTCGGTAGCCTGTAGCTAGGGAGTCTCATATGTGAGGACTGATTTCCTGCTTGTTGCTGGAGAAAACATAGTTACTCACCCATAGCAGGTGTTCCCCGGGGACAGCAGGAATCAGTCCTCACAACCCTCCCTCCTCCCCTTGGAGTTGCTCCCTTATGGTATTTTTGTTATTTTTTCCTTGACCGTCTTAGCTATGTCATTTGACTGAGGCAAGATGGCACCCTTGGGTGGGAAGGGGACCACGCATGTGTGGTGCATCTTCCAAAGGCTTTCTTTGAAAGCTGGGGAGATGCTTCCACGCGGTCTCCGTCGGTGCCGACATCACCCCATGTGTGAGGACTGATTCCTGCTGCCACCGGAGAACACCTTTTACAGGTGAGCAACTATGCTGAATGTGCACTCCCCCAACTCACTGCTAGCCAGTGGAACTGATTTCACCTACCCACTAAGTGTAAATGGAGGGAGGAGGGAAGGTGCCACTATTTGTTAAGCAGGAATTGGAAGCTTAGTCATATTCTGATGGCAGAAGGCTGCCACCTGGAGCAGAAGTATTACCTTCTAGTCCTAAAGTGCATCCTTCCCGGCCTCTGCGTCTCTTTCTGTAGACAGTAAACCTGGCCTTCCATTGTTAGCCCTGGGGAGAGATGCATCGTAATGACCTTCACCAAGATCATTCTTTAGCATCACTGGCTTCTCAAAATCTGCACAGCAGCATCATCTCAATTTACTTCAGAGTGCTGGAGAATCTGAAGCAGGTATAGGTTCCCAAAACTTCAAACCTCTGTAACAAACTGCAAAATATTACAGTCAGTTCAGCAAAGGGCTCATTAACATACCCTCCGCTGCTCCTGATTGGTTTCTTGCTCTTTCCTGAGGTGACCCTATGTTTCTTCTGCCTCTGGTTCTGCAGGTTTCCCTGAGCATCCTGCCAGCTTAGAGACGCTCAGGCCTGTTCCCTCGGTGCTTTCTCTGCCGAACCCTGCTAGGGCTCTGCAATGTAGCAACGTGGGCAGTAGTGTAACTGAAGAAACTTTGTGGTTTAAAAGTTATATTTTAACTTCATTTTTGTCTGTTTTTACATTAAAAATAAATTAAAACCCCTACTTGTTTACTCATGAGCATACTTTTTATTTGTTGTTAGCACATGCATTTTTCAGAAGTAGTTAACAGTGAATTACATTCAGTATTTCTCTGTCCCCAGAGGGCTTGCAATCTAAGGGTTCTGTTTACTAAGCAAAATTTAAGCTTTTAGGTAGGAAGTTGAAATCCAGAACTTCCAGGGTAGCGTTCTCCAAAATGCTTCCCGTTCCACGTGCAGGACCCAAACGGCAGGCAGAGCTCCGGAGTCTCAATGCGTGGATGAGACGATGGTGCAAGGATGAGGGTTTTGGATTTGCTAGGAACTGGGGAACATTCTGGGGAAAGGAGGGGCTCTTCCGAAGGGATGGAACCAGACAGCTCGCATTAACCTTTAAAAAGGAGATAGAGAAGCTTTTAAACTAGAAAATAGGGGAAAGCCGACAGTCGCCCAAGAGCGCATGGTTCGGAAGAAGGTATCCTTGAAGGATACTACCAAAAGCAGTGAGGTTCCAAAAAAGAGTAAAGTAGCCCAAATGCCCTTGAGTATGGTGCAGACAGAGCGTAAAGATTCCAAATTACCCATGCCTACCAATAGCCAGATTAATATTAATAAAATACAGTCTCTAAAATGCTTGTATGCAAATGCTAGAAGTCTAAACAATAAGATGGGAGAGTTAGAATATATAGCACTAAATGAGAGGTTAGATATGATTGCAATCTCAGAGACATGGTAGAAGGAGGATAACCAGTGATACCTGGATAGTGTGATACCTGGATACAAACTTTCTCCCAGGGCAAGCAGGATGAGTCAGCCACAAGTGGGTGACGTCATCCGACGGCGCCGTAGACGGAAGATACTCTCACTAGCCCAGATTTGGGATTTAGCCTTCTGGGCTTGGCTAGTAGCCACGCCTCCCGGACCGCCCCTAGCTGATCAGTCTTCGTCTTCCGCCTTGCCGAGTTAGACGTTTATTTTTTTACTCTCACCTGAAAATGAAAAAACCTGGATTCAAGAAGTGCACCGCATGTTCCCGACGTATGGCGAACTCCGACACTCATCTCGTCTGCCTGCTATGCCTGTGGAAGGATCATGCCGTCCAAGACTGCTCTGCCTGCGGCCGTATGTCCCCGAGGGCCCTCAAGTATCGGCGGCGTGCTCTCAGAGACCTCCTGTCTCCAACAAATCCTGTGAGTGTGCAGCCATCCACGAGCGCTCAGGCAATCCAGGCACCGCCAGTCCTGCGATCCTCCAATGCCTCTGCCGCCTCTCTTCCGGCCGGGGACGCGCCTCTCCAGGCCTCCGTCCCCCGCCGTGATGCTGGGACTCCCTCCACGTGTGCTCCCGTGGAGGTCGCCATCTTGCAATCTCAGCCTCCTCCCTCCTACCCGGAACTTCCGCTTGCATCTATGACGACTTCCGGTCCTCCCTACCAGCGCATACAGCACAGCCGTGCCCGCGCTGATTATAGCAGCGACTCCAGCTCCGACAGCTATTCACCGCGCAGCAGCAGACACAGAAGCCGCTCCGGAGGACGTAGCAGGAAGCGCCGACATCGGAGCCGCGCACGGAGCAGGAGGAGATCACATTGGCGCTATGGAGAACCGGCACAGATATACGCCAGTAAGTACCATCGGTACTACAAACGGCGCAGACACTCACACAGCTCCTCTCCGCATCACTATGCTCCCTATTATGAGGGTGATGCACACAGCTCTCCCTCCTCTGGGTCCCCCCAATATGTGCATGAGCTCCAGGGCATAGATGAGTCTGCTCTTTACCTGTCGGACTCCCCAGCTCATGACACCTGCCAGGGACAAGCTACATTACCTCCTATTGTCACTCAGCCAGCGCAGGATTCACACAACCCAAACAATCCTGACATGCTGACTCTACTCAATGACATGATGAAACAATGGACTTCCACCATCTCTGATATGGTCTCTCAGCGCTCAGTTCATACCAACCACCAAGAAGTGTCTGGCCCTGCACAAAATGAGGGAGAAACACCATCTAGTCAGACCGCGCAAGCACCGGCCCCTGCTGTGCCAGTCTTGCCTCCAGCAACCGCCCCTGTACTGACTGACTGCACAGCAGACTCTTCTCTGTCGCACTCCTCTTCCATGGTGGACCACGACAACCCTGACCCTCAGGAACCACCAGAAGACCTAACGTATCCGAAGTTCATCAATAAGGTCCTGACTGCCCTCTCTATCTCTGCCACTGAGAGCGCTGACAGGAGCGATGAAGTCCAGGGAGCTCTGAAGTTTGTCGACGTTCCGAGGGCTGCTCCTTCCCTCCCTATACACCAGCTCCTCAGGAACAACCTCCTGAAAACATGGGCAACGCCAGCGTCCAACCATCCTTGCCCCAGGAAAATGGACTCAAAATACGTGGTCCAGTCCACACCTGGCTTCGACAAACATCATCTCCCCCACCAATCCATTGTGGTGGAATCCGCCCTGAAACGGAATAAATCCTCGCGCTCGTCCATCAATGCTCCACCTGGCAAAGATAACAAACTTCTGGACGACGTTGCGAAGCGCATCTACCAAGGCGCCATGTTAAATGCAAGAATCGCCGCCCACTTATTTCAAGTAGCCATCTACCAAGACACTCTAATCTCCAAAATAAAAGACGCCTCCAAGGGCGCTGATCTGCCCACGACACTCTCCTCTGTTGTCTCAGACCTAGAAGAATGCACCAAGCACCAAGGTCGTTCGGCTCACGACGCCTTCGAGACATCTTCCAAGATTGCTGGAATCGCCATCTCCGCCAGACGACTAGCCTGGCTCAAGGCCTCAGGTCTGCAGACTGACTCCCATGATAAACTCGCAGACGCTCCTTGTGCCGGGGACTCACTCTTCGGCGAAAAAGTAAAGCAAACAGTAGATGACATGCGTGAGCGCTGTACCACTCTCCAGACCCTGGAAGAGGGGTCCGATCGCTCAAAGACCTACCGCAAAACACCCCACTATGCCACATCGGGATACAAGCGGTACAACCACTACCGCAAATGGCAGCAGCAGCCCCGCTACAAACAACAGCACTACTCTGCTCCATATAGGCTGAAACCACGACAGAGGGAGCGCTCTACGAAGAAAGCCCCCACCGCCCCCGCAAAGAATAATCCCAGCTTTTGACTCACCCTCACAGCTTCCGACCGGGGGCCGCCTGTCTGCATTCCTAACCTCCTGGGAAAAGATCACAACGGACCATTGGGTGCTCTCCATAATCGAACACGGATACCGCATAAACTTCAAATCTGCCCCCCCCCCTTCGTCCACCCCCCGGCCATACTCCACATCAACAGAACGCAGCCGCTATGGACGCAGAAATCAAAGCATTGCTCGCATCCAGAGCGATCGAGCCTGTCCCCAGCAGCGAAATCAACATTCTACTCAAGATACTTCCTTGTCCCCAAAACGTCCGGAGGCGTACGCCCCATCCTCGACCTAAGGAAGCTCAACAAACACATCGCCAGGGAGAAGTTCAGGATGCACTCTCTGTCCACCATCCTGCCGTTAATACAACCTCGGGAATGGCTGGCCGCCCTGGACCTGCAGGATGCCTACACACACATCCTCATTCATCCTCAACACAGAAAATTCCTGAGATTCCGAATAGCGGACAACCACTACCAATACAGGGTGTTGCCCTTCGGACTGTCCCCTGCTCCCAGGGTGTTCACGAAGAGAGTTGCTGTGGCCGCCGCCCATCTACGCAAACAGGGTGTGTGCATCTTCCCTTACCTGGACGACTGGCTATTCTCAGCTCCGAACCCCAGCCAACTGCGCAGGGCAGTCGGAAAGGCCACCTCACTTCTTTCCGAACTGGGCTTTCTCATCAACTACCAGAAATCCCACTTATCCCCAACTCAACAGCTCGAGTTTATCGGGGCGCATATAGACACCATTCTGACAAGAGCCTTCTTGCCCCAGAACAGGATAAGCACCATCATCGCACTGGCAAGAAAAGTGCTCAGCTCCCCGCACGCATCTGCTCGTGCAATCCTACGCCTGCTGGGCCACATGGCGGCCACCACACACATCCTTCTCTTTGCCAGGCTGCGGATGCGGGCCCTTCAGTGGCACCTCCGAAGCCGCTGGTGCCAACACTCTCAACCCCTCTCCGCCCCCATTCACAGAGACCCCAGAACGGACGAAGCATTACGCTGGTGGATGAACCCCAGCAACCTATCCAAGGGCAAACCTCTGCAGGCCGCCCCCCCGAATGTCACCATGACTACAGATGTCTCAGCGCTCGGATGGGGAGCGCACTCAAGGGTCCTGGTCACCCCAGGAGAAGAACCTTCATATCAACATCCTGGAGCTCAGAGCGGTCCGCCGAGCTCTTCACACCTTCCGCGACATGGACCAACAGAAAGTGGTCAAGGTCCTGACGGACAATCAAGTAGCCATGTTCTACATAAACAAGCAGGGAGGCACCAGCTCCAGAACTCTGTGCAAAGAAGCTCTCCTCACCTGGCGCCTGGCCCTTTCACTCCAATGCACTCTCCAAGCTTGCTACCTGCCCGGGGCGGAGAACATTCTGGCAGATCGCCTGAGCAGACAACTAAACCCCCACGAGTGGACCCTCCACTCGGAGACATCAGCATCCCTCTTCACGGAATGGGGCCACCCACAGATCGATCTCTTCGCTTCTCAAGAAAACACCAAATGCCGCCTCTTTTGCTCGAAGAGACCGTCCCCTCACAGGCTAGCGGCGGACGCCTTCGATGTTGCATGGGACCGATGGCAACTGGCCTACGCGTTTCCACCAACTCCGCTCATTGCACGGACTCTGCAACGTATCATCAGGGACCATGCCAAGGTCATTCTGGTGGCCCCATACTGGCCCAGACAAATCTGGTTCCCGTACCTGCACCGCCTATCGTTGGGACCCCCAATCCGCCTGATGCAGCGACCGGACCTCCTCTCGCAGGACAACGGCACTTTACTCCACCCCAACCTCCGGATGTTATCTCTGACAGCCTGGAAGCTGAAAGGGTAGCCCTTGCTCCCTTCAACCTGCCCTCTGAAGTTCAGGACATCATACTTGCCGCACGGCGCCCCTCAACTAGAAAATCATATAGCCTCAAATGGCGCCGCTTCAGCTTATGGTGCGCAGAGCACCAACTTGACCCCTTCACGTGCCCGGTCCCCAGCCTTCTTCAGTACCTGGCCGACCTCTCCGCCCTGGGCCTCAGAACTCAATCTATCAAGGTGCATCTATCAGCCATCGCTGCCTTCCACCTACGCAGCGATGATTCCTCAGTGGCGGCCCTGCCCCTGGTTTCCAGCTTCATGCGAGGTTTGACCAACCTGCACCCACCAATTAGGGAACCCGTACCCCCTTGGGATTTGAACATTGTCCTTCAACAACTCATGCAGGAACCCTTTGAACCCATCCAGTCTTCGCATATGAAGTTCGCTTCATGGAAGACACTCTTCCTCATCGCCATCACATCGGCCAGGAGGATCAGCGAGCTTCAAGCTCTCGTGGACTATGAACCTTACACCATCCTCCATCACGACCATGCTTGTCTCAGGACTCACCCCAAGTTTGTGCCTAAGGTCGCCACGGCCTTCCACATCAACCAGACCATTGAGCTGCCTAGCTTCCAGCCAGGCCCCCCTTCTGACCCTGCTCAGCATCGCCTGCACACGCTCGACTGCGTCAGGGCCTTCCGTTGCTACCTCAACAGAACTGCAGCATTACGCAAGGGGTCACAGCTCTTCGTCTCCTATTCCCGTCTCCAAGCGCACTCTATCCAAGTGGATAACCACATGCATATCCTTTTGCCTTTAACTCGCGGGTTCACGCCCCACCGCAGGAGTACGGGCACATCACCTAAGAGCGTTGGCCGCTTCCATTGCCAACTTATGCGACATTCCAGTGCCAGAAATCTGCAAAGCGGCTACCTGGTCCTCGATCCAGACCTTCCAGAAACACTATTGCCTGGACAGGACAGACCACGGGGGCGCCGCCTTTGGCCTTGCCGTGCTATCGGCACGCCCCCCTTGAAATCTCACATTGACCTGTGCTATGCACATCATCTCATTGCTATCTCCTTATGCCTATTTTTGCACAACTATGCTAATCTTGTTGCACAATTGTTATTGCACAGCTATGCCTATTCATGTTGCACAATTCTTATGCGTGCCTTATGCGTGTTTTGCACAATGCATGTCTAGTTACACGTTCTTATGCACTGTTTTGCACAATGCCTGATCTTGTTACATGTTCTTACACTGTTGGCTATGTACTGTTACTAGCTATGTACTGTTAACGGTTATGGTTGTATGCCTTCATTGGGAATGCTGCTGCACTCCCAAATAAACACTTCCTGCATCCTCCGTGTCCAGGTGCCTACTGTGTAAATCCCCGCCGCTGCACAATTAGCTGGGGAGACCCCACTTGTGGCTGACTCATCCTGCTTGCCCTGGGAGAAAGCGCAGTTACTTACCTGTAACATGAGTTCTCCAGGGACAGCAGGATAAGTCAGCCACACTTTCCCTCCCTCCTCCCCGGCGGGGATCCCTCCTAGCTTGCTTCCGCCTCCTAGCTCCTCTCGCCTCGGCTGGGGAAATCTGATCAGCTAGGGGCGGTCCGGGAGGCGTGGCTACTAGCCAAGCCCAGAAGGCTAAAGCCTTCTGGGCTAGTGAGAGTATCTTCCGTCTACGGTGCCGTCGGATGACGTCACCCACTTGTGGCTGACTTATCCTGCTGTCCCTGGAGAACTCATGTTACAGGTAAGTAACTGCGCTATATCGTAATGATAGAACTAATAAAATTGGTGGAGGGGTTGCGCTCTATGTTAGAGAGGGCATTGAGTCAGAGTCAGAAAGGATTAAAGTTTTGCAGGAACCAAAATTTGCTGTAGAATCTCTATGGATTGAAATTCCATGTAAAAAGGGGAAGGCGATGGCGGTGGGGGTGTACTATCGACTGCCTGGCCAGAATGAACAAATGGATGATGAAATGCTCAAAGAAATCAAGGAAGCTAACAAAAGTCACAGCACAGTAATAATAATGGGTGATTTCAATTACCCCGGTATCGACTGGGTCAGTGTCACGGCAGGACATGCTAGGGAGATAAAGTTTCTAGATGAAATAAATGACTGCTTCTTGGAGCAGCTGGTTCATGAACTGACCAGAGGGGAAGCCATACTAGTCCTTAGTGGAACACCAGATCTGGTGCAAGAAATAAGGGTGTTGGGACCACTTGGCAATAGTGATCATAGCATAATCGTGTTTGATTTAATTAGTGGAGGAGGGATAGTAAAGAAATCCACAGTACTACCTTTTAACTTTCGAAAGGGAGACTATGATAAAATGAGGAATATAGTTAAGAAAAAACTAAAAGGAGCGGTTGCAAAGGTTAAAGACTTACATCAAGCTTGGGTGTTGTTTAAAAATACTATCCTGGAAGCCCAGACCAGCTGTATTCCACGCATTAAGAAAAGTGGAAGAAAGTCCAAAAAACTGCCAGCATGGTTTAAAGGTGAGATCAGAGAGGCTGTTGCTGCCAAAAAAGCATCTATCAGGAAATGGAAAAAAAAGCCAAACGACGAAAACTGGAAACAGCACAAGCACTGGCAAGTTAAATGCAAAGCATTGATAAGGCAGGCAAAGCGAGAATTTGAGAAGGAACTTGCTACAGAAGCAACAACACGAAATAAAGACTTTTTCAAGTACATTCGTAGCAAAAGGCCTGTGAGAGAGTCAATTGGACAATTAGATGATAGAGGGGTAAAAGGGGCAGTAAGAGGAGACAAGGCTATAGCGGAGAGACTGAATGAATTCTTTGCTTCGGTCTTTACTGAGGAAGATGTAGGGATGTTACCCAAGACGGAAGTGGTATTTAAAGGTGATACTGCAGAGGAATTAAGAGAAATATCGCTACACCGGGAAGATGTATTACAACTATTTGATAAACTGAAGAGTAGCAAATCACCTGGACCGGATGGTATACAGCCAAGAGTGTTGAAAGAACTGAAATATGAGATTGCAGACCTGCTATTAGTAATCTGTGAACTTTCAGTAAAATCATCTGTAATACCTGAAGATTGGAGGATCGCCATTGTAACGCCAATTTTTAAAAAGGGTTCCAGGGGTGATCCGGGAAACTACAGGCCGGTGAGCCTGACGTCAGTATCGGGCAAAATGGTAGAAACCATCATAAAGAACAAAATTACACAGCATGTAGATAGTCATGGCCTAATGGGAGACAGCCAACATGGCTTTAGACAAGGAAGATCTTGTCTTACTAATCTGATATGTTTTTTTGAAGGTGTGAATAAACAGGTAGACAAAGATGAATCAGTTGATATAGTGTATCTGGACTTTCAGAAAGCCTTTAACAAGGTCCCTCATCAGAGACTTTTGGCAAAACTAAAAAGTCATGGGATAGGAGGCAGTGTACTATTGTGGATCGGGAACTGGTTAAAACATAGAAAGCAGAAGGTAGGGCTAAATGGCCAATTTTCCCAGTGGAAAAACGTGAATAGTGGAGTACCCCAGGGATCTATACTGGGTCCGCTACCTTTTGACATATTCATAAATGACCTGGAAAAGGGAATAACTAGTGAGGTTATCAAATTTGCAGACGACACAAAACTGTTTAAAGTTGTTAAAACCCAAGAGGATTGTGGAAAACTGCAGGAGGATGTGGATAAATTGGAAGACTGGACATCCAAATGGCAGATGAAATTTAATGTGGACAAGTGCAAAGTTATGCACCTAGGAAAGAACAACCCACTCTATGGTTACACAATGCAAGGTTCCACATTGGGAACCACCACCCAGGAAAAAGATTTAGGAGTCATCATGGATAACATGTTGAAACCCTCCGCCCAGTGTGCAGCGGCGGCCAAGAAAGCAAATAGAATGCTAGGTATGATAAGGAAAGGAATGGAAAATAAAACAAAGGATATTATAATGCCTCTGTATCGTTCCATGGTACGACCACACCTTGAATATTGTGTGCAGTTCTGGTCGCCGTATCTTAAAAAGGATATAGAGTTATTAGAAAAGGTACAGAGAAGAGCCACCAAAATGGTAAAGGGGATGGAAGGTTACTCCTATGAAGAGAGGCTACAAAGGTTAGGGCTCTTCAACCTGGAAAAGAGACGGCTGAGGGAGATATGATAGAGCTCTATAAATTAATGAATGGAGTGGAACGGGTAAACGTAGATCGATTGTTTACGCTATCAGAATATAGAAAGACTAGGGGACATGTAATGAAGCCCAAGGGTAAACTATTTAAGACAAATAAGAGAAAATATTTTTTCATTCAACATGTAATCAAACTCTGGAATTTGTTACCAGAGGATGTAGTAAGAGCTGTTAGTGTAGCTGGGTTTAAAAATGGTTTGGACAAGTTCCTGGAGGAAAGGTCCATAAACCATTATTAAAAAGGGACCCAGGATATCAATGCTTGACCCAATACAAGCATTGTGGAACCTGTGTCTCTTGGGGATACTGCTAGGTACATATGACCTAGATTGGCCACTGTTGGAAACAGGAATCTCCAGGAACAAGCAGGAATGAGTCTTCACATATGGGTACGTCGGTACCGATGGAGCCTGCGCGGAAACGCTCCCCAGCGTCCAATCAGAAAGCTTTTGGGAGCATCCCACAGCGCCTGCGTGCTGCCTTCCCGCCTTTCCAACTGTCTCTCCTCAGTTGTTCTTTTTCCGCGGAGCCAGCAGGTCGTGTTCCTGTCACCGCAGAAGAATTTCCTTATTTTTTCTTTATTTCTTTTCTGTCGCGTCTGCCTTCTTCGACGCTGTACCAGTACCGCCGGTTGTTCTTTTCTTTAAAAAAACAAAACACCTTTTTTTACATTTATTTCTCTTCAGGTATAGTTCAGTTTTGGGCCTTAGGCCCAAAACCTTTTTCCTTAAATATGGAAAAGCCTGCCTCAGGATTTAAGAAGTGCACAAAATGTGGCAGTACTATCTCCGTCACCGACACCCATGACTGGTGTCTAAAATGTTTAGGCCCTGACCATTCCATTACAGTTTGTGTGTCCTGTTCTATGATGTCTAAGAGAGGTCGACAGAACCGAGCTGCCAAGCTCAGTACCCTGTTTCCCTCTGATGCGGCTTCGGTAGCATCGATGTCTTCCAGGGCTTCTTCTTCCTCACATGGATCTCAGGTAACTAAACATAAATCCAGCCGGTCCTCAAAGGGCAAATCTCCTTCTAAGCATCGAGATGCCCCTGGCCTTGCCCTCGAGGATTCTGCACCGGCAAAATTACCCCGGCGGGAGGCTTCGGCCTCTAAAGCATCATCATCGGGGTTCCAGGATGATCTCGATGGCGTGGCCTCGACAGATCTCCTGGTGCCATGCTCTGGGGTGCCGGTGGCCTCCACCAGTACCGACTTCCAGGTATTGGCAGCGTCGATGGATCAGAGGATTCTGTCCATTGAACGCAGTCTGGCGGCATTCCTTGTGGCATCGACGCCCGTGGTACCGCATCAGACTCAGCCGGTACCGGCTCCGGCATCGCCATCGGCACCGATCCCGGTACCGGTGACATCGGCATCGGTGTCTGCTATGCCGGTACTCTGCCCTCTGCAGCTCTCCGGTACCGATACCCCAGTACCGGTGATCCCCGATACCGATCCCAGTCGGTATGGGTATCGGGCTTTGCAAGAGCATCCCGACAGACGATACTTCGATTCCTCTGAGGATTCTGAAGAGTCTGTCGATGCAGTGATGCTTCTTCCTCAGGAGTCCTCTCCTAAACAAAGGATGTCTCCTCCAGAGGACTTGTCTTTTCAAGACTTTATCAGAGAGGTGGCTCGGGGCCTCTCTATTACTGTGGCCCCAGAGTCAGAGCCTAGAGCTAAGGAGTTAGATATTTTACAATATCCTAAAACTCCTAAGGAGGCAGCTACCTTACCTATTCATGAGATTCTGTATGATCTCATGTTAAGGATGTGGGAAGCACCTCTAACCACCTCTCCTCATTCTCATAGGTTGGACACCATGTATCGTGTCCCTCCTTGTCCTGGTTTCCATAAAACTCAGCTTCCTCACCACTCTATTGTGGTTGAGTCTGCAATGAGAAAGATTAGAAGTGCCAAGAGACATGCCTCTAATCCTCCAGGACGTGAATGTAGAACCCTGGATGCTTTTGGTAGAAGAATCTTCCAAGCTTCCATGCTTGCTGTGAGAATTAATTCTTATAGTCTTTACATGGGAATGTTCTTAAAAGAAGTCACTGACCATTTGCAGACTTTAAGTCCTTTTATGTCTGACAGTAAAAGGCAAGAATTCCTCACTGGGCTCAAACATGCCCAGGATATCTCCAAATTCTCCAACCGTGCAGCTTTCGACTCCTTTGAATGCGTAAGCAGAGCCTCAGCTATAGCTATAGGTGCACGTAGGATTGCTTGGCTCCAAGCATCTGATTTGGAGATCTGGGTCCAAGATGAATTGGGAAATATCCCTTGTACAGGTGAGAATCTGTTTGGTAAGGATTGGCAAGCGAAGGCCAATCAGATGGATGCTGAAAATTCTGCTTTGGATAGACTATCCAAATCTACAGTTGCTCCTGCTAAGAAAAGGTTGTTCAAGAAAACACCCTTTTCTAAAAAGGGAAGATCCTACCCTGCTTATAGTCAGAGAGCATCTTCTGCAGCTCAGTTCCCTTCCAAACGTCAGCAATCCTCCAAACAGTCCAAGGCAAAGGCTGCGAGGCCTGCTCCAGCCCAGCAGTCTCAGCCCTCTCAGGGCCTTCGACTTTCTGCTAGAGAACTTAGCCTTCCTGGCTCTAGAAGGACCAGAGCCCTCCACCATTCCAGGAAGGTTATGTCACTTTGCTCCCAGATGGGGGCAAATCACAGCAGAGCATTGGATACTCTCCATCATAAGAGAGGGGTACAAGCTTCATTTTTCCAGCTTTCCCCCTCTCACAAGAGTGCACCAGTTCAATTCTCCAACCTCCCTTCTCAGCCTGTTAGAGCAGGAGGTTGCCACTCTTCTAGCCCAGGGGGCAATAGAGGAAGTGCCTTCTCAACAACAGGGCACAGGGTTCTACTCCCCCTATTTTCTTATCCCAAAGAAAACAGGGGGCTTCAGACCCATTTTAGATCTCAGAGAGTTGAACAGGTTCCTAGTCAAAGAGAAATTCAAGATGGTTTCTCTAGGAACTCTGCTGCCATACCTTCAGAGTCAGGATTGGCTTTGTTCTCTAGATCTCAAGGATGCGTACACTCATGTTCTCATCCATCCAACTCACAGAAGATTCCTTCGGTTCCTTTTCCAGGAGAAGCACTATCAATACAGAGTGCTCACCTTTGGCCTGGCCTCTGCACCAAGAGTGTTCACGAAATGCATGGCAGTGGTTGCTGCTTTTCTGCGCACCTTGGGAATATTTGTCTTCCCTTACCTGGACGACTGGCTCATTCGAGCTCCCACTCAATCAGAGGCCAAGACTGCTCTAACCTGCACAATGCGTATCCTTCAATATTTAGGGCTGGTAATAAACATCCCAAAATCCAATTTGATTCCTATTCAGTCCCTGGAGTTTATAGGGGCGTTGCTGGATACCACAAGGGCAAGGGCCTATCTTCCTCAGGCCCGTTGCCTTCGCTTGATGCAGTTAGCTTCTCAAGCAGAGTCAAAACCCCTACTAACTGCTTGAGAAATGTTACAGTTGCTAGGCCACATGGCAACCACCGTTCATGTGGTACCATATGCCCGCCTACACATGAGAGCAGCTCAGTGGACTTTATCCACCCAATGGACCCAGGCATTAGGCTGCCTGTCAGACAAAATAGCAAACACAAGTTGCCTCTTTTTGTCCCTCCAGTGGTGGAAGTCCCCTCAAAACCTGTTGCGGGGGTCTCCCTTTCAACAGCCTCTACCCCAGGCAACACTTACAACAGATGCTTCTCCAATGGGCTGGGGAGCTCATGTTCAGGACCTCTCCACCCAGGGCATCTGGTCCCCACAGGAGACTTGTCTACATATCAATCTCTTGGAACTCAGAGCAATCTTCCTTGCTCTGCGAGTTTTCCACACCCTGCTCAGCCACAAGACAGTCCTTGTCCACACGAACAATCAGGTAGCCATGTTCTATATAAACAAGCAGGGAGGAACTGGCTCTCTGTCACTTTGCAACGAAGCTCTGCGACTGTGGGCCCTCGCCAGAGAGCATCACATTCATCTTCTGGCAGTCTATCTTCCAGGTGTTCAAAACTCTTGGGCAGACAGACTCAGTCGAGTTCTGCTTCCACACGAGTGGTCCCTACATATGGACCAGGTATCCAAAATTTTTCAAATTTGGGGAACCCCAGACATAGACCTCTTTGCAAGTCCGTGGAATGCCAAACTTCCCCGGTTCTGTTCCAGAACTCCGGCTCAGGGGGCTCAGGCAAGGGATGCTTTCCTCCTTCATTGGGGTCAAGACTTCCTATATGCCTTTCCACCCATTCCCCTAATTCCCAAAACCCTGTTCAAGCTTCAGAGAGACAGAGGCCACATGATTCTCATAGCTCCACATTGGCCACGGCAAGTGTGGTACCCTCTGCTTCTACATCTCTCTCAAGCTCCCTCCCTAGAGTTAGGGTCGGCTCCAGACCTCCTCTCTCAGGAGGACGGAAAGTTGTGGCATCCCAATCCCCAGTCTCTGCATCTCAGGGCTTGGTTGCTGAAGGCCTAGATCTCCAGGATCTTCATCTGTCTCAACAGGTGAAAGATGTTCTTTATGCTTCCAGAAAACCTTCCACTAGACGTTCTTACGCCTTCAAGTGGAAAAGGTTTACTATCTGGTGTTCTGAAAAGGGTCTTAACCCCCGTGCCATACCTCTGGAATCGTTGCTGGAGTATCTCCTTCATCTGTCTAATGCAGGCCTTAAGACAAATTCGGTAAGAGTCCATCTGAGTGCTATTGCAGCTTCCCTCAAGCCTCTGAATGGACAACCTGTTTCTTCTCATCCCCTTGTAGCAAGGTTCATGAGAGGCCTCCTTTTAACAAAGCCTCCCATTAGACCACCACCGGTGGCATGGGACTTAAATTTGGTTCTTGGTCAGCTTATGAAGCCGCCTTTTGAACCTTTGCTTCCACCTCCTTGAAATACCTTTCTTGGAAGGTTATCTTTCTCATTGCAGTCACATCAGCACGCCGCATCAGTGAATTGCAAGCACTAGTAGCTAATCCACCTTATACAAGGTTTCATCATGACAAGGTGGTCCTTAGGACTAATCCACACTTTATGCCTAAGGTGGTCTCGCCTTTTCACCTCAACCAAGAGGTCTACCTACCTGTCTTTTTTCCAGGACCTCATGCATCAAGTGCAGAGAGGAATCTTCATACCCTGGACTGTAAAAGAGCTCTAGCTTTTTACTTACAGAGGACACAGCAACATAGAAAGTCTTCCCAACTCTTTGTTGCCTTTGATCCTTCTCATTTGGGACAACCAGTCTCCAAGAGAACACTTTCTAACTGGATTGCCCAATGTATTTCTTTCGCCTATCAGAGCAAGAACATTTCTGTGGAGGGTCATGTCACAGCTCACAATGTGAGAGCCATGGCAGCCTCAATGGCTCATCTGAACTCTGTGTCTATCGACGACATCTGTCGAGCAGCCACTTGGGCCTCGGTTCATACCTTCACAGCCCATTACTGCTTGGACAAGGACTCCCGCCGGGATGCCTTTTTTAGTCAGGCTGTTCTCAAACACCTGTTCCATACTTAATCAACTCCTACCCACCATCCCTCATGGGATGCCAGAGATCCAGGTGGGGAAGTGCAACCCTGTCGCAGGGACACACAACTTATGGGCTCTCTCCCTGGCATCAAAAGCTAGGGAGTCCCCATATGTAAAGACTCATTCCTGCTTGTTCCTGGAGATAGCACTGTTACTTACCTGTAACAGGTGATCTCTGGGAACAGCAGGAATAAGTCTTCACAACCCACCCACCTCCCCTAGGAGTTGTCTCTCTCTCTCTATCTCTCTTCCTTTCCCTCTCTCTCCCTCTTTGTCTCAGCTATAAAACTCAACTGAGGAGAGACAGTTGGAAAGGCGGGAAGGCAGCACGCAGGCGCTGTGGGATGCTCCCAAAAGCTTTCTGATTGGACGCTGGGGAGCGTTCCCGCGCAGGCTCCGTCGGTACCGATGTACCCATATGTGAAGACTTATTCCTGCTGTTCCCAGAGATCACCTGTTACAGGTAAGTAACTGTGCTTACTGGGCTTGATGGACCTTGGTCTGACCCAGTATGGCATATCTTATGTTCTTAAGCAGCACTAGTGGCTTCCGTGCGAAATTGGGGCCGTGGCCCTGATTTTGCATGGAAACCGCTAGTGCCGTTTAGTAAACAGACCCCCTATGTTTGTACCTGAGGCACTGAAGGGTTAAATAACTTGGCCAAGGCCAGAAGGAACATCAGTGGGATCTGAACCCTGGCTTTAGCACATTACTCTAATTGCTAGACTACCCCTCCACTAAGCTTCAAATTTTCTGAGGAAAGCTATATCCGGCCTGGATATACAGTAAGATACTTTACATTAGAAAATATCTTGTACTGGTGCTCATTCTCTTGGTTTCAGGCCTACCTCACGGTTTTGCATTGATATATTTTCTTATTGGAAGAAAGGGTGCGCATGTTCCACCATGGGCCCTCTCCTAGGTGTAAATCTTCTTCCCTGAGACTCTTTATGGTCCCAGTCTGCCTAATGAGCTCCCCTCCCTTTACCCCAAATTCTTTATTTTGGTCCAATTTTATTTGTTAATGCAACATTTTACATTTGTCTCTAAAGAAAAAAGAAAAGGAAGAAAACAGCACAATAGGGAACAAACCACACTTGTTAATAACATGAATGCCAACATTAGTTGAAACGTGTTAATACATTTTCACACTTGCGACTCAACTTAATTGTCAAGTTGTCTTCCAAGACACTAGTCGGAACTTCAGACTGATAATGGCCTTCCATGACTTTGTCCAGGACATGGCCCAGGCTTTCTCAGTCCCGACCAAATCAGTGGAGGACCCGTGAACCAAAGAACTGGAAATCTTCCTTTATGAGTCCCTGCCAAAGGAGACTCTTACGGTGCCGGGCCAGCCCATCCTCGAGCGACTGCTCCTGCAGTTATGGGAGACTCCGGCCTCGGTGCCAGTGGTCAGCCGATGCCTCGATGCTATCGCATCAAGAAGGGCCATAGCCTCCAAAAATCTCAATTCCCACATAACTCCATGGTTGTGGAGTCCTCGATGCAGAAACTCAAAAGTCAGAAGAACTATTCTTCTGTTCCCCTGGGCAGGGAGGCCCAAGCCCTTGCCACCCTCAGGTGCAAGTGTTTCCAAGGCTCCATGTTGGGCTGTCTGATACATACCTATGTATAGTTCATAGGTCTGTATCTCAAGGGCCTCATCCGAGAACTGGCAGGCTTCTCCGCAGGCCTCACCAGGGAACCATTCCAGAGGTTCCAGGCCCTAATAGCCGGGATACGTGACTGCTCAAAATTCCTGTCCCGTGCTGCCTACGACGGCTTTGAGTATGCAGCATGGGTGTCGGCAGCTCGCATCGGTGCCCTACGCCAGGCCTGATTGCAAACCTCCGACCTCGAGCAATGGGTGCAAGAAAAACTACTAGATATCCCCTGCATTGGGGAAACCTTATTTGGTAAACCCATGGTCAGCAAGGCGGCAGAGATTGAGGCCGAGGTTGTGACCAGGCAGAGGCTCTTGAGGAAGACTTCGACCCTCCCCCAAAAGAAAATAATCAGGGAAAAGACCACCTTTCCCGAGGAACAAGGAGTCTTTTCACCAGGGCCATTACAAACCCTTCTCAGGGCAGCAACAGTAGGGCCTTCAGCCCAAGAATCAGGGCCATGGGCCGAGAAAGCCAAAGACTCAGAAGTTTCAGCCCCCAGCTCCCACCCAACCTGGCGGGAGCTTTTGACTTCCCAGGCAGGGCCTCCCCCCCCCCCCCCCCGGGAGACCCACCCCAACCCAAAGGGGGCCACCTGGCACTCTTTGCCTACAGGTGGGCAGGGATCACCACGGACCAGTGGGACCTCCAGGTGGTAAAAGAGGGCTATCTCCTCCGGTTCTAGCAAACACCACCAGGGTTCTTCCCAGGAGAGCCGATGTGGCCTCTCCTTCACCAGACCTTGTTCATCTGAGAGCTTGCAGGCCTAATCAAGGACAGGGTGGTAGAACCTGTACCCAAACATCTGTGGGGAAAGGGCTTTTACTCCAGGTAATTCCTTGTTCCCAAAAGAAGTGGGGGCCAACACTTTGGAATACCTTACCTCCAGCTCTAAAGGAAATAAAAGACCTTACTGATTTCAGAAAAAGATTAAAGACTACTGTTTAATGAGCACTATGGTCATTCCCACCCAGAACCTGTTATCACAGATCAGAAAGTGCCTTAACACCACTTCTTATACTACCCTACCCATCACTCGTCTGGCACAATACAACTAATACACATCTCCCCTCCAGCCTTTGCTCTGGAAACTCTAAATTATCATTGCATCCCTAGTCCTGTCAGACCAACTGTTGTAAATACTTTTATAATTAACTCAGTTTACTCTGTTATTGTAAATAGTTAAATATGTTCAATGTAATTTGTTTTGTTGACTGTAAACCGCCTTGATTGAAGTGGTATGTAAGAATGTGAAATAAATAAATAAATACTAGACCTGCGAAACCTGAACAAGTTTCTGGTGAGGGAGAAGTTCAAGATGCTCTCCCTTGGAACACTGCTGCCCTACCTCCACCAGGGAGATTGGCTGTGCTCCTTAGACCTGAAGGATGCGTATACCCACATCCTGATGCACCCCTCCCACAGACAATACCTAAGATTTGTGGTGGGAGGAGAGCACTACTAGTACAGGATACTTCCATTCGGCCTGGCCTCCTCACCAAGAGTCTTTATAAAGTGCCTGGCAGTTGTGGCCACCTACATGTGCCTGCAAGGGGCCTTCGTCTTTCCCTACTGGGACGCCTGGTTCATCAGAAGCAGCACGGCCCCCGAGGCCAGCCAAGCCTCCTGCAACATCTGGGATTTGTCATCAACTACCCCAAATCATACCTCTCTCCACCCCTAAAGCTGGAGTTCATAGCAGCCCAAAAGAGAGGGCACATCGCCTTGTACAAGTGGCAGGAGAGGTGCAGGTTCACCAGTCGGTATCAGCTTTCCTCCTCCTCCATCTACTGGGCCACATGGCCTCAACAGTCCATATCACACCCCTAGCCCACTTGCACATGCGGGCAGCCCAGTGGTGCCTCCACTGTCAGCGGACTCAGGCCACGGGCAGGTTGCGGGGCAGTCAGGGTCACCTGCCAGCTGGCGGTCTCCCTCTACTGGTGGCAGTCCCTACTCCAGCTCCAAGCAGGGTTGCCATTCCAAGCGCCTGCGCCACAGAGGGACCTGACCACAGACGCCTCACTCCTTGGTTGGGGGGAGTACTGCAGAGAACTCTGCACTCAAGGCACCTGGTTTCAAGAGGAGTCACTCCTACAGATCAACCTCCTGGAACTCAGAGCCATCTTCCTGGTCCTGCGAGCATTCTGCCACCTGTTGTGCAGCCAACCTGTGTTGATCCAGACGGACAACCAGGTCACCATGTTTTATGTAAACAAGCAGGGGGCCAAGAGCTCGCACTCCCTTTGTCAGGAGGTGGTTGCTCTGCTCTCTTTCGCTGTGTGCCACGGCATGCTGCTACGAGCAGTAAACCTCCTGGGTCAGGACAATTGCTTAGTGGACAAGCCTCAGCAGAGCCCTGCACCCGCACGAATGGCATCTGAACCCCAAGGTGGCGCAAAGACTCTTCCGCCTCTGGGGCAGACCCATGATGGATCTGTTCACCTCCCTGGACAACACGCAGCTACTCTGCTGTTCATGTCAGCTACACCCGGGGAGAGTGGTGATGGATGCCTTCCTCATCCCGTGGTCAGAGGGCCTCCTTTATGCCTTTCCGCCGACTCCCCTAGTGGCCAAGATCCTCTTCAAGGTCCAGAGCCAGCTGGCATCAGTGATTCTGATCCCCCCCAGATGGCCCTGACAACTCTGGTTTCCTCTGTTGCTCTCCTTGTCGGTGGCATTCCCACTGGGTCAGGACCCGGACTTCCTGTCTCAGGAGGAGGGCTCTCTCTTGCACCCAAATCTGGAGTCACTAATGTTGACAGCATGGCTGCTGAAAGGGTAACCCTGGCCCCTTTAAGTCTCCCGTGGGAAGTTGAGGCGATCCTGCTGGCCTCTCAAAAACCTTCCACTAGATGGGCGTATGCCTTCAAATGGAGAAGATTCTCCGTCTGGTGCGCAGATAGAGAAGAGAATCCCTTCTCCTGCCACGTGCAACTTGTACTGCAGTACCTACTGCATCTCTCGCACACTGGTCTGAAGTTAAATTCGGTGAGGGTGCGTCTGAGCGCCATAGCTGCACACCATCACCCTCCAGGTTCCTGCGGGGCTGTTTGCTATCAAAGCCCCCTCTTCGTCTCCCTGCGACAGAGTGGGACTCAACGTGGTCCTCTCTCATCTCACCAAACCACCGTTGAGCCACTGACTACTTGCCATTTACAATACGTATCCTGGAAAGTGGTTTTTCTGGGGGCCCTCACATCCGCTCGGAGAGTGAGTGAACTCCATGCCTTGGTGGTGGATCCACCCTATACAAGGTTCTATAAGAACAAGGTGGTGCTCCGCACACACCTAAATTCTTCCCCAAGGTGGTATCCCCCTTCCATCTCAACCTGTCCACCTTCTTCCCACAGCCTTATGCCGGCAAGGAGGAACTCATACTGCATACACTAAACTGTAAGCGGGCCCTGTCTTTCTACCTGCAGTGGACCCAGGCCTATCGCAGAGCTCTTCAGCTCTTTGTATCATATGATCCCAGTAGACTGGGGCTCCCGGTAACCAAGTGAACTCTGTCCACTTGAGTGGAGGACTGCATTGCTCTTGCCTACGAGCGAGCTGGCCTCTCCCTTGAGCACCGGATCACTGCACATTGTGTACGGGCTATGGCCATGTTGGTAGTCAACCTCCGCTTGGTGCTGGTGACGGAAGTCTGCAAGGCTGCCACATGGTCTTCGATTCATATGTTTGTAGCTCATTACTGCCTGGAGAGCAACTCCCGCAGGGACAGTACCTTCGGGCAGGTAGTACTCCGCAGTATTCTCAGGGTATAGGCAACTCCTGCCCTCCAACCCTTCTGTGTTCAGGCTACCGGAATGAAGTGGTCGCTGGACATGAGGGTCTTGCAGAGTCTCTCAGTGGGGGACTCACCTTCTGCAACTCATGGCTAACTGGTTGGTTGCCATTGGTGCTGTCGTGGTTCGGTCCTTGGCAGCCTGGAGCTGGGAGTCTCATATCTGAGGACTGACTTCCTGCTTGTTCCTGGAGAAAGCGTAGTTACTCACCTGTAACAGGTGTTCTCCAGGGACAGCAGGAATCAGTTCTCACAACCCCCCCCCCTCCCTTTAGAGTTGTCTTCCTACATTGTTTTAAGTTCTTCTTGATATGTCATCTGACTGAGCAAGATGGCACCCTTGGGCAGGAAGTGGACCACACATGTGTGGTAGCAGTCCCAAAGGCTTTCTTTGAAAGCTGGAGAAATGCTCCACGTAGGCGCCATTGGTGCCGACGTCACACATATGTGAGGACTGATTCATGCTGTCCCTGGAGAATAATTTTGTTCATGGTGAGAGATTCAATGGAAGTTACAAAGGTGAAAGAAGAGTAGGTGTACTTAGGACTGCTGTTGCTCCAAGTGAAACAGTGTTTCCAAGAAGACAGTTTCCATGTACATTATCTTGTATCAATCAGAAGGTCACTTCGATAAACTTTTGACCATGTTGGAATCTTTTTGCCAGATGCATTTGCTGATAATCATGGTCCCCATGTTTTCACAAGAAACGTTGCTTTGCTGCTGTTCTTGCAAACTGCTCATTTGCATTTAGCTTGCACCTTGCTCAAGGCAAGCGACATTTCAGGTATACTCAGTATCACGATATCTGTTTTTGAAAGTCTGCTCTATCTGCAAACCTAACTGGACAAGGGGATACCTTTTCGTCCAGAGGAAGGCCGTGTGATATATTTCAGCTCAAAATGTTTAGTCTGCTCTGAGCTAGAGGCTTCAAACTGAGACCCTCCCTCTCTGACTCATTTTCTGGCTGAAGCACACACACCCCTCCCCCCGCCCCCAAAATCAACACAGCGATCCATCATTGTGAAGTTAAGCATTAACAATATAGTTACTTGTAAACAGATAATAAAATCCAAATCCACAGATAAGATAAATTTTACTACAGTCTGCTGGCATAATCACAATAAAAACAACGGGAGACAAGCCTTAGGAAATCAGACCCTTAGTTTGGTCATTTGGTCCCTTAATGGGCCTTCTGAGACAGTGCTAGGACAGAGTTCGAGCCCAAATCCCAAAATGGCGGTTTCTAACTTAATTACATAGGATGTGGTTCTTCACAGGGACAGCATTCATTTGTCCATGTACTGGACTTTGACGTCCCATAAAACATCATGAAAACATGAAATAAGGAGACAGGTTTAAAGGGTCCTTTAATTTTCCATTTTCTCTCCTGCTGCTAGAAAGATCCAGCTTTAGAAAGTAGGGCTGAAAGCAGGTTTAGCTGCCTTCTTTTTTTCCTGACAGGCTGAATTGGTCCCAGTGCCTATTTTATGGAATACAGACTTCAGGCCCCTGTATGCACTTGGGTAAAACTAGTCTTCCCAAAGATTGTATTTGGGTGGCAGCCGGGATAGCACAATACAGGGACTTTGGTAAAAATGCTCAGTGCATACTCTCTTTGTCCTGCAAGTTTTCAGTTCAAGGTCCTTTGTTTATTAGATAAAGATTGATGTTTCTCATTTTTAAACCCACATTATGGAGAAGCCACAGAAGGGGAGAAACCTTTATGGTTAAACTGCAATTGTTTTCTGCAATTTTGGTATAAAATGAGTTTGAAAAGGGTATGCATTCACTTTTGGCTAGAAGATGCATTGTCTTTTCTAGGGGAGGGGGTTGAGCATGGGTAAGGAGTGAGACACAGAAACAGATCCTGTAGCCTCTAACATAGAGAATTGTGGTTACAGAGCAGGATTACAAGAAAGTGTTCATCTTTGCTGTGGACAGGACTTGGGGGTCTTGTAATAAACTCAACTCCCCCTATTAAAGCAGTAGCAGTAACAAATTTCAGATAACCACTTTTCACTGTCAGTGGATTTAAGGTTCCCCATTTCTACTCAGACAGTTATGGTATTTCTGAATTAATGCCTTTCCGCCTATGTCTGCTGCTGGGCTAGATGTATTTGTTTATCAGATTTGTATACCATCTTCCAAGTTGTCATTCCAAATGGTTTATATCAAGCAGATACAAACAATTGCAACAGAATAGTCCCCCCTCTAAAACATTTAATTTACAGCAATACGAAATAAAATAATTCCTTAACAGCTTCCCCTTCACCCCTAATACCTTCTCTCCAATTATGTATCGCACAAATAAGACAGATTATAAGCACTTCCTAAAATTCATTAAATGAAAGATCCCATGCTACTGATCAGGAAGTGAGGTCCCTTCTTGTGGTGTTTTCAGCCAGAAAGCCTTAGCTTGCTGCATAACCTTCCGCGCTACCCTCACATCGGTGACCACTAATAAATTTCCCCGCAGTGACTATAAACTCCTCCTCGGCACATATCCCTGTATTCCGTCTTGCAAATATTCTAACTTCTGATTCAGTATCATTTTAAAACTCAGTCAGTTAGATCTGTATCACACCCGAATGGGAAGCCAGGGTGTTTGTGTCAGCAATGGTTGAATATGGTGAGGCTCTGCTGGGTCGATAACCAACCCACCCCCTCCACAGACAAGATACTGATACAGTATGATAGCACTTGCTGGCTTATAAAGTCAAGATACATTTTTTAAGCTGAAACCAGAATGTATATGCAAGTTAGGAAACTATGGGGCATGTTTACTAAGAAACCCCTGTTGGGGCCTGAAAATTAGTGTGGATATCCACACTAACTTTTAGGAACGTGCGCGCCCATTCCCTTGCTGTTAGCATGGTGATGCCATTGAGATGGTATTAAGTGCACCTGCATTAATAGTTACCTTCATGGTTAGCACATGCCCAAAATGACTGTGCTAACTGTGAAGCACCAGCCACATCCATGTTCCTGCCCAGTCCCCTCCCAATCACACATTAACCAGTTAGAGTGGGATGTTTAGTACAAATCCCCAGACTAACTGCTAGCAGGGGGTGCTTACTGCATGCTAAATCTCGCACTGTTAGCACATGTTATTAAACATGCCTCTATATGGCAATGCAAAAATGCAATGTGTGCTGTTGAGTCAATGCTGACTCAGCAGCTCCTGGGTTTTCTTGGCAGTGTGACTGGAAATAGATTGTCAGGCCTTTCTTCTGAGGCAGTGGAGGGTTAAGTGACTTGTCCCAGGTCACAAGAAGTGCTAGTGGGAAACTGAACCCTGGTCTCTTGGTTACTAAGCCTGTGCTCTAACCAGTGGCTACTACTCCACTCCAATATGGCAATATAGAATTAATATTTAATAAATGTAGAGGATTTCAGAAAAGCCTGCACAGAACTCAGTGATGCACATACACTGAGGTATGTAGAACCTACCACTGATACACTGTCACAAAGGCAGATAATGAAGCTCTCAGCTGGAAAGACAGATCTGAACATCTGTATGGTCATTTGCATAGTAGGAAACCCTTGCACCTGTGCTAGTGAAAGAGCGGAGGGGGGAGGGTTGATTGGGGGAGAGGAGAGGGAACTGGGAAAATAACCGAGCCAAACCACTAGAGCTGAAATGGAGCCATGCGGGGAAGTCCCTGATAAGGACCAGTAGTAAACAGTCCCTGGAGATCTCTCTGTTCTGGGATTTCCTGGTAATGTATAGTAACAGTGAGACCAGCTGGCCAGCTACCAAGGGGTTTTCAGACTGCATCTACATTGTAAAATCCAGGAAGATAAAAGAGGAGATGGCCTTCTCCTTTTGCACAGGCCACTCAAGAGTTCTGAGATTACTGCTTAATGGTGCTGAGCGATATTTTATGCTCTGCCAGGCTTCCCAGGTACAAAGGGATATTGCATATATTCTCCGGGAACAAGCAGGAAGTCAGTCCTCACATATGGGTGACAGCACCGACAGAGCCCCGCGGAAGCATCTCCCCAGCTTTCAAAGAGAGCCTTTGGGAGATGCCACCACACATGCGTAGTCCCCTTCCCACCCAAGGGTGCCATCTTACTCGGTCTCCTTTTTTTTCAGCGGAGCCCTTCAGACATCTGTCTGTCTTCCCCTAGAAAAAGTTGATTTTTTTGCTCTCTGAGTTTCATATACTCTGTCTGGGTTGCACCGGAACTCTTCCCGCCACCCGAGCCTGCTGCTTCGGCATCGAGTCTCAGGTCCATTTTTGATTTTTTTTTTGCTTTTGGCGCTTTCGCGCCTTTTTTTCGCAACTGACCTCGCCGGGATAATTTTTTTCATCCATGGCTACCAGTGGTTTTAAAAAGTGTGATTGGTGTACAAAGATCATGTCTCTCACCGATACAATTGTCTACACTGCCTCGGATATGACCACGACCCCGCGGCTTGTGGTCTTTGCAAAAAGATGTCCACCAAGGTCCTCAAGAGCCGCAGCAGCAGCACTACAAGTTTTTCCTGGAGTCCCTGGCACTTCTGAAGGCCAAGGCAACATCTGAAGCCTCAGACTCCCATGGTGCCCCTGCGGATCCCAGTCGATGCGAGGGGCCTTCAGAAAGGTGGTCTCCCTTGAGGGAACACAGGAAGAAGAAGAAAACCTTGAAGGCAGCGTCTCTAGATGGTTCCGACAGGCTGGGTAAGTTCCAAGCCAGGTCCCGCAGTCCACGCCTGCTTGTCCGAGGGCTCGGAGTGGGAGCAGCCTACTAAGGTTGCCCAGAAGGAATCAACCAGAGATTGGCCCCAGACACTCGAGACCATCCTCATTGAGGACTCCCTTTCGGGGGAACCAGTGCCGGGCCCAAGTTCCTTGGTGCCTGCGCTGAGAACTGCAGAGCCATTTGGGCTGGAGTCCAGAATGGTGGCCTTGGAGTGCAGCCCATCTTCCTTCATGGACCAGCAGCAGCCGTTGAGGTCCAGCACGACCAGTTCCTCTGCCCAGACCACCGGGCCCTTTATTTTATTTATTTATTTATACATATTTTCTATACCGCCACTTCCAGAGATCAGTGGCGGTTTACAGGTAACATAAACTTTAATAATAGAGTACTATTATTTTACATAGAACAGATTTAGAACAAAGAACATTCAACTATTAAATGTAACTCAAAATACAATGAGATAACATGAGAGGTAGGAACGTTTTAACTGGGTATGAATTAGTTAATGTTTCAAAACATAATATGTCAACAGTAAAGGGATATATTTACATTAAATTACAGTTATTCACATTAGCGCCAAGCAATTGCGTTCAAAGAGTAAGCTTAATCTAGGTGAGAAATGTGAATGTGTGGGAAAGATTTTATGCCTTGTCTAGGTAGGGTCAGTGAGTGACTGATGATCGGTGTTTTTCTCTGAGTTAGGATTATCTTCAATTTGGAGGTTATTGTAGTACAGAGTAAATAGATGGGTTTTTAAATTTTTTCTAAATAATTGAAGGTCCTTGATTTCTCTGATTTCAATTGGGAGGTTGTTCCATAACGTAGGGGCGAAGAATGAGAAAGCTGTGTTACTTGTCTTCTGACTTGTCTTTCGAATAGAATCAGGGACTTGTATCGTGTGAAGGGTTTTTTTTCTTCTTGATCTATTTTCATGTGGGATGTTGATGAGCGTAGATAAGAAAGATGGTGCTATATTATTAAAGATCTTAAACGTATTGACTAAGGACTTGTAGATGATTCTGCATGAGACGGGTAACCAATGGAGAGCGTAGAGAATCGGAGATATATGATCTGATAGTTTCGCTTTATAGATATATGATCTGATAGTTTCGCTTTATAGATAATCCCTTAACATCAAGGACATCCCCAGAGGCTGAGCTGATCCTTGACCAAGGTCTCGATCCAGGTCCCGCTCGATAGGACTGAGGTCTTCCCCAGCTAGCATGCACAACACCAGCCGAGCCTCTGAAGGGCTCAGACTAGGCTCGGGCCTGGAGCCCTTGGGCCGCCCTCCCCTCGAGTCTTCCACTGATTTCTCAGAATAGGAGACTGAGAATGAGGAATCCCCCGATACCCGTCACCACTGCATTCCCTTCGACTTGTCCACCTCCGAGTCTCGGCATCGGTCCCTGCCTGAGGACATGGTGCTCCTTGACTTTGTGCGGGACATGTCAAAAGCTCTGGCGTTCCCCATGGAATCAGAGAGGATCTCATACAGAGGAGCTAGAAATCCTCCTATATGAGACTCCACTGAGAGAATCATTGACCGTCCCCATCCTGCCCATCCTGGAATGGTTCATGTTCTGCATATTTGAACACCAGCATCAGTACCCGTTGTGAGCAAGCGGCTCGACTTAATGTATCAGGTCCAGTGGAACCCTGGCTTCCAGAAGGCACAGCTGCCGCATAACTCCATGGTGGTGGAGTCAGCCATGCATGGGCTGAAAAGCCAAAAGATGTACTTCTCGGTACCCCCGAGTAGGGAATCCTGCACTTTGGATGCCCTCAGCAGAAAGTACTACCAGGGCTCGATGCTCATAGGCCAGATCCAGGCCTACCAGCTGTACCTGGGCATGTACCTGAGAGACCTGGCGAAGGAACTCTTTGGATTCTTGGCTGGTCTCTCCGAGGAACCCCTGCAGCGGTTCAGGAACCTGTCCAAAGCTGTCCGTGAGTGCTCCAAGTTTATGACTTGAGCAGCCTATGACGGCTTTGAGTCAGCGACTCGAATAGTCATGGCGTGCATCGGTGCCTGATGCTAAGCCTGGCTATAGTCTTCTAACCTCGAGCAATGGGTTTAGGTCAAATTGGGTGATGTCCCATGTCAAGGGGAGAACCTCTTTGGCAAACCCATGATGGAGAAGGCTGCCGAGTTGGAGACCAAACTCGTGACGAGGACCAGGCTCTCCAAGAAGACTGTTACCCTTTCCTGATGGAAGAGCTCAGGGGAAAAGCCCTTTTACCCAAGGAAAGGGGCTGCTCACAAAAACTACCCCCATTCCCAAGCCTCCCCAGCAGGATCAGCAGACTAAGGACAGGGGCATGGCCCACATAAGCAGAAGGCTCCCAAGCCCCAGGTGCTGGCTCTTGCCCAGCCTGGGAGAGCTTTTGACTCCTTGGGCATAGTCTCTCTTCCCCAAGGAGGACAGCAGCCCACAGGGGGATGTCTGATTCACTATGCCCACAGGTAGCCAGCCATCACCACCAATTCCTGGGCACTCCAGGTGGTCAGGGAGGGCTAGCTCCTCCACCTGGCACAGACACCTCCCTCCTTCTTCCTGGAAGAACCCTCCCCCCCCAGGTCTCCCTTTCACCAAGATCTTCTACTACAAGAACTCGCAAGCCTTCTCGGGGACAAGGTGGTGGAACCAGTACCCCAACATCTCAGGGACAAAGGCTTCTACTCCAGGTATTTCCTCATGTCAAAAAGGACAAGAGGCCTAAGGCTCATCCTGGACCTGTGAAACCTGAACAAGTTCCGAGTGAGGGAGAAATTCAAGATGCTCTCCTTTAGAGCATTGCTACCTTACCTCCCGCAGGGAGACTGACTATGCTCCTTGGATCTGAAGAATGCTTATACCCACATGCTCATTCACCTCAGCCACAGTCAATACCTGCCCTTCATGGTGGGAGAAGGCCACTACCAATTCAGAGTACTACCCTTTGGACTGATATCCGCCCTAAGGGTCTTCACCAAATGCCTGGCAGTGGGGGCTGTTTACCTCCGTCTCCAAGGGATATTCGTCTTCCCCTATCTGGACGACTGGCTTATAAAAGGAAGCACAGCCACTGAGATGCAACAGGCTACGCTTGCATCATCCACGTCCTACAACATCTGGAGTTCGTGATAAACCACCCCAAGTCCCATCTCCTCCCGACACAGGGTCTGGAGTTCATAGGGACAAAACTGGACATGGTCCAGGCAAAGGCCTTCCCCTGGATCAGGCCGACCGTCTCTGAGCATTAGCTGCAGATGTGCAGCACTGTTGCTCGGTGTCTGCCTGGATCCTTCTGCTTCTACTCAGCCATATGGCTTCCACGGTCCATGTCACCCTGGACTCCTGTCTGCACATGAGGGCGGTCCAGTGGTGCCTTTGGGACCAGTGGACACAGGCCATCAGTCGGCTTCAAGATAGAGTATCAGTGACTCACCAACTAGCAGACTCCCTGACGTGGTGGCAGGACCTGCAGCACCTCCTGGAGGGGATGCCCTTCCAAGCCCCAAGCCCCTGAAGGGTCCTCACGCAGATACCTCCCTGCTGGGATGGGGAGTTCATTGTGAGGAGCTTCACACCCAGGGCAGCTGATCATAGACCGAGGGCAACCAGCAAATCAACTTCCTGCTCCGAGCCATATACTTAGCCCTGCGAGCTTTTCACCACAGTCTGAGCCACCAGCCTGTGCTGTGCCAAACAGACAACCAAGTAGCAATGTTCAAGTAGCAAGGGGGCACAGGATCTCGCATTCTTTACCACAAGGCAATGACACTGCTCCTACGCGCTCCATCAGGGAATGCTCCTACGGGCGGTGTATTTACCAGGCCAGGATAATGCCCTGGCGGACAAACTGAGCAGGGTCCTTCAGCCGCACAAATGGCAGCTGGATCCCAGAGTGGCTGCCCAGCTTTTCTCACTCTGGGGGACCCTGCAGGTGGAGCTCTTCGCCAGCCCAAACAACTACCAGTTGCCCTGCTTCTGCTCTCTCTAGCCCCACCCGGGCTGGGTAGCAGCAAATGCATTTCTCATATCATGGTTGGAAGACCTCATGTACGCCTTCCCACCCACTTCATTGATTGCCAAGACCCTTTCATGGTCCTGCGCAACAGAGCGTCGCTGATCAAGCACTGATTATACCACATTTTGACTATGCAAATGCCATACTTCAGGGTCTCCCTCAGTCCACTCTGCACCTGCTACAGCTCACGATGAACTCAGCAGCAAGAGTTCTTCAGGGAACATCCAGGAGGGACCACATAACGCCCATCCTGAAACAGCTTTATTGGCTCCCCATTCAAGGCAGGCTCACATTCAAAACCTTACTGCTGACTTTCAAAGCCATAAATGGGCTCTCCTCCTCATCCCTAACAGAGCTCATAAAGAGCAACCCCCCTACCGGATCCAGAAGAGCAGCAGCGGTCAACACACTAATAATCCCGAAAGAGATAACCCAGGCAACAGTAAACAGAGCTTTCAAATTCTGTGCACCAAAATGCTGGAACACCCTCCCACCTAGCATCTGGGCAATCCCTGACTTAGTCCAGTTTAGGAAAGCGTTAAAACATCACCTCTTCCTCTTGTATTACCCAGAAGAATGTACCACCACAGCCCCAGCAACTAGCTAGCCGACACAGTACCATGAATCCTCTATATTAGTTTGTCAAGATGTAAATAGTTACCCAATATGTAAATAGTTATCCAGGTTTGACCCAAGTTCATGTACCGGTTCATTGTAAACACAGCTACAGAAATGTGTAAGTTTGATGTTCTATGTAAACTGCACTGATGCGGAATAGCGCGGTATATAAGAGAATGTAAATAAAATAAATAAATAAAATAAATTATGGCCCCCTGATGACCCAGACAGCCATGGTTCCCACTGCTCCTTCGGTTATCGGTGGAGACGCTGACCTCTCTGGGGAGTGCCCCTGGACTCTTGTCTCAGGAGGAGGGCTCTCTCTACCCCAATCTGGAGTCCCTATCGCTGACAGCATGGCTGCTGAAAGGGTAGCCTTGGCCTCCTTCAGCCTTTCAGGGGAAGTGGAGGAGATCCTATTGGCTTCCCATAAGGCTTCCACCAGGAGAGCTTACGCCTTCAAATGGCGCAGGTTCTCAGTGTGGTGTGTGGAGCAAAGGATGAACTCGTTCTCCTGCCTGGTGCAGCTGGTGCTGCAGTAATTTCTCCACCTTTCACAATCTGGGCTCAAATCAAACTCTGTCAGAGTGCACCTCAGTGCCCTGGCAGGACACCACCATCCTGTTGAGGGCAAGCCCCTCTTGGCTCAGCCTCTGGTAACCCGCTTTCTGAGGCTCCTGTGTCAAAACCCCCTGTTTACCCCCCTGACAACAGAGTGGGACCTCAATGTGGTGCTGTCACAGCTCACCTGCCCACCCTTCAAGCCCTAGCCACCTGCTATCTTAAGTATCTCTCCTGGAAAGTCGCGTTCTTGGTGATGCTCACCTCCACTTTCAGAGTCAGCGAGCTCCAAGCACTTGTGGCAGATGCGCCATATACCAGGTTCTAAAAGATTAGGGTCATGCTTTGCACGCATCCCAAATTCCTACCGAAGGTGATGTCCCTCTTCCATCTCAACCAATTGATGGTGCTCCCCACCTTCTTCCCGAGGCCTCACTCCAGCAGGGTGGAAACCATCCTTCACAGCTTAGACTGTAAGAGGGCCCTGTCCTTCTACATTCAACTTATGCAGGGCCACCACAAAGCTGCTCAGCTTTTCATTTTCTATGATCCCAGTAGGCTGGGGCAAGCAGTGACCAAGTGGACACTGTCCATTTGGGTGGCGAACTGCATCACCCTTGCCTACAAGCAGGCTGGGCTCATGTTGGATGGCTGTGTCACGGCACAGTGTCATGGCCATGGCGGCCTCTGTGGCAAACCTGTGCTCCATCCCAATGTTGAACATTTGCCGGGCTGCAACCTGGTCTTCAGTCCACACCTTCACAGCTCATTACTGCCTGTAGAGGGAGTCCCAATGGGAGAGCGTCTTCGGCCAGGCCATGCTCCGTAATCTTTTTGGGGTCTAGGCAACTCCTACCCTCTGACCCTTCTGTTTCAGGCTACCGGAGCATTAGTTCCATCAGACACACAGGTCCTACTGCATTCTGTTCTGTGGACTCAATTGCTGCTGCTCACAGCTTCCCTTGAGGGCAATCATGTATTTTCCTTACGGGCTTTAGGTAGCCTGTAGCTAGGGAGTCCCATATGTGAGGACTGACTTCCTGCTTGTTCTCGAAGAGAGCATAGTTACTCACCTGTAACAGGTGTTCTCCAGAGATAGCAGGAATCAGTCCTCACAGTCTTTCCTCCTCCCCTTGGAGTTGCTGTATATCTTTCTTTTGCCATCTTCTTTGTCGGCTAGCTATGTCTTCTGACTGAGAAAGATGGCACCCTTGGGCAGGAAGGGGATCACACATATTTATTTATTAACAACCATTTTTATACTGCGTGTGTGGTGGCATCTCCCAAAGGCTTTCTTTGAAAGCTGGGGAGATGCTTCCGCGGGGCTCCGTTGGCGCCGACGTCATCCATATGTGGGGACTGATACCCACTGTCCCCAGAGAACACCTGTTACAGGTGAGTAACTATGCTAATTTGCAAATGGAAACGATGATCTTCTTTGTTGTGTTCAGTTGCCTTCTGCTTATCTAAAAGTAGGCAGCTGATTGAGTGAAACGGTATCTTGGTAATGTTCTTGTCCATGGCAGCTGCTGTCTGCAGCAGCCCAGAGGAGATCCTCAGCTGACCAGGCTGGAGATGCACAAGTCTTTCCTGTTACCAGTAGAGGGAGAGAAAAGGAATAGGATTTAGCTCATGATTTTCTCAGAAGTTCAAGGCAAGCACATTCAGGCATGTTAGATATTTTCTGTCCTCAGAAAGTTTACAATCTAAGTTTGTACCTGAGGCAATGGAGGGTTAGTAACTTGCCCAGGATCACAAGGCATATCAGTGGGATGTGAATCTGGCTTCCCTGGGTCTCAACCCACTACTCTAACCACTGGCTACTACTCTGCTCATTCTAATTGTTTCCTAATATCTGTTAATACCCCTAGCTGCTCAGGTATCAAACTTGTGTTTGTGTCCCTCACAAGTAAGAAGTGGACCCCCTAGATATCCCTTAACCCCAACTGTAAGTTTTGTGCAACAGCAAATAGAGTAATTGTAGACATTGTCTATAATATTAATCCTCCAGTCCCAAGGCGGGATTAAGATATAGGCCCCCTAGGCATGTGCATAGACCCCAAGATGTGTAAAGCACCCTATGCAATGTACCTTGAAGGAGCCCTGAGCTTGCTTATTATCATTTATAAAACATTTACAAGGGGATTTGAAAAAAGAACATTGTACCCAACTGCAAAGGTCTAGGATGCAGTGAATGGAAATGATGTCTTTTTTATTCTGTATAGCTCTGGCCTACATCAGGGAAAATAACTGTAATCTCCAGGAACAAGCAGGAATGAGTCTTCACATATGGGTATTGTCGGTACCGACGGAGCCTGCGCGGGAACGCTCCCCAGCGTCCAAAAGGAAAGCTTTTGGGAGCATCCCACAGCACCTGCACGCTGCCTTCCCGCCTTTCCTAACCGCCTCTCTCCAGTTCTTCTTTTTCCGCGGAGCCAGCAGGTCGTGTTTCCTGTCACCGCTGAAGAATTTCTTATTTTTTCTTTTATTTCTTTAGTCGTGTGTCTGCCTTCTCAACTCGAGACCGGTACCACCGGTTTTTTCTTTTCTAATTTAAAAAAAAAAAAATACTTTTTCTACTTCAGTTCATTTTTTCTTTCTGTGGCCTTAGGCCTACAGAAAATTTTTCCTCATGGAAAAGCCCGCCTCCGGGTTCAAAAAGTGCACGAAGTGCAGTAGCACTATTTCTGTCTTCGACACCCACGATTGGTGTCTTAAATGTTTAGGTCCTGACCATTCCATCGCGGACTGTGAGTCCTGTTCTATGATGTCTAAAAGAGGTTTACAGAATCGAGCAGCCAAGCTCAGTACCCTGTTTCCCTCTGATGCAGCTTCTGTGGCATCAACGTCTTCCAGGGCTTCTTCTTCTTCCCATGGATCTCAGGTAACCAAACTTAAATCTGGCCGGTCCTCGAAGAGTACATCTCCCTCCAAGTATCGAGATGCCCCCGGGCTTGCTCTCGAGGAATCCACACCGGCAAAATTACCCCGGCGGGAGGCTCCGGCTTCCAAAGCTTTATCTATGGGGTCACAGGTTGACATTGATGGCACAGCCTCAACCGATCACCTGTTACAATGTTCTGGGGTACCGGCGGTTCACTCCGGTACCGACATCCAGACATTGGTGGCGTCGATGGATCAGAATATTCTGACCATGCAGCGTGCCATCATGGCATTCATTCAAGCTGCAACGCCTTCGGTACCGCAACAAGCTTCGTTGTTGGTACCGATTCCGATACCGGACCCAATATCGGTTCCGGTACCGGTACCGATTGCATCGACATCCACGTCGACAGCAGCGGTACACTGTGCTGTGATGCCCATCGGTACCGAACCGGTTCCGATTACCCCCGATGTCGATACCCCCCGGTACGCATATCGGGCTCTGCAACAGCATCCAGACAGACGATACTTCGATTCCTCTGGACTCTGATGAATCAGAGGCCTCTATCGAAGAATCGGGGATCCTTCCTCAGGAACCCTCTTCTCCAAAAAGGAGAATGTCTCCTCCAGAAGACTTGTCCTTTCAAGACTTCATCAGGGAGGTGGCCAGGGGCCTTTCCATCTCAGTGGCCTCTGAGACTGAGCCTAGAGCCAAAAAATTAGATATTTTACAATATCCTAAGGCTCCTAAAGAGGCAGCCACTTTACCAATACATGAGATTCTTTATGATCACATGTTGGGCATATGGGAGACTCCTCTTACCACCTCCCCTCATTCTCGTAGGTTGGACACCATGCATCGTGTTCCTCCTTGTCCTGGTTTTCATAAGACTCAGCTTCCTCATCACTCTATTGTGGTGGAGTCTGCTATGAAAAAGATCAAGAGTGCAAAGAGGCACTCTTCTACTCCACCAGGAAGAGAATGCAGAACCTTAGATGCTTTTGGCAGAATCTTCCAGGCCAGTATGCTTGTGGCCAGAATCAACTCCTATAGCCTCTATATGGGGATGTTTCTAAAGGAAGTTACAGATCATCTGCAAACCTTATCTCCTTTTATTTCAGAAGATAAAAGGGAAGAGTTTCTCACCTGGCTCAAACATGCCCAGGATATTTCTAAGTTTTCCAACCGTGCAGCCTTTGACTCTTTTGAAGGTGCCAGCAGAGCCTCGGCTATTGCTATAGGTGCACGCAGAGTTGCTTGGTTACAAGCTTCTGATTTGGAGTCCTGGGTTCAGGATGGACTAGGTAACCTTCCTTGTACAGGTGAAAACCTTTTTGCCAAAGATTGGCAAGCAAAGGCCAACCAGATGGATGCTGAAAACTCTGCTTTAGATAGACTTTCCAAGTCTACTTCTGCTCCTTTTAGAAAGAGGTTGTTCAAAAAAGGATATTTCCCAAAAAAAGGGAAATATTCTTCTGCTTCTGGTCAGGCCTCTTCTGCAGGTCGTTTTGCTGCAAAGAGACAGCAACAACCAAAACAGGCCAAGCCTAAGGCTGCCAGGACTGCTACGGCCCAACAGCCTCAGCCTCCTCAGGGCCTTTGACTTACACCTAGAGAACTTAGCCTTTCTGGCTCTAGAACATCCAGAGCCTCTTACCATTCCAGGAAGGTTAGCTTATTTTGCTCCCAGATGGGAACAAATTACAGCAGAGCAATGGACCCTCTCCATCATAAGAGAGGGGTACAAGCTTCATTTCTTAAACCTTCCCCCTCACACCATGGTGAAACAGTTCAATTCTCCAACATCTCTCCTCGACCTTCTGGGTCAGGAGCTTGCTACCCTTCTTGCCCAAGGGGCAATAGAAGAAGTACCCCTTCTTCAACAGGGCTCAGGGTTCTACTCCCCCTATTTTCTCATCCCAAAGAAAACAGGGGGTTACAGACCCATCCTAGATCTCAGAGAATTGAACAAGTTTCTATGCAAGGAGAAATTCAAGATGATTTCTCTCGGAACTCTCCTTCCATACCTCCAGAGTCAGGACTGGCTTTGTTCTCTAGATCTCAAGGATGCGTACACCCATGTCCTCATCCATCCAACACACAGAAGGTTCCTTCGGTTCATTTACCAAGGAAAGCACTACCAATACAAAGTGCTTCCTTTTGGTCTGGCCTCTGCACCAAGAGTGTTCACAAAATGCATGGCAGTAGTAGCTGCATTTCTACGCACTCTAGGGATATTCGTATTCCCATATCTGGACGACTGGCTCATTCGAGCTCCCTCCCAGTCAGAGGCCCAGACTTCCCTGGCCTGCACAAGGCGTGTTCTTCAGTATCTGGGACTTGTTATAAACATTCCAAAATCCCATCTCACCCCTACTCAGTCTCTAGAGTTCATAGGGGCCTTACTGGATACCACAACTGCAAGGGCCTATCTTCCCCAGGCCCGTTGCCTACGCTTGGTGCAGTTAGCCTCACAGATTCAGTTAAAATCCCTTTTAACTGCTCGAGAGATGTTACAACTGTTAGACCACATGGCATCCACCGTGCATGTGGTTCCCTATGCTCGCCTTCACATGAGAGCAGCTCAATGGACTTTATCCACCCAATGGACCCAGGCATCAGGGTGCCTGTCAGACAAGATAGCGACCTCCAGTCACCTCTCTTGCTCTCTCCATTGGTGGAAGTCCACTCAAAATCTGTTGTTGGGGTCCCCCTTTCAACAGGTGTTACCCCAAGCAACCCTTACCACAGATGCCTCTCCAGAGGGTTGGGGGGCTCATCTACAAGATCTCTCCACCCAAGGCATCTGGTCTCCACAGCAGACATCTCTACATATCAACCTCTTAGAGCTCAGAGCAATCTTTCTGGCTCTCAGAGTCTTCCACACCCTGCTCAGCTACAAGACACGGACAACCAAGTAGCCATGTTCTACGTCAACAAGCAGGGGGGAACTGGCTCTCTGTCGCTTTGCAACGAAGTTCTGAGATTGTGGGCCTTCGCCAGAGAGCATCAAATCCATCTCATGGCAGTGTATCTTCCAGGAGTTCAAAACTCTTGGGCAGACAGACTCAGTCGAGTTCTGCTTCCACACAAATGGTCCCTCCATGGGGACCAGATAGCCAGGATCTTTCGAATTTGAGGAACCCCAGACATAGACCTGTTTGCAAGTCCATGGAATGCCAAACTTCCCCGGTTCTGTTCCAGGATTCCATGTCAGGGAGTTCAGGCCAGGGATGCCTTCCTCCTTCACTGGGGGCAAGATTTTCTCTATGCCTTTCCTCCTATTCCCCTCATTCCCAAGACTCTGTTCAAGCTTCAGAGAGACAAGGGGTCTATGATCCTCATAGCACCACATTGGCCACGCCAAGTGTGGTACCCTCTACTTCTGCATCTCTCTCAAGCTCCCTCCCTGGACTTGGGGTCTGCTCCAGATCTCCTCTCCCAGGAAGAAGGAACGTTGTGGCACCCAAATCCCCAATCCCTTCATCTCAGGGCCTGGTTGCTGAAGGTTTACACCTTCAAGATTTACCTTTTTCTTAGCAGGTGAAGGATATCCTTCATACTTCCAGAAAGCCTTCCACCAGACGTTCCTATGCTTTTAAATGGAAGAGGTTTACCATTTGGTGTGCAGAGAAGGGTCTTAACCCTCTTGCAATACCTCTGAATTCTTTACTGGAGTATTTGCTGCATTTATCCAATGCAGGCCTTAAGACGAATTCAGTTACGAGTCCATTTAAGTGCTATTGCAGCATCCCTTAAACCTCTCAATGGACAACCTATTTCCTCTCATCCTCTTATAGCAAGATTCATGAGAGGCCTTCTTTTGACTAAACCTCCCATTAGACCACCTCCAGTGGCATGGGACTTGAATCTGGTTCTTGGCCAGCTTATGAAGCCACCCTTTGAACCCTTAGCCACTGCCTCCTTGAAATTCCTTTCCTGGAAGGTTATTTTTCTAATTGCAGTCACCTCAGCTCGCCGTATCAGTGAGTTGCAAGCTTTAGTGGCTAATCCTCCTTATACAAGGTTCCATCATGACAAGGTAGTCCTCAGAACTAATCCACACTTTATGCCTAAAGTGGTTTCACCTTTTCATCTGAACCAGGAGGTATATTTACCTGTCTTTTTTCCAGGACCTCACGCATCAAGTGCAGAGAGGAATCTTCATACCCTGGATTGTAAAAGAGCACTTGCTTTCTACTTACAAAGGACACAGCAACATAGAAAGTCCTCCCAACATTTTGTTGCTTTTGATCCCTCTCATTTAGGACTTCCAGTCTCTAAGAGAACTCTGTCCAATTGGATTGCTCAGTGTATTTCTTTCGCCTACCAGAGTAAGAACCTTCCTCTGGAGAGCCATGTCACAGCTCACAACGTGAGAGCCATGGCAGCCTCTATGGCTCATCTAAACTCTGTGTCCATCGACCAAATCTGTCGAGCGGCCACCTGGGCCTCGGTTCATACCTTTACAGCCCATTACTGCTTGGACAAGGACTCCCGCCGGGATGCCTTGTTTGGTCAGGCTGTTCTCAAACACCTGTTCCATACCTAATCAACTCCTACGCTCCATCCCTGACTGGATGCCTGAGATTCATAGGTGGAGGTAGAGCCTTTTCCAGGGACTCACAACCTGGGTGATCTCCCAGGCATCTCTAGCTGGGGAGTCCCTATATGTGAAGACTCATTCCTGCTTGTTCCTGGAGATAGCACAGTTACTTACCTGTAACAGGTGATCTCTGGGAACAGCAGGAATAAGTCTTCACAACCCACCCACCTCCCCTAGGAGTTGTATCTCTCTATCTATCTTTCCTTTCCTCTCTCTCTCTTTGTCTCAGCTTTAAAACTCGAACTGGAGAGAGGCGGTTAGGAAAGGCGGGAAGGCAGCGCGCAGGTGCTGAGGGATGCTCCCAAAAACTTTCCTTTTGGACGCTGGAGAGCGTTCCCGCGCAGGCTCCGTCGGTACCGACGATACCTATATGTGAAGACTTATTCCTGCTGTTCCCAGAGATCACCTGTTACAGGTAAGTAACTGTGCTTTACAAAACATTCCTTCCAGTTTCTGTGTGGTTGAAGTGCAGCGCTGTCATAATCACAGGAGTAATCAGACCCATATCAGAGTTTTCCAAAGACAAAGACTTATACTATCTTAGGAAATTTCCATCATCAGCTTGTTCATACTTCACAGGTGATAAGTAGGACTCTCTGGAAATTGGAGAAAGTGTTTTCTTAGGAACTTTTAAAATTTCAGCCACATAACTTTTAAAACATTGTTATAGGTGATTGTTTTAGGAACATTCCTAATAAGACACTTTCCTCTTACTAGCCAAATTCTCTAGATGGTTTATTTATTTATTTAATTTATGTGTGCAAGGGAATTTCTATTTTGCCTGTCAAGAACATGTAAGCTGATGGCACAGTAACATGGAATTCTCCTTAACCAAAAGATTTTCACTGATACGGGTATTTTCTACTTTTTCCTCCACAGTTCCCAGCCTAGATTTAAACTCCGTGATTTCTCTTTCCTGAGTATTGACTGTCTTAGTGAAACCATGCACATGTCTGAGCTAACTATTCTGACAGGGACTTAGCACCTCTTCTTCAGGCCAACTCATCTCAAGAGAAAATACATGTGGCCTCTCCAAATGAAAGGCAGAACGGTAGTTGATGGCAGTTTTTCTCCTAGTGGGAGGTTGGCATGTGGGGGGGGGAGGGGGTCACTTCATGCATGTTGCAAGGTAAGATATATAGGAAAACCAGGCATCAGCACACTAATAATCCAATCTCTCTTTGTTACTTTGCTTCTGACATCATCAAGCAGTGGCTGCACATGGAGCATGGCGCCTAAATTTCAGCTTTCAGATCCCCAGGGTGAAAGACATCTCACCTACCAGGGAAAGTAACAGCAATCTTTCCCCCACTGCTGTTCCCAGTGGCCCTGCACTGTAGACTCCAGCTGCCTCATCCCCACACCATAAATGCCAATCCATTGGACCGCTCACAGAAGTGTCCGAAAGGAAGACCTAGATCATCCTCTTCCTTTTCATCATATTGCCACAGGTTAAAAACAGTGGAGTGGAGGAGTAGCCTAGTGGTTAGAGAAACAGTCTCATCCTCAAGAGATCTGGGTTCAAGTCCCACTGGCACCCCCCCTCTCCCCCCCCCCATGATCTTGGGCAAATTACTTTGCCCTCCATTGCCTTGGAAGAAAAGGCCTGGCAATCTATTTCTGGTTATACCTTGCCAAGAATCCCCAGGGGCTGCTGGTCACCAGGAATCAGCATTGACTTGATGGCATTAAAAAAACCAAAACAGAATGAAAGAAATAGCAGGACTCAGAAGCTGCCTCCTGCTTGCCCTTGCCAAGTGTCCAGGTCAGCATCAGAGGCTAAGAGGATCATTTTAAACTTCCAAAAGTGTGCACGTGGCCATCCAAATCCCAGAGATATCCCCAGAGATATTTTACAAACAGCTTTTAAAGATGTCTCCAGTGTGGAAACCTCCAAATAGGCAGATGGCATGACACAGGCATGTCTGGAGTGGTGCAATGGACATAGACATCCTTGCTTGATCTCAGAAATGCCCAAGCTTAGACCTGCTCCATGCACAAATAGGCATTGGAAAAGTGCTTGTTTTGGCCATTAAACATCCAGAGGATGTAGAGAAGATGACACTCCAAGATCCCCAGTACTCAGTATAATCCCAATGATAGCAGCAATAGGATTTGAATCCTGGCTTCCCTGGTCCTAGCAAAGTCCAGGAGCACTCACACTTGTAAATCCCAAAACACACCACAAGGATCAAGTTGATTAATGATGACAACCCACCAGTATCCCAGAGGGAGGGATACCAGCTGCAAGCAAGAAAAAGTAGATTTTATTGTTCCAGTTCCATCCTACACAGCCATGTTTCGGTTTATGCCTTCATCAGAGGTAAATTAACTTAACAAATTCAGCAGAGACATCCATGTATGGCTGTACATGGAAATCTCAAAGTGAAAAAACAGACAATCAAATGGTCTCTTCTACACAAAGAAGCACAGGGCAAATTCTCATATAACTGGCACTTGGGTAGTTGATCAATCCTGCTTGTCAATGGAGAAAGTGAAGTCTGTTACCCATATTAGGGATTCATCATAGACAGCAGGATAAATCAGTTACACATACCCAGCCACCTCTCGAAGGGGCTGACTCCTAAGCTCTTAAGTCACTAGTCTTAGAAAATGTGAGGCAGCACTTCCATCGTTGTTGAAACCATCAGCTGATGCCATACACTTGTCTGTCTGATTTATCTTGCTGGCTATGAAGAACCCCTGTAACAAGTAAGCAACTTTGCATATTTTGGGGGAAGGGGAGAGGTGTCGGTGCCAATGGAAGTACTAGGCAAGCTAGAGTGCCACAGTATGGGGGGGGGGGGGCAGTAGCCATAGGACTTAGTGCTTCCACCAGCTATGCCTCATCCTGCACTACAGCCTCTCTCCTCACTCCACTATGGCCCTAATGCCTTTCTTCTTGCTTGCAGCTGGCATCCCTCGATGCCTGCTTCCTTCCAGTGCTGTGTCAGTCTTATGATCTGCATGTAAGAAAGGAAGCAGGTGTATTAAGCGCTGCGTCTTCTGCATGGCTGAAGGAGAGACACTGGTTGTGAGCGAGCATGAGGACAGTGGCATCAGGGCTACCCAGTTTATTTACTTATAATATTTTATACCATTTTACTAAACAAGCTCATTCAAAATGGTTAACAAAAATATACCATAGAACCCAATAAAAGCAAGAAATAAAACCAAACAAACATAAAAGCACTTTATTTAGATCAGTATTATTAACAGCTCAGGGGTGGCTCAAGGCAATCTGCTGCCTGAGGCGAAATATGAAATAACCCCCCCCCCCACACACACACACACATCTTAGAGAGGGACGGGGCTTTTTCAGAAATCCAATCAGAGACTGAACCAAACCAAAAAAATTAGATCCTATGGAGGAAATGCAAGATGTTTGCACACAGGGCCGTATTGAGCTGCAATCGCGCCTTGTGCGACTTGCAGCTCGGACACACGCCCCCCTCTCCCCCCCATACCTCCGTCCAGTGCTGCCTGCTCTTTCCCTGCTGATGCCGCCCTCTGTTTTTTTCACGGCGGCGCTGGCAGCAGGGAAAGAGCAGGCAGTGCTGGATGATGGGAAGGAGGAGGGGGCATATGCCCGATCTGAAAGGCACCAGCACTTCAAGCAGATCTGTCCCTACCTACTCTGACATCGCGTCGGAGGAGGGAGGGACCAGACCTGCTTAAAGTGCTGCGAAAAGGCTTGGGGAGCGCATATCGGCTGCCTGCTATTGTCCTGCCAGCGGTGGCAGGGCAACAGCAGACAGCCAAAATGTGCCCCCAAGCCTTTCCACCCTGTGCGGCTGCACCGCTTGCACAGGGCTAGGTACGGTCCCGTTTGCACACTAAGAAATTAAAGACAGCAAGAACCAACAGCACAGTTTATAAAACTAAATTGTAACTCATTTTTATTTTGTTATAAACTGCATTATTTATTTATTTTATTTTATTTAGACAGTTTTGTATACTGCCTTATCCTTCAATCAAAGCGGTCACAACACAATTGGGGGATACATTTAACACGTGGGGATATGAGACACATACACTAATACTTACAGGGAACATGGGCAATGGAGGGTTAAGTGGCTTGCCCAAGACCACAAGGAGCATCTGTGGGACTAGAAACCCCAGTCCTTCCAGCCCAAGGTTGCTGTCCTCTAGTGGGATTTGAACCCCTGACCTTCCGGTCTGAAGTACCTAGGCCCCAACCACTAGGCTACTCCTCCCTCATTATGGTTCTTGCTTTTTCTTTTTTAACATATATTTTGCATACACAGTAGGTGTAGAGCAGAACCAGGACATTCATCCACAGAACTCAATATTTTTTTAAAAAATCTGAGTCTGATCATCTCATTAACAACAACAACCACTATTCTCCAGTACCAGGCATATTGTGAACTAATACAAAACCCTACAACAAAGAGCAAACCTACCATACCATATCAGCACAAACTTCCAAAACTCACATAAGGAGTCCATCCAAAAAAAGTGTCACGGTAAATACTACAGTGGGCCCTGGAACATCCATACACCTATTAGAAAAGCTGAACAAGTCAAATTACTACAGTACAGCATAGATCTTTATGTACAAATTCCATGTTAACAGAACACCTGACCTCAGTCACGCACTGACAACATCAACCCTCACCAAGTACAGAATAAGTAACCACAATCTAAAGTAAAAATAAAAATATGTAGACAAAATTTAAATTGAAACCCCAAGAAGCCAGAGTCCACATGCAGTGCAACATCAGATAAATAAGAGATGCAGTTCCCCAATGCTGTGTAAAATATAAAAATAGCACTAAGTCCAATCACTAAAATAAAATTATTTTTTCTACCTTTGTTGTCTGACCATTTTATTCTCTGATCATGCTGGTCCCGATCTGAGGCTTCTGCTTTCCTGTCTTCTCTTAGCTCTCTTTCTGTGGTCTATGGTCCATCTGCCATTTCTTATCTCTTCTTTTGTTTTCTTCACTTCCTTCCATCAGCCCATTTCCAGTAACCCTCCCCAGTATCAGCCCCCTTTCCAGTCCTTCCCTCCCAGTACCTTCCAATTTCAACCGCTTTGCATTCCCGTGACTGCCACTGGTGTCCATTCCCTTTCAGTCCCCCTCCTTCCCCACTATCCAGCCCCTTCTAGTACAAATACCATCCCAGATATCAGCTCATGTCCACTCTCAGTGCCACCCCCCCCCCCCATCAGCTCCCTTCCAGTCGCCCTACCCTCTGTCCATCCCCCTTCCAGTGCCATTTGCATGTCAGCTCCCTTCCAGCCTCCTCCCAATTACCCAACCACCTACCATCCCTAAGTGTCAGCTCCCTTCCAGTCCCCCTTCAGTACATCCCAGGTATCAGCTCCTTTCCAGCCCCCTACTTCCCCCATGTCAGCTCCCTTCCTGCCCCCTCCTTCCCCTGGCAGACCCTCTCATTATCCACTCCCTTCCAGTCCTATTCTACCATCCTCCCGCATCAGCCCATTTGTAGCCCTAGCCCCTAGTTTTCTTCCAGGGCCAGCAGCACTCTCCTCCCCTCCCCCATTAGCCCATTTCCAGTCCTATCCCCCTTATCAGCCCACTCTAGTCCTAGCCCCCCAATCAGCCCATTACCAGTCCTAGCTCATTTCCAGTGCTAGCTCCCATCTGCCCATTACCAGTCCTAAGCCCCCCAATAAGTCAATTTCCAGTCCTAGCCCCCCAATCAGCCCATTTCCTGTCCTAGCTCCCCTAATCAGCCCCACCAATCAGCCCATTACCAGTCCTAGCCCCCCTCCCGATCAGCCCATTTCCAGTTCTAAGCCACCATCAGCCCATTTCCAGTCCTGCCCCCCCCATAGCCCATTACCAGTCCTAATTCCCCCCCATCAGCCCATTTCCAGTCCTAGCCCCCCCCCCCACCCCAGGGAAATTGAAAAAAAAAAACCTTGCTGCTGCCGCCGCCGCTTTAGCAGTAGAATGAAATGCCCCTGTTCCCCATCAGCGCCGGCAGACTTAACAGAGCCACGAGAAAGGGAAACTCTCCCTTCGTGGTTCTGAAAAGCCAGTGCTAAGGGAGATAGGAGGGCTCTGCCAGGGTGGCCATGGGGCACTTCATTCAGCAGCGACTCAGGCAGCGGCTCCTCTCATCGAGGTTGTTTGGGTTTTTTTTTTAAGGCCGAGTGAGGTGGACTTTTTGGAGGCAATTTTTGCCGCCCCCCAAAAAGTTGCCGCCTGAGGCCACTGCCTCACTCGGCCTCATTATAGAGCTGCTCCTGTAACAGCTACAACATCCATCACCACAGATAGGAAAATGCTTTTAAACATTTCCAAAATTGCAGTACATTACTCATACCCCCAGTGTCGATCCCAGAGTTGGTTCAAGGTGTTGGCACCATAGGCAAACCTTAAGCCTTCCACCCCCCTCCCCAGTTGTCAGAATCTATTGTTTAGCTTTGAATGTCCTGCTCTTCATTGCCCCCAGAAGCTGCTGCCCTAGACAACCGCCTAGGTTGCCTGATCATTGGGCCAGCCCTCAATTCCTCTGGCAAGCTCTTTGAGCACATCCGGAAGTGGTGGGGGCAAACACAGTGACAGAATTCAAAACGGCATTGGACAAACACAGTGGATCCCTTTACAGCAACAGGATAAAAACAAAATAAACTGTACCATCTAACTTCTGAACCATCTAATGTCTCAACAAATAGGGGTGTCCTACATGGAGTGGGAGGTTCGCCCCTAAACAAAGACATGGGGAGGGGTGGCCCGCAAAAAGCGACAGGTGCACCTACTCTTGCCATGTTACTGGGCAGACTAGATGGACCATGCTGGTCTTTATCTGCCGTCATTTACTATGTTACATCGGGACACAGTGCAAAAGGCTGGTTCTCTACCTTACATTATGCATCTCTCATATCAACAAATTCTCTTAGCAGGAATGAAAATTGCTATTTGGACATAACGTCAAAGCTTAGAAACTAGATATTCTGGTTTTATGGTCGTGCAGCAGCTCGAAAGTCATGAACCATTTTATATGTGCAATACTCTTTTACAGACAACCAATGCAGATATGCTGAAGATGGTTGGAGAGAGGCTACAGTGCGAGATGAGGCAGGGCATATAGATTCTCCAGGTGGCTGTTAGAGGAGAACCTGGTGCATTAGGGAAGGGAAAGTGAGCACAGTCAGAGGCCAGAATGGGGCAGAGGTTGCTTAATACCCTTGCACTGGTCCTAGGATGCATGGTACCCCAAAAAAACAGGAATAACATTGCCGTGGGCAGAGCTTGTGTAGTATGCACTTCTGCCGCTAGGCGTGTATAGTGCAACTCATTGTCAGTTCAGTGCCGCCTGTGTTGTTGACCTGGCTTGTTCTGTTCATCTGCAGTGATTGTTTTTGCTAGCGCTGTTTTGTTCTTGTTTCTTTTTTTATGATGACAAGTTTAAGTGAACAACGTGCAGCTGTGAAATTTTGTTTTCTACTCGGTAAAAATGCTGCTGAAACTGTTTTAATGTTGAAAACAGCTTATCAAGATGACGCTATGGGAAAAAGTCAAGTGTACCAGTGGTTTGCTCGGTTTAAAAATGGCGACATGTCGATTGATGACAAACCTCGTTCTGGGCGTCCATCAACTGCCCGAATCGACGAAAATATTGAAAAAATTAGAGAGCTTGTGCTCACAGACTGTCGACAGACAATTGATCAACTGTCAGAGATTAGTGGGTTATCTTGGAGCTCGGTTCAGCGAATTTTAACGGAAGATTTGGGAATGAAACGGGTTGCTGCCAAGTTTGTTCCTCGGGTTCTGACTGACAATCAAAAGGAACATCGAGTTGAAACATGTCGTGTTTTGAAACAACAGCTTGAAACTGATCCAGATTTTCTGTCAAAGGTCATTACAGGTGATGAGTCATGGTGCTATGGTTACGACCCAGAAACAAAGCAACAGTCAAGCCAATGGAAGACGTCATCGTCACCCCGTCCAAAAAAATGTCGTCAAGTCAAATCAAACATCAAAACAATGCTGATTTGCTTTTTTGATGCCAAGGGGGTAGTTCATTCAGAGTTTGTTCCCCCAGGTCAGACCGTCAATCAAACCTTTTATTTGGAAGTTTTAAGAAGATTGCGCAACAGTGTTCGTCAAAAAAGACCCGATTTGTGGCAGACAGGAAACTGGTTCTTCCACCACGACAACGCACCTGCACACACAGCCATCTCTGTTAGACAGTTTTTGGCTAAAAATGGCATGGTTCCGCTGCCCCATGCACCTTACTCGCCTGACCTGGCTCCGTGCGACTTTTTCTTATTTCCACGCATGAAAAGGGGCATGAAAGGACACCGATTTGACAACATTGAAGAAGTCAAGAAAAAAAAGAGGGAGGAGCTGTCAGCTGTTTCTAAAGATGACTACAAAAAATGTTTCGAACAGTGGAAGCACCGGTGGGACAAATGTATCAGTTGTAATGGAGAGTATTTTGAAGGGGATAAGGTTGTTTTGTAAAGAATTTGAAATAAATAGCTTTTAAAAAATAATTCCTGTTTTTTTTGGGTACTCCCTCGTAGTTTATCATAGTGGTATCTCTGGATTTGGTTGATTGGTTGGTTGCATAAACTGCATTTTTGCTGGAGGCTGGGGATTTTTGGACTGTGTTGCTGCCTTTCGTTATTTATTTATTTATTTGGTTCTTCTATACCGCCCCTTCCAGAGATCAGGGGTAGTTTACATTTAACATAACATATGACAAAGAACAGAGGTTGAAGCGAATGCTTGATATACATAGTTGTCTGATATACATAGTTGTCTGTTTGTGTGTATTTCTGTGAGTTTAGATATGAATAGTGGTTATTGATTGGTGGGGGTACAGGGGGTTGGGTGGTGATCATAAGGTGAGGTGAGTTAGTTTGTGAGGTTGGGTTATCATTGATGTTACCGTAGTGTTTAGTAAAGAGGTATGCTTTGATTTCTTTTCTGAATAACTGTAGGTCTTTGGTCGCACGGATTGACGATGGCAGTGAGTTCCAGAGACTAGGAGCAGTGTAGGAGAAGGCTCTGGAGCTGGTGGACTGTTTTGTCTTGTGTATGGAGGCTGGTGTTACCAGTGAGTTTTTTGCATTTTGCCTACGGGATCTGCAGTCTGGTTGGGTTTGTATGAGAGTACTCGTAGATAGGTATGAAGAGGCTACGTTGTTGATCAGTTTGAAGGTTGTTATCAGCTTGTTCTTAGTGGACTAGATTACTGCAGCATAGTTTGCCTCAGTTTGTCCACGTATGCTTTGATAGCTCTTCATCTCTGTCCCTGTGCTCTTTAGATGTTCTTTCATTACAGCTTGCTTTGGTCATCTTTGCTCTCCACAAGGGCAGGGCCACACCGCTTGACTCCAAGTCTCTGCAATAGCACATGTAGAAATGTCGCCCCCATTATGGTAAGAAGACTTCATGTTTTACCATCTGCTTTGGTCTATGTTGCCTAATGCCCTTCTTTGGTAGGTGTGGGCAGTGTCCACAGCCCTTCTCTAACTCCCAGGCAGGTGCTATGCTCCTTCACCATCCTTACAAAAGAGACCTCATAAACCTGACTGAGAGATCACTACATGCAGTGAAACAACAGGAACTGATCTATCCTGCAAAAGCTAGGAACATAAAGGCAAATCTGTTTACAGTGATAGCAATAAAGCCTGGCACGAGATAAATCAATAAGATTTCCTGTCTCTTTCTGCAAGGTGTTTTCATTATAAATGTGCAACAGCAGTCCTTGTCTGACGTGAGATAGCACTATTGAAGAACGAGGAGAAGGGAGTTTAGTAACATTTTATGGGGGTAGAGGCAAAGAGTTGAACGATTAGTATTTGTCCTGGACATTCCTCTCTTTCCCCCTGCCCAGGGGAGTTTTTGCTGCCCACAAGGCATTGAAATTACTAGAATGTAAGCAGGATTGATCAGGCACTCTTTACAAATGGCAGTGTGTGAACTTACAGGAATTCAAAGAGCATGGCATGTGGTTGACAGCCTGTGTCACACATTTGGTTACACGTAGGAAGACTTCTCAGTTCTGAAATGATTCCCTGGCTGGACTGAAACACAACACAGCTAAGGGCAGAGGCTGCTTCTCCTGCCTGATTAGATAAGATCCATGTGAAGACTGCAGAGTCTCTGGTTCCCAGTGCTCCCCTCTGCACTCTCTGAGACTCTTGGAGAGCGGTGAGAGAGGACTCACTGTGCCAGAAACCTTCTCCGCTGCTAAGCTTGCTGTTTTTGCAGTTCTTCCATAGTTCCCATTGTCTTCCGTCACTCTCCTCATGCACCCCTTTGCAGCAAGCTGGTACACCCACCTCTCTGGGACGCTGAGAAGGAGCATCTTAAAGCGTGCTCATTAAGCATAATGATTATTTTATTTATTAGTATTTGATATACTGGCATTTGTCTAATAATAGTCATCAAGGCAGTTTACAATAACCTGTAGCAACCAGGAAGCACTAAAACAAAGACACTGAGACAAGGGGACTATAGGAGGGGAATGAACCGCACATTAAATCCAAAGCACAGTGTTTAAAATACCAAGGCATACTAGGAAGGGGGAGGGAAGTCCAGAGCTGGCCCGGGAAGGGGGGGGGGTGCATATGGCTTGAGGCTTGCCTAGTGTGCCAACACCTTGAGCCAGCCCTGGGGACACTCCATTATAAGTCAAGGTCACAATAGCAGATTCAAATATTTCCAAAGGCCCTAGAAAGAAGCCAATTTTTGGCCACCCTCTTGAACAATTTGATCAGAGATTCTTAAGCGTATCTTGCTTGGAAAAGCATTCCACAATGATGGGGCCAGAAAGCTGAAAGTGATGGTACAAGTTAATTCTAGTCTAAATTGTGAAGAAGAGGAAACCGCAAATGCAATTGTGAGGAGCACAGCACACAGCCAGGACAATAAGGATAATTAAGGACTGAAGGTAAATAAGGATCATAGACTTGTATTTAATTCTGAATGAGATGGGGTGCCAGAGCTGTTCCCTAAGCAGAGGTGAAATGCCATCGTGGGGTTTTGCTCCATAGATAAGTTGCACAGCTGTATTTTGAATGAGTTGTAGTGTTTTCATACGATAGCATGAAGTGCCAGTAAGAAGGGAATTGTAATAGTCTATTCTCCTGAAGATAGGGGCATGAATAAGAATAGTCAGGGCACCTTGGTTTAGGATAGACCTCAGGGATCTGATGAGTCTTAATGCGACTTCAGTGTTGTGAGGCAGGTAGACCCTTGGTTCCATATTGTATGTTATTTTTACATTTATAAGTCATCTAGAAGAGCTTATTTGGATAGAAAATCCATGACGTAATAAATCAGAAAGCTTTTCGTTTTCCTTTAGGTGGATTTTATAAGAAGGCGCCTAGGCAGAGAGGGCCCATAGGCACACATGTTGCACCTGTTTTATAAAGACAATATATGAGCTTATGTAGCTCTTTATGAAGCTGCCCACCCCAGTGCTGTGAAGCAGGAGTTATTGTAAGAATTTTATAAAACGCATGCTTAGGTACTGATCCCACCCCGCTCTGTCCATTTTCATATATCACTGCTTTCTGAGCGGTTCTATAAGAGACCATGTGAGTGTATATAACGCTACTCGGCTTGCTCCCCTAATGCATTTATTAAGCACCTCAAAGACCTGGTAGCACTATACAGATAATAGACTGGGGGGGGGGGGGAGCCTCTTGATTACAGCAATGGGCTGAAAATCAGAGTAAGCCCACTGCTGCTCCTTGTGATCATGGTACAGTAGCAGATCACAAGCCCTCTGGGCACAGGAAAATACCCACTGTTTGTGAATGCAACTTGCCTTGAACTTCTGAGAAAGCCTTGAGCTAAATGATAATTGTCAGGCACCCACACTACCCCTCTTCCCCCCACAGAGCAGGCACAGCACAGACGGCAGCAATGCCAGCAGTTGTATCCTACAGCGAAGGCATGATGTTGAATTCTTTGGGAGAGGTAGAAATAAAACGGGGAGGGGGATATTTAAAGGCATTTACACAGTTTGCAGACCTCATTATCATCAGGGCATTCTGCGGCAGAGTGGAGGCGGCACCCATCACTTATCAGGCAGCAGTGATATTGAGCCACTGCCCAATTAGCAACTTGCAACCTGGCCTAACTTTACCCCTGGAGGCTAACTGAGCAGTGGCTCAATATCACCACTGCCCAGTTAATTTCTGGGGTCTGCGGCAACCCAGATATTGTCCTGGCATTGAATATCCAGGCTTAGTTTTCAGCAGCAACAGCTAGTTGCATTAGCAGCACTAGCCGCTGCCACTGAATATGCCCCCCAAAGTCAACAGTTAGGTAGTAGGTGCCTAATGTTGTACCTGCTGCTCTCTGTAGGTTACCCCCTCAATGTCTTTGGTTAGGTTGTACTGCCGCTCTGTGTGGGATATCCACCTCTGTGCCTTTGGTTAGGTTGTACTGCCGCTCTGTGTGGGATATCCACCTCTGTGCCTTTGGTTAGGTTGTACTGCCGCTCTGTGTGGGATATCCACCTCTGTGCCTTTGGTTAGGTTGTACTGCCGCTCTGTGTGGGATATCCACCTCTGTGCCTTTGGTTAGGTTGTACTGCCGCTCTGTGTGGGATATCCACCTCTGTGCCTTTGGTTAGGTTGTACTGCTGCTCTGTGCAGTATCTGAATTCAAAGAAGCAGGGGACAAACACAGAGGCTCTCTAAAGGGAAAAAGGGGACTGTTGCAGTGGTTGATATGGAAGGACAGACTAGAAAGGCCATGTGGTCTTTTTCTGTCATTATGTTTCTATGTACCTCAATGCCTTTGGTTAGGGTTACATAGTAACATAATAACATAGTAAATGATGGCAGATAAAGACCAGCATGGTCCATCCAGTCTGCCCAGCAAATATACGGCAAGAGTAGGTGCACCCGTCGCTCTGTGCAGGCCACCCCTCCCCATGTCATTGTTTAGGGGTGGACCCACCACTCCATGTAGGACACCCCTATTTGTTGAGAAGTTAGATGGTTCAGTTTATTTTGTTTTTATCCTGTTGCTATAAAGGGATCCACAGTGCTTGTCCCATGAATTCCGTCACTGTGTTTGCCCCCACCACTTCCATCGGGAGAGTATTCCAAGCATCCACCACCCTTTCAGCGAAAAAATATTTCCTGACATTGCCTTTCAATTTTCCACCTTGCAGCTTCATGTTATGCCCTCTAGTTTTGCAGCTTCCCTGTCTTTGGAAGAGGGTTGTACTGCTGCTGTTTGCAGTTATCTACCTTTATTTATTTACTGGGTTTTTTATATTGCTTTATCATTTCAATCAAAGCAGTTTATGTTGTAACTTAAACTTGGTAATGTACATTGAACAGGGACATTGACAACTTGGATTTTTTTTGAGGCAAGGGAGAGTAAGTGATTGTTCTGAAGCCACAAAGAGTGCTAGTGGGAATCAAACCCTGCTCACTTGGATCCCAGGCTAGTGCTGCAGCCATTACACTACTCAGCTGCTCTGTGCAGGTTGCCTCCTTGATTCTTCTTCAAAGCAAACAAATAATTTTACACTTCAAAACAAAGAGGGGGTAACCTGCACGGAGTGGCAGGTATGAGCCTAAACACCTTACTAGCAGACTTCTGATGGTCCTTGCTGGTCTTTATCTGTCATCATTTACTATGTTACTGTGAATTAACAATGCATTTGTGACTAGCGGGGACTGCAGCTGGAGTCCCTTCAGTTACAGTAGCTCTTTTTGCAGTGACCCAATGGAAAGCAGGAACTCCAAAGCCAGTTACAAATAGGTCAGGGACAATGTTCCCTCTAATTTTCTGTAGGCTGTGTGCGCATAAAATATCAGCTGTGTGCAGCTTTTGAAGGAAGGTTAAATTTTTGTGCGCCACATAACGACACTCGGAGTTATATACTTTAAAATTTGACTACACGTCAGAATACAGTATGTACACCACATTGATTTTAATCAAATTAAATGAAAATAGACGATTACTAAATGAAGCGGGAAATTTCTAGTAATTACAATCATAACTTTTAAATTTTAAGACGTCTGTGTTTTCTATCAGAATCAGAGCTGTAATTTTTGTGCGCTCTGTTGTAAAGTATGTGTGCTCGCTCGGCGAGGTGTGTGCGCGCGCACACGCGCACAGCTTAGAGGGAACAGTGGTCAGGGAACAGTGTTAAGGATCCACCCTGCATGAGGTTAAAATCTCGGCCTCTCAGTCCCTTCCTTCTTAAACACACAGCTGCTGCCTTTCCATACGTTGGGTCACAGATCCGTGCTCTTGAAGGCAGCAAGCAGACCGACCACTAAATAAAATTAGGCTGGCAGCTTTCACCAGGGCTGGTAGCACTGCAGATATTTCTGGCTGGGACTGGGAAGTGAAACTGAGCATTTGGGTCACAGTTGAGCACTTTGAATTGTGCTAGGTCTTACCCCACCCCGCCATACCCCTCTTTTCCATTTCCTGGAATATGTCTATTTCTAACTAAAAAACAGCTCTACTTCATTGTTTCATTGTGTATGTTTCCTGTAGTCCCAGAAGAGAAAGCAAAGTTGCATGTATATGTATATGGCATCAGACTGTGACGCTCAGCACAGAATGGCTCTTTGCTCTGAACATAAGAAATGCCATACTGGGTTAGACCAAGGTCCATCAAGCCCAGTATCCTGTTTCCAACAGTGGCCAATCTAGGTCATATGTACCTAGCAGTTTCCCCAAAAATTCACAGGTTCCGCAATGCTTGTACTGGGTCAAGCATTGATATCCTGGGTCCCTTCTTAATAATGGTTTATGGACCTTTCCTCCAGGAACTTGTCCAAACCTTTTTTAAACCCAGCTATACTAACAGCCTTTACTACATCCTCCGGTAACAAATTCCAGAGTTTGATTACACGTTGAGTGAAAAAATATTTTCTTTTATTAGTCTTAAATAGTTTACCCTGTAGCTTCATTGCATGTCCCCTAGTCTTTCTATATTCTGATAACGTAAACAATCGATCTACGTTTACCCATTCCACTCCGTTCATTAATTTATAGACTTCTATCATATCTCCCCTCAGCCGTCTCTTTTCCAGGTTAAAGAGCCCTAACCTTTTTAGCCTTTCTTCATAGGAGTATCCTTCCATCCCCTTTACCATTTTGGTGGCTCTTCTCTGAACCTTTTCTAATAACTCTATATCCTTTTTAAGATACGGCGACCAGAATTGCACACAATATTCAAGGTGCGGTCTCACCATGGAACGATATAGAGGCATTATAATATCTTTTGTTTTATTTCCCATTCCTTTCCTTATGATACCTAGCATTCTATTTGCTCTCTTGGCTGCCGCTGCACACTGGGCCGAGGGTTTTAACATGTTATCCACAATGACGCCTAAATCTTTTTCCTCGGTGGTGGTTCCTAATGTGGAACCTTGCATTGTATAACCATAGTTTGGGTTGTTCTTCCCTAGGTGCATAACTTTGCACTTGTCCACATTAAATTTCATCTGCCATTTTGATGCCCAGTCTTCTAATTTATCAAGATCCTCTTGCAATTTTCCACAATCCTCTTGGGTTTTAACAACTTTAAATAGTTTTGTGTCATCTGCAAATTTGATAACCTCACTCGTTATTCCACTTTCCAGGTCATTTATGAATATGTCAAAAAGCAGCAGACCCAGCACAGATCCCTGGGGTACACCACTATTCACCTTTCTCCATTGGGAAAATTGTCCATTTAGCCCAACCCTCTGCTTTCTATCTCTTAACCAGTTCTTGATCCACAGTAGTACACTGCCTCCTATCCCATGACTCTAGTTTTGCCAAAAGTCTTTGATGAGGGACCTTGTCAAAGGCTTTCTGAAAGTCCAGATACACTATATCAACTGACTCACCTTTGTCTACCTGTTTATTCACACTTTCAAAAAAACATAACAGATTAGTAAGACAAGATCTTCCTTGTCTAAAGCCATGTTGGCTGTCTCCCATTAGGCCATGACTATCTACATGCTGAGTAATTTTATTCTTTATGATGGTTTCTACCATTTTTCCCGGTACTGACGTGAGGCTCACCGGTCTGTAGTTTCCCGGATCACCCCTGGAACCCTTTTTAAAAATTGGTGTTACATTGGCGATCCTCCAATCTTCAGGTATTAGAGATGATTTTAATGATAGTTCACAGATTACTAATAGCAGGTCTGCAATCTCATATTTCAGTTCTTTCTGCGTTAAAGCTGACCAAAATATAGCAGGGACTGTTCTGAATGGTCTTTATACAGTATGATGTAAGGCTGTCTATTCTAGTGCCTGTTCCCAAGCTCTCCGGTTCTAGAGTTGAAAGGCTCCATATCTCTGTGCCTGTCCCCTGAGTCATCCAGTCTCACTCTCTTCTAACAAAATTTGTATAGACAGTTGGTCCTTTCTACTCACACATATCTGAGGTTTGACCAAGTAAGTGCCTTAAGTCTTGAGCCCACTCTGAGACAGAAGGAAACTATTCTGATTTGAATCTATAGCACAGTCTTATCAGATAGTATCAAAGACACCTCCAGAGTCAGTCTGTGAGAACAAGATCTCCAAGTGGGTATTACAATCTCTCCATCACACTTGCCCCTAAAACCCCAGAGCAGGAATCCTGTTTGTGCCATTTTCTCCTCGTGGTCTTTCCCAGGCCTAAAGGTCTTCACAGGCATTCTGTGGGGTCCCCTGTCATTCCCCATTTCCAAGAGTTGTTTTTGCCAGTTGCCCGATTGGGGAGGGTAAGGGGATGGGGTTTTCACTGCGTTTTATGCTGTTGTTAAGGCTGTTTTAAGCGGCCTCATCATGTGACCCCTTCCCAAAATGTGTTAACAAAGGATTTAAGAACATAAGATATGCCATACTGGGTCAGACCAAGGTCCATCAAGCCCAGTATCCTGTTTCCAACAGTGGCCAATCTAGGTCGTACGTACCTAGCAGTTTCCCCAAAAGACACAGGTTCCGCAATGCTTGTACTGGTTCAAGCATTGATATCCTGGGTCCCTTCTTAATAATGGTTTATGGACCTTTCCTCCAGGAACTTGTCCAAACCTTTTTTAAACCCAGCTACACTAACAGCCTTTACTACATCCTCCGGTAACAAATTCCAGAGTTTGTTTACACGTTGAGTGAAAAAATATTTTCTTTTATTAGTCTTAAATAGTTTACCCTGTAGCTTCATTGCATGCCCCCTAGTCTTTCTATATTCTGATAACGTAAACAATCGATCTACGTTTACCCGTTCCACTCCGTTCATTAATTTATAGACTTCTATCATATCTCCCCTCAGCCGTCTCTTTTCCAGGTTAAAGAGCCCTAACCTTTTTAGCCTTTCTTCATAGGAGTATCCTTCCATCCCCTTTACCATTTTGGTGGCTCTTCTCTGAACCTTTTCTAATAACGCTATATCCTTTTTAAGATACGGCGACCAGAATTGCACACAATATTCAAGGTGCGGTCTCACCATGGAACGGTATAGAGGCATTATAATATCTTTTGTTTTATTTTCCATTCCTTTCCTTATGATACCTAGCATTCTATTTGCTCTCTTGGCTGCCGCTGCACACTGGGCCGAGGGTTTTAACATGTTATCCACAATGACGCCTAAATCTTTTTCCTGGGTGGTGGTTCCTAATGTGGAACTTTACATTGTGTAACCATAGCTTGGGTTGTTCTTCCCTAGGTGCATAACTTTGCACCTTGTCCACATTAAATTTCATCTGTCCACTCACTATATGATCAGGGAACCTTAAAGTAACATATTAACTCCCACAGTCACAGGGATTTAAACCCAGACTTCATAATGATGAACTGACCATAGCATTAACCAGAGACTATGCTTCCTGCCCAGGGGTGAGTGTAGCACTTACACGCATGCCTTATTATAGTGTATCCCATGTGCTTCCACTGGGCAGACTGGACAGGCCCTTTTAGAAACATGATGACAGAAAAAGACCACATGGCCTATCTAATCTGTCCTTCCATAACAACAACTACAACAGTCTACTTTTTACCTTTAGAGATCCTCTGTGTTGGTCCCATGCTTTTTTGAATTCAGTTACTGTCCTCATCTCTATCACCTCCACTGGGAGACTATTCCATGGATCCACTACTCTTTCTGTAAAGAAATATTTCCGCATATCACTCCTGAATCTATCTCCCTTCACCCTCATCCCATGTCCCCTCGTAGCAGAACTTGCTTTCAATTGAAAGAGGCTCTCTCCCTGAACATTTATGCCACGGAGGTATTTAAACATCTCAATCATATCACCTCTATCCCACCTTTCCTCTAAGGTGTACATATTAAGATCCTTAAGTCTGTCCTCATATGCTTTATAATGAACCCCATTAATCATTTTAGTAGCCACCCTCTGCACCGACTCCATCCTGTTCACATCCTTTTGAAGGTGCGGTCTCCAGAATTGCACACCATACTCCAAATGAGGTCGCACCAAAGACTTATACAGAGGCATTATCACCTCCTTTTTTCTGCTAGCCATTCCTCTCCGTATGCACCCAAGCATCCTTCTAGCTTTTGCCGTCGCCTTTTCTACCTGTTTAGCTACTTTAAGATCAGACACAACCACGCCTAGGTCCCACTCTTCTTTAGTGGACAAAAGTACTTCACCTCCTATACTGTATTGCTCCCTTGGATTGCTGCAGCCCAAATGCATGACCTTACATTTTTTAACATTAAATCCCAGCTGCCAAATTCTAGACCATTCTTCAAGCTTAGCTAGATCCCTCCTCATGTTATCTACACCTTTGATCTTTATCTGCCATCATTGACTGTATATACGAGTATATCATGCAGTGAGGAGTCTGGTCCCTTTATTTTGCTTCTTGGCACAGTTATTGTTCTCTTTCATGTCTGGTTGCTAGCAAGATATTTAACCCACTAGCTGCCTGAAGGCATTGAGGCAGTGCTGTCTGCCTTTGCTGGGGGGATAGGGACTCCTCTGAAGTCCCAGCCAAGGGAGGGCTGTAGCTCTATCCAAGTTGCACTGAGCCCCCTCGAAGGTGAGCCTTGCAGGAACACGACTTCCATTGCATGTGGGCTTTCTGTGGCAGTGCTCCTTGGCCATTGCCTATTCTTGTAGCCTGCTATTATTGTCTGTAGGTCCCCTAGTACCATCTGTCCTACATACAGGAATATAGAGTGTCCAGGCAAAAGGTACTCACATAGGAGTGATTGCCCCCACACCTCCAGTCTTTCCTACCTTCTCCTCCTCGCAGGATTTATCCCATCCTCTGAGGCTTACTTGTCTGGATTTAGCTGATTTCCAGGCAGCTATGCCCAGAGCTTACCCCTTTCTGCTCTTCTATGGGACTGTCCCAGGCATCTTCGAGCCTGAATCTTTTTCTGCCTAACAGTCTACTGCTGTTGGTATGTACACCGCCTCTGATCCAGCATGCAGGCACTGGACTGTGTGCTCTCCCTCTCCGTACTCACAACCTCCTTCCTAGCTCACTGTGACAGTCCGCGTGCTTCAGCACCATCGCCGGCATGCACATGGCCTCGGTCTAGTGGTGAAAGGACAGCTGCTGTATGGTAATCGCTCTGAGCACATACTATAAGGCTAATAGGATCCACATAGGGGATCCTACTGTGAATGTGCGCTGAACAAAAGTGGAGTCACATGTTAGATGCTTGTGTGTGTGCACTCGATGAAAGTGGATCTGGGGTGTGTGCTGGAGACAAGTGGCATCACATGCAAGGCAATGATGTGCTAGAGACAAGCAGAGCCATGTGAGCCACAAACACAACCAGGTCAGCATCAGAATGCTTGGCTAGATCGTGGATAAGGCGGTAACCGTAGTGCAAAGGCCTGTCATGCTCACTAGCCTGTACTACACACCTGATTTGCTGTTTCCTCAGCTAGCTCCTTTAGAGACATTTCTGGATCGGTCCTTGACTAAGTCCAGTTAAGTGTTTCCACTTGAAGTCCATCATCAACAGGCCTGACCTGGCCCTGGCAGTAAGTGAGAGGCATGCTGGGCCTCAGACAGTCTTATCCTCCCACATGAGCTTTGGATTTTCTAAAGTGATTAAGTCTCACGGTAATTACACCATGATCCCAAAACTATAATCCTTGCATCTCCTGCCTTGGGATGTAAATAGAGGATTGACAGGCAGGTAGGAATATACGAGGGTCATTTTTAAAGTAAGAACCGATTGCGCATCGTGTCCGCGCGATCTGTCAAGTGACGTCCGTTCAAGGTCAGCCACTCTTGGCCAATCTCTCACTACGCCACCATTACGTTTCACGTCTCTGCCAGTGTGGGTTGTATGGTTATACTGCTTCGTTTGTCGCCATGTCAATCAGTAATCCCTCCGATTGTGAAGTGCGCTCGGTTATCCGGGTTTAATGCAAAACAAGTTCGTCCAGCATTTTCGGCACCCATCTCGCACACATTTTTTTGTAGTGCAGTTTGTCAGTAACAATGTGATAAACTACTGATCTTGAAACTTGTGGAAATGTCTGATGCAGCTCATCTATAGTGAAGCACCTGTTTTGGCAAATTTCCTCATCAACTTCTTGTGTCAGGTCTTCATTCATGACAGTAGACTGTCCAGATCGTTCTTCATCATGAACATTTGTCCTTCCTTCCTTAAACATCATTCATTACACCTTCCCCATACACTTCAACAAGCTGCCGGTGAATTTCAGCTGGACGAACTTGTTTTGCATTTAAAAAACGGATAACCGAGCGCACTTCACAATCAGAGGGATTACTGATTGACATGGCGACAAACGAAGCAGTATAACCATACAACCAACACTGGCAGAGACGTGAAACGTAATGGCGGCGTAGTGAGAGACTGACCAAGAGTGGCTGACCTTGAACGGACGTCACTTGACAGATCGCGCGGACACAATGCGCAATCGGTTCTTACTTTAAAAATGACCCTCGTATATTCCAGTCTCCAGGCCCCACTCTCAGCGCTCTTTGACGCACCACAGCCCTTGCCTGGCACCCCTAAAATGTTGGCCTCCAGCCCACCATTTCTAGCTGAAATCCACTAACAATAATCATACTGTTTTAATAACGCTAGTCTTTCTTAAGCAACCCTCCTGCAACATTCTGCGCATGGCTACTCACCTGAGAGACGGCTGCTCACATCGTTAACAGTACCGAGTATTTACAGAGAAGAGTGCTCAGGATATGTATAGTTTCATTAGCAGAGGTCAGTACCCCCATTGGTCACTTTAAGCCCCAGGGCAACATTTTTCTCCCTACTAAGAGAATTGGACAGCTTGTCACATTGAGTGCAAAGGTTCTAACACTCTGACACCCACACACTGGAAAGGAATGCTCAACACAAAAAATGTGTTTTATTTAAAGGAGGACTGGAACAGATATAAATAAACCTGTGCGTTTTTTACATCTCTCTCTCTATATATATATCCATTAAAAAAAAGCAAGAATCTGGAAAAAAAAAACTTTATTAGGTGTATTAAAAAACAGATCACAGAGGAGCTGGCCTCTGGAGTATATACAGTAAAGTGACAACCTTCTTTCTGCCTGAGTGTCAGTTCTCCTAGTCCATCTCGTCCTTCATTTCAAACAAAGCCCTGAGCTACTCCTGTCCATCAGGCTCAAGCTAAGGGAGTGATTGGGGGAATGGGGTAAGCAGTCCAGGGCTCGGGCTATCTGCAGATCTCCTTTCTGAGGGGTCAGCCGTATGGAACAGGAGACTGTTTGCTAGTGCTGCTCCAGTCCTCAGCGACGTAGATTCAGGAAGAAGACTTTTGGCCTTGACCGTTATTCTGTTTCCAGCCCCGTGCACTGTGAGAACAGTAGTGCAGATGTTTCCATATAAAAGCAGCATTACAAGTCCCAGAATCCCATTACGAGTGGGTTTGGGAAAACCAGGATAAGCCTAACGCTAGGCCCAGGCTCCTCAGAGACCTCACTTCCTCCACCTTTGGGACCTGTCTTTTTTCCTCCTATTATTATTATGCTGTAGTCCAGGCTGTGTCCCGGTCCTGGCGGAGGTCTTCAGGGCAGGAGGCTGAATATGCACAGGCCTAAGTATTCCCTGTCAGGTGCTAAAAGCGTTAGGATTTCAGTGCCTACATGCAGTGGGGTAAAGCCAGCACTGGTTCAGACCATCCGGTCCACCTTACCATGCTGTGTTTCTTTCACTCCTGAGCTATTCTGACATAATCTGCTCCCCCACCCCAGTCCTCCACCTAAACTGCCAAGTCCTTGGGCACTAATGCGCAGCTTCCATCTCTAGTCCACCTTTCCAGGGTACTCAAACATGTCCCTCTTAGCCTGTCTCCTCTCTCACTATAGAAAATTCCCATGGGAGACTCCTGGGCCAGCAAGAAACATGTCTTTAGTGAATACATTCTCATTGACAGTGTGCAGAGAATTGGGCTGAGGTGAGCACTGAATAAGGGGCCAGTGCTGAAATTGCACGCTATTAGCTATGTACGCGTCTGTGTGGCATGCCAATAGTATGTGACTTCAGTGATGGCATGTAGAAAGGGGCACATATGAAAATTAGCCATACGTTAACTGAGAGAGCAAGCCAAACATACGCGCACAAAAGTCAGTGCAAGTTTGGCATGCTCTCCCAGAGAAACAAACAGTCATCTGAGGGTAAGTTTGAAATTTCACCTCAGATGATCCAGGCATCAGGGAAAGCCCCCACTGCCATCAAAATACTGTCAGGGGGGGGGGGCAGTGCCTCCCACACCAACCCCCCCCCCCCAACCAAATCCCTGAACATAAGATATGCCATACTGTATCAGACAAAGGTCCATCAAGCCCACTATCCTGTTTCCAACAGTGGCCAATCTAGGTCATACGTGCCTAGCAGTTTCCCCAAAAGACACATCTTGAAAAATGGCAGCACCTATCCCCGTGTGGTGCATCCTGGGATGCAGCAGGGGGGTCAGACTGCCATATAAGGCATTTTCTCTGCTGCCATTTTTCAAGATGGTGGTGCAGGGACAGAAGCAAGTGGGCAATGCTCCCGCTCCAGCTTAAAGGTTCCAGAAGAGGGGTGGTGGGGGCAGAGGGAAATCAGGGGTCAGCAGGCCAATTGGGATCGGGGCCGCTCAGGCCCCTCACAGTATTTTGATGGTATTGGGGACATTCCTCAATGACTGGATCATCTGAGGGGAAGTTTGACACTTCACCCAGATAATCCAGGCATCAGGGAAAGCCCCTGATGTGCATGCCTACGCCAGTATTTTGATGGCAAGACATTTAAGCTGCTTCAGAACAGGCATAGAAGTATTGGCACTTTGGCAAGTTATGTAATTATCTACTCGTTTCTCTACACTGGGCACAGACAATATTAGCATTCCATTTAAATATGCACAGCTCATTTGCATACACTTGGGGTTACTGTATGTGCTTGCTTTTTCTTTGTTGTTTATGCACACACCAATCTTTTTTTTTCATTTGGCATGTTACAACTTATATGCACAAGTTCTGTTATCTACTCATACACAGTGCATTAGTCTTTCTGCAGCAGCCCCTAAGTGTAGAGGCATGGGAGGGATAGCCATTAGGGGAGTAAGGCAAGAGAAAGAAATAGCGGTCGGGTTTCTGTCACTGGTACTTCAGACAGAGTTAGAGTGGTAGAGAATGTGGGACAAGGATTGGCATTGATCAGTGTAGGAAGGGTGCCAGGAGGGACTCAGATCAAGAACATACAGATAGCAAAAAATAGAAGACCAGGAAGGTTCATCATGTGATCACATCAGGCATCTTTACAGCGAAGTGCTACAGGGCTCAAGCAGGCATCCTTAGAGCGAGAAGATAGTGAGCCGGGTCCTACTGCTGTTCAAAGAGAGAATAAAGGCACCCAGTTGTAGAATGAGAGAAGAGAGTCTGCCAGTAGGGATGAATATAGTACTTTTCCCTCCCAAAGCCAACAGTCTGATCTCTGATCCCATGAGGTAATGTTGTTCTCTGCATGCTTGAGGCTTCCTTCTTGCATTGACATCAGCATCTTCCATGCTGGGAGGTGCAGTGACAAGGATGTCACCTGCTGCAGCTTATCACAAGACAACGGAGGTACAGACATGCTGAAGTTTGCAGGGAAGGATGCCCTTGTTGATCTGGTGGAAATCCACCAGTTGAATTAGATCTGTGAATTTGGTTTGACCATCATCCATGGTGAAGTAGGGTCTCCCGTCCTCTTCACACTGTTTCAGGAACAGGACAGACAGAGGGAGATGCCAAATTAGCATTCGACTGCACCAGAAACAGAGCAGAGTTTAGTTTATCATTTAATATGCTGCCTCTCGTGTTAATTATAGTTCATTGGAATGCTTTACAGCATTTGATAGTTAGGAAGAAACCCCTCTCTCTCCCACCTCACTTTTAGTGTATGTTCTAGTGGATCCTCCTCTCCTGCTATCCTGCTTTCAGTTGGTGTACCTCAGGGCTCTGTCCTGAGGCCTCTCCTTTTCTCTCTCTACACTCAGTCTCTTTGTGCATTTATCTCCTCCCACGGTTTTCAGTACCATCTCTACACCCCTGCCCCTAATACCCTGAGTTGCCTCCATCCTCAAGCTACTCCCCACAGCACCAGCAATGCTCTCTCCAGACTCTGCTGCAGGCAATGCTGCATGCCCCCCCCCCCCCGCTAACCCTACCCCCCTCTGCGACGGCATCCTACAAATAAGCTTGAATGCAGAGGAATGAAAATATCCTACCCTGCACTAAAAGAACTACTAACCCCTAACAACAATTGTACACAACCGTGGTACCGACAAGCGTACGAGCAAAAGGAATATGCCCATAAGAATGGCACCACTCTTTTGCAACCGCTGCCTCACCCGATATGGTCCAAATGTCCCTTTCTTTCTCCTCCGCTCTGTACCCTTTTTCCTCTGCTCCGGCCGCCAAACCGAATCACCACTTGAGACGCCGACGGGATCCACGATGACGCCGAAGCCTCCCCGGAGTAGCTCAGCAAAAGGTCCTGCTCCTTCTGCTACCCACAACCAAGGAAGACGCAACATGCATCTCCCTTGAACCCCAGACGCACCGGTGCCTCTCATTGGCTCACCTAGCTGCCCCTCAGCAGCGAGCCAATGATTTCAAAGGATGCACCCCCCCCCCCCCGGCCTCCAATGCCGAACACCCACACATTGCCAAGAGCAGGGTCCCTGCACCAGGCCTCACGCCCGGTTACCGCCAGCCGCCGGGACCCTGCCCCGCAGCCTCTTCCTTGTGGAACCTGTGTCTTTTGGGGAAACTGCTAGGTATGTATGACCTAGATTGGCCACTGTTGGAAACAGGATACTGGGCTTGATGGACCTTGCTCTGACCCAGTATGGCATATCTTATGTTCTTATGTGATGACTCCCAGATCTACCTCTCTGCACATGAAGTCTTTCTGGCTATCCAAGACCTGTTTATCTGACATTAGTGTCTAGATGTCTCACAGCCATCTAAAATTGAACATGGCCAAAACTAAGCTCCTTATCTTCTCCTCCCCCCCCCCCTAAGCCCACCTCCCCCTTTCATCCTGTTTCTGTTTCCACAGCTCAGAACCTTGGGGTAATCTTTGACTCTTCCCTCTCCTTACACATCTAAAACATTTTGCTTCTCTATAATATTGGCAAAATTTGTCCCTTCCTTTCTGAACACACTGCTAAGACCTTTATCCATTCTCTTGTTACCTCCTGTCTAGACTATTGCAACTTCCTCTGCTTCACCTCTCCCCACTTCAATCTGTTCAAAACTCAGCTGCACAGCTAATCTTCTACCCATGTCGCTATGCTCATGTCATCCCTTTTCTAGTCATTTCATTGGCTCCCTATCTGTTTCCACACCCTTAACATCTCCTACTTACCTACAAGTGCATTCATTCTATGGCTCGCCACTACCTTTCCTCTCTTATCTCACTCTACACCCCTCCATGGGAACTCTGCTCCTCTGGCAGATCCCTTTTATCTGTGTCCTTCTCAGCCCCTGCCAACTTCAATCTTTCTACCTTGCTGCTCCTTGTACCAACTTAGGTAGTTTGTTGTAGGCATATCAGGCTCCATCTCTGGCCCTGTTCAAATCCAGGCTAAAAACCTCATTTCTTTGAGACTGCTTTTGGATCCTAATCCTCTAGTCTCCTGTTCACTTCCTATGTGTTTCCTTACCATTCTCCTAGATATATCCTATTCCCCACTTGTTGTGTTGTGTGTCTTGATTAGACTGTGAGCTCTTATGGGCAGGGACCATCTCTTACATGGGTCTGTACAGCACGGTGGATGCTTTGTAGTGCTATACAAATGACAAGGAGGAGGAGGAGGGATTTGATATTAGTAGTTTATACATTTGTTTGTAAAATAATGGACAGCAACCTTGGGCCAGCAGGTCAGGGGTTCAAATCCCACTAGAGGACAGCAACCTTGGGCCAGAAGGACTGAGGCTTCTAGTCCCACAGGTGCTCCTGGTGGGCTTGGGCAAAGCCACTTAACCCTCCATAGCCCATGTTCCCTTTGAAATAGTTATCACCAAGTTATAATGCCCTGTTCAATGTAATTTCAGTTTGTTCAATGTAAACCACCTTGATATCATGAAAGGCAGTATAAAAGAAATATTAAATAAATAGACATAAGAGGTTAAAAAATACAAAGCATAATGAAAGTTCATTTTAAAAAGGATACAATGCTAAAGAATATACCAAACATGATAAAAAACTGAAAAGGAAACTGCCCCAACACTAAAAATAGGCATGGTTAGTTTTTTCTCTTAATTCTGGGGTTCATGATCTGTTTTCCACTTTAAAATGTTGTTCTCTCATATAACAGTAAAAAGATATTCCAAAGTATAGATTAGACACTTCTCATTGGGTATGTCTTATGTGCCCTTGGTGGGGTGGGAAGAGGTTTCATACCGGCAGGATCAGGTAATGCTTGATTTTCTGTAAGTGGCACAGAGACAGGACAAAACCATTTGGATTCCTCTGACTCTCCCTTACCAGGAATACTCTGTAATATGAAAGGGAGAGAAACGCATCAGACTTAGCAACACTCCCTCCACCTGTCACCACAAAACCCAGGCCTCTAGGGAGCTGTATGCAATCAGAAATCAAAGGGCAGCAGTGTGTCAAGACTGATATGAAACTGATGTAAGTGTACTACTGAATAATAAAAATCCTCAGCACAGCAGGGTGCTAGAAACCTCCTCCTCACCTATCCCCTCCCCCCTATATTTTTCAGCACATTCTATCTATCCATAGACAAGAACCAGGGTGGACCCAACCATTAGGCAAACTAGGTGGGCACTTAAGACAGCAGCTTCTGAGGGCAGCCAAGAACATGGCATTAAAAGCTAAACAGAGTCACACAGCTAGCAGAAGGCGAGTGTAAGGCTTAAGGTTTGCCTAGGACGTCAACACCTTCTAGGACCAGCCCTGACAAGAACCCAACTCAGCCATCAGAAATGCAGGTGCCCCCTTCCAATGCTGAGCCCTTACCCATCTACAAGGCCCTGTTGGACCAGGAGCTGCTGGGTCTCTTCCCGGGAGAGGCGTCCATGATACCAGGCTTGGGTTCTATGAATTGCTGAAAACAGGGAGAGAAGATTCATAGGTGTGAAAAGCTGTTAGTAAATTGGCATGTTTTCACTTCACTAGCCTGAGAATGTCTGACCCACTGAGCTGTTCCACATCCTGTCCCAGGCTCTGACCTTTGTAGGGATCCTTGGCACTGGAGTCAGTTTTCATTCCTAGTGTCTATGGGGTATGTTTACTAAACTGTCTTAATGTTACCTGCTTTAGTTGCAGTCTTACTGTGACGAATGCCATATAAGGTAGTGGGCGTTCCGGTCTTAAGGTAGCATTTCGGGTTATCACGTGATAAAGTCCGTTATCATGCGATAGAGGGAGCCATGGCACGTTAAGGCTAATGCGTGTTAATTAGGCGCACTGACCTGCAATCACAGCAACAGAGGTGTAGCACACTGGTTAATACATTGACTGCTGATACAGTGGTCATGAGTTTGATCCCCCAGTGGGCTCAGTTAAAAGACTGTTACAAGCAGGAAAAGGGATTGCCTCAGTCAGACACATCCCAACAATTTGCACTACCAGCCAAAAAAGCCTCACCCCAGTGCCATAACCTAATGCACCTTTTAGGGCACACCATAAGGCACATCATAAAGCACCACGTCATCCAAGGCAGGTCATAATGTGCCCCAGAGGGTGGTAGGAAAGGTTGGCACCCTCCAAGGCAGCATATAAGGCGCCTCATAAGCTGGCCAAACCTAAGATGCCACGAAAGATGCCCCAAGGATGCCAAGGTGACACAGGAGATGGTGCCCCAAAGTCACAAGCATGAAATGTATGGCTCAAACACAGATGTAACCATAACACTGCACAGAGGACCAAGGAAAGGCAATGAACAAGTGATGGAAGGAAGTAGATGACAGAGCTCATGGACCAGCCAAATCTGCGTGCAGCCCATGTGGCAGCAGGTAAAGTGGACAAACATATCGGGGGGCAGCTGTACCGATTGCAACACTTCCGCTGGGGCCCGAGAGCTGGAAGTGGCCTTTGAACGTCCTCTTCTGAATAAAGCTATTTCTATTGTCGCCAGGGATTCTGTGACTTGTAGTTTTGCTTATTTCCTTAAGGACAAAATTGTAGTTATGACACGAGTGTTTCAAGGCTGCAAGAATATTTATTGTGGGGAATTTCCAGCAAATCAAAGCTCAAACCCAAACAAGCATAAAGGATGCATCTCCAACATATAGGTATTTCAGGAGCAGAAGAAAAACGTAACAGAAATATCCCAGCACTGCTCAGCTGTTTCTCAGTCCCATAAACTTTCCACAGGACACTGCCCCATGTGGTTATTCAACGGAAAACAATTAAACTGCAACAGCTGATTTTCTTTCTCACAGCACGGCTTCTTATCCTCAGAAGACAATTAAGCTTATTAAACATAAAACAAGCCTTTCCAATTCTTCATCAGGTATGGCAAGTACTTTCTATATTATTTCATACAGTTTCAGTGCTGTTCCACAATGCCTTCTTCCTTTAAACATAAAGAGCAATCCATGGGAGAAGATTCAATTTCTAAAGCTGGCAAACAAGAGTCTATTTGCATTCTTTCAACAGTATTAGAATTACTGGCATCTCTATCAGGTTTAACAGTTCTCCCTGACTTTCTTGCCTCCAGAAATTCCTTGAACTGGGTCAGGAGCAATTCAGCGTGTACAGGCACATTAGCATTAGGAGAGAAAACTTTTCCTTCTGACAACAGCTTGCTTATAGCTTCTAACTCTGAAGGCTCAGCTGTCTTGCTTTTGTCAGTGTTATAGTTTTCCCCGTATGTAAGACTCTCCCCCCACCTATTATCCGTTAAAGGTGTTGGGTCTGCCTTTTGGACAGTAGCAAAGGCAAATGGCTTCTCTAACAATGATTTAGCATTAGAAATGGTAGCTTTACCTTTGGCAGGGTTTCTTAGACAACTGCTGAACCCTTTTTCCCTGCTATCTTCCAGGTTCTGGAATTCAGCTTCCTTATGTCTGTCTATTTCCAGTGCCAGTTAGGTACCTGCTCTGAAGAGGCTTTTCTTCCTTCTTTCCTCTACAGCTGCTATAATCCTTGTTGCTGTATGTCCAATTGCTGTCTCTCCAATGGCTTCCCCTTGCTAGCTCTTTTGCTCCAAGGTTCTGCCCTGCTGTAACGTCCTCTCCAAGGCTCTCTCTCTCCCCTTCACCTTCTTCATAAGGTTCCTTTCTTGCTTGCTCTTCTCCTTCCTCTCCACTTCCTTTGCTCCTTCCCTTGCCACTTCTCGTGCCCCTTCCCTTGCTACCTCTCTGCTCTGTTTGTGGATTTAAAAAGCATTTGCTTCCCGGCACTCCCTGTCCTTCCCCCAGGTGTGACCAATCAGTAAGGAAGCCTGTCTCTCCCTCTGAGCTGGGGCGTGGCCTGAGCTCAGCAGAGAGCTGTGTTTTTTCTTATCTGGCTTGGAAATCCTGTGCACAAGTGCAGTATCATTTATTTCAACAGGATTTTCCTCCGCCTCCATCTCCTCCTGGGGACTTTCACCATTACACGATGTACAGGGTGATGGTAATGTACAGTGCAACAATGACAGTGTGTGGCAGAGGATGGGGATACGTGTCCAGAGGAGGAAGAGGTGGCAGGATAAGTGCAATGACAGGAGGACAGAGGAGAGCAGTGCCATGCAGAGCAGACACAGGAGAGGCAAGCATGAAGAGCCGCAGTGCAGAAAAGTGTGCCAGTGGAGGACATGGGGTAGCAGCCTGCACATTAGGGCAGGATGCCATACAGCTGGCACACACATATAGATGGACAGAAGGATGGCAACAGTGATGAGGGTATAATGTGGCGGCAGCACAGATATGACTGTTACACGAATGAAACGTAGCTGTGTAGGACAGCCATAAAAAAAGGGGAACTCGATCCAAGATGGCGGAGGAGTGAGACACCGAGGTGGAGTGCTTTGAGCCGGTTCCTGCACTTGCTTTCGAATGGGGAGGAAGAGGAAACAGTGAACTCAGAAACCCCCTGAGGCTTCGACCCCGTCGGATAGGCTGGTGCAGTCATCTATTGCCAGTTTCTGTACTCCTGACTGGTATGGCTTCGACGGATCCTTTGAATGAGTCAATGGATCTGAGCGTTGAAGGGGTAGTATTGAGCCCCGTGCAGGCGCCCCCAGTTCAGCCTGCAAGCTCCCTCAGGGTGGGGCAGCTTAGTGGCATCCCTCCTGTGCAGGAGGGGTATGCGGCTGCCGGGGGTTCACCCGTGAGGTTTAAGTCGCTGGCAGCTGTTGCTGGAGCTGGTGTTGGAGTTGCCGCTGGAGATCGGGTGGAATTTCTTCCCCCAAGCGGCCTTCGGTGTGTGGAGCAATTGAAATCTGGCTCATCCGGTACTTTGGCATTCCGGCTTCCTGGGAGAGTGGAGAAACTGGCACCGGTAACGTTAGCTTCACATAAGCTATCTATCTATCTCAGCTCTTCAACAGTCCCTATTGCCCTTTGTGGGTGTTTTTTCGCAGGAACTGGCTGATATTAAAGTTCAGTGTACTTCGACGGGTTTGGAGGCGGTGGCACAGTCTGCAAGAATTTCTCAATTGGAGTTAAAGGTGGAGGACCTGGAGACACTTGGTGCTGTTAATATGCAGGACCGGTCAGTTCAAGCAAGAAAAATTGAGTTTCTGGATAATCAATTTCGCAGGAATAATCTTCGATTCTTGAACTTTCCTCGGTCTCCTTTGATAGCTCCTGTGGACCTGGCCCGTAAGTTTTTTTATTGAGGTTCTTCAGATGCCTGCTGAAATCATTGCCACTGGTGGTGAGAGCTCAATATGTTTCAATTTCTGCTGCGGAGACCGGGGATCAGCGGGTCTTTGCCACAGACTCTGGTTCCCCTCAGATGGGTTTGTTTGATTTTTTTTGAGAGAGCTCTCTAGAGGTGGTGACCAGCAGGGCGACTTTGTTGGTAAATTTTGCCTTTGAATCTGATCGGAACACTGTGCTTAAACTTTATTTCTGTAAGATGTCTGTATCTCAGTTCTTGGGCTCAAAAAATTTAATTTGTCCTGATTTGGCTAGGGAGACGCAGAAAAGGCGTAGAGCATTCCTGGCCTTGCACCAGAGGACGCTCGCCTTGGGAGCGCAGTTTAAGTTAAGATATCCTTGTAAGCGTGTGGTTAGTTTTCAGTCTAAAAAATTTATGTTTTTTGAGTCCAAGCAACTATTACAATTTCTTTTGAGTAGGGAGGTGGGAGGGGCTGGGGTGGCTCCCATATCGGCTGCCATATAATAATATCTATGCTATGATTAATTTGTGTATGGAAGATGGTGTAATTACCAATAGCTAATTTCTTTTTTCTTGGATGATATTGTGGGATGTTATTGTGGTCTATTCCAATTGTTTTCTTTTTTTTCTTGATTAAGACTATCTTTGTTTTTAGATGGTCTTGGTTGTTCTTTATTTCTTCTTATGTTAATTCTGATTCAGGTTCATTCTCTGGATTGTATTGAAAAATTGATAAAATAAAAAAAAAATAAAAAAAGGGGGGGGGAACAGAGAGGAATTGAACCCATGACCTCTGCTACTGAAATTATTGCATTAACCATTGTGCTACATCACTATGGGAGTTAGCATACCAATGGCTGGCTACAGAAAGACTGCACGTCACCATAAAACTGTCTGCTGTGGCTACCAGGATAGGATAGAACCAACAGAACCCATAATGCAATTCACATGCAGAACAGCAGTCTACATCTGCTCACCAGATGGGGTATGCACCTCTACAGCATGTTAGCTTGGTAGGGGGGGGAATGACCGTGCGTGTTACTGGCACAGAGTACCCTCAGGCCATGCCAATGTGCGTGTTCTGTGCTCACCCTGAGGGTGAGGTGGCGTGGCCAGCACCAGGTCCGCAGTACCCGGGTTGGTTGAGGTGGGCTGTGCTGCAGGTCTCCATCAGTGCCAGTGTGTGACAGATATTTGTTGCAGACACCTTTAGGAGGTCTCTGTGTCCATTTGTAATTGCCAGTCATGTCTGGCCCTTGTGGACCATGATGCACACAACATAGTGCATATCCACTGTGCTTGCTATGGTCACCTGTTTAGGGAGCAGGGGTGTGTCAGGGCTCACATGGCAACAATGTACTTAGCAAACCACCCTCTCTGGGTCAGGGTGGGGGACATGATCTGCCCCCAACAGACCCACACTCTCACCCTTTGCAAGGTGGGGGGCAGTGGAGGTACATGAGAACAGGCTGTGGGACCAGCAACCCCAATCCTGGTAGTGAACAGAAGCTGCTGAAGATCTGCACTAGGGACAGGACCACTGGCAGATAGGTAGTGGGTCCAGTCAGCTCAGCTGTCCCCCACTATGATCTGACATTCACCAGCAGAGGTCAGTCAGTGTGCACCTGCTGCACCCTGCAAGGTGGTGCAGCCATACAGATGCTAACTGCAGACAGTCTGCTAGCTAGTACATAGTGCATGTTCCTGGAGGAACTGTGTGCACCCAAAACTGGGATATCAGTGATTGGGCCCCAGAAAAGAGAACCCATAACTATCACTTGAGAGAAATACTGTATAGCACTATGGGGGAGCCTAGCCTAGCCATGCCATGGTCACTGCTCAGTCAGGGTGAGCGTGACCCCCCAGCATGACATGCTGTGGCCACCCTGTCCATGCAGGTGGTGGTCAGGCACTACAATGTCCCAGCTATTGCCCTATACCCTATGCAAATGCATCCTGTCCAGGCCATACCCACAGTACGTTGCTGCTCATTATGCACATTGGCAGGCTAACACTAGAAACAGTGCAAGCAATATGGGCTCAGTAAGGTGTAGGCAGCCACAACACACTGGATAGACAGACACACACTTCCACACCTATGCCAGCATTGTGCAAATAGAGGTTTGTGGCAGCCCTGGCCGCCACACCAGTCCTGGGCACAGTGCAGGCATTGCTATGGTACTCAGTACTGTTAGAGTCACTTCCCAGGGTGGTAAACATTGTCAGAATCAATAACTGAAAACACACACCACAGATAGCAGAAAGGTTGCTATGATGAATCTCTATCAACAAATTGTGTTTAACTTAGGATTTGTTAGCTGACATATAGCAACCTTTTGATATATATGGAATATGTTCCCCAAGTTTAGGACGGCATTGCTAAGGTATGCAGGTGCCAGTATTGGGAGATGCTGCTTGCGCAGGGCCCAACAGCCTGACTCTCCATGAGGCTTTGGATAGTGGAGCCTGTGGGTGTGGGTGTGGGTGTTTGTGCCCCTGTTGGCCGCTGCTCTAGGGCAGAGGTTCCCAACTCCGGTCCTGGTGGGCCAAACACTGTTCAGGTTTTCATGCTGTCCCTAATGAATATGCATGAGATACATTTGCATACAATGGGGCAGCACATACAAATGCAGCACAGGCATATTTATTAGGGACAGCATGAAACCTGAATGGTGTTTGGCCCTCCAGGACTGCAGTTGGGAAACTCTGCTTTAGAGATTGCACATGTTTATGGTGTCTGTGCTCTGTAGGGTAAAATATAGGCATTTCAGGCATGTTTATTTTATCTGTAATAAAGGTTCCATCTTTATTACCACGGTTTAGTACTGGGTAAAATATGGGGACAGGGTTGGCAGGAGACACAGCTGGGACTTGAACTTGTGAACTTCTGCTTCTGAACACACTGGCTATGTGTACTGCACCACACTATTGCCACAGGAACAGATAATTCCCTGGGGATACCATGACTGTTCGTCAGACAGACCCTGTCTGTTGCAGTGCATGGCCCCCACCTAAATGGGGCTTGGCCATGGTCTGCTGTGGGCAGATGCCACTGCCTCCTCCACCACCATGCCATTATACCAGTATGCCAGTGGTGCGCAGTCCCAGGCCATCCAGTGTGCTGGTAGGCAGCTGCCTATGGTGTGGGTTCTTGGGTAGGAGTGCCTACATGGACATGCACGATTTCCCCCGGCACCGCCTGCCAATGTTATGTGCCCTTGGGGGTACCTGCTGGGTAATATCCCCTATGACACTGTAGGACACACACTTGTGCCCATGTTGGACCCTCATCAGTTGCTGTCTTGCTGCTTTACAGTTTCGGCATTCCTATGTGCCACCTAGGCATCTGCCTAGTCCGCACTGTGCCCCAGCTGGACCACAACATGTGCTGCCTGCAGCCCCCTGTATCCCATTTACAGCATCAGTACAGTTGCCTTTTCCTACGTACCCACTTTGCTATTGCTGCACATGTGCACACCATAACAAACCTGCCCAAGCAAAACGACAGAAACCCTAATCAGCGCTATTTCAATGTGGGATCATTCACTTTGTAGGGGGACAGAGCATAGACCCTTCCAAACATGATATCTTAATGTTTTACACCTTTGTCAGTAGTGTTGCTTTATGTTTATTATTAATATCACTATTGGCCAGCTTGGTTATTGGGATTTTAAATATGGTTCTGGTCATTTTATATGTTTGCCTTTGTATCACAAACATCACTTTTCTGGGGTTTGCTGCACATTGCTGACTTAAATGGTTTCTCTTTCCTGCAAATGTGCCTAACACGAGGGTTTCACTGGCGTTAGTGTGCCTGAAGCCTCTCCCCGCCCACTCTGCCCATTGACCCCCTTCTCTCTGCCCTCTGGGAAGCCTTACTTCACCCTTCAGACCCAGATTTCACAGTGTTAGTGTGCCTTAATGCCGCCATTATCGCACAACAACATCACTTATCGTGCGATAATACTACCGCTGCAATGTTAAGATGGTTTAGTAAACATACCCCTATGTGTTTGAGTCACTTGCCCAACAGCTAATCAAAACATGTACAATCTCCTCCAGACTTCTGCACCAAATGAATGGAGTAAGAAGACACTTCCCTATCCATCTGTCATCAGAGCAGCACAGGACATGGTCCGCACTCACCTGTGCCGAGCATTGCGGCCCGGCAGGGATTCGGAAGGCTGTTCCTATGACTTGTTTTCTTCTGGGAAATGAGTAGAAGGAAGTTTGATGAGGTAAATAAGTGTCAAGTATTACAAGGCATCACAGTAATATGGAGCAGTGACATCCGAGAGTAGGGGTCTGCATTACTCCCCTAGGGATCAGTCCCCCTCTATCTCTCTGCCTGCTGCTCTTATTCCATGCCCTACTTTGCTGTTTTATTACAAAAAGTACTAATTTCTTTAGATTTCAAGCTAATTGCAGAACACGCCATTTGAGTCTCTTCTCCTTTCCTACACTCACCCTCCAGGCCTGAGCCTCCTCCAGTGCCACTGAGAGCGCTTCGTTGGGGTTATCAATCACTCGACCTGTGCACCCCGAGAAATCCATAGGTACCAGGGAGTTCTCAGACATATTCCGCTACAGGAAACCAAAGAAAGACGTCAGTAGGGCACAGTCTACTGGAGGGTGCACGATAGAGAACAGAAGAGCATGGGGGCACTGGAGGTCAGGTTGGCCTTATGGGGGGGGGGGGTACACTACTCACCTGCATTGGAGCGCTGATCCAGGCATTCTGACTGCGTCGAGACACCTCGTAATTTCTGTAGAGCTGAATGCCATACTATGCAGAGACAAATACAGGGAAGATGTCATAATCTCATCCCAGGAAGGACCAGATCCTGCCTCCCCCTACCCTAATCTGCTCAGCTATGATGGAAATAGCACTATCATGGAGCTTACTCTATCCTGCTACCTGTGTGCACACACCTGCTCTGCCCAAGGCCAGGCACCATTAAGAAGACCAGCGATATCAGACCCCCAGAAGACAGTGACATTAGCTTGATGGCTGTGTAATACTGCAGCTATTTTCACTGCTCAGATCCAAGCTGCTGACTGTTAGAGTAACCTGAAGATCTTTTGATGGCTTCAGTGACCTCCATAATCTGCCTATGCCACATTCAGAGAAAGCAGGCAGAGCAAAATGTTCAGGCAGAGCCCCCAGTTGTTCTGCAAGGAAAGCACCAGGTAGCACTGTTGGGAGTGAGGCAGGAGTAAAGGACACACTGACCTTGAATAAGCGGAAAGCTGAAATCCAGCAAAGGCGGCTCTGTTCATCCTCTGTACAAAACACTTTCAGGCCTTTCGTACCATTCCGTGTCTTGTGAGGCTATAGGCATAGAAGTCAAACAAAGCACTCATTAAACTCATGCACTCCCCCCCTCCCCCCCCCCAGTAAGACCCCCAAGGACAAAAGTCATACATCAGACTCCAATGCTGAGACGTTTCCCTTCTCTAGAGTTGTACAAATACATTGCTCTGGGTTCATGGCATTTCCACATGTTAACACATTCTGCCTGTTGTAACGCTGCGCCTTGCCCTCTCACCTTTATGCAGAAGCCATATTCCGTTGGGGCACCGTATAACTTTTTTCCTTGTGTTACAAAGAAGGCATTGGATTCTGTGACATCAATGAAATACTGTAAATGCTGAGGGTCCTGGCCAATGAGAAGCAGCAAAAAAATAGGAGTCAAGGTTATTTTACATGTTTTTCATAAGGCTAATCAAAATTGCCTTTACATTCAGTGGTGCACAGTAACAAACATCTATATTCATGGTTACGCTAAAAATGACAATACTTAAATCACTGAACAAATGACTATAAGCTTAAGCAAGCCACTGAAGAGGGCACGTGTGAATGTGCATATATGTAAACATGTATGCATGTGTGTTTATACAGGTATACATGTGAAGGACCTGCTGCAGGCTGAATGTCTGTATGTGTGACCGTGAGGGCTCCACAGAGACTCAGAACAGTTGCCTGCAGGAGCAGAGAAGAATCAGTAGTGGTGTAAATGAGGTTACTTACCTGTAATGGGGGTTCTCCGTGGACAGCAGGATAAGTCAGCCACATTTGGTAACATCATCCAATGATGCCATAGACGGAAGTGCTCTCCAGAGCTCAGAAAGGCAAAGCCTTCTGAGCATGTGTCAGTAGCCCTACCCACTTGCCCGGCCCTAGCTGGCCCAGTATGTTCCCAGCTGTGTCCTTGCCGCTAGGAAGGTGGACGCCTGGTGCCAGAGCCAACCTCATCCAGGGGAGGTGGGTGGGTATGTGTGGCTGACTTATCCTGCTGTCCATGGAGAACCCCCATTACAGGTAAGTAACCTCACTTTCTCTGAGGACAAGCAGGATGAGTCAACCACACTTGGTGCCTCCCTAGCTGTGCGTGTGCACTGTGGTGGATGAAAGGAAGCCGCAGTGGCCATGGCTCGATCTGCGAGTATAGCACGCCAAGATTCTCTAAAGAGGCAGTAATAGACTGTGCGCCAGACAGTGCGCTACTTATAACAGTGCAAGTCGCAAGTGCCAGCAGAACAAGCACATGCAAGCACAAGTGCCAACAACTGCAGCGAGCTCCAGGAGAGAGATACAAGGTGGGGTGCAGAACAGCAAGAACAAGCCTGGGTCAGGACGCGTGGTCAACAGTGTAAACAGTGCAACAGGGAGACAAGTTGTCTCTGCAGGTGGCCGTGGAGGCTGGGTTGGTTGGAGCCGGATGGTTGGTATTGGCGTTAGGCAGTATCCAGAGTGGTCCATGTGGGTGATGCTGCTATGGCACAGACTGCCCAACTGCCCAGAAAAGGGAACTGTATGCCCTTGCCTCAAGGTCAAGACAGTAGTATCTCTGGACTGTGTTCACAGGAGACCAGGTGGTTATGGAAGACCAAGTGGCATCTTTCCAGATGTAGGCCACTGGGACAGAGTGCAGATTAGTGATGGTGACGGCCAGCATCCAGCCTAGTGGGCATTGACCATGGCGTGTCTTCAGCCTCTGCCTATTCCAGGCAGAGGGCAATGCAGTTTGAGACCCATAGAGATAGCGTTCTCTTAGTGACCGGGCATCCTGGTTTGTCAGGGTCAAGGAGATGAACAGGTGGGATATTTGCTGTTGGGGTGCTGCTTTGTGTGGATGTTCGACGCAATCTGGGGTTTGGAGTCTCTGCTCCACTGAGGGTGGTGTTTCAACGGTCTGGTTGATATGAAAAGCTGACCCCACCTCCAGAATAACTTTGGGTGGAGCAACGGATGTTGTAGTTGCGGCCAATTCGTCTGTGTGCCAATGGGCAAGCTACCAGGGTTTGCAGCTGATCGTTAAGAGAAAAAGCGGTGCTGCTTGCAGAGGTTCAAACTGCCCTCGCCTTGGACCTGCACATTGTCCATGCCCAGCTCACACAAGACCTATGTTTCAGGGAGTCCCAGAGGTTCGTAGCCTTTTCATGAAGCAGTTGACCAGCTGCTTCAAGGAGTCCCAGGCAGCCCTTTCTTGAAGTGGTTGACCAGTGGGGTTGTGGCTTGTGCAGTCATGGAGGGCTGCGATCTGGAAGGTTGTGCTTTTTAATGCCCTGGTCGAAGAGTGAGGTGAGGTGCTGGAAGATCTGCGACCCTGGCATGAAGGGGTCCAGTCCCGTGATGCGCACCATTCCTTGAAATGTCTCCACTTCAAGCTGTGGGATTTATTTGTGGATGGGCATCTTGCTGCAGGTGTTACTCGCTGTACCTCCGAGGGATGGCATGATCAGCCTGTCAATTTCCCTTCCATCAGGGCAGGTGTTGGCAGATTGGGTAGAGAGTCTGCCGCCCTCCTTTGGGGTGGATTATCTGCCCCCTCTTGGGTGAGGAGTTCCAACCTCTGCAGTAAGTGGCAGGGGTTGGGGGTCCTGAGGCAGCCATAGTGGTGGGTGATGAGGATGGCCTGCACCTTATCCCAGTGATCTGCTGGAGGGTCTTGTAAATGAGTGGGGAAAAATGTAAGCTAGAAACCACTCCCCTCAGGACACATCAAAAGCATCCATGGAGGTGCCTGCGGTGGATGGGCGCGTCGAGCAGAAGAGGGTTCTAGCAGGAAGACCACTAGTGTGTCCTCTGTCAGTGCATCTGCCTGCCAATTCATTCTGCGTTCCTGGAAAGCAGGGGGCTTGTGTCCATCCAGATGCTGAGTTTCCCTGCAGAGAATGTGGGAGCCTGTTTGCTTGTTGACATTGAACATGGTCTCCTGGTTGTCCATGTGGGTCAGGACATTCTTGCCACCGAGGTGCAGGTGGAAGGCTTTTATTGCATAAGGAAGCCCAAGAGGATTGAGGGATAGGCATGTTCCCTCACTGTCCAGGCCTCTTGCGTGCGTAACTGCAACAGGTGTGCCCCCCACCCCATGATGACCAGGTGGCAGGGCTGTAGAAGGAATTGTGTCAATGCATCCATGTGGCCTAGGAGTCGGATTAGGGTCTGAGCACCAATAAGATGCAATGCATCAGGGCCTTGATGGCATCCATCCACTGGGCAGGAAGGAATGCATTGAGGAATTGGTCATAGCGGTGTCAATGTTTGGCCCAACAAAATCCAGGCTTGGGAGGGCAGATGTGCAACATTCTGGAGGGTGATGGTTTGTAGAACCACAGCTCGGGCCTCTTGCGTGATGGTGCGGAGAGTAGCAAGTCATCCAGGTATGGGGCATCTTGTTTGCAGAGATGGGCTGCTGCCACAGTGACGTTCTTGGTGACCTTCGAGAGGCCAAGGGAAGAACTCTGTATTGGTGATGACAGCTCTGCACCTGGAAGCACAAGTATCTCTTGTGTCTGGTGGATAGGGATGTGCATGTATGCATCCTGGAGGTCCAAGGCCAGCCAGGTGCCCTGGGATCAGGAGAAGAACCGCTGGGGCGTTCGTTGGGGCACTGGTTTGATCACTCAAGACGCCGGGAGAAACATTTCATCGGTCCCCAGGGGGTGATGAGAACCAGATGTGGTACTCTTCGAGTATGATCTGGAGGACCACTGGTCTGTTGTAATGGAATTATCAATGTTGAGGAGAACAGTCAGGCTGCCCTCTTCCTGTATAGTCTGGAGGACCACTTGTTTGTTGTAACAGAATTTCATGAAATGAAGATATATTGATGTGCAAGAAAACTCCACTGGAACATTTTCACGAGTTAAGTACAGCTTTGTAGTTCACCTAATTAAAAAGGAACGGGTTGTCTGGTGTGACTGGGCTTTAATCTCAGTCGCCTCCAGCCTCTTCCGACAAAAATAATATTTTAAAATAGGGGGATTATTGATGGGTTTGGTTTTTGTCTTTGTGGGGTAACAGAATTTCAAGCATTGAGAAAAAGGCCATCAGTCTGCCACCCCATGGGAGATCCGGATGGGAGTGTTCTGTCAAGGGACAGGTTGCTGGAGCAGCTTGCCAAGCCTTGGAGGCAATAGAGGGTCAAACAGCCTGCACAAGACTACAAGGAGTGCTGCTGGGAAATGGGTGCAACTCTCTCAGTGAGCAAGGCAGTGTCCTAACCCCTGGGCTGTCCTTTGGTTCTGTAACCCTACTAAATGGGGTACTAGGCCAGTGCCTGCAGGTCATTGCCAACTCCTGGTGGCCCCATGGCTCCTGGGTGTACTTGGCTGGAGGTATGGGTAGAGGCAGAGGTGTGGTTTGTTTTTTTTTTGGGGGGGGGGGGAGGGGGGTTAGCTCTTGGTGGAAAAAATGACCTTGCCCCACCTTGGAAGGTTGGATCCTTTTGCAGGTTTAGCATACTTCTAACAGTGCACACAATGTTCCTAGATCCCCTGGCCGATATGATACTGGGCTTGCTGATAGATCGCAGGCATTCTCAAGGCTACCTGAGGGTACGAGTTGGGGGAGGTTGAGATGCACTTCCCATATTTTAGAGGAAGGCCAGATAGAGGAGATATGAGAGACGTTAAATGCCTCTGTGGCATAAGTGCACAGGAGGGAGCCTCTTTCAATTGAAGCAAGCTCTGTTGCAGGGGGACAGGATGCGTGTGAATAAACAGACCATGTTGTCTTTTTATTTTTTATTTTTTTCTTTGTCATGTTTCTATACAGCTTGCCCCAGGAGAAGTGATATTTTCCTCATGGGTATGAGAACTTGTCCCACAGCCTTGACGGCCCAGGTGCATGAGAGGGGTGGAGGGTAGCTGTTTAATGTGCTTTTTTTTTTTTTTTAAAGAGCAGGGCAGGAGTGAGGTTTGACCTCATCTCTTCCCATGCAGCACGCACTGCAGTCATTGTGTGGGCATGGTTGCTGTTGTGGGCGGGGGTCGCTGTTGGAGCCAGCCTGGTCATCCAGGGTCCTGATGCGAGGGCTAGTGTTGCGGGTATCAGTGCCTGAAGAGCCTTCTGTTGCCATGGCACCGCCCTGGGGTAGCAGCATGTGGGCCACGGTGAGCGTGATCAGCCTGTGAGCTAGGCCTTGTCTGAGGGGCCAGAGTGTATCAAGGTGACAGCCCAGCGCTGTAAGGACCACTTTCCCTCAGAAAGCAGGTTTGTGCTGAGGAGATCCTTCCTCAGTAAGGCCTGGAAACATGCTCTGCAAGATGCCGTCCTTTATGCTGGAGGGAGGGGCTGCCCCATTCTAACACTACATCACCATGTGTGCCAGGGAACTTTCCTTGCAGCGTGGTATCGATGTCAGTGGTCATCCCAGCGGGCATGAGGCTCCAGATGATCGTGGCCGCAAGGAGCAGGAAGAGCAAGATGGAGTGATGATCAGCCTCTCTGCAGAGCTTATTGCTGGGAAGGCGTCATGCCTTCAGCACTGAAAGAAGGGAGGATCAAAGCTGAAGCGCTGATCATGCGTGCCGGAAGTGATGTCCCCCATCGACGCTGTGAACACTGCTGAAGGATTTCCTGAGTGTGGCGAAGCCAGACTTGGCCCCAATGAAACAGAGCCCAGAGCATTCAGCATGGCTGCTCCATCGGCACGGCACTGCTGTGGGTTTCCCTTATTGCCATGGTGCCAGCCAATGGGGCCGGAGATGGATGTGCTGACCTCATCACCTCAAACATGGCAGAGGGCAGGAGCTCTGGAGATAGGCGAGACTGGTGATACAATCGCCATTTTGGTCCCGGCCAGGACTGGCCTGTGTATTGCGAGGGGCAGTCAAGGAGAAAGAAAATGCAGCAGTGGACTAAAACTCTCAGGAAAGATGTGGAGGAGCTTCCTCCTCCACGCAACCAGAGAAGCGGGCGAGGAGGAAAGTAGGGCAGCCAGAGGGTGCTGAAAAAGCATGGTCCTCGATTCTCAGGCCCCGGTGATGCTCCCCAACACTGGCAGTATATTTCTTCTTTTCTATATCACGGAGATCTGGCAGCATCTGTTTTAAAACTCCGTTTGGCGTTCAGATGGTCTTAGATCAGCGGCTTTGCCTGAGAGGACATCTGCCGCACTGCAAGCACATGGCTGGCAGGCACAGGAGCCCAGAGCCCAGCCACCTGTTCATAAGTTGCTGCATGGCACAGGAAATGATCTGAAAACAATGGAAGCATTAGAGACACAACATTAGAGACATTTTAATTCATATATGTAAGTAAAAGAAGGAGATTCCTCTTCAATATAAGGTAGATTTCGGTTGGAGAGTAGAGAGATCCATCTTGCTGGCAAGGCGAAGAACTGAAACTGGGCCAGCTAGGGGCAGGCCAAGTGGGTAGGGCTACTGACATGCTCAGAAGGCTTGCCTTTCTGAACTCTGGAGAGCACTTCAGTCTATGGCGCTGTCGGACGACATCACCAAGTGTGGCCGACTCATCCTGCTTGTCCTCAGAGAAAGTTTAACACTAATGTTAGTTTCTCTTTCGCTCAGCTCTTTGAAGCAACTCACACCTCATCAGGGGTTAGTGGGCCTGATTAGCCTGTGAAAGAACTGAGGACTGCATAAAAGTCTTCAGGATTTTCCAAGGCATTCCTAACAAGGTCTCTCCATTTCAAAGCAAGGTACCAAAGCTCCACCAACTGAACAATGGCTGGGAAAAATCTTATTGCCAAAGCTATTGCCTCTGTTACAGCTTCTACCTCTGTCCAGACAGAGATCCCAATGCCAGTTGAAGGACCAGTTCCATGTGCAGGATACCTACATGCTGAAGCTCTCAGGAAACATGTGGAGGAGCTCAGAGAAGAGGTGGCAAGGCTGAGGAGCATTCAAGACAATGAGAGGTACATTGATGAGATGCTTCTTGAAACATCCAAGCTCTCCAGCAGTGGTGAGGATGGGAGCCTACAGAAGGACCAAGGTTGGACACGAGTCACCAGGGCCTTCAGAATCACCAATCCAACTTCTCAAGCCCTTGAATTAAAGAACCATTATGCAGCCGTGGAGGTGGAGGCATCCCAGGAAATGGGAAAAAAAAATCAAAGCTTGAGCACAACAAAGTTGCTGAATCAGTGACCCTAGGAAGCGAAGGGTAGTGGTGGTTAGTGACTCTGAGGGTACTTGATATCCAGAGAGGTATGCTGTCTGCCAGGTGCCAAAATCCAAGATGTTAATGGAGAGTTGGCTGAGACTCATAAAGCCTACTGAATATTACCTAATGTTGCTCATTCTTGTCAGCACAAATGATACTGCCAGGTATCCCTCTGAGCGTATCAAGAGTGACATCATGGCTCTGGGACAGAGGGTGAAGCAGATAGGGATGCAGGTGGTGAGGGTAAAGGCCAAGGCAGAGAAGCTTGCATCCTGGAGATAAATGCATGGATGGTGTCAGAGCGTTTTGGTTTCCTGGGCCATGGGATGATGTTCCAAGGGCTGCAGAACAGAGATGGCGTCCAACTGTCCAAGAAAGGTTGACATGTCTTCAGTAGCAGACTGGCTAACCTATTGATGAGGGCTTTAAACTAGATTCATTGGGGATAGGTGAAGAAAGCCCCCAGGTAAGTGAAACATTAAATACCTTTATAGAAATAGGTAAAAGGGGCAACATCTGGAAAGCAGTGTTTATAAATGCCCGTAGCATGGGAAATAAGATCCCAGATGTTCAGGTTTTAATAGGAGAGGCTGACTTGGATTTAGTGGCAGTTACAGAGACATGGTTCACGGACAACCATGACTGGGATATAACTATACCAGGCTATACGTTATTCAGAAAGGACAGGGAAGGAAGGGGAGGAGGAGTGGCACTTTATTTAAAAAATATTAAAGCTATGGAAATTCAGGGCTTAAAAAAGGGAGAGAGAAGGCACTGGGGTTAAACTAGAAAGAGGGAAAGATAATCCATTTGCATTGGTGATATACAGACCTCCCTCACAGGGAAAAGATGTGGAAGGAGATGTAATAGAAGACATACGCAGAATTGCCAGGAAAGGAGACGTGCTATTGATAGGGGATTTCGATATGCTGGATGTTGATTGGCGCATCCCTGCTGTGGTGTCATCTAGAAGGAAATTCTGGATTCTTTACAGGAAGTAGTATTCAGGCAACTAGTAACAGAACCCACATGTGAAGGGGCCATACTGGACTTGGTGCTTACCGATGGGGAAAGTGATGTTATAGTGGGAGATCATCTCGCATCCAGTGATCACCAGATGGTGTGGTTCAATATTAGGACTAGAGCTGAAAAAATCCATTCAAAAGTGAGGGGCTTAGACTTTAGGAAAACTAACTTTGCCAAGATGGGCCAATGCCTCAAGGAGTCATTAGCGGGATAGGAACAGCTGGGGGATGTAGAAAAACAGTGGGCAAAACTGAAAGGGGATATTAAGAGCAAACCACCTTTTTATTAGAATGGTAAATAAAAGGAAAAAAGGAGGCTGCTATGGTTCTCAAAAGAGACAGCTGAAAAGGTGAAGATAAAAAAAAAAAGAGGGAGGCCTTCATGAAATACAAGAGATCAGAAAGAGGAAGACAGGCATAATCTATATTTGGAAAAACTTAAAGATAGCAAAGTAGTCAGGAAAGCAAAGGTACAAAAAAGAAGAAGAAATAGCCAAGGCAATAAAATGGGATGATAAGACATTTTTCAGATATGTTAGTGAGAGGAGGAAGGGCAATATGGTATTGTCAGACTCAAGGGTGAAGGGGAGGAATATGTAGAAGCTGATGAGGATAAAGCGGAAATGCTTAACAAATATTTCTGTTCTGTGTTCACAGATGAAGGGCCAGGAACAGGCCCTCAGAAAACACCCGCAAAACAGGAATAGAAGCGATGGGCATCTTGAACAATTTTCAGAGGACTGTGTTCGTAAGGAACTAGCTAAACTAAAAGTGGACAAAGCAATGGGACCAGATGGGATACATCCAAAAATACTGAGGAAGATGTAGGGATATTACCCATGACTGAAGTGGTATTTAAAGGTGCGGAAGAATTGAAGGAAATCGATATATCGGGAAGATGTATTACAACTATTAGATAAACTGAAGAGTAGCAAATCACCTGGGACGGATGGTATACATCCAAGGATGTTGAAAGAACTGAAATATGAGATTGCAGACCTGCTATCAGCAATCTGTGAACTATCATTAAAATCATCGCTAATACATGAAGACTGGAGGATAGCCAACGTAACACCAATTTTAAAAAGGGTTCCAGGGGTGATCTGGGAAACTACAGACCGGTGAGCCTCACGTCAGTACTGGGAAAAATGGTAGAAACCATCATAAAGAATAAAATTACTCAGCATGTAGATAGTCATGGCCTAATGGGAGACAGCCAACATGGCTTTAGACAAGGAAGATCTTGTCTTTCAAAAAAACATAACAGATTAGTAAGTGTGAATAAACAGGTGGACAAAGGTGAGTCGGTTGATATAGTGTATCTAGACTTTCAGAAAGCCTTTGACAAGGTCCCTCAGAGACTTTTGGCAAAACTAAAGAGTCATGGGATAGGAGGCAGTGTACTACTGTGGATCAGGAACTGGTTAAAAGATAGAAAGCAGAGGGTTGGGCTAAATGGCCAATTTTCCCAATGGAGAAAGGTGAATAGTGGTGTACCCCAGGGATCTGTGCTGGGTCCGCTGCTTTTTGACATATTCATAAATGACCTGGAAAGAGGAACAACGAGTGAGGTTATCAAATTTTCAGATGACACAAAACTATTTAAAGTTGTTAAAACCCAATAGGATTGTGGAAAATTGCAAGAGGATCTTGATAAATTGGAAGACTGGGCATCAAAATGGCAGATGAAATTTAATGTGGACAAGTGCAAAGTTATGCACCAAGGGAAGAACAACCCAAACTATGGTTACACAATGCAAGGTTCCACATTAGGAACCACCACCCAGGAAAGAGATTTAGGCATCATTGTTGATAACATGTTAAAACCCTCAGCCCAGTGTGCAGCGGCAGCCAAGAGAGCAAATAGAATGCTAGGTATCATAAGGAAAGGAATGGAAAACAAAACAAAAGATATTATAATGCCTCTGTACCATTCCATGGTGAGACCGCACCTTGAATATTGTGTGCAATTCTGATCGTCGTATCTTAAAAAGGATATAGTGTTATTAGAAAAGGCTCAGAGAAGAGCCACCAAAATGGTAAAGGGGATGGAAGGATACTCCTATGAAGAAAGGCTAAAAAGGTTAGGGCTCTTTAACCTGGAAAAGAGACGGCTGAGGGGAGATATGATAGAAGTCTATAAATTAATGAACGGAGTGGAACGGGTAAATGTAGATCGATTGTTTACGTTAGAATATAGAAAGACTAGGGGACATACAATGAAGCTACAGGGTAAACTATTTAAGACTAATAAAAGAAAATGTTTTTTCACTCATGTAATCAAACTCTGGAATTTGTTACCGGAGGATGTAGTAAAGGCTGTTAGTGTAGCTGGGTTTAAAAAAGGTTTGGACAAGTTCCTGGAGGAAAGGTCCATAAACCATTATTAAGAAGGGACCCAGGATATCAATGCTTGACCCAGTACAAGCAGTGCGGAACCCATGTCTTTTGGGGAAACTGCTAGGTACGTATGACCTAGATTGGCCACTGTTGGAAACAGGATACTGGGCTTGATGGACCTTGGTCTGACCCAGTATGGCATCTCTTATGTTCTTATGTACTGAAGGAACATGGGGTGTTCTAGCAGCTCCACTGACTGCCTTTTCAATAGCTCTTTGGAGTCGGGAGTGGTGCCAGAGGACTGGAGAGAGGCACATGTGGTCCCTTTACACCAAAGCAGAAGTAAGGATGTGGTTGAAAACTACAGGCCAGTTAAACCTCGGTGGTGAGTAAATTATTGGAAATGCTGCTAAAAGAAAAAATAGTGAGGTTTCTGGAGTCCAAGAGATTGCAGGATCCGAGGCAGCATGGATTCACCAGGGGCAGGTCTTGTCAGACAAATCTGATTGATCTTTGACTGGATGACCAGGGAGTTGGACCAAGGGAGAACCCTAGATGTGGTTTATTTAGATTTGACACTGTTCCGCACAGGCAACTTATAAACTAGCTAAGCACCCTTGGGATGGACCCTAAAGTTACTGCTTGGGTTAGAAACTGGTTGCGTGAGAGGCAACAAAGGTTATAGGTAAATGGAGCTCACTATGAGAAGAAGGTTACCAGTGGAGTGCCGCAGGGATCTGTTCTTGATCTGATTCTTTAACATCGCTCTTAGTGATATTGCAGAAATGCTGTTGGGTAAGGTTTGCCTCTGTGGATGATACCAAAATCTGCAACAGAGTAGACACCCAGGAAGGTGTAGATAACATGAGGAGGGATCTAGTTAAGCTTGAAGAATGGTCTAGAATTTGGCAGCTGAGATTTAATGTTAAAAAAATGTAGAGTCATGCATTTGGGCTGCAACAATCCAAGGGAAGCAGCACAGTATAGGGGATGATGTACTTCTGTCCATGAAAGAAGAACAGGACCTAGTCGTGATTGTGTCTGACAATCTCAAAGTAGCTAAAAGGGTAGAAAAGGTAACGGCAAAAGCTAGAAGGATGCTTAGGTGCATACAGAGAGGAATAGCCAGCAGAAGAAAGGAGGTGATAGTGCCTCTGTATAAGTCTTTGGTGCGACCTCTTTTGGAGTATAGTGTGCAATTCTGTAGACCACACCTTTAAAAGGATATGAATAGGCTGGGGTCGGTGCAGAGGATGGCTACTAAAATGGTTAATGATCTTCGTTATAAAGCATAAAGACAGACTTAAGGATCTTAATATGTACACCTTAGAGGAAAGGTGGGATAGAGGTGATATGGAGATGTTTAAATACCTCCGTGGCATAAATGCACAGGGGAGAGCCTCTTTCGATTGAAAGCAAGCTCTACTAAAAGGGGACACAGGATGAGGTTGAAAGGGGATAGACTCAGGAGTAATATGCGTAAATATATATTTCTTTATGGAAAGAGTGGTGGATCCATGGAATAGTCTCCCAGTGGAGGTGGTAGAGATGAGGACAGTATCTAAATGCAAAAAAGCATGGGACAAACACAGAGGCTCTCTAAAGAAAAAAAAAAAAGGGACTCTTGTAGTGGGTGATATGGAAAGGCAGACTAGATAGCAGAAAGAGACCACATGGCCTATCATGTTTCTATTTCTAATAGTCTATGAAATTATAATAAAAGGGGAAAGGTGATGTCACTTTAAGAGCAAGAAATATGGGGAGTATAAGAGGACACAGAACCTACTTTACCCTCCTGAAAAAAGCCTTGAGGACATGGCTGATTCTTGGAACTCTTGCCTAGATGCTGTGATCCACTCTCCTACCACAATCAAGGTACCTCATAAGAAAAAGAATGCACCATGGTACTCCTCAGAGCTATGGAAATCACTCCTTCTCCTCAGAAAGCTAGAAAGACGGTGGCGATGATCAAGAACAGCTGAAAACCATGATGCATTCATAGCACAATTAAGACATCGCTTATCTGTATCTTCTAGTATGAAACAATATTACGCAAGTAGACTACAGCGCTCCCTCAAACCTCACGAGCTCTTCCGCATTGTGAAAACCTTAGCAAAGGAACCTTCTCAGGGTACCTTGCCCCATCTAGACCCTCAGGAATATGCCAACTACTTACGAAGCAAAAGTAACCAGCTCGCTCTAACCTCTAAGCCCCTCATTCCAGCTAACACTCCCTACACCGTCCCTCTACCCTCACCTAGCCAATTCTCATGTGAGACTCACACTTTCATCCTTCTCCACCCCAACTGACAGTCATTCAAGACACTATCTTAAAAATAACCACCACAACATCACCTTCTGACCCCTGTCCAGCTTCCTGGATAAAGTCACTACGGGCGGATCTCAGCCCATTTCTAGCTAAAATGATAGATGTATCGTTCTCTACTGGGACGTTCCCTCAAACCCTGAAGCAGACTATCAGACCTCTCCTAAAAAACAGGAAGTTGGACCCCTCCATAATGGAATCCTACAGACCCATCTCCAGCATTCCTCTATCGAAATCTCCTCTATCGAAAATCATTGAAAAGATTACCCAATGCCAATTACAAGATCATATAGATACCAATGCACCCTTGCATCCCTGTCAGCACGGATTTCGTGAATCACATGGTGTTGAAACACTACTGACATCCCTGTTTAATGCTCTAACCATAGGCCTGGACAACATCAGACAAGGTTTTACTTTAATCTTCATGGACATTGCCGCTGCCTTTGACACTGTCGATCATGAAGTACTCCTGTCACGACTTAGAGAGAAGGGAGTTCACGGATCAGCTCTATCTTGGTGTGCTTCATACCTCAGAGACCGTTGGCAACATGTCCGTTCTGGATCTTCCACCTCTGACCCCTTCCCTCAAACAAAAGGTGTGCCACAAGGCTCCTCCCTTTCCACCTTGCTGTTCAACGTCTATATGCAGCCTATCTGTGACCTTATCCACTCTTAACATCAACTGCCTGGTCTATGCTGATGACGTCTTGATGTATATGCCAATCTCAACAGAACACCTGGACCTCTCCCCACTAATCAAGTGCTTTGACGCAGTCACAGACTGGCTAAATGCACAAATGCTTAAGATAAACTTCAAAAAGACAGAAGTCCTCTTCGTCACCAGGAACCCTGCATTTACCCCACCAATGTCCATCAAGGTGCGTGACCCAGAACTCCTCTGCAAGACTACAGTGAGATACCTGGGGGTTACGCTCGATCAGCAACTCAATATGAAGGTTCATATCAGCAACGTAGCAAAATCTGTCTATCAAAATCCAGACCCTTCGTTATCTGCGTCAGCTGCTAGAGCCAGATGACTTTCGATCAGTCTTTCAGGCCCTAATAATGCCTCACCTTGACTACGCCAATGCGATACTACATGGCCTACCAAAGAGCACGATCAACCCCTTACAACTGGCAATGAACTCTGCTGCAAGAATCCTTCATGGAGCCTCTAAGAGAACCCACATCACTCCAATACTGAAACAGTTACATTGGCTGCCTATACAATCTAGGATCTCTTTCAAGATCCTAACTATGACTCATAAAGCGATCAATAACTACTCTGCATCTGCTATCACTGACCTGATATCAATTACACCCCCTAATTGAGCAAGGAGATCGACCGCCTCCAACTCTCTCGTATTACCGAAGGCAATCACGAAGTGCTCTCAAGTCACTAGATCCAGAGCCTTCTACTTTGCACCATCATGTTGGAATGCCCTACCATCTGGCAGAACCATCAGTGACCTCTCCCAGTTCAGGAAGGCACTGAAGCATCACCTATTTCTGCAGCACTACGATGTTTTGGATACCCCCCCATACCAACCCACCATCACACTCCAGGCCAACACCTAAACCCATGCACTCCACATTCTTAATCTGCAGAACTGTAATCGCACCTCCTCTCACCAAGAGTAATTTACCTAGTTTCACGTAACTACATATAGCTGCATTTAGTTGCTTTGTACATAGTTCTCATGTTCACTGTTCAAGAAACCTGTTTAATGTATATCCAAGTTTATTTTACTTGTTCATTGTAAGCACAGATCAATTTGTGACGTGTGGTTTTTATGTTCATTGTAAACTGCACTGATGTCGAATAGCGCGGTATAAAAGAAACTGTAAATAAAATAAGAAGTTTGGATAGGATGTAAGAAGAGTCGTGCGGAGCCAGACCAGAGTAGTTCTATTCCCAGGGATGAGCAATGACTCTCCCAGGTCTATCTCACTAGCCATTTTTTTTATGGACTTTTCCTCCCGGAACTTGTCCAAACCTCTGAATACCTCTATGTTGGTTGCCTTGACCACATCCCCCAGAAAGATTCTACAGCTTAATTGTGAGCTGCATGGAAAAAATAAACTTCCTACAATCTGGTTTAATCTACTGGTCATTAATTTCATGGACCATCCTCTTGTTTTTATATTGTTTGAAAGGCTAAGCAACCATTACCTATTTAACTCTTCTCCGCCACTCATGATTTTGTAACCCTTCTCGATCATCTTTTCTCCAAGCTGAAGAAAAGCCTTAATCTGTTAAGCCTCTCTTCATATGGGAGGTGTTCTGTCTCCGTTATCATTTTTATCACCCTTCTCTAGTTCCCCTATATCCTTTCTGAGATAAGATGACGAGAACTTCACACAATACTCAAGGTGTCATTGCATCAGGGACCTATACAGAGGCATAATGATATTCAGTTTTGTTCTCCTTTACTTATCAAATAATCCCTAACCTTCTATTTGCTATTTTAGCAGCCAAAGCACACTGCGCTAAAAATGTCAACATGTTGCTCTCAATGATGCCAAGAATTTTTGCTTGGGTGATGACCAACTCAGAACCTAGCATTTTGTACCTGTAGTTGGGATTTTTCTCCCTATGTGCAACACTTTGCACTTCTCCACATTAAACTCCATTGGTCATTTAAATACTCAGTCTCATAGTCCTCCTGCAGTTCACAAAACACTGTTTTAATGACTGAATAATTGCGTCATCAGCTGTGATGACCTTACTTGTTGCTTCCCTCTCCAGATCATTTATGAACATGTTAAACAGTATAAACCTTTAATGCGCTCCACTACTGGCCTTTGGAAAAAAACAGCAAAGAATGTTTCCGGTGTGAGTATGGCTCCAACTGGGAGGGTGGCTGATGTTAATCAGGGGTTGGTTGGAACAGGAGAGAAAGACAGAAAAAAAAAAAAGCAAACTGAACATGTCCTGGCAAGAAGGAAAGGAGCGCATGAAGCTTCGGGGGGGGGGGGGGGGAGTTTAAGGGCCAGGAGGGCGCTAGGAGTGCCCCCAAAAAAAGATGCAGTAAGTGAGAGCTGTCATTTCATCTAGGGAGACAAAGACAGGGTGCCTAATGCTAGTGGCTTAGCCTACCAGCAAACAGCTCAAGAGGTTAAATGGTCACCTAAAGCTTAGAAGCCAAATTGTATCAGTCCCTGTATAGCCTGCTTAGTTGCCTTGGACTTCCAAGGAATTAACGATGCTTGTAACTGTAATGTGACAGACATGACGGAAGATGGATGGCCTTCTGCTGCAAGGTGGTATGGTTACACAGTTTCGGCTTTCTGGCAGCAAGCCAGGATGGGTTTGGAGGTTCGTACACACACACACACTACACATACACACAGAGGATGCTCTGGTGTCTTCACCAGTGACTGTGCAGCATCTTCCAAAGAAGGGCAAGAGGATAAAGAGGGACGTGAAGACTTGGAGGGGCAAAGCCAAGGAAGGGCTCTTACCTTGGAGGTACCTTTCATTGAATAGTAGAGTCCTGATCGCCGCAAAAGGAAGTAAAGTCTCTTCCAGATTTTCCTTCCCGTTTCCTTTAGGTGCAGGTAACCCTGGATCTCTGGACAGCTCCCAGAATTCAAGAAGTTCTTTCAGAGGAGGACATAAATCATAAAGATAGAGGATAAAGAGAAGAAAAGTGGCCTGATGGCAGAGTCATGAAAAGATGGGACAGCTAGGGTCTATCCTGCCCCAACATCCCTCCCCACATGTGATCTGTGTGCTTACCTGTATGAGCTCGGAGTGGGACATTCCTTTATTAGCATCTGAGCAGTTGGCAACCATTGCCTCTGGGAACAAGGACTGGTGGAAAAGAGTAGACAAGGATAAAAGACAGTGAGACTGCACATAACTGTGTGCAGGAAAGCATAAGGCATTTTCACATACATAGTCATGCCCTTGATCAGATGTTTCTGTAGCAGGTACTCCCCACTGTTCCCCCTCTCACCCCCTCCCATTGGGTTTTTAGCAGTTGGAGAGAGTTTCACTACATGCACAAAGACATACCACTTCCTGACAGTTAGAAACATTACCTTTATAAAAACAGAGCACTTTGATACAATAAGAGATATTTGTAGCCTCTCAGTTCTTGTGCTGAAACATTCTGGAACATGAGAGGCACAAGGGTTGACTGTCCCAGTTCCGTTGACTTACTGGAGAATTTTTAAAGAGTGCGTATTTTGCAAAATTCTTTCTGAAGATAAACTTGCTCTCTCCACCTACGGGCCATGTAGCCTGGACTTCCACTACAGACTCGTGCTCTTCCAGACACCGCTCTGAAAAGAGGGGAGGAGGAAGGGGGATTGAAGGGACAAGGAGAAGGTCAATGAGACATTAGAAAGGCCACATGTCAGATGTGAAACAAAATGTTGCACAAAATCTGAACAGAGTGAACAGTCACACAGGTTAGATCTGAGGAGCAGTCTCAGAGAACCCCTTCGGCATAGAAGAAATGTCAGTGGCATAAGACGAACAGTGCTGTTCATTTTAGAATGCAATGAAATAGTCTTAGGAAGTCTCCACTCCAGCCAACACCAAATGCCAGGATAAGTTCTAGAAGGAACTCAGCACAGGTCTGCCAGCAATATGGTCTTCAATCTATTCACAGGACTCCAGAGACTTCACACAGTGATCTCTACTAAACAGCAAGACACTGTTACAGGGGTGATGCCCACTATTGCTATGGAGGCACCATCATGGGGAGGAAGATGATAGGTCACAGGTGAGATGCTGTGACAGCAAGTCTCTTATCACAGGGAATCCGAATAAATCTTACTCCATTTGCAAGGGATAAGGTCAGGAACTCCAGATAGGTTTTGCTATAGCAGGGTCCTGGAGTATAGAGACGCATACCTGCTTCTGAGTTCCAGGGTCTCCTTACCCAGTGCAAGATGTGGGTGAAACTCCACCAGCGACCAACTCTCATCACTCAGGGCATGCGTTTTCTGTATCAGTATCTCGCAGACGTTTCGTGCTGTGGTGCCAGCTGTGACCTCCAGTGACCTGCAAGTGTCATCTTCACTGAAAATCTTCACAACCTACAAGAAGCAGGCATAAGGGGGACAGGAAGGTCAAAGATCCAATATCACCTCTGGCTAGCTCATCAGGAAGGGTGGTACAATTTTATATAGTAACCACCTCTCAAAACACCTGTGAAGAAACTGCAGAGGGAGAAGAATTAGCTTATGGAAATGACAGAGCAGGAGGGTTTAGGAACCATCGGATAGTGGCGTTGGGTGTTAAAGATTTATGCACTGGGTCTGTGGTTCTGCTGTCCATGCCCTTGCACCCCACCCTTCCAGCATTCTGCCCATTTTTTTTTTCACACACTAAAGGTTGGTGAGCACCTCCCAAAGCTGTCAGACTGAAGAGCAGATACAATAGGCTCAAGCACTGTGTTCTCTTGGTGGGTACTGTTTGCAAGAGCAGCAAGTTGGGCTCTTCTCAAAAAACACCAGTATAGACAACCTGCAATGCCTCATTTGTCCACTGGAGGGTGCTGGAGTCACTCCTTATTCAGGTAGATGGGTGGACTGCCAGAGAGAGAGGAGGGTAGTTCCTTCCTGACCCTACCAGGCTAAGTCTTAAAGAGCCACATACACAGAGAATGTGGGCAGTTTCCAAAAGCTATTTACCCCAGTAAATCGGCTGTCTGAAAACTGCCATTTCTTCCAGCAAATAGAAGTACATGCTGATCATCAAGTCGGTGGGGCTGCCTTGACTGCAGCTGCTTTTTGCCACCTGCCAGAAGCTGTTGCCCTAGGCTACTGCCTAGTCTGCCTAATGGTTCAGACAGCCCTGGATTTAGTTCAACAAACTGATTCTCGCAGCAGCTGTGTATTTCATAAATTGTTACAATACAATACAACCCAGTGCAGGCACATATTTAGCTCCACGGAGCCTCTCCTTCACGGGGTAGGGTAGGGGCAGGGAGAGGAGAGGTGGTCAGGAGAATGTGAACAGTGTACTAACTCCCTGGACCAGAACATCCAAGCACAAACCAGCAACAAGATCAGAGGAAGTCCTGCACCTGTCCAAATCTCCTCTGCACATCCATCTGTGAGCAAGCCCCCCCCCCCCCCCAAATCACTTCTGCTACCTTCTCCCACATACCCTGCAGCTTCCCAGGGCCTATGGGTTTTCCCAGAATCACTGCAGGGCAAGGGTGGCCAAATATGAATGTATTAGTTGCGGAAGAACCCGGAATCCATTTAGAGACGGGATGAGGCAGAACCTAGAAGGCGAACACCTGCACCCAGCTCAGAAGGAACAGTAAAGCTAGGGTTTCAGCTCCCCTTATAAACAAGTTTAAAATGTGAGCCTAGTAAAAGCAGGACCGAGTCATTTGTGCTCTGGTGGTCATGGTCATATGTAGATAAAGACAACTGATCTATAAGGGACATAAGAGTTAGTCCGGGCTTGGAAACCTCAATGCATGGGATCTGCAGCTAGGAAAGCAGGATTGCAAAGAGTGTGTGTGTGTGGGGGGGGGGGGGGGGTCATGGTGTGCGGTTAAGGGTTATTCTTGCCTGGGCTGGGCTGGAAGAGGAGATGCAGGCTTAGCAGCCCCCTCTGATCCCATGATTTGGCAGCAAGCCACTCTTCATTCAGTGCCCTCCTCCTACCTCATGTCTCCACCGATATTCTGAGTCTGTGCCAAGGACAGTCTGCACTCACTGGAGCCACTGATATGCAGCGTGTCCTATGCCAAGAAAATGGACCTTCCCTCCTCCACTCCTCCCTCTCGTATCGTTTGAATTGTGATGTCATTAGGTTCCAGCAGGAGGACAGTGGCTAAGAACCCCATGGGATAAAGAATTGTGCAAACTGCGCTCACACTGATAGTTTTCAAATCAATTTCCCTTTCATCGTAGAGAGAGGAGGTGCTACAGGGCAGGAATGAGGTGCATTGACAGCTGTGTGACGGAGTCTCTATACTGGAATAAGAAGGGGTGCTGCAGGGCAGGAGTGAGGCGCAGTGGCAGAGCTGTGCATGGTGAAGGGGATGTCTTCGTACTGGAAAAGCAGGGGCTGCTACAGAGAAGGACTGGGTCTCACACCCTGACTGTTTTGCAGATATTTTCAGTGCTCATTTGGTAAGGTTAACAGTCTGTGCAGTGATGGACTCCAAGGGAACAGGTGGTTACTTGGCAGTGGAACAAGTTGGGGTTTGTCTGAGAGCAGGTTTCTGCAGGCATTGGTGCCCTCTCCCTGTGACTAGGTGCCCACACAGCTCTTGTTGCTCATGTTGCTACAGCAATGGCTGGATAACAGAAACCTTCATCTGACAAGAGATAACAGGAGCTGGGCCGAGTACAAAGCCCCCTCCTCAATATAACAAATAACCTTCCAAACAAGGCCAGGGGAGGGGCTCAATGTGCCTGGGATTGAGGTTGACATACCAGATGGCTGACCCAAAGGCAACAGAGCACCGTATACCACAGGGAATCCTGACTGTGGATCACTCTGGAGGCCCAACTTCCCCTCCGCTGTCTTGCCAGCCTTCTAGCAATAATACTTACGTGATGCCCGCTTTCCCACTGCGGTGAGCGCCCCAGGGATGCATTGCCCAGAATAGGAGACTTGGATGGGCTGCAGAGCTCAGGAAAAGGGTTGGGAATTGTGGGGAGTGAGCAGGCACGCGATTCCTCTTCTCGTAACCTTCTGTGCAAAAAAAACAAAACAAAGTGGAAGAGGTCTTTTAATGAGAACTGTTTCCAGCAAGTGGGATTTTGTCTAGCAAATAAAAGAAAAAAAAGTGAGAATGTTTAACACCTTTTCAGCCTTTGTATGATATAGCACAATCTCCTATCCTTGAAAACAGTAAAAACAGTCTTCAGAGGCAGGGGACTCAGCACAGATATTTGTGAAGTTTCACATATAGTATGCAGAAGAGTACCGTTAATGTACCTTTGAGTATGGTGGATGGTAAGGCTCCATAACAGTGAGTCACCTTAATAACCTGACTGACTGTGGTCAAGGAAAAAAAAAAAAAACCAAACTCCTTCAACATGGCTCAAAAGTGATCCTTTCTGATTGTCGTTTTGTTTTTTTGTGCAGTTTCTTCTTGTCTTATCCTTTTGCTTGCATGAAGGAGGAAACCCTCTGTTGCAATAAGGGGTCTTCCTGCCAGGGCCATACCAAGTGTAAATTGGGCACATGCCCCCTCCCCCCCATAGCAAGAGCAGGGAGGGACAGATCTGCTTAGCATGCCGGCGAGAAGGCTTAAGGGGCGCATTTTAGCTGTCTGTCGCTGCCTGCCACCGCTGAGAGAAGAAAAAAATGGTAGCAGCAGGCAACGGCAGACAGCTAAAATGCGCCCCTTAAGTCTTTGCGCCCTGTGCGGCCGCACCGCTCGCACAGGGCTAGGTACGGGCCTGCCTCCCACCCAGTTTCCTACTTTTCATGTATAGATTTTTGTGGGGCAATGACTGTCTTGCAACTTTACCAAATGAGATGTAGTCCTAACTGAACTTGCCATGGAGACTAATTTTATCCTGGTTTCCCCTCCCATACATGCTTGTCTTGTCTGTCTTAAGCTTCATGGGGCAGAGATTTCATGTCATGTGTCTGTACACTAGTGCATATGGTCTATAGCACTATAAAAATAAAAATGTACCAGCAGTAATGGGGGAAAGGGGAATTACTACAATAAACCTTCCTGGGATCTCGTGCCCATCCCACACTCCGTCCTGATGAAGAAAGCACCTTTGTGATGTAAAGAATGACTGGGCCACACTGGTTGGAATTCCCTCTAGGTCGTGTAGCGCACAATAGAAAGCCACAGGCGGCCCTAGGAACTGTGCCATTCTAGAAAAGCCTTTACACCTGAGACGAGCAGTTCAATAAATGCCAGAAGCCGGTGCTTGCTGGTCACATGGCTATACAGTATGCTGATGAAAGCTATATTTGTTTAATGATTGCCATAGGGGCCCTAGAAACCAAATGTTTTCAGTCTGGTTAGTTGCTTAGAAATCTTGCTGTGCCTCTGATGATCTCTTGCTATACAAAGCAGAGGTGAAATGCTGTGAAGGAGGAGAAGGCTTACCCCCAGCTGCTGCCCTGGATCAGGACAGGTTGTGACCTCTTTACATCTGGGCCCAGTAATTCTCGATTCGCTTTAGTGGAGAGGCTGCGGGCCCTGCCCCGCTCTTCATACAGGTTATCCAAGGTATAGCTCAGGTTCTTCTCTAGAGCCCCAAGGTCCATGTCATTATCTAGGAATGACAGAATGTGTAAGTATTTGGGGCGGGGGTGCAGAGTTGACAAGTTACCCAGTTCCAGGAATGAGATTTTAAGCCACTCCTGGATTTCTGACACAATCTCATCCTGATGCATTGTGGGACCTGCAGCACTGATGCCAATGAGTAAAAATCAAGGTCTATGAATTCCATACTGCATTACAAGGCAAATTTAAAACCAGAACTGGCTAAAATCTCACTCCTAGAACTGGGTAACTTGGCAACTCTGAAGGTACCTGTACAGGATGGATATATGCAAGGAGCTCAACCCCCATTCCATTCATTTCATTCCCTCCCCCTCCCCCCACATTTTCCTCAGTGCCATATACAAAAACTTTTTTTGGGAGGTGGGGAGGGGGGAGTTGGGCAGCCTTTGGTTTCCAGCTCATTTGGAACCAGGACTGCGATCTTTAGCATAAGCCTTTATTTGCAGCTAACTGGGAATATTACCCTATGTTTTTAATACCCTCCCAACTTAATTGTGTACAGACATTGTAGCAACAGTCTTTTCCTGGGGGCCCTACACCAGGACTCCTTCCACCGCTCTAAATCTGGCCACTAGGAGTCGCCATTGCAAAATGACAGACTCTTACCTTCCTTCCCTGGGGCTATGACTGCTGCCTCCCCAGCCCTAGCCAACCCAGGAAGCAGGACACCTAAGCCAGGAATGGAAGCAAGGTCTTCACATTACCGCCACCGGGCTGGAGCTTATTACGTGATGTTTTATTCATCCATATGCAGTCAGTGTGGGCGAGACCAGTATCAGAAACACCAGTTTCACTGGTTCTAATTATGGCCTCAATGTAAAGAGCTGCAAACCGAGCAATAAGACTGACCCCTCCTGTGATATCAGAACTGTAACCTAATGGCTCTCATTAAACATTTACGTATCTGGTTAACACAACATGGCTAAAAGTCTTCAAACAATGTAGGTCATAATTCAGCAAGCATTGCTAATTACGACAAAGGACATCTATGGGATAGGAACGACATCTCATGCCATGGCATAACCAGGGATGGATTAATGTGACCTTAGACAATACTCCTGTTACTCTTAATCCTGACCTCTATGCCCCCACAAGGCCTGGGTCCTGGACAGCTGCCCCATTTGCTACCCTCATCCATCACTGGGCACAATCTGCTGCCTGCAAGAACTTGCCCAGACTGGCTTAGTGTTCTTGACAATTCCCAACATCAAGATTTACTTATGAAAGCAAAAAACGGACCAACAGCACCCCCCTCCACCCAAAACCACCATAATTCCCTCCTTAAGTGCTGGCAGGCAGGAATCCAGCCTATCCTCTAGCAAACATTTAGCAGACAGCGCCAGCTCAGTGGGAGGCAGACTTACCCAAGTGCATTCTGGGATTTATAGTCTTTCTGCAAATCCCTGAGGTAGGTGGAACCTCTGGGCAACTCAACCCCCCTGCAGAGAACTGCAAACCTCCTTCACCAATGGTTGAAATAAAACAAAGACTCCGCTCCCATTTCCCCTAGCGCTGAAAGAAAGCTTTGTTCACTCTGGTTGAACTTTATACTTTTCTTCCCCTTCCCCTCCCCCCCCCCATAACACTGGCACTGCTTCTGCCTTATCAGCAATTACAGTACCCACACGATGACCTGCCCGTGACCTGCTGTAGCTCTGGGCATTAACGTGTAACTCGGAGGAGAATCAATGCTGGTAAATGCACAAAGAGCCCTGGGCTGGTCGCCTTCCTGGGAGAGAAGTATAGCGAGACAGCATCTGCACCAAATCCTCATGTAAGGCGTCCAGTTCTGCTTTCTCTGGAGTCCCCCTTCCCCAGTCCCAGTGCATTCTGAGGCTTGGAGTCCTATTGTGATATTAAAAAGCCTGATAGGATACGTGGGGACATCTAAAAATCAGATCTATAGAACAGTGTCCCATATCCTTCCTTGTCCCACAGACACCTGCCCTGGCCCAAGTGGACTCAACCCTGGCCCTTTCCTTTCTCCGGGTTTAAGGGCCAGCCTCAAGGAGGAGACAGGACTTACAGGGGAAATAGTGGTTGAATCCTGGCCATGGCGCAACTCCACCCTTCCGGCAATGACACTTACATGCTTCCTACAGTATTTGATTATATTTCACCTGTTTTGATATCATTGGCTTGACTGCCTGTGAGATTTGAGTCAGTTTAAGTGTTTACGACAATGTGAATTAGGTTGGACAATGGAATTGTTTACGTCGTTTTATTAAATATTGTACCGACTGCTTTAGGATGTAACTCAAGGAGCTTCTGACTCATCCAAATCCTTTCACAGGTAAAAGAAACCCAGACAAGGAATCAAGCTATGTCATTTGCTGACCTTTCACTCTGGAATATGCAGACTATTGGATTATGCAAGAATTGCGATATTTTCTCTTTTAGCAAATCCATGAAGGCATCTCTTTGGACAAGCTTTTAGCTGATGATATAAGTTATGTTATTGATTTACTGGGATGTGATTTCTTATGACGTTTGTTTTAAGATGTGTAACTGCACAGATGTTCACATGATATGAAGTATATAGACATAATAAATGAAAATGAAATGATGCACTCTTGTATGGCTTCTAGATGTGCCTTCAAAGTGTTTCCTTGTTTTCTCCCTCCTGATGTATATCTGGCCCCTCATCTTTGGGTCAGGGGGCTCTCTCCCCTTTCCTGTTCAGCTTCTCTGTGTACTTTGTTAGAGTACAAACTCAGCCATGCCACAAAAGCAATCATATTCATCAAGCCATAGCCCTCTATAGCAGCATGGTGACATTACCTCCTAGGCCTCATTTCTGGGCCTACTGAAGATGCATAGAGAACTACCAGTGGCAAACTAGAGATCTAAACTGGTCTTTCACCAGTTTGGTCTGCACCTGCTCACGTTACCAGTCTATCTTCAGCTATAAGCAGATGAGTTCTTTTTCAGTATTTCTATAGTGCTTCTGAGCCAGGCTAGAACACTTTACAAGACTTTCTAATCTATCCAGCAGTAACTGAGAGGAAAATGATTAACCAACAACTGTGCAGATGGGAGGAACGCCAGGGCCTGCCTCTGACCTAAAACGGGATTCCTATTCCTGCTGCAGGTGTGTCTGTGGGCCTTGCTTTCAAAACTTTGGTGTTGACCATGCTAAACTCTTTCTACCCCAAATCTGCAATAGGAGCAGAGACACAGGATAAAAAAAATAAAAAATACCCAAAAGTGCCATAAAAAGAGTAATGGAGGAGGAGTGGAATGTAAACCTTCTCACATCCCAGCCAGTCTCCTCTCACAGGTCCCGCACATTAAAAAACACACAGTCAAAAAGTCAGGAGGGTGCAGGATTCCCTCTGGGATCCAGAGCTCAGTGGATATTTAGGGATCTCCTGTTCCTTCCATGATGGAACTGCGTACCCCAAAAGTGGGAGCCACATTCTGAGCAGGGGGAGCACTGTGCCTGCATTATATAGCTCCCAGCAGCCTTGCAACCTACAGGAAGCTCTGGAGCTAAGCTGCCTGCATGGAACCTAAGTGAGAGCATTTCCTGGGGCTCTGGCACTGAGGTCTATAGGAATAGAAAGATTCATAAATTCTTCTGATAAAGTTTGAGATGTCTATGAAAAGTCTCACTCATCTATTGGAGCCCTTGGGGGACGTTTTCTGGATGAGGTGGAGCCAGCTGATATGATGTACTTGCATTTTCTTAAATATTTCCATATGGTCCCTTAGCAAAGGTATGTGAAGAAACTAAGTTGTTGTGGAATAACATGAAAAGTCTAATAGATCAAAAGTTGGCTGCAAGAGAGTCAAAAGGATTGGTTTGCACAGCATGGGAAGGTAACCAGTGTCCCACAAGGGACCAGTGCAGTTCAATATGTTCAGAAATATAACACAAGCAGTGGAGTGACATGTTTAGATAACAGAATTATTCTGAATAATCTAAACACAAAGCGGATGATGAAGAGCTACACAGACTCAAGAACTGCATGAACAGGTAGCAGCATGTGAGATTCGATGTTGGCAAGTACAGAGTTGCACACATGAGAACAATTTAAATATGTCCTACAGAGTGAGGGGCAATAGATTGGCTCTTACCATCTCAGGAACCTCTGGGAGTCATTTTTCTCAGCCCAGGGTGCAGAGGGAGTCAAGGATTTGCAAACAGAAAACTCTGCATTACCCTACTCTGCATAGGCAGGGCAATTAGTGGATTGCCACGGTCCTAGGGTCAGTTCTCTTCAGCAGTGCTGGAAACATTTGAAGGAAACATTTCTTTATGTATATATAGTTTCTAGTATACTGCCTATGTCAATATGTAAATAGTTACCCTTGTTCTCCAAGTTCTATTCCCTGTTATGATGTAAACTATCAGTCTTCACTGATCTGAGTATTCTTTGTTAATTGTAAACCGCACTGATAACATAGTGCGGTATATAAGAATTGTTAAATAAATACCGTATTTTTCGCACCATAAGACGCACCGGACCATAAGACGCACCTGGTTTTTCAGAGGGGAAAATAGGAAAAAAAATATTCTGTTTTGATTGCCTTATGCATCCTACCTATTTGCTGTGAAAGTGCTTATTATTTGTTTTATTTTCCATTCCTTTCCTTATGATACCTAGCATTCTATTTGCTCTCTTGGCTGCCGCTGCACCCTGGGCCGAGGGTTTTAACATGTTATCCATAATGACGCCTAAATCTTTTTCCTGGGTGGTAGTTCCTAATGTGGAACCTTGCATCGTGTAACCATAATTTAGGTTGTTCTTCCCTAGGTGCATAACTTTGCACGTGCCCACATTAAATTTCATCTGCCATTTTGATGCTCAGTCTTCCAATTTATCAAGATCCTCTTGCAATTTTCCACAATCCTCTTGGGTTTTAAAAATTTTAAATAGTTTTGTGTCATCTGCAAATTTGATAACCTCACTCGTTATTCCACTTTCCAGGTCATTTATGAATATGTCAAAAAGCAGCGGGCCCAGCACAGATCCCTGGGGTACACTACTATTCACCTTTCTCCATTGGGAAAATTGGCCATTTAACCCTACCCTCTGCTTTCTATCTTTTAACCAGTTCCTGATCCACAATAGTACACTGCCTCCTATGCCATCACTCTTTAGTTTTGCCAAAAGACTCTGATGAGGGACCTTGTCAAAGGCTTTCTGAAAGTCCAGATATACAATATCAACTGACTCACCTTTGTCCACCTGATGAACATAACAGATGAGGGTTCCGGTGATGTCATCGGAGGAAATAGCGGTGTAGCCGATTTGAGGGGGGAAATAACCCCTAAATGTGCAAGCAGAGCGGCGTAGACGAAAGGAAGCAGTGGAGTGAGACCCCCGGTAGGGAACGCAGAGGAGCGATCGCCGGTCGGTAGACCGGGACAGGCGGTGAGCAGAGGAGTTTCACCGCGACGGAAGAAGCCGGGCCCAAAGTGAAAGAGAGGACGTAGAGAGGAGCAGGCTGAGACAAGGTGCAATCGGCACCGCGAAGGACAGTGCAGATGCTGAGAAGACAGCGGCAGTACCGTGCGGGAAAGCCGGCGTTTGTGGGCCTGAAGAACAACTGGAGGGTGCGCTGAGGTGAACGGAGCAGCGGGGTGCCACTTGGGAGCTTAGTCCCGCAGGAGGAACCCACGCAGTGAAGGCAGAGGTAGGAGGGCCTGCGGAGTGCTACCTCTGGGAGAGGAGGTAAGACGGTGTGTCCCCGTATGCAGCACCGAGAAGAGGGAAAGAAGAGGAACACGACGGCAGAGCAGAGGTGGAACGCCCAGACCCGCTGCTGCTCTGCAACTTCTTATATTCGCACCATAAGACGCAGGCACTTTTCCTCCCACTTTTTGGTGAAGAAAAAGTGCGTCTTATGGTGCGAAAAATACGGTAAGTCTTTTTATAAGTGAAGCTGAGATCTGCAAGAGAGTGGATTCCCCTGAGGTGGGCAGAAGGAGTAGTAAGCTAAGAAATCCTGAGATGTGGTTGAGACTGGCTGTTAAGGTTCAATGCAAAAAAAAATGCAAGTTAATGACTCTTGATAGGTGAGAGGAACACTAATGCACACTGACGAAGAAAAGGACCTCGAGATGATCTTGTCTGATGATCTAAAGGCATCGGAACAGTGCGACCAGGCAGTGACCAGAGCCAGAGACATGCAGGGGTACATAGGCAGAGGTATAACCAGAAGACAAAAGAGAATGACTGAGATCCCACCTGGAACATGGCATCCGCTTCTTGGGGCCGTATCTGTGAAATATGGCAAGGCTGAAGGCTGTCCAAGGATGGCTCACTAAAATGGTCCAGGTCTACATCAAAAGCTATGTATGTATGTATTCTAGAGGAGGAGAGGTGTGAAAGACATTTAAATACCTGAAACCTATAAACTCACAAGATGAGAGGTCATAGTCTGAGGCTAAGCACTGACAACCCCTAAATGCAACAAGGTAAAGGAAAGCCAGAGACTAACTGGGGTCTGTGACTCTGCACCAGGAGTGAACCTGGGCAGATTAGATGGACCGTCCAGTTTTTTTCCACGATTAATGGTGCATCTACATTTTAACTCATTTCATCTCATCAAGGCAGGATTCACCTAAAGGAGCTAAAAGGAGATGGCTTGAGGTATGGAACAGTTGCCACATTAGGAGAGATTCATAAACACAAATACATGTCTGCTTAGAGAAGAGACAGCTGAGGAGGACTTATAGACCTATATAAAAATACGAAAGAGATCAAACAGGGAAATTATATTCCCTGTATTTTATAATATCTTAGCATAGGGGGGGGGCACCCAATTAACAGTTGAAAAAGATTTAAAAAAAAAAAAAAAGGAGTGTACCTCACAGCACAAAATTCACCTGTGAAACTCAAGATATACAAAGTGCAGGAGGCAAATATTACAAATCGATTCAAAGTGGGAGTAGAGGGATTTATAGAGAACAGATCGGTCAAAGGCTATTGATCATAGGAAATGCCACACCAGGTTCAGGGTGCTCCTAAATCGTGCTGCCTAGGAAAGCGAAAAGGTGCAATGCTGGATGGACAGGATGGGACTCTTGCTACTAAAATGACATCTGCCCATCAGATCTTTCAAAGGAACCCTATGAGCAGGGCATAGCAAGAGCTGGGTGAGTAGTGTGGCTGCGCAAGGCGCAAGTATGAAAAGGGCACCGATGCCATCACTGGGGCTTCCCGATAACAGTTCCTATGCATGACTGGATTGGGGAGGCAAGAGGGTGCCAGCATTGTAAGTCGCAAAGGGTCTATTTCTAGCTTGCTAAGGCCCTTCCTTTGAGTAATGCTGTCTGAGTGCTCTGGACGCTCCACTCTGAGAGGGGACAGGATTGTTGGCATTTTTTCTAGTTAATTAGAAGCGGGAGGTGTCTGCTCATCGCCTTGTCTCTGAAAAGGACAGTTTTAGATGTAAAGTGCAGGCTGAGCATTAGTGTGGAACGTGGAAGTAGAGTACCATGGACTGGAGGTAGGAAGCGGCTCACTTACTCACAGAATGACACAGAAGAGATCTAGAGGACGAAGGCCACCACAGACACTGAATCAGACCGGACAGGAAACACACTGATGGACCCCTCACTCACATGCTAACCCAATATGGCCACATAGTCTTCGGTCCCGCAAACACAACCTATTCCCACCCTCACATTCATTCCACCCCCTGAGTATCATCTATCACGCTGAAAGAAAATTTCTTCAGAAGCAAAGTTTTCTGCTTAGAAGCTAAATGCTCAGAGCCAAAGAGTTCATATAATGTACTGATACCCTAATTCTTCCTTCACAGTTAATTCCCTGTCCGGAGACTTTTGTTTTCTAAGAGAATGACAACCTAGAATGCACTGAAACGATGGTTTAAGAACAGGATCACTAGGGCTCATAGGGAAACACTTGTTAGCAAAAATACAAATCAAATCACATCCTGCAATTACTTGAAGTTTTTCCCTCTTGCAATGTCTGAATCTGAGGCTGGATAAGGAGATGTTTAGGCCCTTCTTTATTAAAGGGTGGTAAAGTTTTGCAGTTAACATATGGAAATTGCAGAAATTAGTGTGTGGTAAATGCAAAGCCTTTGTTAACTTTTGGCGGCTGCCATGCCATAATGCAGAGAAAAAGTCATAACCAAGCATTAACTACCCAGCAGATCATACGCAATACCGCTAACTGCCCCTCTTGATATGGCATTAGCTGCTGTGCATTTATCTGGGGTAATGCTAAGATACAGTCCCTACCTATTTCCCACCCCAAAACGACGTTTCCCAAATTACTCATTTAATGTAGGCATTAAATATGTCAAAAGCTACGTTAAACAAAAAACAGCTTAGTAAATAGGAAAGACATTGACGCTGGGTCAAGCTCCTTTCTGCCATGAAAAGCGAGTGTGTTGGTCTGTCAAAAACAAACAGTAAAATGTGCGAGGTCAGAGATGGAGAGGGAGTGGGCCTCATCCACGCCAATTCTATTGCTTCATTGCTCTGCTAGTTCTGGACATTTGTATAGCAGGAGCTGGACACAGCATGGGGAGATGAAGCCTCTGGAAACAAACCTGGAAGGGATCTGCTGGTCCCCTCCATTCCTAACCTATTGCATTAGGTCCTAAGATCTAGTCTCAGGACATTCAAAATCAATAGTCAACGATTTCTTCAGAGTGCCTGGTCAACTTGCTATTTTGGTTATTCTAAAATCCAGACCCAGCGTGGACCTTGTGGACCAAAGTTGAATACGCCGAGTTCCGAGCTCAGAACATGCTTGGACCCCAATTTTATCTGTCGAGGAAGGGCAAGAGGCAAAAAGGGCTACACTGGAAAATTAATCTGCCATACTCAGGTGAACACAGATGTTTTTGGCAGATCTCCTGCACTGATGGCTTCTGGAGCTGGGCTGCATCCACTGTCTCATTTTACAGAGGGTACCAAAGCTAGGTTTTGACCTGGTGGCCTAGAGATGAAGAAAGCTTTAGTGCTGTGACTTTTCCCCTGTACTACACAAGCCACCCACAACTGCAGGATTCAAGGGAAGGGATTCCTTTTGGAACAGCCTGAAGCAAGCCCATCTGTCCCTGATGATTCACGGATAAAAGTTTCTAGCTTCCTGTATTATATGTAGGCATAAAACACAGCAGTTCAAATATTTCAACCATGGTGGTTAGCACTTTTGTTTAATGCCAGTCCCCATGGTTAAAAAAAAATAAAAAAATAAAAAAAAGATACTCCGTGTCAGCATCTGGATAGTGATAGTTTCCAGCACCACCATATGGATAACTATTCAGACAGCAATTTAGGACAGCTCTCTGTTGCCCCGAGTTATCTGGATAGAGGTGCTGAAAATCACTGCTCTATGGATCACTCTCTCTCCATCTTCACCCTGCCAAGGCAATCAGACAAAATATTTAGTGTCATTATCCAGATAGAATTCTGTATGGTCAATACTCAAAGGCACCTAAAAGTGCTGACGGTCATCTTTAGCTTTACTTAGAAATTGTGGGTTAAACACTCCTAATTTATTGTAAGTTAAAGACAGCAAGGCTCATCCAGTTTGTCCAAGTTCCTTCCTGGTATAAGACCACAGGCCCCAGCAGATCTCTAGCTAGGGATTCACAGCTGTGCTTCATAACAAAGCAGGCAAGTTCTTTTACCCTCACCTCCTCCTCTCAGACCCCATGAGAACTACATGGTGTCATGGAGTCCCCACCACTTGGGATAAGTCAAATATCTCCACTTACTCTACTGTGGAGTCTACAGCTACTGAACCCTCCAGCTACAAAGGTCTGTTCATTTTTACTCAATAACAGAATTAGAAACCGTGACGGAAAAGGAACGCAAGTGAGGAGGGAGGGGAAGGTGCACCAGGCTGTGCCCATTGCTCACACCTCTTCTGGAAAAGCACTGGGCCAAGATGGTTGTATATGAAAATATTAAAAAGGAACTCAAAAAAGGTTCTGCCAACATCAAAAGTACACTTCAATCGGCATTTGCACACAGGCAGATGTTTAGCCAAGGCCATGCCAAAGGGGGTCCCAAGTCTGCCTCAGGCTGAAGGAGGCATAGCCTGCAGGTGGGCTTTGGGGCCCCTTCATCAGTTTCTGCTTAGGACCCCTGCATGTCTGTCTAACACAGTCCTATGCATAGCAATGGGAATGGTGAGAAAGCTGGAAACAACTGACCAGTCAGCCTGACCTCAATGGTGTGTGTATGGTGGAGCATCTTGAATCTGGTAGGATATGGGATCCAGAACAGCGTGTACAGGGCTAGCTCAATCATGCAAGTCTAGGCAGTCAGCTGGGGTGGTGGCTTCTGATAGGCAACAAGCTGCAGCAGTCAGCGCAAAATCAATAGATCGACAGCTAGACAAACTCAAAGAGCCATCAGCACATTCCTTTACCTGCAGGGAGAGCGGCACACACATTCATACAAAGCAAAGGTCAATATTTAGAAGGATTTTTGTGGGAGAAGTGGTGTTGGATAATCACGATTGTTGAGTTTAGTTATCAATAGATGTAAAGAGGTTGGAGGTGGTCCAATGAAGGCTACCAAAAACAGTGCAGGGTTTGCACCAGAGTCAATGAGATGAGGCTTAGGGAGGTAACTAGGCAGGACCCCAGCGATTTCTCTGAATTTTATAAAACCGCCTTTACAGTCTTAAGCACAACTCATTTTCAGGGCGATTGTCAAAGCCAATTACACAGGTAATTAGCGATGCAGGTGCATAAACTGGCTGGCTTAAGAGTATGTCTAGAAATGCACACAGTGTTCTGTAACGCCTTCTCTGCGGGTGAGAAATAATGCACTCGCAAGCACTATTATTCATGAAAAACCTACTTGCATAGAGGCACTTCTGCAGCTGCTGCAAGTAAAATACTCTGGTATGAAATACCCCTGGACTTTGATCCAGTGCAGGCAATTTGAAAACTGTCCATCAGATACCTCCAAGATAGAGTCTTGCTCTGCAGATTTTGAGCCAGTGAGATAAATCATTCAACTTCAAAATGGTTTGTGATGCGACTCTGCAGACATGAAAGCAATGTTCGTTTTCTTTTAATCCTGTGGTTCTGCAGATTGAGACTACTAATGTACCTGAAAACTCCTCGAAAGGCGTGAGCCACACAGGAATATAAAATCAATACTCTTAGAAGTCCCCATAAAAGGTGGTATTGCAGTAAATGGGAGTCAGAGATAGGTAGTGTTATGCCTGCCTCCCTAGGGTGCTTTTTAAGTGACAAAAATGCCGTCAATACTCCGAAGTTTGGTTTTACAGATCAGTCTGCTTGTGTTATGAATTAGGGGCTTCCAGTAAGCTACTTTTACGCCTTTTCCCTGGCTATATCATATTGGATCAAGATTGTTTACTAGTATGGATGTAACTTATTTCATATTGGGAGATTATTCTGAAAAATGTATAAATGTTTAAAAAAAATGCACAAGAAACATCTTTGCAGAACAAGGACAAAGGAGGGTTGCAATCAAGAGTAGCGGTGGAATGTTTGTCTGTCTTCACATAAAGGGCAGTGGATGAATGGAAAGGCCTCTGGGGAGGGGACAGGAATGCAGAAACATCAGCAACATATCATGACAGACACAACGTTGTGACCTTGCAGAACCAGACTGAATGCCCCCTGCTCCCCCAGGATAGGAGGACAGCACTTCAACTCCACCCGCAGCCTCCTGCTGGGCATTGGACCACCTGAGCCCCCACCCTGAAGACAGCTGCACATTTGCTCCGGTATAAAGCCTAATGTCTTCTTTGAGGTATAACTTCATGCAATTATTGTAAATATGCTTCTCCCAGAGGGCTTGTGATTCCTGCTCATCTTACTGGCAAGTCCTTCTCATTAATGCAATGTATGGTAGGGGTCTGCAAATACTGGCTGTTTAGCTTAGTCAGGCCGAGGGTCACATGCTAGGGGTGACCGGCTGCAATCTTCCTGGGCATAGCAAGAAGCTGCTAGTGCTTTAGAAAGACAGGGATTCTGTTTCTTGTCCTCCGAGCTGCCAGGCACTCTGTAACCTTACCCTCCAAGGCCATATGTTCTGGACTCTCTAGGCGAGGGGGAAGCAGACAGAAACCTCTAGAATAAGGGATATGCATAGGGGAGAGGGAAGACTGGGGAGCGATGCCAGCTGCCAAAATTAGGACCTGCAGCCAGCTGAAAGGCGGCAAAGAGCATGATGGGGTACCTGTGGTTCCTTGAGGAGGGGGACAGAGTAGAAGCAGATCTTTAAAGATACAGCACTAGAAGTAGCTCTCAGCTTTCACATCCAGTGACTGCAGAGGCTTATGGAAAGGGGAAGGGAGAGGAGCAAGTTTTAGAGCCACTAGCCAGGGTAAAATTGACCGTCTGAGAATTTTAGTCTGGCCAGCAGTGGGCCTGGGGCTCGACAACACATGCTCTTACGCAGATGGAGGGTGGAGGTTGGAAAACAGGGTATAGCTAGGTTGCATTTTCAAATCGATGCCTTCTTCTTGCTGGCAAATCTGTCTGCAGATAAAGCAGATTGAAAGTCACTGGGCTTTATGTACCTGTGGACGCAGGGTCTGCAGGTATAACACTACTGCAGGATGCCTAAGATATTTACATCATCTGATCCATACCATCATCACACTGGCCTGTGTCCGCTGCATCCTGCACCGGCCCCTTGGCAGAATCTGCATCATAGCCACAGTTTCCTGGTTCATGACTGGGGGACAAACAGATTTTAAGGTGCTTCAGCTTTCTCAGTTCTGTTTCCCTGTTTGCCTCTACCTAAGGCTGAGAAAGTCAGTAAAGGGTCAAGTATTGTTTTGCTCAGATTTCACTTTGCTAGATAAAATAAAGTCAACAGTTCATTTGCTTAATTGCTGGGAAAGTCTGAGAGAAAGAGGGAGCAGGTATCTGCCTCTGCTGGGGAATGACCATGAAGGGGAGGGAGAGAGCAATGGAGTGACCGAGGCGAAGACACAGGTGCACAGAACGCAGGGACAAACTGGATCTCTTGACCACAGGTTATGGACCTTGGACTGAGGTCCAGTCTACCACTCTGGTTTAATTTGGAACAAAATGCATTCTGTTCTGTAAAATCATTCCATAAATGATTAATTGGGGAGACTGAGAATGAAGTGATTAATTAACACTCTGGTTACAGATCTTTGGCTGCTTTCCTGTGGACATCAGGTCATCATCTTGGTGCCAAGTTGATTGTCTTAACAGCAGCCAACTTTCAACTGCCCCAGGTGAGTGTTGGAACTGAGCTCAGACTTATGGTCCACAAAGCTTTCACCTCTGGGAACATTTCCCTTGTCCTGCTGATAAATGTACAGCTTGACAGTAGGAAGAGATGGGGACACTTGCTGTGATGTAGACATTTCCATAGCTACTCTCCTCAGCCCTGTCCTGGCTTCTCTCCCTGGAGAGAGAAGACAAAGAAGCCTGGCTGTCTGTTTCCAGCCATCAAATGAGGCACTCACTGAACAGTATAGTCTAAAGTGTGGCAGTGCTATAGCTCCTCCATATGTTGTTAACAGATCCTGCATAGGAAGGTCGCTCCTTCTGAAGAACTTGGTTGCCTGTCTTTGGGTCCTCGTACACCACTGTACTATAGGGAGAGATGTCAATCATTTGGAAGAACCTGGGTATCTAGGACCTGCATCAGCTGAAACCACACCGATCTCTTGGAGGGTGGGGCAGCAGAAAAGAGCATGAATATAGACCCATAGTTGCAGCTCTCACTTGGCTCGTAGTTTGTCATGCCACAAGGGCTTGTGCACATCAGTGATGCTGAGAGTTATACCAATCAGTAGCTTAACTACTGGCAGAGTTTTCCAGGATGAATACGTTGCAGCTGAGGTACCAGACTAAGGCAAAATACCCATCTGGGCGGCAGCAGTATGGCACAGTGTTGGTGGCAGAGAAACACTGGCATTACACCTGTGCGGAAGAAAGGCCTGACAGTCTACTTCCGTATCATGCCATGAAAACCCAATGGAGAGTCACAGCAAAACAAAATGTGATATAGTGCAGGAATGAGTCCCTGGGTCAGAAAGCACTCAATGGACTACCGGGGAAGAACTGATGACTGTAGCGTAAAGCCAGCTTTTGTGATATGGCTGAAACACAGCCCTCAGAACGTATGACTGCTGATGTAGCTGCACATGAAATAAGAGTCTGAAACTAGCAAGATATCTTACATATTAGGACATGGAACATACAAGCATGAGCCAAGGGACGCTAGAGGTAGTCAAAAATTAAATGGAAAAATGGAATGTGCACAACTCGATCTGTTGGATGTCAGCGAACTGAAATGAATCAATAAGGGGGACGCCACTCTACTGATCACACTTCACATCCAGTATACATCAATCTCAGAATCCAAGGAGGTTGGGGCAATGACATACAATATCTAAGCTTAAGCTCAGTCCTCTACACATCAACCACTCTGAAAAACTCCTCCCATTCAATTTTTCAATTACAATTCAAATTCAATTCAGTTTCAATTCCAATAACTGGTGCCTGCAATCTCTCAAAGTATACATGAAATGTTGAGAAGCTGCATTGTAGGTGCAATATGCTTTGAGAGATTGCAGACACCAATTGGAACTGAAACTGAATTGAATTGGAATTGTAATTGAAAAACTGAATAGGAGGAGTTTGAGTGGTTGATGTGTAGAGGACTGAGCTTAAGCTTAGATATAGTTTGCCACTGCCCCAGCCTCCTTGGATTCTGAAGCTCTTTTCTCCTTCAATTTTGATTGATGTATACTGGATGTGAACAGTGTGGAGATCAGTAGAGTTGTTCCCTGTATTGGTTCAGTGATTCACACTCTGGAATTGACCTTTTTTTGGGTAGCGAACTGAAATGGACTGGCATTGGGTGCTTTGAATCTGATGGTTTGGTATACTACGCTGGAAATAAAAGACAAATGGTGTTGCATTTCAAATTAAGGATAAACTTGTAAGAACTGTAATGAAATACAATGCAGTCAGTGAACACAATTTGTTTGTCTACTTCACCCAATGAATTGTACAAAAGTCAAATTGACTACATCTGTGGAAGTCAACGATAGAAAAGCTCAACATCAACGAAGACAAAACCTGGAGCTGCTAGTGGAACAGATCACCAGCTACTAGTATGCAAACTCAAGCTAAGGCTGAAGAGCAAGTCAATGTAGCAAAGTAGGATTCTGAAAATATACCATCGGAATTTGAAGACTGCCTGCCAAATCAGTTCCCCACTTTGGATACAAACGACAGAGCATCAGAAGGGCTATGGGATGAGAACACAGAAAGTGAAAAGTCTGCAAAAGGTGAAAAAAGCAAACAGGTACCCAGAAGATACACATCTGTGGTTTTAAAGGGACACACTTTTACTGCAGCCTCTTAGTAGGTTGTGGTGCCTTTCACTGAGTCAATATGTATAAAGAGATGAAGCAGGCACAACTGTATGGGGTTTTGTTTTGTTTTTTTAATGATTGAGAGGGGCAAGCAAACCAACAAAGTTCCCGCTCCAGACTCAGTGTTAAATATGCTAAGGCCCAGGACAGAAATTTGGGAAGGGGCTCTGCAGCAAATTTTTGAATGCTTTTTCACGTCGAACAGCTTGAGGTTGCCAAATTAGAGTTCTTCCTAGGTGACCCATGAACCTCCATTCCCCTCTCTCTTTCTTAAGAGCATAACATAAGAACATAAGATATGCCATACTGGGTCAGACCTAGGTCCATCAAGCCCAGTATTCTGTTTCCAACAGTGGCCAAACTAGGTCATATGTACCTAGCAGTTTCCCCAAGAGACAAGTTCCACAATGCTTGCACTGGGTCAAGCATTGATATCTTCGGTCACTTCTTAATAATGGTTTATGGACCTTTCCTCCAGGAACTTGTCCAAACCTTTTTTAAACCCAGCTACACGAACAGCCTTTACTACATCCTCCGGTAACAAATTCCAGAGTTTGATTACACGTTGAGTGAAAAAATATTTTCTTTTATTGGTCTTAAATAGTTTACCCTGTAGCTTCATTGCATGTCCCCTAGTCTTTCTATATTCTGATAACGTAAACAATCGATCTACATTTACCCATTCCATTCCATTCATTAATTTATAGACTAGGTTTCCCTAGGTTATGACTGACTCTTCTTTCCTGTCTACTGAAGAATTTATTTTCCTTCTGTATTTTGTTGTACACCACCCTGTTGCTTTGTGAAAGGCGGTATATCAAGCAGAATAAACATATAGACAGCCAAAATGGATGATTGAAGAAACTCTGAACATTGCTCAGAAAGGCAGAGAAACAATCTGGAGGAGAAAGAGGTAAGCACAGAACTTAAACTCCAAAGTGCAGCAAAACAAGACAAAAAGTACTAGTGATCCATGCAAGGAAACAGAAAATCAGAAATAATTAGGAGGAAGAATACGATCGGCTTTCTTAAAGCTACGTGAATTAAAGGGAAATTCGAGCCTCTAATTGGAATGCTAAAAGATGCTCAAGGATCCATGATGAGTGATGCTGAGAAGATCAAGAAAAGGCAGAAAGAATACACAGAGTCATATCATAAAGATCAAGTGGATCAACAGTCATTTCAACCTGTATCTTACAATAAGGAACTGGTGGTGATGAAAGTAGTTATAGCGGCACTGAAAGCCTTATCAAGGAACAAAACACCAGAAGCTGATGGCGTTTCCCTTGAAGTATTACAGCAACTGGGTGCAGCTGTTATAATACAGGGCTTTCAGGCAATTTGGAAGACACCATAGCCAACTTACTGGAAGAGATCTGTGTTCATACCAGCACTGAAAAGAGGTAATCCATGACTGTGGAAACTATCATACAAGTGCTCAGATCCCACATGTCAGCAAGGGATTCTACTCAAGATCATGCATGGAGACTGCAACCATTCCTGGAACTAGGATTGCCTGACGTGCAAGCAGGATTCAGGAAAGGGCAAGGAACAATAATCAAAGATGCAAGATGAATCTTTGTAAAGACAAAATACCAAAAGGATATCTATGTGTTTTATTTACTACAGCGAAGCCTTTGATTAAGTAAAACTCTGGCTTACATTAAGTAGTATGGGTATACCAGCTTATCTAATAGTTCTCATGCACAACCTTTACATTGATCAAGAAGAACAGTTCATACAGAATATCGAGAAACAATAGTTTGAAATTGGCAAAGGTGTACAATAAGGCTGCATACTATCCCCATATCTGTTCAATTTATATGCAGACTAAATCAGAGGAGCAGGACTGTATGAAGACACCCAAGGTGTGAAAACTGGTGAAGACTCCTCAATCTTCGCTATGCTGATGATTCCACATTACTGGCTGAAAGTGAAGATGATTTGAAGCATTTGCTTATCAAGCTCAAGGAACAGTCTTAAAATGGGCCTACATCCTAATGTGAAAACAAAGATCCTAGAAACTGGCAAAATTAGTAACTTCATCCTTGGAGAAGGAAAAAAAAAAACCCAAACAAAAAACAAACAAAAAAAACAACCACAGTAGACAACATTAACCTGCTTGGATCGATAAATAGTAAAATGACAAGCAGTCAAGAAATAACACATGTTGCTCTTGGCAGAACAGCTATTAAGGACCAGAATAAGATCTTCAAGTGCAGAGATTTATCTGTGTAGAAACACACACGATAGCAGAAAAAGATCACATGGCCTATCTAGTCTGCCCTTCCATATTGACTACAATAGTCCCCCTTTTTTCCTTTAGAGATCTTCTATATTTGTGCCATGTTTTTTGAATTCAGATACTGTTCTCATCTCTACTACCTCCACTGAGAGACTATTCCACGCATCTACCACTCTGTAAAAAAAAATATTTCTGCATATTACTCCTGAGTCTATCCCCTTTCAACCTCATCCCATGTCCCCTCATAGCAGAGCTTGGTTTCAAATGAAAAAGGCTCTCCTCTTCTACATTTATGCCTTGGAGTTATTTAAACATTTCTAGACTATCTCCTCTATCCCACCTTTCCTCTAACACAAACATATTAAGATCTTTGAGTCTGCCTTCATATGCTTTATAACCATCCATTTTAGTAGCCACCCTCTGCACCTACGCCACCCCATTTATATCCTTTTGAAGGTGTGATCTCCAGAATTGCACAAAGTACTCCAAATGAGGTCTCAGAGACTTATATAGAGGCACTATCACCTCCTTTTTTTTCTGCTGGCCATTCCTCTGCCTATGCACACAAGCATCCTTCTCACTTTTGTCATCGCCTTTCCTATCTATTTAGCCACTTTAAGATCAGAAACAATCATGCTCAGTTTCGTGGACAGAAGAACTTTGACCTCTATACTGTACCACTCCCTTGGATTTTTGCAGCCCAAATGCATGTACAAAGATTCCACTTGTCCAAGCTATACTATTTTCAATAATGTCATAGGGATGCAAAATTTGAACAGTGAAGACGAAAGACAGGAAGAAAATTAATGCTTTTGCATTATGGTGCTGGTGAAGAAAACTTAGTATACCATGGACTAGCCAAACAAATCAATTGGTACTCGAGATCAAACCTAAGCTTTCCTTTGAAGCTCAAATGACAAGACTTAAATTTGCATACTTTAGACATCATACAAAGAGAAAGATCATTAGAGAAAGACATCATGCTTAGCAAGGTTGAAAGTCAATGCAAAAGAGGAAGACCAGCAAGCAATGGTTCAATACAATAACAGCAGCTATGGATGCCACTATCAACAATTAGCTGCCTGACCGAAAACCAAACACAGTTTAAGACAACTATCCACAGGGTCGTCATGAGTCATCAACTCTATGGACTTAAGTAGATTGCAGAGGATCAATTGACCGTCTGAGAATCTTAGTCTGGCCAGCAGTGGGCCTGGGGCTTGACAAACTTGGGATCCAAGAGGCGATAGATGTGAAAAAACAGTAATAGCATTCAAGAAAGCCTGGGATAAACCCAAAAGAGCCTTAATGTTAGGGGAAGGAGTGAAGAGTAAAACTTGGGATGTTATTGTTAAGTGCCGTCGAGTCGGAGTCGACTCATGGCGACCCTCTGGATAGCTATCCTAAATTGTGTTCGGTCTCGAGTCAGGCAGCTCATTGTTGACAGACTGGTACCCGTAGCTGCTGTTATTGTATCGATCCATCTCATTGCTGGCCTTCCTCTTTTGCGCTGACCTATCTTGCCAAGCATGATGTCTTTCTCTAATGATCTCTCTTTGCATGATGTGTCCAAAGTATGAAAGTCGAAGTCATCTGAGCTTCTAAAGAAAGCTTAGGTTTGATCTCCTCTAGTACCAACTGGTTTGTTCTTCGGGCAGTCCATAGTATACACAGTATTCGCTGCCAGCACCATAATTCAAAGCCATCAATTTTCTTCCTGTCTATCTTTCACTGTCCAGCTTTCACATCTATATGATGTTATTGAAAATACCATGGCTTGAACAAGTCTAATCTTTGTATGGAGAGACATCTCTGCTCTTGAGAATCTTATCTAGGTCTTTCATAGCCATTCTGCCAAGAGCAATGCGTCGTCTGATTTGACTGCTTGTTGCTTCTTTATTGATAGTTGATCCAAGTAGGTTAAAGTTGTTCACAATTTCAATTTCTTCTCCTTCAACGATGAACCTGTTGATTATGCCAGTTATGATCTTTGTCTTCTTTACATTAAGGTGCAGGCCAATTTTGAGACTATATTCTTTGATTGTGAGAAACAAATGTTTCAGATCATCTTCACTTTCAGCCAGTAATGTGGTATCAGCATAGCGAAGGTTGTTGAGTCTTCCAATCTTCACACCTCTGTCTTCATACAATCCTGCTTCTCTGATGATTTGTTCTGCATATAAATTAAACAGGTAGGGGGAAGTATGCAGCCTTGTCTTACACCTTTGCTTATTTTAAACCATTCTGTTTCTCCTTGTTCCGTTTGAACTACTGTTTCTTGATCAATGTACAGATTGTGCAAGAGTACGATCAGGTGTTCTGGTATACCCATGCTTAATGTGGCCCAGAGTTTCTCATGGTTTACAGTCAAAAGCCTTGCTATAGTCGATAAAGCACAAATAGATATCCTTTTGGTATTTTTTAGTCTTTAAGGATCCATCTCACATCTGCAATGATGTCACTTGTTCCTCGCCCTTTCCTGAACCCTGCTTGCACTTCAGGTAGTTCTTGTTCCAGGTATGGTTGTAGTCTTTTGAATAATCTTCAGTAGAATCTTGCTGGCATGTGGGATCAGAGCGATTGTGTGATATTTCCACAGTCAGTTGGATCATCTTTCTTTAGTATTGGTATAAACAGATCTTTTCCAGTCAGTTGGCCATGTTGTCTTCCATATTTCTTGGCAGAGCCTTGTAAGTACGGTAACAGCTGCATCAGATAGCATTCCCATAGAAGTATTAAAGCAATCAATGCCTGGTGCTTTGTTCTTTGATAAGGCTTTCAATGCTGCTTTAACTTCTATCACCACCAATGGTTCCCGATCATAAGGTACAGGTTGAAACGGTTGTTGGTCCACTTGATCTTTATCATAAAATCTCTGTATATTCCTTCCAACTTTTCTTGATCTTCTCAGCATCATTCAACATAGAACTTTGAGCATCTTGTAACATTCCAGTTCGAGGCTGGAACTTTTTCTTTAACTCTCGTAGCTTTAGGAAAGCCGATCTTGTTCTTCCTCTAATAGTTTCTGCTTCTATTTCTTTGCATGCGTTGTAGTACTTTTCCTTGCCCTGTCTTGCTGCACGTTGGAAATCTATTAAGTTCTGTTATTGTCTCTCCTCTGGTTTTAGCTTCTCTGCATTTCTGGGCAATTTTCAGAGTTTCTTCCGTCATCCATTTTGGCCGTTTTTGCAAAGACTTCGCTTTCTTCCAACACAACCTTCTTGATGTCATTCCATAACTCTTCTGGAGCTCTGTCATTTGTATCTAAAGCAGCAAATTGATTTTGCAGGCAGTCTCAGTGGTATATGCTCAAGGTCATATTTTGCTGCATTCATGAGTGGTTTGCTCTTTCAACTTTAGCTTGAGTTTGCATACTAGTAGTTGATGATCAACAAAGAAAACCTGGAGCTGACAGTGGTGCAGATGTTATAGAACTTTTCCATCGTTGACTTCCACAGATGTAGTCAATTTGATTTTTATACAATCCATTGGGTGAAGTCCATGTGTACAGTTGCCACTTGTGTTGCTGGAAGAAGGTGTTTGAGATGAATAGATCGTTGGTCTTGCAAAATTCTATCAGCCTTTATCCAGCTTCATTTGTTGCCAAGTCCATATTTTCCAACTACTTTGCCTTCTTCTTTGTTGCCAACGTTTGTGTTCGTCACCCATGACTATCAGAATATCCTGTTTGCATGTTCTGTCAATTTCAGCTTGTACTTGTTCATAGAACTCTTCAATTTTATTCTTTTCTGCAGCTGTTTTTGGTGCATATACTTGAATTATAGTTGTGTTGATAGGCAAACTTGGGATAAGCCCAGAGAATCCTTAGCTATGGTGGGGGGAGGGGAGGAGTAAAGCCTGGGATAAGCACATGGCATCTCTGGATGCAAGGAATGATGGGTAAAGCTATTGGTGAGCTAGAGCATGTGGGACTGTAGTAAGAAGACTTAGTTAAAAAGTGTAGCCATGCAGCCTTTGTCTGCCCTCAGACTGGGTTCCTAGGATGACAGCACTATGACAGATCCTTACTTTGGATTAGGGTAAGCAAAAAGAAGTCTGACTTTAAGCCGGTCTGAATCTCAGTCATTATGAAGACAAGGGCATCATGGGAGAAATGCTACAATCAGGTGGTTCCTTTATAACCAAAGGGCAATGGAACACTAGAACCAAGGCCCAGCTGCTTCCTGCCCAGCACATGCACCTAGAGCCGCACCAATAGTAGGACCCAAAAAGGAGATAGGCTAGAGCTGTCAGATGCCAGTGCCTTCAGGTCTGCCTTTTCTATGCAAACAGCAATAAAAAACTCCCGTATCTTATGAATCCTTAATCTTGGCCCTTCAACCCCCTTTTTACATCTCAGTCTTAATTCTGTTCTGCCCTTCCTTTCACTAGCCTACTTAAAAATGTTGCCTCATCTCATTTGTTTAGTGATTCTTCTGTTTGTGCCTCCGCTGCCCTGACTACTTTCCCTGCACCTCTCAACTCTTAACAGATACCCTCCATATTCTCCTCTTTCAGAGATCATTTGCACCTTTACATTTTCAGCAACCTCTTGAGAGCTTCCTTCCCTCTTACCTTTATTTACTCCAACATAAAGATTAGTTGCCTTTCCTGAAGCAAGCAGATGACCAACCTTTGCACACTGAGGGCCAATAAACCAGAATACATGATACCAAAAGCTTCAAGAGATGGGGGATCCCCTTTGAGGAGTAAAGGAGTCCCCAAATGGAGACTCCAATTCATCCCCACCAATATTTGTCTTAGCATCCCCGGGATAACATTTCCCACAAGCATAAGGCAGGGCAGAGGCCACAAAACATCTCTTGCTACATTAGTCCCTTTTCCTCTGCCTCCTCCCCTTCTACCCTCTCTGGCTTCTGTCATTACTCCTGTTTATATCTCCATTAACCCTCCCCCCCCCCCCAACACACAAATTCTAGTTACCATCTCTGGTTCTCTCCAACACCCTCACCCTAATCCCCCCCTCCCACGCCACCACACTTCTGGCTTGCTTAAGCATTAATTCACACTTCCTCACTCCCTTCTCTTGAAATTGCCCCAGTACTTTGGAAACCCTTCTGCTCCTACTCTTTCACATCTGACACCCCCACCCCCTCCAAACACACACATCTCCAGTAACCATCCATCCCAGCCCTGTCTCGGTCCCTTTATTACCCCCATCCTAGCCCCGATCCTTTCATACGTGCTTCAGAGCATGTGTTTGCAAGGACCTTGGGGAGGAAAAGGAAGCAACTCCCTTGTGGCCATGTCCTTCTCAGAGAGGCTGCCCTCTTTCTTAGACAGAGGGGGCAGGCTCTGCCTCAGGAGGCCACATAGCACTCCTATGGTACCCTAGGTGTCCACTCTATAATTACCCCAACTCCAGCCCTTTTCCTACCTCCCCTAGAGCAGGCACCTCCTTGTGCTACCTACCTCTCAGCTTAACTTTAACATTCACCTCTTTAATTCCACCCTTCAAGAATCATTCATCCCTTGCCCCCCCCCCCAAGCACTCACTCACCTCCCAATATTCATCACTTTTTGAGCTGCTCCCTTACCCAAGTATTCATTACCAGCATCTGCATTCACTCCTCTTCTCTTACCCTCTTTTCCATTCACTGCCCTTCCCATCCCCCAAAAAATCATTGTAGTTGACTGGACCTCTGTGGTTCTCGCCTTTCTTCTTATATCCTGAGACACCAAATTTGCTGGTCCTTGGCTACCGTCCACTCAGTCCTCTGCCCTTCACACAGCAGACTAGAAAGGCCCTGTATGCCAGGCAGCAGGTGGAGTAGGGTGTGATCAGGAGGGGGTTAAATTGAAACAAGTAGCAGATTGACTCTTCTGCGCTGCCTGTTCCAGCACTGTCTGCTCCCCCCCAGTTGTCAGGGAGCAGACGGTGAAGAGACACATGAAGGTCTCCAGAAGCCGCTTAACTACACCCCTATGGCCCCTTTTAATTTAGACAACACAACAATGCCCTTAAATACAAGATTTACTCTTAAAGAATTACTAACACTCCAAATATCACCTTAATACTTCACATAGGCAAGAAATGACCTCAGGATGGCTAGAGCCCTACATGTAGTGATAAAATCACTATAGGGAACAGCTGACGCTCACATCATAGGTCATATAGCCACTTTTTATTCAACCAATAGTCACCACTAATACACCCTAAAACCACAAAAAGTACTTCTGGGATTACCATAAATATTACATCTAATCACACTCACACTACATACATGACATCCATAATCACACAAATAGCATCATAATATAAACATTACGATGAGTGACACAGGAACAGATCGTGACTTCCTAAAAAAAGGAAAATAAAGATAAGCTGATATAAACAAAGCTCAAAGAGTCAAATACTTATCTTTAAAAACGCTTCAAGCCAATCGCTCCATTAGCGCTCAACGGACATTCCAAATCAGAGAGACTTTCAAAATAAATTAAATCAAAAGCTTTTCACAAGAACAGCCCTACGAAAGCTCTCGTTTCGCCACATCCAGGCTTCGTCAGGGGAAAAATTTATGATCTAAAGAATCCATTTAAGCTCTCCAAACTCTCCGCTCCTAAAGATCACAGCATCTGACACCTTCCTTATAAAACCCCATAGCCAATCAAAACAGAATACGTCACTGACTACAAATAAAGACTAAAAAAAAAAGCAGGAGGAGCTCCACAGCCACACAAGCCGAAAAGACTAATAGTTATATAATGATTATAAAAACAGAGACCATTCAATTTTATCATTAAGACCATGTGGGTACATGGTATTTAATGAATAAATCCAGTACTGCTCCTTCTGTAACAGAAGCCTATTACGATCACCCCGCCGAATATTAAAAGGGACATGCTCCAGCACAGTACAGGTAAGATTTTCCAAGCAATGTTCAAAATCTATACAGTGTTGTATCAATGGCGTATCTACACGGGATTTGTGAAGACTATATTTATGTTCAGCAAGACGAGTCTGTAAAGGACGGGTAGTTTTCCCAATGTAAAGTAGTGAACAAGAACACCAAAGTCCATACACAACATGTGTAGTGTTGCAAGTAGTGTCACTTCGTAGTTGGCGAACTTTGCTTTTATACTTCAGATCTCATTAGCCATAATACCACAGAAAGAACAACGCTGACATGCCATGTGACCCAAAGGCAAAGCTACTGAGGTATTTCGTCGTGGTACTGCAGGACATAAACAATCCCTTAAATTACGTCCACGGCTATATGCCAATCGTAGCTTATAGCCAGAAAGTTTAGGATGTGCACCAATCAACGTCCATCTTTTACGTATCAGATGCTATCCGTCGTGATAAGCTGGAATGCTGTAAAACACAAGTAACTGTTGATCCAGAATCCAATGGCATAGAGCGAGGATGAAGTAACCATTCACGATGGTTATATCTTGCCCGCTTATATGCAGTTGAAAGAATCACATCAGGGTATCCACTATCTTCAAACTTACGTCGCATATTCTTAGCCTGTACTTTAAACTCAGATACAGTAGAACATATTTGTTGGCACCGTAAAAATTGTGAGTAAGGCAAACTACGGCAAAGATTATACGGATGAAAGCTGTCAAAATGCAGCAAGGTATTTCTGTGGGCTTTGAATAAATTGTGGTCAAAAACCCAGTAGTAGTCTTCAAGACCTTAACATCCAAAAAGTGTATTTCTTGATCTTGCATGTTTATATCAAAGGAGATACAAGCTTTACATTCATTTAGATAATGAAAGAATTCTTCCAAAAGAAATTTCGAACCATGCCATAAAAGAAATCTATCATCGATATATCTAAACCATTTAATAATATGAGTAGCATAATTTTAATTTAGCCCATTGTTCTTTGTGAAGCAGAACTTCCCACCCCATTAGTACTTCCCTAACAAATAACCCTATCTAACAAAACTGGCATGTCTGAAGCCCAGAGCGGACACTTTTGGAACACCTCTTTGACTGCCCCACATTGATCAGTAATCTCTGGACCTTATGTGACCACACACCAACCTTAGAAACACTTCTCCCACTTGGAATTACCAGGTCCAATATCACCCCTTCGCTTGTCAACTTCCTCTCTGCCTCAGCACCGAGAAGCTGCTTACTTGCTTTGCTGCCAGTTTGGGCACACTTACCTGCCAGCTTGTGAGTCCTTTGTGTCCATTGATATATTTTATCACAGTTAGTGTGCTGTTTATCTGTGTCATTGTTAGTGTGCTATTTATGTGTAAGCTTGTTCAGTTCTCCATTCTTACCTGTCTCCTACATATCCTCTTTATCTCTAATGCTATCTATTTTCTTGCTCCAAGACCTAGCTCCTACCAGAAGGCTCGTCATCAATCGCTGCTCTCTGTCATGGTGGCTATCAGTTCTCCCACACACCTCGCCCCACTGGCCATGGTGTTGGGCTTCTACCCTCTCCTTCCTGCCAATTTCAACCCCTCTTGCTGCCTCCATCTCACTCCTTTGAAGTCCACTCCATTTGCCTTTTTACTCCACTACCTCTCCAGTTAGCTGTTATTTATCAATCTCCTGAGAAGTCCACCTCTACCTTTCAAACTGACTGACTTGACTTTTGGATTCCTCTTCCCCCTCTTATTCTTGGGGATTTCAACATCCATGTTAATAACCCCTCTGACCCTTATGCTTTAAAGCTCCTTTTCCTTACCTCCTCATTCAACATCCAGCTTTGATCTTCTGCTCCCACTTACCAGTACGGTCACTGCCTTGGCCTTTGTATTCTTATCTATTTGCTTACCTTCAAACTTCTGTACTTTGTTTCTTCCCTTATTGGACCATCACCTGCTAAGCTTCATTCTTTATCACCCACCGCCTCAACCTCGCCTTGTCTACTCCAACCTCTTTAGAAATCTTCATGCTATTGACCCTTTGACTCTCTCCTCCACTGTCTTCTACTGTATCATCTGAATCTGTTGATGAGACAGGAGCTTCCTATAACGCTACACTCTCCTTTGCTCTGGATGCTCTTGATCCTCCCATGCCACATCCTGTGAGACATATTATACCCCAATCCTGGCTGTCTTCCACTACCCACTATCTATGTTCCTGTGCCTGTTCAGCCGAGCATGCTTGGCTCAAATCCCGCACCTTTGCACTTGCCAAACAAGACTAACTCTCTTGCCTCTGACCCTTGTCATCTCTTTGCAATGCTCAACTCTCTCCTCAAGGTGGCTCCACATCTGACCTCTCCTTCCATTTCTGCCCAAAGCCTGGCTAAATTTCCATGACAAAATCCACAAGATCACCCTCCAATTCCCCTTCACTCCCAACTCCCCCCCCCCCCCACCTCTGCTACTCTCTCTTTTCTATGATCTTTTAAAGAAACCCTCACTAGACCCTACCTGTCCTATCAACCCATCTCCCTCCTCCTCTTCATTTCTAAGCTACTTGAATGTGTGGTTCACTGCCGTTGCCTTTACATTCTACTGAAATGGTTCTTGCCAAAATCTCCAGCGATTTGTTACTTGCAAAATCCAAGAGCCTTTACTCAATCCTCATCCTTCTTGACCTGACCTTTCTGCTGCTTTTGACAATGTTGACCATAGCCTTCTCCAAGATACTTTGTTCTGACTTGGTGTTAAGGGCTCTGTACTATTCTGAGATACTTCTCTTCTCTCCCATCGCTCTTTCAGTGTTTGTTCTGGTGGATCCTCCTCTGCTGTTATCCCACTCTCAGTTGGTGTACCCCAAAGATCTGTCTTGGGTCCACTCCTTTTCTCTCTCTATATCGCAGTCCCTTGGTGCACTCATCTCTTCCCATGGCTTTTAGTACCATCTTTACACCAATGACTCCCAGATCTACCTCTCTACACCTGAGATCTCTCCAGCAATCCAGACCCAGACCTCTACCTCTGACATTTGCTGCTTGGATGTCTCACCGCCACTTAAAATTGAACATGGCCAAAACTGAGCTTCTTGTTTTTCCCCTTAAACCCTCCTCTCCCCTTCCTCCTTTCTCAGTCTCTGTGGATAACTCTACTCCTCCCTGTTTCTTTGACTCACAACCTTGGGATCATCTTTGACTCCTTTCTCTCCTTCTCCATACACAGTCATCGGCTAAAACCTGCCATTTCTCTCTATAAGAATATCCACCCATTCCTTTCTGAACACACTACTAAGACACTTATCCACTCTTTAGTCACCTCTCATCTTGACTACTGTAACTTACTTCTTGCTGAATCATCTCTCTCCCCTTCAATCTGTTCAACACTCTGCTGCGTGGCTAATCTTCCGCCAGCCTTGTCATGCTCACATTACCCCTCTTCTCAAGTCACTTCATTGGCTCCCTATCCATTTCCCCATCCAGTTCAAACTTCTCCTGCTGACCTATAAGTGAATTCACTCTGCAGCTCCTCACTACCTTTCTTATACCTCCCTACACCCCTCCTCGGGAACTTCATTCTTCTATTGCTAATTCCAGACTTTGCTCCTTTTACCTTGCTTCTCCTTATGCCTGGAACAAACTACCAGAGTCTGTACATCAAGCACCTTCTGACACTTTTCAAATCCAGGCTGAAAACTCATCTCTTCACTACTACTTTCGGATCTTGACTCGCTTGGTCTCCTTTGTGTTCCCTTACCATTCCCCCTTGATGTATCCCGTTTTTACAACTACTGTGTTGTCTGTCTTGACTAGATTGTAAGCTCTGATGAGCAGGGACCATCTTTTTACATATGTCTTCTAGTGCTATACAAATGCTCAGCAGTAGCAGTAGTGACCAGTCATTACAGAATCCAGGCTCTCTTCTGTTTCTACAGCCTCATGTGGCATCCAGAAGACGAGACTGCCGGAGGGTTTCTATCTCCACTGCAGTCTTATGGATGTCTGAGTAAATCTCTAGCCACCCCCCCCCCCAACTGCATTGGAGGTTTGCAGATGAAGACGCGATTTCCTTTTTTTTACAGTAATATAACAAATGGTCCCCATACACCTTATTTTTGTTTTAATTTTCTTTTATACAGTACACCTCCCCCCTTACTGAATAGTCTATAGCCCAGATTCCACTCCTGATCACGGAACCAGGTTTCTGACACCACAGTATCTAAATCTGCCTCTCAGACCTCCAAGTCTGTGATTTTCAAAGCACACAGTTCGATAAGAACATAAGAACTGCCATATTGGGTCAGATCAATGGTCCGTTAAGCCCAGTATCATGTTTGCAACAATGGCAAATCCTGGTCAAATACCTGGAATGTTCCCAAAAAATAGCAAGATTCCATACTGCTTACCCTCAGGGATAAGCACAGAGTAAACAGCTGATTAACATCTACCCATTCCACTCCACTCAGTATTCTATAGACCTCTATCATATCTCCTCTCAGCCATCTCTTCTCCAGACTGAAGAGACCTAACCTAAGAACATAAGAAATGCCATACGGAGTCAGACCAAAGGTCCATCAAGCCCAGTATCCTATTTCCAACAGTGGCCAATCCAGGTCACAAGTACCTATCAGGTTCCCCAAAGGAAGACAGATTCTATGTGGCTTATCCCAGGGGTAAGCAAGTGTAATTTCCCAGTCCACTTTAATAATGAGCTTTTCCTCCAGGAACTTGTCCAAACGTTTTTTAAATCCAGCTACACTAACAGCTTTTACTACACCCTCTGATAACAAATTCCAAACTGATTGCACATTGAATGAAAATATTTTCCCCAATTAGTTGTAAATGTATTTAGCAGTTTTTTTATACCATGTTATCATTTCAATCAAAGTGGTAAATGTGTTACATCATAGCTTCATTGCATGTCCCCTAGTCTTTCTACTTTTTAAAAATAGTAAACCACCAATCTACATCTACCCATTCCATTCATTTTATAGGCCTTTATCACATCTCCCTCAGCCAATTCTTCTACAAGCTGAAGAACCCTAACCTTTTAAATCTTTCCTCATAGGGGTATTGTTTCATCCCCTTTATCATAAAAACATAAGATATGCCATACTGGATCAACCAAGGGTCCATCAAGACAGTATCCTGTTTACAACAATGGCCATTCCAGGTCTCAAGAACCTGCTGAGTTCCCAAAGGTACACACATTCCATGCTGCTTGTCTGAGGGGTAAGCAGTAGATTTCCCAGTCCTCTTTAACCCCTTAAACAGGGGAAAATCTAAAGTAGTCTACCATCCACTGCCCGGGGAGTTTAGACTTGCTGCCTGAGGAGTGAAAACTTACTGCCCTGCAGCGATTGCTAATCAAGCCTGTCCCCCAATCAACGATGGATTAGGGCAGTCTGACAGACACCACCACGGGCCCAGTAAACAGCAGCAACCCTCCCGCCAAACCCAGAGCAGCTCAGCTGTGTCTATGTGCAGCTGAGCCACTCCAGTTTTGGCAGGAGGGTTGCTGCTGTTTTCTGGACCCATAGTGGTGTTTGTCAGACTGCCCTGAGCAATTGCTGATGCCGGCGGTGATCGGGGGCAGGCAGTAATGAGAAGGCAAGTTAACTCAGCTTCCCCATTTGCTAAATAGCAAAGCGAGGATGAGCTAGCTTGTCTTCCCCAGTTAAGAGGTTAATAATGGTTTATGGACGTTTCCTCCAAGAACTCATCCAAACCCGTTTTGAACCCAGCTACACTAGTCTTTACTACATCATCCGGTAACAAATTTCAGAGTTTGATTATACGCTGAAGGAAAAAATATTTTCTCTGATTAGTCTTAAATGTGCCTCACTGTAGCTTTATTTTGTGTCTCCTAGTCTTTCTACTTTTTGAAGGAGTAAACAACCAATCTACGTTTACCTGTTCCAGTCCATTCATTATTTTACAGACCTCTATCATATATCCCCTCAGCCATCTCTTTCCAAGTTGGAGCCCTAACCTTTTAAGCCTCTCCTCATAGGAGTATCCTTCCGTCCTCTTTACCATTGTCATCCCTCTTCTCTGTACCTTTTCTAATTCCACTATATCCTTTTAAGATACGGCAACCAGAATTGCACACAGCATTCAAGGTGCGGTCGCACCATGGAACGCTACAGAGGCATTATAACATCCTTGCTTTTATTCTCCGTTCCTTATGCAGCACACTGGGCTGAGGGTTTCAACATGTTATTCACGATGATGCCTAAATCTTTTTCCTGGGTGGCGATTCCTAATGTGGAACTTTGCATTGTGTAACCATAGTTTGCGCTGTACTTCCCCAAGTGCATAACTTTGCACTTGTCCATGTTAAATTTAAATTTACTACTACTTATCATTTGTATAAGGCATATTTAGCACTGTGGTTATGGTTTAGGCATTTGATATACTGTCCTTTACTTACGCATCAGAGCGGTTTAAGTGTATACTAACAGGTACTTTTTATTCCCTTGTCCCCGCAGGGTTCACAATCTAAGTGTACCTGAGGCAATGGAGGGTTAAGTGGCTTGCCCAAGGCCACAAGGAGCAGCCATGGGACTAGACACCAGTCCCTCCGGCCTGAGGTAACCTGTCCCAACCACTGAGCCACTCCTCCCTCACACCTGTGCACAGGTGTAAGAGTCCCTGCTCAAAGCTTACAATCGAATCAAGAAAGACTAAACAGAACTGGAGACTGGGGTATTGTGCTGCCATTTGGACACCCAGTATCCCAATTTCTCAAGGTCTTCTTGCAGTGTATTACTAATTAAAGATTTATTTGGATTTTTTTTTTTGGATCAGCAAAGATATTGTACTTTATTATAAGAAATTGAACTCATGAGGCATTCGTACTAGCTCAGAGACCAAGACTGTATTTATCTTTACACATCTATCCTGGGGAGTGTTGAAAGGCCAGAAAGGGAGACAGAATTCTTCCCTTGGCCTTTGAATAGATAATGTAAAAGCCTTGAGCTGTTTCTAAAACCATAGGGGGTGTCTCCCCCTTGGCTGGAAAAAGCTGGATGAGTGACTCAGCAGATAACCTTTTTTTTCTCATGCTGGTCACGTGCACAGGATTGACTCTGGCCAATCCTGATTTGAGCATGTAGCCTGTTATCCAATGAATTGTAATATCAGGCAGCCAGCATGAGTCTGGTTAAGGTACTTTAGGGGGACTCTCAGAAGGAAAGATGGGACTGCAACTGATATATGAGACAGGCGTGTCTCTGTATTTTTTTTCCGGATTTTCCTCCTGAGTGATCGCTGAACAGTCCCCCACCTGGAGAGATGAGCTGTAATATCCGGTAAAAAGTGTTAATGCTTACCTCTATGTATTATCATTATTTCAAAAGGACTTAATTTAATAAACCCATATTGCATTTACTACAGTGTCTATGCATAGTCTGTGAGCTAAATGAATGACAGGGTTAACTTATACTGTATTTGCCAGAATATTTTTGCCTAGTCAGTGAACTAGTGAGTGATAGGGTTTAAAGGAAAAGCGTAAAACTTGGCATTACATAAATGGCGACAAGGATGGGATGTCCTAAATTATTACATAATGATAAGCTCAAGGAAGCAGGGACCCTAGGACGACAGACCTGGGTGTTGTTAATAGTATATAGGAATTAAGCACTGGATAGAGAAAATCCAGGACGGAGAGTGTGTAGATCTGCGTGGCCAAGTATGAAGAATCTCAGATGTCTGCAGCTTTTGGGGCTGTATGATGAGAAATCTGCTGAAGTGAATTCAGGACAGAGAGAGAGTGGATCTACTTGGGCCCGCATGAAGTATCCCAGACGTCTGCAGACTCCGCTGAGTTCTCCCAGCTGATGTTACTGTACTGCATGATGTAAGTTTGGTGATGTGAATATTCTTTGTAAATAGCTGCACTATCTCATAACTTTTAGTGAAGTATTACCGGTATTCTTCTGTAATTAAGTGTGTTTAGCTTTGCTTTCTAATTTTCTTTTCTGACCACTCATGTGTGACTAGGAGAGCTGTTTGCTTTTCTTGCTTTGTTTGTGGATAAACTGCACGTCTTAATTACAAGGTGTTAACCTTTGATGTAGTAAGATATTTGGTACCAGGAGTGGGGGTTTGAGAAAAGATAATGTGTTAAAAGAGTGTAGAATGCAAATAGTGTAAAAATGTGAATATTGTGAATATTTAAGGCTGAACTGTGAGAACTGGGTGTTGGTTTTTCCTTACATGCTTGCAAACTGTTGCTTTTTGTTGCCTGCATATCTAATGTGATGCCTATCTTTTAAGGTCCCCAGTTAAAAGAAATTCTGTTTGATTAGTTCTGACCCACTGATACAAGATGTTATTATGACTTTACAAATTCAATTTCAAATTGATAAGGGAAATGACTGCAGCTGGATCTGCAGCCAAACTGTTTAGGAAAATATATAACCTTGTGCTGTAAAGATGTTTAATTCAGTGCTTTGAACAAAATGCCTATCCTGTACAGTTAGTATTAATTGTTATGGAAAATCCTTATAAGATTATGAAGAAGTGAAGACTTTTTTTAAGGTCCCTGGTTAAAAGAAACTCTGATCAGAAAGGTATAATGCACTTGTAAGCTTTGATTTGTTCTGTATTCAAATGTTAAACTATTTTTCTTTTATTACTGGCTACTCCAGTAGATTTTATAGTCCCTGAATGCTGAAGTGACTAGAACAAACAAACCAAGCATGAAACTTTTTCTTTCCTCCAAAGTGGAGGTTGAGAATCCTGACAGGACAATGGGGCATTAAATCTTGAGTAAATAAGAAGGTAATCTTTATCATTAATATGTTATGCATCTATTCTTTGTCTTTGACTGTATATGCTACCAAACAAACTTAAAAGTTGAAGGAGGATTTTTTTTAAACTGTGGCAAGCACCCCAGGGGGCATAGTTAAACATAAACAGCTATAACTATAGGTTAATTGTTTAGCCACATTTGCCAGAAGGACAAAAAGACAATGGTTCCTTCTACTGGCTGTGTTGAAGATAACATGTTAATTTAAAAGTAACACCTTTTAGAAGTTTCACGTTGCCTGTTTCCTGCACTGTAGGATTCAAGATAATTACTTTGCCTTGTTAAGCTTTATGCTAACGACTGAGGGACAAGATAGTAACATCACAGTTTTATTTGTTACAATATTGGATTTTAGGATAAATGCATCTGTTTGTGTTTATCCAGAGAGAAAGTGTACTTTGTTCTAAGGGGTTCATATTTCAGTTTCAGTACAGCTCCTGAGAAAATAAATATAAAACAGATATGTTGCAGTACTGTGAGATATTAATCTTCTTTAGTGTATACACTTGCACTTATGACACTTGTGGTAATAGTACATTACACAGAGGTCCAGTACACACACAGCAATTAAAATATTAATAAGTTTGATGAAATTTTAGACAGAGGCTGATATGGAATTGCTCTGTTCTCAAGCATATACTACAAATTTAGATTAAAGATGGAATTGAGTTCCCAGAAAATAATGAGAACTTGAGTTGATTGGATAAAACCAAATCTTGCTTGTCAGCAATGATCCAGGAGAGGTTTGAGAAAAAGAATAAGAGAGAGAGAGAGAGAGGCAGAAAGGTGAGGCCACAGCCTAGGCTAAATGTGCTGCTTCCAGTGTGATGATCTGGGCTACCAAGCTCTAAGACTCCTTGAGGACCCACAAGGCCTGAAGAACAGGAACCTTGCATATTTATGCCTCTGAAGAGACATAAACAGGCAGGGGGAGCATAGGCCGAGAAGAACCCAAGGATAGTCATGAATGCCTTGCAATCCAAGAAGAACCGAAGATGAGGCCTAGCCACCAATGCCTTGTACCCTCTTAGATCTCTCACCTCAAAAGGATCTCTTTTTGACACCATGATTAATGAGTAGCTTATACAAATCCTTGTGAACACTGCAATTTTAAAATCAGTCTAACAGCACTCTCACTGAGAACAGGGTATGTGACAGATTCTAGTTATACGTGAGAGATGAGCCATATTTCTTTCTATTGGGATTGATGTTATAGAATGCTGCAAAATGATAGTTTTATATTGTAAGGATTTTACCCAAATTGTTCCTATTTTAGAATGAGTATGTGTCCACTTAGCATTGGACCAATTAAGTTGATGGGAAAGGGACACTGTTTACTCATACTGTTATCTCATTGAGGAATCTAAATTTAAGTTATTAACAATTGTTTGATATTCTTAGCAGCCTTGCCAAATAAGGATACATTAGTGTGGTATAAAAGAAACAGGAAAAGGACCTATGTAAGTAGTTGGTGGAATGATGCAGGTGATGAAAAAGTGTTGTGTTATAGAGGGATGAAGTGGAATATTAAAGGAGAAACTGTGATAGACAATAAACTGATGAAGGTAATTTGAAGTGATGTATTTTCCTAATGAACATGTAAACAAAAAATTATGAGCACTTTATTTGACTGTGCCGTCTCCAGAAGCTTCAATTCAGGAAGTCATACTCAACAATTGGAAGAAATAGATATTTGGAGACAGGCTAGGTGCACCTTGCATCCTGATGAGCTCTGGAAAACCCACACTGGCCATGTGGTACTTCCGGATGCTTTGTGCCTCACTTTTCATCTGTATGTCCTGGCCAGGCATGCAGAGGCAAAGGGGGATGATTTGATGACAAATTCTCACACAATTGGGTATAATTCTAAAATTTGTCAAAATTGCAGAACACGTATGTGCAGCTTGTCTGATCTGAAACATGTAAAGGTCATTCAAGGGCAAAATGGAATATTTCCTACAAGCAAAATGAATTTCCAGTGATAGAGAGACAAGAAGTTATTCAAACTGCAAGATAAGATTGACACCATACGAGATAGTTACTAATAGATCACTGAAAGTTTATAAAAGCAATATTTATTATCTGTAGGATATGATCTTAGTAAATATAGATGAAATTAAGTTTGTCTTATTGTGAAGTCTAATCTAGAATTTTTAGTCTTTTCATTTAATATTGGCGCTGCTCTTCTGAATGAGGCCTGGAGCTATGTCACCAACTGCAAGCCGGAGAGTTCAGCGGAGGGAATTGGCCAGAGTCCAGATGGAGCAGACCATCCCGAGGGATCTGGACTACACACCGCAGAAACGTGTGAGGAAGTCCCTATCTGCTTCAATGTGTTGCAATGAAAGAAAGGCCAAGATGTCCACCTACGAGAATGAGAGGTTCAACTGCGGAGAAGCAGGCCAAATTATCTGAAAATAGGAAAAGAACTATTGGACTTTTGTGGACTTTTGTGAATGATTTTTTTTTCTCATGTATTGTTATTGTTTCCTTGGAAAGTAACTGTAATTTTAGTATCTCAGATTTTTTCTGCTGAACATCATGTGCCCAATTGCTTATGTCACCTGTTCCCCAGATTTTAGTTATTAGAGTCTATGGGGCAGATGTACAGTGGGAAAAAGTTCTGAATGTGCAGCTGAAATGAATCCCCCCCTGCATGGGGACCTGATAACCATAGCTCAGCCCTATACGCCATTTGGCTTTGACCGTTGTAATGCTGAGGGGGGGGGGGATGGAAAATGTCACCCAAATTACACTGAGGCTTGACCCCTCAAGCGTTTGCCTTAATGCTATCCACTATGTTTAAGCCATGTTATTATTATTGTATTTCTAAATGAATTACAAATGCGATTCAGCCATTGCTTACGTACAATATCCTTGTTGATCCAAGGGTGGAATGTATTACTAATTAAAGATTTATTTGGATTTTTTTTTTTGGATCAGCAAAGATATTGTACTTTATTATAAGAAATTGAACTCATGAGGCATTCGTACTAGCTCAGAGACCAAGACTGTATTTATCTTTACACATCTATCCTGGGGAGTGTTGAAAGGCCAGAAAGGGAGACAGAATTCTTCCCTTGGCCTTTGAATAGATAATGTAAAAGCCTTGAGCTGTTTCTAAAACCATAGGGGGTGTCTCCCCCTTGGCTGGAAAAAGCTGGATGAGTGACTCAGCAGATAACCTTTTTTTTCTCATGCTGGTCACGTGCACAGGATTGACTCTGGCCAATCCTGATTTGAGCATGTAGCCTGTTATCCAATGAATTGTAATATCAGGCAGCCAGCATGAGTCTGGTTAAGGTACTTTAGGGGGACTCTCAGAAGGAAAGATGGGACTGCAACTGATATATGAGACAGGCGTGTCTCTGTATTTTTTTTTCCGGATTTTCCTCCTGAGTGATCGCTGAACAGTCCCCCACCTGGAGAGATGAGCTGTAATATCCGGTAAAAAAGTGTTAATGCTTACCTCTATGTATTATCATTATTTCAAAAGGACTTAATTTAATAAACCCATATTGCATTTACTACAGTGTCTATGCATAGTCTGTGAGCTAAATGAATGACAGGGTTAACTTATACTGTATTTGCCAGAATATTTTTGCCTAGTCAGTGAACTAGTGAGTGATAGGGTTAAAGGAAAAGCGTAAAACTTGGCATTACATGCAGTTTCTCATAATCGTCTTAATAACGTTGAATAAATCACCCTATCACTACCCTCTTCATAGGAGAATCAGTCCACCCCCATTATCATTGTCGTCACCCTTCTCTGTTCTAATTCTGCTATATCTTCTTTAAGATGCAAAAACCAGAATTGTACATAATACTCAAGACGCAGTTGCACAATGGAGTGATATGGAGGCATTATGGTATTCTGCTTTTTCTATCCGGTTCCTAATGTTTATGTTTATGCAATTTCTTGATATACCGCCCAGGCTGAAGGGCATCAGAGCAGTTTACAATCACTATAAGCAGGTACTGGATACATTCCCTCATCCCCAAAGGGCTCACAATCTATGTGTACCTGAGGCAATGGAGGGTTAAGTGGCTTGCCCAAGGCCACAAGGAGTGCCTATGGTACTAGAAACCCCAGTCCCTCCGGCCTGAGATTGCTGTCCCCAGGTGGGAATTGAACCCCTGGCCCTCCGGCCTGAGGTACCTTGTCCTAACCACTAGGCCACTCCTCCCTAATAATTCCTAACATTCTGTCTGCCACTGAGCACAAGATTAACTATTCATGTTGCCTAGATCCTTTTCCTGAATGGTGGCTCCTAATGTGAAGCTGTAATGTGGGTTATTCTTCCCTATGTGCATCACTTTGCACTCATCCACGTTAAAATGTCATCTCTCATTTGGATGCCCAGTCTCCTTGTTTTGCAAGATCCTCCTGCAATGTTTTACAATCTGCATGCCATTTTATAATTGTGAATGTTATTTTGATATCATCTGCAAGTTTGATCACCTCACTTGTTGTTCCCAATTCCAGATCCTTTATAAGTATGTTAAAAAGCACTGATCCCAGGGATATTCCATTACTCAATGTTCCTCCATTGTTTAACCCTACTCTCCATTGGCTCTCTTAATTGGTTTCTAATCCACAATAGAACACTACCTCCTATCCCATGACTAATTTCTTCAAGAGGAACATTGTCAAAAAGTCCAGATACCCTAACTCAACTCGCTAATATTTATCCACATGTTTATTCATGCTTTCAAGGAAATGCAGCAGGCTGGTGAGGCAAGACTTCCCTTGGCTAAATCCATGTTGACTTTGTCCCATTGAACCAATGTCTTATTTATGTGTTCAGTAATTTTGTTCTTTATAATAGTTTTTACCATTTTGCCTGGCACTGTTGTGAGGCTCAGTTTCCTGGATCACCCCTGGAGCCCTTTGTAAAAATTGGCGTTACATTGACCACTCTCTAATCTTCAGGAACAATCAATGATTTTAATGATAGGTTACAAATTACTAATAGCAGCTCTGCAGTTTCATCTTTGAGTTTTCAGCACCCTGGGATATATTCCATCCAGTTCAGATGATTTGCTACTCTTTAGTTTGTCAATTTGTTCTACTAAATCTTCCAGGTTTACTGCAATTTGTTTCAGTTCTTCCAACTTGCCTATGACAGGAAAGGTATTTAATAGTAACATCTCCCTCAGTAAGGCTGAACCAAAAAAAAAAACTTATTTAAAGGCATATTTTAGAAAGCTTGTTTGTGTGGTATTAGAGACATAGAAGTGAAAGCATCTGCAAATCCATTTCAATTTTAGAAGAGAGGGTGTGCTTGTGGGAGGCTGATGTAAAATCAAAATATCTCCACCCCTCAAAATGGATGCATTTTGTAGTTTATAGAAGTGCAAGAATGCACGGATGTGGACACACATGTACAGCAGGAGGCACCATTTCACAAATGTACATGCTGGGAAAATTGACTGAGGAGACATGTCGGCATGTTGCAACACATGTAAATGGCAACACTTACACGTATGGCTCTGCCATTTTGGAAACCTTGATGTACAGATATTTGTGACCGATTACAGAGGTGCCGTTGATTATCTCCACATATGACCCAGCACAAGTCTATGCACAGAGCAGAGGCAGCACCAAGCCTGGTCAGGTGTTACCCAGTTAGCACCACGCAGCAACATCTATCCGTATGCTACCACCAAATATCCAGCGAAAATTCAAACACCGTGGCTAACCACCGTGGCATTTCAATATTGGCAGTTTTGAAAATTGAGCCCTTAATCTATGGCCAAAAGGGGCACTTTTCAAATACCTATTCGTGCCAAAAAGTAGGGGTAAATCCAGATGTGGTCAGTTTTGGACTTAGATGTATGGTCCCTATATGAAATGGGGACTGTATGTGTAGATTTTTGTCTCACCCAGGCCATGGAGTGGAGGAGTGGCCTAGTGGTTGGGGCAAGGTACTTCAGGCCAGGAGGTCAGGGGTTCAAATCCCACTAGAGGACAGCAACCTTGGGCCGGAAGGACTGAGGTTTCTAGTCCCACAGGTGCTCCTTGTGGTCTTGGGCAAGCCACTTAACCCTCCATAGCCCATGTTCCCTGTAAAACAGTTATCTCCAAGTTATAATGCCCTGTTCAATGTAATTTCAGTTTGTTCAATATAAACCACGCTGATGCAGAATAGCGCAGTATATAAGAGAATGTAAATAAATGATACTGATACACCCCCCCCCCCCCATCATGCATGTTTGATGTGGTACAGTCATCCATGTGCAAACTGGACCCTTTCAAAAATGGCCTTTTACAAAGAGATGAATAAGCAAACACATGCACATATAAAATCACATGCTTAAATTGTGAATAGGGCTTCTAAAGTAACCCCCTTGTGTCTCAGCTATGACTTTGCCCTCCTCAAGAGCCCCGTTAATTCCACAGTCATCTAATAGTCCAATGGAGTCTCTCACAGGATTTTGCTTCAGATGAACCTGGAAATGGTTATTAAATTTTTTGTCTCTATTCTGCAAGCGGCCCTGGTTCCTTATTTTGTAGGAGAATGGGATAGAACGCAAAAAAAAAAAAAAAGAGAATATAATTACTCATCACATGGACACAGCTCTAAAGCCAGTCTCTGTTCCTCAGCAACTTCAGGCCTGGTCCCCTGCTCTCTGAGTTAAGGTTCACATTTCACGGTATTTCTGAAAAAGGCCAAATGTAATGATATTTACAGGTACTGGAGCCGTGGAGAAAATTCCCAGCTTTCGTCATAGGTCACTGAAACTAATAGACACAAGGACCAAGCTGTAAAACAGTCACTCTCAGCATGCAAAGCACAGCCCAGGAGCCACGTGCGCCGCCAGCCCCCAGTGCGCACAGTGACAGCAATAAGAATTGGAAGGAGGATGCATAGGATCTTCACAGGAGCCCAGGTTTATCCGAGGTCCTGGATTAAGAGAACTTCAAACATGACTTCAGTCCCTCTTTCTTTTTGGCTCTGCCAAAGGCTCACAGGGAGCTCTTAAAGCAACCGAGGAAATCACTGGCCTTACAAGAGCTGCTTAAAGATCAACACCAATGTTTTGTTTTCTTTCTGAGGAGTTCCCCTATTTGAGTTTTCGGCTTCCTCTAGCGTTATAAGTAATCAGGGAGGGCACTGTGCTGTTAGACATCAGCACAAATAGTGCTGCAAAGCCAGCATGCAGCAGAAACGGTTGAAGAGTGAACTCAGGTACCTTTGGTTTTCTCTTCCTTGCCCTTATACTCTGAATTCTGCTTAAAAACAGATCTACCTAATCCAGGAAACCCTCGCTATAGACAGTCTCCAGCCTGGGAAGCCTTCTCGGGGATCTTCCCCAGCTCCTGCAGGGAATCCCACCCAAGCTCTCCGTGCAGAGCCCCGCAGCATCTCCTACTAACGGGAGGAAACCGGCCGCTCAGAAGGGAGCAGCTTCTCGGTAACAGACACGGGAAAAGCTACCCGACACAGTGCGCCGGCCCCCTCCTGACCGCTTCTCTTTCTCTTACTTCCAGATTTGGGGGAGAGGGGGGCTCTTGGAAACTGAGGTCAGTTGTCTACTTTTTTAAGCAGCCTTCTTCCCTCACTTTGTGTCCTGCACCCGAATACAACGGGCTCAGAAGGCAGAATATTAAGAAGACAAAAAAGGTCGGCTCAGGAGGGAAAGACGCGAGTTCTAACTCAGCCCCGGCACCGCTTACCTGCTCTGTTGGCTGGATGGACGGGGCAGAGCTGCTTGTTTGCAAAGAACCAGGAATTCCTGTTTGTGCCGCTCCTTTAAGTACCTGTAGCTCCGGGCCCGGCCCTCCGCTGACATCAGTGGGGGAAGGTGGGGGCGGGAGGAGGAGAGCAGCTCACCTGGAGCCCGGGGCTAGGCTGCACGCTGCATTCTGGGACTCGTAGTCTTTCATTCTCAGTGGGCAGGCGGGATCCCAATCCTGCAACTCAACGGGTAGGGTAGGGAAGCTATAAGCAATGGGGTGGGGCGGCGCTCTCCGGTCTCCTCGGAAAGGAAGGGAGTCGGTGGGTGGAGGGACATCAGGCCGTTGGTATACCGGTTGCCCCAGTCCCCAGAGGCGGCCAAACGCTCCAGGGCACTGCCTTCTGAACCGGAGGATCCCTCAAAAACTCGCTGTATGAGGAACTGGCCAAGATCAGCATTTTGAACCATACCTGAACAGAGGAGGGCGCACTATTAATACCCCAGTTTTTCAGAATGACTCATTGAAATGTGATGTCTCTAAAACTGTACATTTTTGAGGGGGGGGGGGGGGAGCCTGGCTAACACAGGGAAGAGATCTGTGTGAGCAAGGCCAGTGCAAGAGTGTTGGGCCCCCTAGGTGAATCTTCAGTCTTAAGCCATCTTTTCCCAAGATTTTGATAATTAAACTCAACAACCATGATCCTAAAAACACCACCCCTCTCGCAAGAATCCTGTAAAAAGGCAGAAATATAAGTTTGCTTTGTGTGTGTGTGTGTGTGTACCTGCCCTCCCTGCAGGTAAACTAAGATTACTTAGGGTAACCCCTGTTACGGTAAGTAACTTCACTTTCTCCATGGACAAGCAGTCTGAGTAGGCCATGCCTAGGTGACTCCCGAACTGTCCCGGGGTGCTGTGGTAGGATGAGGCTTGAGATATACAAATTTTACATGAAAAAAAGGAGATCCCAGGGATCATGAGGTATGCAACGAGGACGCCAATTCTAATGCAATAGCACAGGAATGGCGTGGTGTAACATTCAACGGCAAACAATTTATGCAACGCAAAGTCTAACATTGAAAAACTGCAACACATAATGTAACACTGAACTGGGTAATCATGAGCTCTAACACTTAGGGGCTTGTTTACAAAGCTGCGGTAGCGGTTCGCGATCGTTATCGGAGCCGCGACCCCATTGATTTCCCCTGTGAACACAGTCTTAGAGTTTGTGCGGTCAGTCACACCCACATGTATCGGTGGCCACTTGCAGGACCACCTTGCTGAAGCGGGCATTGTCCATAGTGCGGTCGAGGCGGTAATGCTTCATGAAGGTATGAATTGATGCCCACATGGCCACACTGCAGATGTCATAAGATATGCCATACTGGGTCAGACCAAGGTCCATCAAGCCCGGTATCCTGCCTCCAACAGTGGCCAATCTAAGTCATAAGTACCTAGCAGTTTCCACAAAAGACACAGGTTCCACAATGCTTGTATTGGGTCAAGCAGTAATATCCTGGGTCCCTTTTAACATTGGTTTATGGACCTTTCCTCCAGGAACTTGTCCAAACCTTTTTTAAACCTGGCTACACTAACAGCTTTTACTACATCCTCTAGTAACAATGTCTGTGGGTGTCGCCATGTGTAGGTGGGCCAGCATGGCTGCCATTGCCCGTAATTGGTGAGCATGCGCCCTGCCTTCTGGGCGTAGATTGGCATGTATGTAGCAATAGGTGAGGCAGTCTGCTAACCATTTGGACATGGTTTGTTAGGTGACCGGGCAGCCCCGTCTGTTCAGGTCATAGGTGAGAAAATGTTGTGAGGCCTTCCTGGTTGGTCCAGTCCTATTAATATAGGCCTGGAGGGCGCGGATGCAGTCCAGGGTGTGTAGTCGGTGCTTGTCCTGTGATGCGTGTGGTTCAGAGTAGAAGCATGGTAGGACCATTGCTTGGTTGATGTGGAAGGATGATACAGATTTGGTAGGAACTTTGGGTGGGTCCTGAGAGTGGCCCTGTTGTGATGTATCTGCGTGTAGGGGGGATAATTGATGAGGGCCTGGAGTTTGCTGATGCAGCATGCTGAGGTGATTGCCACGAGAAAAAGGGTCTTCCATGTAAGGGATTTTAGCAGCACCTGATCCAAGGGTTCAAACGGTTGCTCCATGAGTTGGTTGAGGACTACATGGAGGTCTCACCCTGGTGTTGGGGGCCTGACCGGAGGGTACAGGTAGTTGTGTCCTCGCATGAATTGCGAGACCAGGGGCTGAGTCGATATGGATTTGCCCTCCAGCTTGTTATGGTAGGCTGCAGTTGCACTCAGGTGTGTCTTGACAGACAAATTTTTTAGTCCTGCTTGTGAGAGGGTGAGCAGGTATTGTAGCAGCTCTGGTATGGACAGTTGAAGGGGTTCAGCCCCTGCTGTCATACCATGTGCGGAACCTTTCCTACTTTGCCGCATAAGAACATTGCATGGCTGGTCGCCTGGCTGCCAAAAGGACTTCCATAATGTCCTGGGAGAGGTGAAAGGGTCTAAGGTTCATCTGTTCAGCATCCATACGGTCAACGCTAGAGTCTGTAGTTCGGGTGGAGTGTCCTGTGTGATGAGGTCCGAGCAGGCCAGAAGATGGTGGTGTTGTTGGATGGATAGCTGCTTGAGGTATGGGAACAAGGGCTGCCTTGGGCAGAACGGTGCGATGAAGATGATGATCGCCCCATCATGTGCAATCTTCTGGAGTGATCTGGAGATGAGGGGGTCGGTGGGTAGGCAGAGCAAAGCTGAGAACCCTAGTGGATGGAAAAGGCATCCGCGGCTACCCTGTGGGTTGATGGGTGTCTGGAGCAGAACTCTTTGTATTTCATAATGTCCTCGCAAGTGAAGAGATCGATTCTTGGAGTCCCCCACCAATGGAAAAGACTGGAGGTGACTGAGGACATAAGAACATATGGTCCATATGTTCCATATGTTCTTATGTCCTTAGTCCCCTCCAGTCTTTTCCATTGGTGGAAAAGACTGGAGGTGACTGAGGACTTGAGTGACCATTCATAAGGAGCAAGCTGCTGGCTCAGGGAGTCTGCTAAAATGTTGTTGTTCCCTGGCAGGTATGCTGCTTGCAGGTGGGCCTTTAAATGGTAGTTGTCCATATCAAGTAGGCCTCCCTGCACAGTGTGTGGGAGCCCGTGCCTCTTTGTTTGTTGTTGTAAAACATTGCTACTTGGTTGTCAGTCTGGACAAGAACAGCCTTCTGCTGGTTCCAGGGCTGGAAGGCCCGCAGAGTGTTCCGTATGCCTCAGAGTTTGAGGAGGTTGATGTGCAGGCACACCTCAACTGGGGACCAGATCCCATTCATGCAGAGGTTGAGCAGGTGTGCCCCCCCCCCCCATTCGCGTTTCGACGCATCTCTGGTCAAGGTGATCTGCGATTGGGGTGGACTGAGTGGCTTGCCTTCCTGTGGGTTCTTCTGTGTTCTCCACCAGCTGAGGGTCTTGTGGGTGTGGTGGTCTATGCCGACCTTGTGGTGCAGGAGTTGTCTGTGTTGGTACCAAGACCTTCAGAGGTGCCATTGGAGTTGGCACATGTGCAGTCTGGCATGTGGGATGACATGCACTGCTGCCGCCAGATGTCCCATGAGGAGGAGGAAGATCTGTGCAGAGGTCATGTGCGATGAAGAGATCTGGGCAGCTAGTGCCATGATCTTGTCTGCACTGTGAGGCGGGAGGAATGCCTTGACCTGAGTGGTGTTGATGTGGGCCCCTATGAAGTCCGATGCCTGGGATGGTTGCATTTGTGACTTGTTGTGGTTGATGAGGAAGCCCAGAGTCTGAAGTAGAGAGGCTGTAGCTTGGACTACCTTTCGTGCTGATTCCAGGGATCATGCTGTGATCAGCCAGTCATCGAGATAGGGGAAGACACGTATACCCACCTTGCATAGGTAGGATGCAATGACCATGATGCACTTTGTGAAAACTCGTGAAGCTGAGCCGAATAGCAGGGCCTTGTACTGGAAATGTTGGTTGCCCACTCTAAAGCGTAGGTACTTCTTCTGTGAAGGATGGAGTGGTATGTGGGTGTAGGCATTCTGTAGGTCCAGAGATGCAAGCCAGTCATTCTCCAGGATCATGGGGAGAATGATGCCCAGTGAGTGCATGCAAAATTTTTCTTTGAGGATATGTCTGTTGTCTGCGACTGTAGGAGTTGTTATACTTGCATTGGAGAGTGGTTTCTGGTTGTTGTATGGCTTCGCGGGTTGCTGGTGGTTCGTTTTGTCATTGGAGAGAGTTTGTATGGTTATGTAATCATCTTTGATGCCATCCACTGTTTCTTTTACTTTACTGCCAAAAAGGTTGTCCCCTAGGCAGGGTGCATTGGCCATCTGTTCGTGGATGTCGTCCCTTAGTCCCGAGGCATTGAGTCATGCTATATGACAGGCAGTGATGGCCGTGCCCACTGTGCAAGAAGCAGTCTCGAAGGCATCAAAGGTTGCTCTGATCAGGTGTTTGCTGCAGTCCGCCATGTCATGAAACATGGGTGTCAGGAGTTCCTTGGTTTCATGGGCAGAGAAACCACCGTGTCCTTCGCCTTTTCCAGCAGGTGGTCAAGATTTAGAATTGGTGCAAGGCAATTCGTGCATTCAGCGTGGCACTTGAGAACACCTTTTTGCCAACTCCTGGCGGTGTGTTTGAGTTCTGCCGGGAGGTTTTAGATCTCTTCAGAGTGGATTCCACCACAATGGACTGATGTGGTAGCTGTGCCACCTCGAAACCTAATGCAGACTGTACGTTGTACTTGAGTTCCAATCTCTTGGTGACAATGGGTGTCATTGCCGTTACCTGCCACACCTTATCCCTACAGTCCAGAAGCAGTTGATGGCTTGGAAGGACCATGAGCATTTTGAGGGAATCAAGGTATTTTAGTATCCCCAGAACTTCGTTTCGTGGGTCTAGGGCGCCTTTAGGAGATAATCTGAGGTTTGTGGAGAGCTAATGCAGAAACTTAGGATATGTAAGATCCTTCAGGAGGAGGGAAGGCATCGGTGGTGGTGGTGGTGACGGCGAGTCATCGGAGGGGATGCCGGGAGTGTGCCAAGGGGACCGGGCACTGGAAACATCCCCTGAACTCCTGACAGAGTCTTGGAGTCCTGTATCTCACCCTCCACATCTGTGAGCTGCTTAGGAAGCCTATGTTCCTTCTTACCAGCAAGGGGGAGTCCCTTTAATTGCAGTGGAGGTAAATTTGCTCTCTTACGATGCCAATAACTTTATTCCTACACTACCTTCTAAGTTTATCCTGGGCTGTTGTTGCAAATGCTTAACATCTGTCAACAAGGATCCTGGCCGTGATGGCTGGTCATGTGTCGGCATGACATTATCTGCTGCCACTGGATCTTGGTGTTGTGCCAGATTCTGGTGGTGTGCCAGCGGAGGCATTGCCAGGGTAGAGGCATTGTAAGGACTTGCGGCGGCATTGTCAGGAGTTGTTGGGCTATGAACTCGTCCCAGAGCTCCATTAAGGTTCTCTGATGTACAGCTAGTTAAGGTGCAGGGGCGGCCTTCTGAATGCCTGCTGGTCCTGCCTCCCGGAAGAAGCCCAATGTCATGTGGCTATAAGCTGCTCCCCATAGGCTGGGAACATGTTGGAGGATCTTTTCTGTGCCTCTGCTGCTCCCTCGTAGGCTGGAATTGCGTTGGAGGATGTTCTCTGTGCCTCCGTTCCTCCCAATGCATCAGTTTTCCTGCGCTTGCAGTGATTGTCCTGGGGGAGAGAGGGGGAGGAGCTGCAGCCCGTTCTCCTGTTTGCATACTGGTCCGGGAGGCAGAGTCACGTTGGCGACATCAGGGGAGGAGCTATGATGCTGGCGCCTGTGGGAATCATGGTGCCTGCGTTCAGAGTCTTGTGTGGTGTGGAGGCTGAGAGAAGGCCTGCGCTGAGCTTCGGAGGTGTGGGGGAGGCTTTGAGCAGGCTCCTGCTCTTGTTCTGCCCTTGTTTCCCTCAATGCTGCCTGTTAGGTGAATTCCAACAATTGGGAGGCGGGGGGGGGGGGGGGTCAGTGCGCCGCTGGAGGGAGGCAGGCCACCCTAACGTGATCTCCGGGAACGGCGGAGAGAGAAGGTGCACAGCGCAGGAGCTGCGGAGGCTGACTCGGGGAGAGGAAGCTGTGGTCTTGGGAGTGTGAGGTGCGGGCTCACCTGCCCTGAAGCAGTCTCGTAGCCGGCTGGGATCGCTGGGGGCTCTGCCTGTCCCCCATTGTGCGATTGACATGCTCAGTGCACTTGTTCTTTGCCTGAGAAGTCTTGGCCCGTTTCTCTTTTTGTCCCGATCGTCAAAGGGGGGTGGGGGCGCTGGGGGATCCTTTTGGGCTCCCTTGTGCTCTTTTCTGGTGCTGCAAGCCTGCGCGTGGTGGTCTGGTTGCAGGCATGGCTGGCAGCGATCCTGTTCGGAGTGGCTGAGTCTCCTGTTGCAGCAAAGGCATTTTCTTCCTTGCTCCATCTGGTAGGTTATGAGTCTGTTTTGTTTTGGGTTTGTTTGTTTTTTGGTTAAAGTGGAGTGGAGGAGTGGCCTAGTGGTTGGGGCAAGGTACTTCAGGCCGGAAGGTCGGGGGTTCAAATCCCACTAGAGGACAGCAACCTTGGGCCGGAAGGACTGGGGTTTCTAGTCCCACAGGTGCTCCTTGTGGTCTTGGGCAAGCCACTTAACCCTCCATAGCCCATGTTCCCTGTAAAATAGTTATCTCCAAGTTATAATACCCTGTTCAATGTAATTTCAGTTTGTTCAATGTAAACCACACTGATGCAGAATAGTGCGGTATATAAGAGAATGTAAATAAATAAAATAAAAAATAAATAAATAAAGTAGTAGAAAATTGAGGAGAGCTGAAAATCTGTCCGTCATGGAAGGCAGATAGAAAAAACTGAGGAAGTAAGGGCAGGGATAGGAACAGGAAGAGGAAAGAACAGGCTCCTAGGAATCAAAAACAACAAAACAAAACAGGATTCCTCTGAGCTAAGGGAGAGCTAATCCCGTCACTGGAGATGGCTGACACATCCTGCTGTCCATGGAGAAAAGATGTGCTGCTGATGGCTCTTTGAGCTTTTGGCTGTCAGGATTTATTGTTCAGCTTTGACTGCTGCTGTCCTTTGCTGTCCCTCAGAAGCTGCGGCGCTAGGTGACCGCCTAGTCATGCCTAATAGTTGGACTGGCCTTGTGAGGGAGGCACGCTACATGGAAGGAGATTTATTCCATGGCTTTTGGGCTTGGCTTGAATTTGAGGAAGAACCATCAGCCCTCTACAGAGAGAATGAGCAGATCGAGATACTTGGCATGGCAGAACTGGTGGGGGTGGGAGGGGGGGGGGGGGACCGTGTAACAAAATGTATCAGCAGAGTGGAGGAGTGGCCTAGTGGTTAGGGCAGCAGCCTAGAGCCAGAAAGCAGGTTTTTCTGGCAGCAGAGTGTTTTCTTTCTCTCTCTCCACTGCCGAGATCCAGGGGATCCGGATGCAGGTGCTCATTCTCAAGATCATTCAGACCCATATCTGGATGCTTGGCACCAGGTCCAGATCCTCTGACAAAGGAAGTAAAGAGTGAGTGCTCTGCAGCTGGAAGAGCCTCCGGCAGTGCTAGTGTGCATTCTCCATTCCAGCAGTAAAAGAATCAAGTTAGATGCGGCTCCGAATTTGCCATATCCAGGTCCAGATCCTCTAGAGATCCAGTTTAAGGTAGTATTCCCTAGATTAAGGGATCCAGTTTTTGCCTATTTTCTCTAGATTTAGCCATTGGACATGTGCACATCCCAAGTTATATTTTTTTTTTCCTGTGGAAGTCATTCCTGATGCCAGATCATTTTGCTAGAGTAGCCCCTGGCTGTAATATGCTCACCCTACGCCTCCCTCCTTGGGAAGGGTGTGAATTGACGTCTGTGCCCTCTCCCACACTCTCCATGCAGTACTTTCCAGGACTTTATTAGGGGTTAGTTTACACTTTCAAAGCCAGATGAAAAGAAAGTGCTTTGATACTGCTTCTGTTTTTATTTAATGTTTAACTCTGTTTGTCAATATTTGTGTATGGAATCAGAATCAGTGTGAAGTCTAAAACCCTTCCTGTTTTTGCAGTAAAATGCCAATGTCAGCTAATCCAGATGATCAGTGCATGAATCCCCCATCCCTCCAACCAGAACCCCCTTTTTAATAACCCTTTGTGAGAGGCGGGGTTTAGGTTTTCCATTTTAGGCCTTGGCACACACCAGAGGAGGTTACATGCCAGGTGTCTTCTGGCACATAAAGCCATTCTTCGGCAGGGGCGGAGGTGAGCCTGCTGTTCCCAATGTACGATTAAGACCAAGAGGGATAGAAATTCTTTTTGGTCTTCTTCCTGCTCTTTAATCGGAGAGAGGAGGAGCTTCCTAAAATAACACAGGATTGTGACTGCAGGCAGGGGGGCGGATCAGATGACATGCTTTCCCATCCTTCCTCTTTCTAGTCTAACGTCATCGGCGTGCCCGGGGCATCTCTCCCATTCTGACGCAGTGAGGAGGGGATGTTCACGTCCAGGTCTCCTGCTCATGCACACGTATCCAAGTAAGAGCGGCACAGACTTGTGTCCTTCCTTCTTTCCCTCTCTCACCACGGCATTGGCCACTGTTGGAAACAGGATACTGGCTGGATGGACCTTAGGTCTGACTCAGTATGGCACAGCTGATGTTCTTAGGAAAGAGGACCTGGGGATGTTTCGTAATTCAGCAAAGAATGTGCAGATGTAGGAAAAGCAGCTTTGCTGAATACCAAGAGAGAGGAGATAATACAGACGTGAAATGCCCGGGGCCTAGATACTGGTAATCCTGTCTGTCCCTCCTTTATCCTATAAGAACGTGAATGTGCCTCCTTCTAAATGTGCATGATATGCTCGGGGTGACACCCACATACAGAAACAGAGCAAATGACCATAGAAATGAAGAAAGCCCTCAAACACAAAACGCCTACTGTCCTCACCTCCTGTTATGCTAGGAGAGACTTCCTTGCACAGCTCGTTATCTGTCTGCCTTGACTGTACCATACCCTCAGTGTATCAGGGACTTCCCTTATATGTGTCTGTACAGCATAGTAGCACTATACAGTGGTAAATAGCACTAGAATCTGCTTGCTCCATGTGGGCAGAGATGTCACAGAGCGGCCTTTGCAGTGGGCACGCACGCACTTGGCATTAAAATTCATACATTGCTGTCACTGGATTTTCAATCAGCTGTTTCCTAAGAAACGAAAGCTCAGTCCTTAAGTGTTGGGCCGCCTTTCCTGCCCTGGCACGCTCCTGCAGGCCTGCGGCACACCCCGGGGAGGAGAGTCTGTGGGCAGCATTACTCAGCACTGCTGTTCTGGGTCGCTGGATGTGCAAAAGATGGCCTCACCCTATCCCAGAGCCCACAACAACACGTGTGTAACCTGAATTTGAGAGGTGACTAGGTGAGGCAGCACAGCTTGATTCACAGCTCTGCTGCAGGTGAATGGGTATCCTAGATTCTGGATCCCCTCTATGGCTGTGAGGACGCAGCCTGTCTTTCTCAGTCTAACTGCCACAAGGGCCTGGGCTGCAAATATGGACCAGGATGCTGTTTGCTCTCTTGCCAGCCATATCTGCTCTCTCCATTCAGCTGGGTTACTTACCTGTAACGGGAGTTCTCCATGGACAGCAGGATATGTCAGCCACACCTGGTGTCGTCCCCCGACGGCGCCGTATACGGAAGTGCTCTCTAGAGCTCAGAACCTTTCTGAACATGAGCCAGAAACCCAATCCACTAGCTTGCCCCTAGCCAGCCAGTAAGTCACAAGCTGTGCCCGGCGTGTCCGTGGCTAGGGGCGTGAGGAGGCCGACCTCAGCCCGGGGAGGTGGGTGGGAATGTGTGGCTGACTTATCCTGCTGTCCATGGAGAACTCCCATTACAGGTAAGTAACCCAGTTTTCTCCTTGGACAAGCAGGATTCGTCAGCCACACCTGGTGCCTCCCTAGCTGCGCGATAGCACGGGGTAGCAGTTGAGAGGGAGGCCGAGTCTAGTTGAAGGTAATTAGTGTTTATTTGCACACTTGAATTTTAACACTTGACAGGTTTACAAATGGTAACTGCAACAAGGTAACTGCAACAAGTGAATGGCCGAACAGCAAGTAAATGGCCAACATGGCCAAACAGCAAGGCCAACATGGCTGGAGGCTATGTTTCTGTCATAATGCTGAAAGAGAAGGCCGACATGGCCAGAATCTCGTCATTGTCTCCTTTCACGGTTGCTGTTGGCGGTGGAAAGGACCGCCTGGCCGAAGGCGCAGCGTGCCTGAGTGTCCAAGTCCAAGCAATAGTGTCTCTGGAAGGTATGGGCAGAGGACCAAGTGGCGGCTCTGCAGATGTCGGTGAGAGGAATGGAGCGCAGGTTCGTGATAGTGGTTGCCAACGCCCTGAGCTGGTGTGGTCCCATATTCGGTGCCGCTTGTGCGCCCGCCTGTTCGTGGCAGAGGCAGATACAGTCCGAGATCCATTGGGCCATGGTACGCTTCGTGACCGGGTGCCCTGGTCTATTGGGATCATAGGACATGAATAGCTGGGAGCCCTTCCAGAGAGGACCTATCCTGAGGATATAGGCTTGGAGGGCTGTGGTGCAGTCGAGGGTGTGTAGCCTCTGCTCCTCAGGGGAGGAGTGTGGCTCAGTGTAGAATGCGGGCAGCTCGATGATTTGATTGATGTGAAACTCCGAGGCCACCTTTGGAATGAACCTGGGGTGAGTGCAAAGGACGGCTCTGTCCCGGAGGAGCTGGGTGTACGGGGGGTGTGCCACCAGCGCCTGAAGCTCGCTGATTCTGCGTGCGGAGGTGATGGCTACCAGGAACAGAGTTTTCCATGTCAGATGCTTCATTGAGGTTGCAAGTATAGGCTCGAAAGGAGCCTGCGTCTGCTGTTGCAGGACAATGTTCAGATCCCAAGCCGGGGCCGGGGCATGTATTGGAGGTCGTAGGTTGTTTAGACCTTTTATAAAGCTTACCACCAGGGGTACGGAGGCGATGGTCCCGTCGCCTTCGCGATCATGGAAGGCCGCAATGGCAGATAGGTGCACCCGGACAGAGTTGGTTTTGAGTCCCTGTTCGGAGAGTGAGGCAAGATACTGCAAGACAGATGGGATGGGGCAGCTGGAGGGGCTAAGCCCTTTGGCTGCACACCATACGCTGAACCGCTTCCACTTGAGTCCATATGATTTTCTGGTGGATGGTCGTCTGGCTGACAGGATGATGTGTTGCACCTCCTCCGAGATGCTAAGTGAAGAGAGGGTTATCCATTCCATCTCCATGTTAGTGCCAAGGCCTTCAGGTTGGGGTGCAGGATGAGGCCGCCATCCTGGGTGAGCAGGGACAGCTGGAGAGGGAGGCGAACAGGCTGCTCCTGCGCGAGGCATAGCAGAATTGGGAACCACATCTGTCGGGGCCAGTATGGGGCCACAAGGATCATGTGGGCCTTGTCCTGGACCACCTTCTGCAGCGATTTGGAGATTAGGGGGGGGAAGGTGTACACAAGAGACCACTCCCCCCAGCACACGTCAAAGGCATCCGAAGCCACGCTGTGGGTTGACGGGCATTTGGAACAGGACAGGTGGCACTTCTTGTTCTGGTCTGTCGCAAAGAGGTCGATCTCCGGTTGGCCCCAGCGGCGTAAGATGTTGGTGGTGGCCTGGGGACTCAGGGTCCACTCGTGTGGGCTCAGTTGTCGGCTTAACCTGTCCGCCAGGGAGTTCTGTTCGCCCGGGAGATAGGACGCTTTTATCCAGCAGTGACTCGCTAGGGTTAGTGCCCAGATGATGAGCACCTCCTTGCATAGGGGTCGTGAGCCTGTCCCTCCTTGTTTGTTGACATAGAACATGGCCACTTGGTTGTCTGTCTGCACGAGGATGGACTTGTTCTTGATGTGTGGTTGGAACGCCTGTAGTGCGTACTTTATGGCTCTGAGTTCCAGAAGATTTATGTGGAGGTCTGCCTCTGTTGTTGTCCAGGCCCCTTGCGTGCGTAGCTGATCCATGTGGGCTCCCCAGCCCATCCGGGATGCATCGATAGTGATGGTGATCTGGTGACTGGGTTGTTGGAGTTGCTTCCCCACAGTGAGTTTTTGTTTGACTGTCCACCACCGGAGGCTCCTCCTGGTGCGAGCGTCAAGAGCAATGTTGGTGGAGAGAGGTTGGGTGCGCTGGTTCCAGCATGAGCGTAGGCGCCATTGAAGGGTGTGCATGTGTAGCTGCGCTAGGGGTAACACGTGAGTGGTGGCGGCCATGTGACCCAGAAGGCGAAGGAGGGCAGTGGAGACTGTCTGAAGGGAGGGTGTCATAGCTAGAGTGGCCAACTTCTCCACTCTCTGTGCTGGGAGAAAGGCTCTCGCCTTCACAGTGTTTATATCAGCCCCAATAAATTCCAGACATTGAGTGGGGACGAGGTGTGATTTTTGGTGGTTCACCAGGAATCCGAGGGAGGTTAGGAGGCGGATATTCCGTCTGATTGCCCACAGAATTTCCCGCGGTGATGGTGATTATAGGAGCCAGTCGTCCAGGTACGCAAAGACATGGATGCCCTGTTTCTGTAGTTGTGCTGCTGCGACAGCCACGCACTTTGTAAATACCCGTGGTGCTGGAGAGAGGCCAAATGGAAGGACCTTGTATTGATAATGACCTCCCAGGGCTTGAAAACGCAGGTACTGTCTGTCCTGTGGATGGATTGGGACATGTGTGTAGGCATCTTGCAGGTCCAGGGACGCGATCCAGTCCCCGGGTTGGAGGAGGGGGAGGATCGACACTAGAGAATACATGCGGAACCTCTCTTTGAAGATAAACTTGTTTAAGTTTCTTAGGTCGAGGATGGGGCACACCCCTTCTGATTTCTTGGGCACCAGGAAAAATCTGGAGTAGAAGCCCAGATTGATCTGATTGGGGGGTACTGGTTCGATGGCTTGGGATGCCAAGAGGTGTTGCAATTCTTGTTGCATCAGCGGAGGTGTTTCAATGTTGTTGGATGGTGCTTGGGTAGAGCGCTGGCCAGGGGGAGACAGGAAGCGCAGGTGGTAGCCTTCCCAAAAGATCCACAGGACCCATGTGTCTGTAGAAATAAGACACCAGGAGTCCCAGAAGATGGTCAATCGTCCTCCCACCGGAAGGATTGCCCGTTCCTCCGTGGATTGATTGTCAAAAGGACGGAGTGCCTTTCCCCAGCTGGGGCTGTTTCTTTTGCTTTCTGTCCCTTTAGTGTTTCTGCTGATGTGGAGCTCCATAAGGGGGTCGGTATGCTCCCTGCTTGTAGCGAGGTTGCTGCCGTTTGTGGTAAGCATGATATCCTTTGTGAGTGTGGTGGGATTTGTGGTTGTAGTTTCCTTTGGCATTGGAGCTGCGCTCGAAGCCATCCTCAGCAAGTATCTGTAAGGTGGTGCAATGCTCTTTCATGTTGTTTTTCTGTGTCAGCGACTTTCTCTCCAAAGAGTGACTCACCATTTCAGGGAGCGTCCACGATGCACTCGTGTGTGTCTTCACGCAGACCCGAGGCCTGCAGCTATGCTAACCGCCTGGTGGAGATGGCGGTGCCGACTGTGTGTGTAGCAACCTCAAAAGCGTCATGTACAGTGCTCATGAGGTGTTTTTGACATTCCTTGAGGTCCCCAATTGTGGCTATCGCTTTTGCTTTCTCCTCTGGTGGAAGGGCTGTCAAGATGTCCTTGAGGGTCGCCAGCAAGGAGTCCTGGAAGAGTATATGCTGGAACTGGTGTGCGGAAATTCTAGCATTAAGCATAGCTCCTTGGAAGACCTTCTTCCCAACGTCATCAAGGAGTTTAGGGTCTTTCCCTGGGGGGGAGTTGGCGTGGTTGCATGATGACTTGATGCACTTTAGGGCTGAAGACACAATGATGGAATGATGCGGTAGCTGACCCTTGCCAAACCCAGGCGCTTGTTGGACCTGGTATTTCGTGTTGAGTTTCCTGGGGCACGCCAGAGATGAAGCCGGGCTCTGCCAGAGCTTGACGTGTGTATCCAGGAGACGCTGATGGATTGGCAAGGTGATAGGCATCTTAGGAGCGTTGAGGTACATGAGGACCTCCGGTCTGGCTTGATCAGTCTCCAAGGATATAAGGTTTAAGGTGGAAGCCACTTTGCGCAGGAACTTGGGGTATGTGAGGTCCTCGGGCAGCGTAGCTGATGGGCATGGCTCCGTGTCTGCCGATGCCCCAGTGGATCTCCCCGCTGAACTCGGTAATGAGGCCACTTTGGCCTTAGTAGGGGATTCGGATCCAAGTGGGGTCATATCCTCCTCCTCCTCCTCACCTATGCTGAGGAAGGATGGAGATTCAGAACTTTCTGAGGCGTTGCTGGTATAGCTGTGGTTGGAGTCTGGTGGATTCTCGGTGTTTGTGTCTGGGATGGGAAGATTGGAATCCTGTGGCCCCTCTGAATTCGCGTCCGGGGTGGGGGTATCCGTGAAGCCGTCATGTAGAAGGTCTGTGAGGCTGGAAAGCAGCTGCAGAATGGCTCCTTGGTTAGGAAGCACTCTCGATGTGGTGGGTGCCTCTGATTGCTGCGCTGCCTTGAGGGCTCTTGCTGTGGATGAGGCCTTCTTATGTGGCCTGGATCCAGGGCTAGGGCTGTTTGTGTGATGCTTGCGCTTTGATCTGCAGTCCTTGTCCTTCCTGGCGGTGCAGGGGCTACGGAAGCGGTGGTGCCTTTTGTGCTGACTGTACTCCCGGCTCCAATGTCTGCCCCCATGGTGATGGCTGCTCCGGTGGCTGCGGTGTGTACTTGGATGTGTCTGATCACCGTTGTGAACACTGCTCCGTTCGCTGTGATGATTCCTGCCCTGTGGCTGTGGATCCGTGGAAACAGCGCTGATGTTGGAGGGTGCTTCTGCCTCTGCGCCGGGAGAAGGGGAGTCCTTGTGACGTCGAACTTCGGCGCCGAGAGAAGGGGAGTCCTCATGACATCGAGAGGAAGACCCGTTCCGCTGGCCAATGAGTGTCGGGTGGGCGGAGCAGGCCAGCCCTTGCCGATGGCCAATAGAAGCAGAGGGGGCAGAGCTTGAGGCGGTGACATCATCAAGATGGCCGCCCCCCAGGAGCAGCATGGTCAGGCTGGCGTGGTTGAGCCCTGCGAGGGTCCCGAGGAGAATCGGAAGAGCTGAGGAGGCTGGAGGAGGCCTTGGAAGTCTGCCGGTTCGCTACCAGCTTACCTGCTGGTGTTTTTGCGTTGCTGCTGTGTTTTTTCGCTGCGGGATTCTCTGTGTTAGATGGCAAGTCTGAAGCAGAGTGACCAGGGATGGAGGCCCCTAGGGGTGCATCCTGTGTCAGAGAAACAGTTTTTGCAGACTCCGGATTCTGTGCAAGAAAATCCTTTAAAGCGTGCCCTCTGGACTTCAAGGCTTTGGGAGACATCTGAGAGCAGTGGTGGCAGTCCGGGACCTGATGGTTGGCACCTAAGCACCTAATGCACCGGTCGTGGACATCTGAGCTGCTCATCTTCCTTGAGCAGTGGCTGCATTTTTAAAATCATGGCTTTGTGGAAGGCATCTTCTTGACTGTGAGTAGTAGTTTATTTCTTCAAAATTCTTCTATGGCTGAGAGAGAGCATGATCCGCGTGTGGTAGGCATGACGGAAGAAGAATGACCGGCTGGCTAGGGGCGGGCTAGTGGGTTGGGCCTCTGGCTCATGCTCAGAAAGGTTCTGAGCTCTAGAGAGCACTTCCGTATACGGCGCCGTCGGGGGGACGACACCAGGTGTGGCTGACTTATCCTGCTTGTCCAAGGAGAAACCGATGTCCTTAAAGATCCAGGTTGATTTTTTTGATAGCCCTAAGGACCAAAGCAGCTGCCCATTTTTTAACCAATACTCTTCTGTATGTGTCTCAGGCACCCAGGGTCTATAATCAAACACAGAGTAACTGACCATAAAACTGCAGAGTGACTCTTCCTCTCTTAACAAAAGGCACTTCCCGACTTCTCCAAAATAAAGCAGAATGCCTCAGAGTTGGACTTGTCTGACTGTACTCCAAGCTCTCCAGGGTAGGTTCCTACAAGCCTTTCTGCCTAGTTCTGGTATATTTTGGTTCTGTTTCTTTCTAGTGTGCAGACATATGTAGGAACCTCTGTATGTATGTGTCCATCAGCTTTTATATATCGCTGACTGCAATGTAGCAGGTACATGAATACTCCCAAACTCACAGCACATGTTCTTTTAGGGAAGGTGTCCTTGGACTGAAGAGTCCCTGATGGGTTTTGATGATTCTGGGATTCACATTCTCTTTTCAGCGACTAACTCTAGAATGACTTGGGGGGGAGGGGTGGGGAGGGGTCCACATCATTATTCTGAGCTAGGAAAGATTCCCAGGGGAGCTGGAGAAGGAGGGGTGCACTCAAAAGACAAGAACTCTCTTGAAGGATTTCCTGCCATGTGGAAGTTACAAGGTTTCATAGAAGTTACTAGATGCTCACTGTGGTATCTCTTATTGCATAAAATACATCCCATTAGAACCAAGGACCAGGGTGTCTTGACTTCCACAGCACATAACCCAGAGAATGAATCCCGGGGATTTGGTTTCTGACTAGACCATCGGCTGGGAAGTCTATGAGGTCATGTGTAACTTCTTCAATAAAACCTTCCTGTCAGGGTCCTAGTGCTGATGGGAAAGTAGGACTGCATGTTCCAGAATGCATCACGTTGACTCTGGTTTTCAAGCAGGGTCATATAATGCGGTGGGCAGCCCCAAAGATAAATCAAAAGGAAGATGAAGGTGAAAGAAAGAGAGAAACCTTGAACCTGAGGGGCACATAAGGATTGGAAAGTGCATCTGGTCTCTGATTTCTCTCTATCTTCTCATTACAGGGCTCCTTTTTGATTCTCCCACATTTTCTTGAAGTCCATTGCTGTTTTTGTTTCGATTACCTCCCAGGGAGGCCACTGCACACATCCACAACCTTTTCTATTAAGAAACATTCTCCGATGTTACTCCTGATTAAGCCCCCGCTCCCCCAAAAAAAGCCGCAAAGTGTGACTTCTTGTTCTAAGGAGAAGCTTCTCCAACACCTTTAGCTTCGAAGCATTTGAATGTCATCATCATGCCCCCCTCTCTCCTCTCTCGGTTCTTAAGTCTCATGTCATATGGCCTTTTGAAAGATCCTGGACCTCCTCCAGCTTGCCTGGACCCCCTTGGAGATACAGCTGCCAGAACTGGATATAGGGACCCTTTTATTAACACTTAGCTCAAGCTATCTGCCGCATGGTTCATTCTATTTCTAGGGGCCACGTGTCAGATAGCTCAAGCTACGTATTAGTAAAATGGGGCCATAGTATTCTAGGTGAAGCCTCACCGATATCCTGCACCGAGATATTATAATCTTCTTTATTCTGCTGGTTATGCTGTTCTGTATCACCCTGAGATCTGTCTCCTAGGTGGTGCCCATCATTCTCTTCCTCACATACAGCTCCCTTGGATTTCTGCATCCCAATGCATGACTCTACACATTTTTGCCTCAAATTTAAATTGCCAAACCTTTGGCCGTGCTTCGAGGCTTCTTAAATCCGTCCTCATTCTATTGTTCCCTCTGGAGTATTCACCCTCCTGCAGGTCTTTGCATCATCCAGAAAAGGCACCAGAACTCGTGCAAAGTGGTGGGTGCCCTGGGTGAATCTTCAGCTTTATGTCCACCCCCCACCAAGGTTATCTGATTATATGAAAACCACCTTTCCAACAACAGTACTGTAAAAATGCACAATTGAGCATCGTACTTTTAAATAGTAAACTTTGTTTTGTGGGTCTGTATATACCCACTCTCCCTCAGGTAAAAGAATGCACTGATGGCTCTTTGAGTCTGAGTGGCTATCGGAATCTATTGAATGTTGCTGCTCCCCCCAAGAAACTGCTGCCCTAGGTGATCACCTAGTTTCGTCTAATGGTTGGGTCAGCCCAGGTATCATCTGCAGTAGACATATCTTCCTTATCAGCTCCTCTGTGTTTGTGTGACTCACAAAAATGCCAAGTAGAACCCCACCATTTCCTGGAGCTGGAGACCTTGCAGGGCCAGTGTAACCTTCAGCAAAGACCCACCGCACTCAAAGCCAAACAATAGGTCATGTCAGCCACACTAACTCAAGGAACCCTTAACGTGTACTTTTACTGGCAGGGAGAGTGGTCAGGTATTAAATAGCTCATTTACCCAGGTAAATTACTGCTGGAATTGCTCTCACTCATCCATAGATGAAATGAAGTTTAATATTTAATAGTGTGATGTCCAATTATGTGTTTTTACAGAATTGTTCTGAGAGGGGTGATGTTGGGGTGATTATTATTTTGTGAGGGTCCTAGTGGACGGCAAAGTAATGAAAGAGGAGGCAACAGCTTCACACTAGAAAGACCAGTGTTCAAATCCCACTGGTACTCCTTGTGGCCTTGGGCAAGTCACTTACCCTATTTCCTCAAGTATAAACTTAGATGGTAAGCCCTCAGGGGACATGAAAATGCCCATAGGCACCTGAATGTAACTTACCTTGAACTACTACTGGGAAACTGTGAGTTAAATACTAAGCTTATTAATAAATAATTGGGGGGGGGGGGGCGCAAAGCTAAACGCTTGGTTAGGGCACCTAAGATCTTTGCACCAGCCCTGGGATCTTGTTGGTCCTGCAGTAGGGCCAGTGGTGCAGGTGGCAGGCTCACCTTGCCCGAGGGCCTTAAAGAATAATCTCAAAAACAAACAAGCCATGGAACTTCCCCTACTGCAAATATCCTGATGTGCACAATATGTCTGGGTGCCCCCTGGTGTGCATTCCCTGCATGTGCACATTAGACAGACCACAGTTAGACACACTTGCACCTTCCTGTTCAGTGGAAGGCATCAGCGTGGCTAGGGATGCAGGGTTTGTAGTTCCGCCTTTTGTAGCATACAGATCCCCCTGCCCTCCAAAAAGCCTATTGCCCCTTGCTACATCAAAGAATGTGGAGCGGAGGAGTAGCCTGAGAACCAGGAAAGCCCGGTTCAAATTCCACTGCTCATCTTTGCGAACTTGGGCAGTCACTTAACCATGACTGTGAGCCCTCCAGAGACAAGGAAGCACGTACTGTGCCTGAATGTAACTCACCTTGTTATATGCTGCTCTGTCAGTTGAACGAGTGAACTATAGGGGCTGATAATAAATTACATAGTATTTGCCTTTCTCATTAGGAATTTGACTCATGCCATGACACTAGAAAAGACAAGCAGGATGTCATGAGTGATGGAGACAGACACATATCTGGAAGCTTTCCTACCTTTGCCACAGTTGGGACTGCTTGGCCTGTGTTCAGTCTCTCGGGTCCAGTCCTGGACTCCATTACCAGATTGAATCATATTCTCCTGGAAAGACATCAGAGCGTGAGGTGAGACCTTTACCCAGGCCTGGATTTAGATAGAGCCAATACAGGCCACTGCCTAGGGTGCCAAATATCCAGGCCAAAGAGGAGCTTGATCCCGTGTGTTTTAGAGTCACGTTCATGTGCTGCTTGAAGAGGTGCCACCGTGGCACTATGAGCATCCTCTGCCCCTTCCCCTCACCACCCTCTGGGATCTTACTTTGTGGTCTTTCCTGTAGGTACCAAAAAGCTTAAATTGAGTCCTTCCTTTGCCCTGCACACCATGGAACAAATGCTGCACCATCACAGGGGAACAGGACAGAAATATAAGATTTTTGCTGGCCAGTTGTCAGTCTATTCCCATACAGTACAGTACAACAGAAAATAAGTTTCTAGGAGGATATAAAGTAAGATAATGGGGGCACTGCAGGGCAGGAATGAGGTGTATTGGTTGTGTGGGAGAGGGGTCTCTCCTGGAATAAAAGGGCGTGCTGCAGGGCAGGGCTGTGTGTAGAGGAGTCTCAGTACTGGAAAGAGAGGGGAAGGAATGGGAGAAGGCTAAGGAGGGAAGAGAGGGATGAGGAAATGGGAGCTGTATGTAGGGGAGAGGAAGGAGATTCTGAGATCTTGTGAAGATCTGAGAAGACAGAAGGAGGTTCGGGGATCTCGGGAGGTGCTACTGCAGGGCAGGAATAGGGTGCATTAGCAGAGCTACTTGTGTGGGGTCTCAGTAGCAGAATAGTAGGAGGTTCTGAAGGGCAGACAAGGTTATTTTTGGAGGAGGGAGTGTCATATATGAACATAAGCTCAAAAAAATCTCTTTACATCTGTTGCCCCCTCCCCATCTGCCTCCTCTCTGGTTCCTACTCTTCTTCTTCCCTTATCAGCACAGTCTGCTGAGACATCATGCTGCTTAGGATAAAATTTGCTTTCCAGGAATTGTCCTCGACTCAGCAGCCATAAATCCTTCAAACCAGGGCTATCCCTGGCCTTCATCAACAAATATGAGACCGAGGGCTGCATTCCAAACAGGACATCTCCCCATTCTCCACCTAGGAAAATGCCTTCATTAAACACGGGGCTGGCTTAACCATTAAGAACACTAGAGGACCATCTTTCTAGGGCATAGCTTCTGAGGAGGGGAAGGGGGGCAGTAACAATTGATGCAGTCGAAGCAAACAGTAGGTCCTGACAAGTAGACAACTAAAAGGACAACTAAAAGAGAGAGTGAGCTAGTTTCAGACAGACCATTCATCCAGGTAAATGGTGTATAGAAATTGCCCTTCTAATGTCACATGTATGAAACAAAGTTGAATATTTAAAAGTATGAGGGTTGATGTTATATATTTAGTGGCTGATGCTAAAGATAGGAGTCCTCTATTGGTAGGTTTTCCGTGGCACTATCTGATAGTACTGCTAAAACTCTAACTGCTGCAGTACTGTAAGGGTCTTCCTAGAGTAGAGTTAGAGCAGAGTGAGGGTTGAACGACCAATGGTGCATACAATGGCGATATTCAGCCCCTATCCATCTAGCTAAAGTCAGAAAAAAGCTACATTAAACCACAAAGCTATACATGTAGCCGGCGGTGGGGACCACATTTGTCATATAGGAGGTAGTGCTGAATATACGCATTAATTCCACCCCACCGCCACTGAAACTTGATTCCAGTTCTGTGTTTTTACATGGTCGCTCTAGAAGGGGTGGTGCTGGAGTGATCATGACTGTAAAGGTTACCAGAATCTTGATGGAGGTGCTAGAGGCCTGGGAATGAGTTGGGGGAGGGGGCAAAAGGCTGAAGACTTGTCTAGGGCAACGTGTCTAGGGCCCCAGTGAAACAAAGTGCTAGCTCTCAAAGAACAGCACCTGCAGAGACTAAGCATGGTCAAAGAAAACCCAGGAAAGTTTCTGCTGCCACAAAGGATATATCTCAATGCTTTATTTCCATCCCAAAGATCAAATTTCTTTCTAGTTCTATATCATTTAGCAATATAGGTTGTTAGCTAGTTTTAGGAGCTCATGGACAAAGCATGTTTCCCATAGATACAAAACCAGAAGAACTTTTTATTGCACTTTTAAGTAGATACATGGTCAGTGTTTTCTGGATTTCCAAGTGATGAGTTGAGGCTATTGGTCAGTGAGTAGAAAATTAGGAAGCTGAGGCACCATCAGCACAGATGAAACAAGAGTCCAACACAGGTGGAAGAGGGGAGGGGTTTGAGAGAAATGGGGGAGGAGCCATGTCTATAATAACCCTAGGTCACTGTGTGATAGGGTTGCCAACTGGCTCCAGATGTGCCCGACAGGCTTGATCCAGTCCTGGGTTTACCACATTGCATGCAGGGACATGTAGTTCTGATTTCTCCATTGCACTCTATAAGAAAAACAAGACTACTTTTCCCAGCATGCAGTGGGGTAAACCCAGGAATGGACCAAGCCTGTCGGGCGCATCTGGAGCCAGTTGGCAACCCTACTGTGTGACAACCTCACACATATTGCTGTGCCCGTGGCTTGAGGCCTCCCCAGTACTACTATTTATTTTTTTAGAATGTCATTTATTGTGATCACAAGCTCAGCAATTCAATCTTACTGATTTTCTTGGATCTAATTAATCAAATTCTAGCCTGTGATGTTTAGCAAATTTCTCCCCTCATATCCCTTTCACAAGTCGGTGATGAGATGTACAGTGGAATTCACAGATTCCAAAGAGTCTGACAGGAGACTGAATAGAATGTAGATCTGGTGATGAGGACGGCGGTGACGTGGCTCAGTCTGATGGATCAGTGGGAGCATAAATGATAATGACGTGGCTTGCTTTGCTCATCTAGTAGATGCAGTCATAGTAGTGGCACAGCAGCGGTTGGTAATTCTGTGGCTGCAGTGATGGATAGTGAGTCAGAGAGTGCAATGTTGCTAGTGGGGTGACTGCGGTTAATAGTTCAGTGGATATGGTGGTTGTAGTGGCATGACTGTGGTTTGTAGTCTATCGTGTCTTTTTCTCTCATCATGTCCTGGCTGAAAGCTGCATCAGAATTCACAGACTATCAGGTATCTGACACATTGTGAAGACAAGAACCTAAGAGGTGCCATGTTGGGTCAGACCATCATGATAATGGCCGGTCAAGGACACCAGGAAAGACCCAGCAGATAGCAAAAACTAGAACCATCACTTGTTGGTCCCTCCAGGGGATAAGGGGTGGCTTTTGCCAAATTTACCTGGCTAATAATTTTTCATGGAGTTTTTGTTTTTAGGAATTTGTCCAAACTCTTTCTCAATCCAGTTATACTCAATGTCTTGCCCACATCCTCCATCAACAACTTCTACAGCCTGACTGTGCATTGAGTGAAAAAACACTTTCTCCAATTTATGTTAAATATGCCACCTGATAGTTTCATGCAGCATCCTGTAATCTTAGCACTATTTGAAAGAGTAAATAGCCATTCCCTATTTAACCGTTCCACCCCTCATGATTTCATAGACCTCTATCATATGTCTTCTCAGCCATTTCTTCTCCAAGCTGAAGAGTCCCAACCGCTTTAGCCTTTCCACACAGCGGCGGCGTTCCAGCCCCTGTATCGTTTTGGCTGCCCTTCTCTGTACCTTTTCTAATTCCACTATATCTTTTTCTGAGATGTAGAGACCAGGACTGCACACAATACCCGAGGTGCCGTCACACCAGGGAGCAATCATGGTTTCCCTGTTTTATTCTCCATTCCTTTTTGAAAGCCGCCACATAGCATATAGTAACATAGTAAATGATGTCTAATAGGGACCAGCATGGCTCATCCAGTTTGCCCAGTAAAGTAATTAGGGTTCTACCTGCTGTTCCATGTAGGGTGGCCCCCTTTTCTGTTTGGGGTTGTAACTGCAGGTCCTCACAGGCTATCCCCTTCTATGCCTTTGTTTATGGTATATCTGTACTTAATATACCACTTTTAAAATAGATGGCAAAGTGGTGTACAATAACTAAAAGAATGAATTAAGGAAAAGGGACTACAATCATCAAAGAAAAGAGAAAAAGAAAGAGAGTATCCTGCAGGCATGATTGCCACCAACCCACTGAGGGCTCCTTTGCTGTTCCCCAAAAGCTGAGCTAAATAAATATGTTATCAAACCAGCTTTAGGGGTCTTGTAGGATAGTTCGGAAGAGAGACAGAGGAGTAAGGAATTCCATACGATGGAGGACGTAAAGAAGAAGGCAGAGCCTCTTGTGCTCTCAAGCTTAGCTTGAGAGATGGTGGGGGCATGTTGAGACGATTACTGTGAATAGCGTGTAGAGAAATGAGTGCTGCTAAGTAAATGGGGGTATCGATACAGAGTTTTATGCGTTACTAGAATTTGATAGAGGCTGGGGTGTCAATGTGCTGACAAAGAATTCTAAGTGCTGAATTTTGGACAGTCTGAAGCTGTTCATTTAGGGTTATACCTGCTGCTCCATGCAAGTTAGCCCCTCTACTATTCCTTTGTTTAGGGTTGTACCTGTGGCTTCCTGTACATTAATCCCCTCTGTGCTTCTTTGAAGCTTGGAAATTATTTTTGCTTTGAGTGGAAATACTTTGGACTTTGACTCCCTCCTCTTGCTGTACAGAGATCCTCTGTGTTTAAATCACCTCTCTCACTGCCTCCTTTTCAAGATCATATATGTAAATGTTTACTGCTTCTCTTTTGGCACTGAACGTGGACTGAAATCAGCATCTCATTTCACAGAGGCTTCCTTAGCTGGAATCTGACTCGGTGGCCTGGAGGCCAGCAGCTCTGTAACACTGTGACCAGTATCCACAGAAACAGATGATGAGAAAAGCCGTAGAAAACGAGAGATGAATTCTGTGGTTTGCCTGTGATGTGGAGCACCATGGTGTGATGTAGCATAGAATAGTGGATCCCAAACCTGTCTGGCGGAACCCCCAGCCAGTCGGGTTTTCAGGATATTCAAAATGGGCCCGATTCGATTCACGACATAGATCTCCTTTGTACGTCCGGGCTGACCTGGTCATACAAAGGAGATCGTGATTCTGATCCCGCGGGGCACAAACAGCCCCAGGGGAACAGAATTACGAACAGCACTGCGATTCAGTCCCAGCCTGCATGTACAGCACTAGCCTGGCTAACTCAACTAGGGCTTTTAAATGGAGTCGCAGCGCCGTGCTGTCCCATTGCCATGGAACGGCGGCTCCATTTAAAAGCTATAATGCTGGCCACTGCCCCAGAAAGTTAATTCCCCACAGCCCGACCCCCGATCTGGCCTCCTAAGGCCAGGGTTGTGCTGCGGGGGATTGTCCCCCCCCAGCCTCTTCTGTGCCCCGAATCGAAAAAAAAAAACCCATCCAGGGTGGTTATTCCACTCTCTCCCCCCCGGTCAATTCGCCAGCCCTGGATATACAGGGACCGTGACCGCCCACTCTCTGCCCCCTGGGCCGCCTCTTCCCTGCCCCCGACTAACTTCCCTGCACAACCGGGGGGGGGGGGGGAAGTTATTTGGGGGTCTGCAGCCACACAAATAGCATGGATGGATGTTCCATTGGGACGATGATCCAACAAAAAAGCACAAATCCACGTGCCAAATAACTGACCCAGTCCAAGACGTGGAGGCAAGGAAGGAACTATTTGTTTATGATTGATTGATCACTCTTGTTTCACAAAGCCAGGCCCGACACAGGCCGTGTTTCGCTTATGCCTTCATCAGGGGCTTTGGCTCTGCAACTGATGTTTCCAAAAACTATACTCAGTGTACCTCGCTGTTACATTTAAATTACTCACTATCAGCAAAATATTTGGAATCAGCTCGGCCAAGCTGAGCAGACCATCTATTCGATGCAATTCTCTTCCTGCACAAAGCCTGTAAAAACACTCGCGGGTACGTGGTACGCAAAATTTGTATATATACAAACAATTGCAACAAAGCATCCACTTGCCGCTACAGTCTTAGACTGTAGACTGTAGCGGCAAGTGGATGCTTTGTTAAAATTGTTTGTATATATACAAATTTTGCGTACCACGTACCCGCGAGTGTTTTTACAGGCTTTGTGCAGGAAGAGAATTGCATCGAATAGATGGTCTGCTCAGCTTGGCCGAGCTGATTCCAAAAATTTTGCTGATAGTGAGTAATTTAAATGTAACAGCGAGGTACACTGAGTATAGTTTTTGGAAACATCAGTTGCAGAGCCAAAGCCCCTGATGAAGGCATAAGCGAAACACGGCCTGTGTCGGGCCTGGCTTTGTGAAACGAGAGTGATCAATCAATCATAAACAAATAGTTCCTTCCTTGCCTCCACGTCTTGGACTGGGTCTGTTCCATTGGGACGTCCATCCCCGCTCTTCGTGGTTTGGAATAACCCCCCATGAATATGCATAAGAGAAATTTCCACACAATGGAGGTAGTATATGTAAAGCTATCTCATGAGTACGCATTGCAAATATCCTGAAAACCTGACCGGCTGGGGGTTGCCTAGGACAGATTCGGGAATCACTGGTGGTAAGGACTGAGGCATGGTATACTGCCTTTTTCAGATGAAGCTAATGGATGGCAGTGTGTCTTTTCTGCTAACCATACCAAATCTTCTGTGATGGATGGGGACCCTGTTGGACAGCTGTACTCAGGTTATTCTGCTACTGCTTTATGCCAGTGCCTCCTTTCACAATGCTACTACCTTTTTGTCCCATGATTCTGCCAGTCCATCTCAGGGTGCACCAGCCCACTAGAGGGAACTGGCATCTCGGCACTTCTCAGTTCCCCTTCTCTTTTCCACTGGCTCCCCGGGACACAACACTCCTTTGATTTCTCATCTCATCAGTCACCTGTTAGAAAGTTCTCACCTTCTCCAGAGGAACACCTGCTCGGGCCCTCTTTTCTCCATGACACACCAGGATCCCCTCGGAAGCTCTCCTTTTGCGGAGACAGCTGCAGCAGAAGACAACCCCAATAGCCGTCCGCCAGTGGAGTCCCCGGCTCTCCTGATCCCGCTCTAGCCTTCCCATGGGGGTATAGAGGGAGGTAAGGTTTGAGTCAGTAAAGGTCTTCCCTCGGCATAGATCCTAAGCCAAAGTCTCAGTTCCAGGACTTCCTGTGTTCTCGCCTGCTGACCTGGGCTGAGAGAAAGAGCTTCAGGTGAGTGCAAGAGGCATCTTCCTCCTCCTCCTTCAACCCCACCCTCCAGACTTTCTCTCCTCCTTCCTCCCAATGTAATGAGTACTTTACCCCTAAGGAGGGGAGGGGAAGGAAAAGAGGGAAAGGTAATGATGGCAGGCAGCAGTGCCTTCAGCTACAGATTTTACAGTCTACAGCAGTGGCTAATCAGAGCTTCTGCCCCCTCTCCAAATCCTGTCCAGACCTGCCCCTCTGAGCAGGCAAGATCCCTGAGCCCCACACACCTCACACCCATGTAAACTGATGGGGCAGTATGCCTGGGACGGTGAGGAGGGTGCTGTCGCCACAAGCAGAAGCAGTCTCTTTCCCTCCCTCCTACATATACCCCCCCCTCCACCACTGCCATCATCACCATGTGCACACTCTCTCCTTTACCTTCATCTTTCTTTATCTGCTGTTCTTCCTCTGTCCCCTCTCTCTCTCTCTCTTTCTGAGCCCAATAAAATGAAGTTTGTGGCACCTCGCTTAGCACGCCAGCCACTCTGCCAGGACTATGACTGTGCTTTCTGGAGCTATTTCTATCTGCTCGGGGTGGGGGAGGGGAAGGGATTCAGCCTGACTGGCTCTCCCATTCTAGTACAGTCTCCAGAGAGCCTGTGGCCTGCTGCTCCCTGGCATGAGCTGAGGTTTATGCTGTCCCTCTGACCGGGGTGGGGGGGGGGGCACACTTCCCACTGTCTCTCACTCCAATCCACCACTGTGCTGGACTGAAGGAGAGTCTGGAGTCTTTTCCACTGGCCCAGTGGAAAGTATCATCGCCACTACGAATCCAGTTTTTCCTCTGAGGCAGAGGGAGGGATTGTAGAACTTAGTAGTTGATGTGGATGAGCAGACTGGGTAGGTCTTAGAGTCTTTATCCACTGTCATTTTCTATGTCGCTATGTTTCAGTTTTCCCTGAGACTGAGAGCTGAAGGCGTTAAGTCTGCAGAACAGTAGCCTGGGAGCTGCAGGCTCAAAGGAGGGACCCTAATCACATGAAGAATTCGCCAGGAAAAGTTGCTTGGCAGGCCAGTGACAGCAGTAACAGACCACAGATGCAGCCAGCCTGTCTTCCAGAGGAGGTCACAAAATGAGATAACACTGCTGTAAGTCTGCAACAGTCCTGCTGAAGTCCTGTAGGCAGGCGGTTGCCGCCCCACTTTCCTTAAGGAAATCAGAAATGCAAGTCCTTGTCGGGTCAACATGTGACACTGTCAAACCAGTACATAACAAAGGCATGTCCCACTACTCATCCCCTCCCTGTTTCCCATTCCCCCACTGCGTCCTTTTGAAATAACTTACTCAAGTTTCATTCACAGTAACATGTATTATTAAGATAATATTCCAGTAGTGGAGTAAACGGCCTACAGCTCACAAATAAGATACCTTCATTTATTTACATTCTCTTATATACTGCGCTATTCTGCATCAGTGCGGTTTACATTGAACAAACTGAAATTACATTGAACAGGGCATTATAACTTGGAGATAACTATTTATAGGGAACATGGGCTATGGAGGGTTAAGTGGCTCGCCCAAGACCACAAGGAGCACCTGTGGGACTAGAAACCCCATTCCTTCCGGCCCAAGGTTGCTGTCCTCTAGTGGGATTTGAACCCCCGACCTTCTGGCCTGAAGTACCTTGCCCCAACCACTAGGCTACTCCTCCACTCCACTTCATCTTTAACCATAACCAAAATGATCCCCTATTTGTCCTTCATCCCATGCACAGTGCTGAATGTCTGGGGCAGGGGATAACCCCCAGACCCGTGGAATAAAGAAAGAGTGCCCACCAAGGCTTCCAGTAGCACCACAAGAGCAAGGGCAAGATCCTGTGGATGGGAAGATTTCAAATGCTTCACTCTAGCAGGGGAAACTGCAATGCGTTACTTACCCAAAAGATGTATGCTGTCTGCACTGGGCCGACCCGTCCACTAGGTGGGCTATGTAGCCACCTAGGGTGGCAGAACTGTGTGGGCGGCACAGCATGACAGTTGTGTTGAAGAGGGGTCAAAAGCGGCAGGCTATGTGTGCTGAAGCACATGGCCTACCGAGGGTCACCGTGCCTCACCGTCCCCCTTTGACCCCACCAACAGAATCTGCAGTGTGGCGTGGGGAGGGGAGACACAGCCAGGGCTTCGCCTGGGGCAGCAGAATACCTTGGGATGACCCTGTATCTACAACACACACACACACACACATTCTCTAAATTTTAGCATTTTCAAAGTCCACATATGAAGAAGTGTGTGTGTGTGGCCCCTGGCTAGCTTAAAATACCTGGGGCTTACCCCTTCCATACATCAGAGAACGTCATCTAGTGGATACAGGAGGTGACATCAAAAATTACCCAAGAAAGCATTCATACATTTCCTAGTCCTTCCGGCTGCTTTATTTACAAAATAAAAGTTGTCTATTTAATTTTTGGAGGTGGAAGAAGACCTTCTACTGCTACTATTCAGCACTTGTAAAGCGCCACGCACGCAGCGCTGCACAGCTGACCTACAAGAGGTAGCCAGCATACAAGAGACAGTCCCTGCCCGTCAGAGTCATGCTCATCGGAGCTTACAATCTAGTCAGAACAGTACAGAGCATTAGTCAGTTCTGCGCAAGGTACGGTGTGGTACAGTTTGGTCATAAACGTTGACGGGGGTTAGGGTAAGATGAGGAAGGAGTCAGGGTCTGAATGCAACGGTGAAGAGGTGGCAGAGTAACCCTCCTGTATTGCATTCTAGGATGCACAAACTGTCCCAAGATGCAACAGGGGGGTGGGTCAGTCTTCCATATAAGGCATTTTTATGTCTTACATAGCAGTCTGACTCTATTTGGTGCATCCCAGAATGCACTGTGCAGGGCCAGGCTCTGCCATTTTTCAAGATGGTGGTGCAGGGGCAGGACCATGTTGGCAATGTTTCTACCCCAGATTAAAGGTACTGGGAAGGGGGTGGAGGGGTTTGGGGGCCACCAGGCTACCAGAGATTGTTTTTGTGTTGGTAGGGGGGATCGGGGCTACTGGGGATTTTTTTGTTTGGGTGGGTGGGGGGTTTGGGGGCCATCGGGCCACCAGGGATTTTGTTTCTGTCGGGGTAGGGGTCAGTGTCTGGGGGAAGCACTAACCCCTGACATTGTGCTGATGGCATCGGGGGTTTTCCCTGATGCCTGGATCATCTGAGGTGAAGTGTCAAACTTCTCCTCAAATGATATTCTTACTCCCAGCTAAATCTTTACGCTTGCCTGAAGCTGACATGAAGATCTAGCATTAAAGAACAGTGTAAAGAATTGCTAAGTTTCAGCACAGCTTCTTACATCAGGCGCAATTAATTATGTACTGATTTGCATGCCGCGTGCTCTGCAATTTAGTGCAGTTGGGTTTTTTTGTGTTTTTCCAGTGCTAGCTGAATTTCTTCATCAGAGAGCAAACACAACATGGACAAAGCACCAGAATAATCCCATGCTAAGCTTTTCTGCATCGGCCCATTAGCTGGTGCGCTCCCTGGGGGCAGGAAAATACCCACCGCTCCTGACTGTAACTCAACTTGAGCTACTACTGAAAAGGCGTAAGTTAAACCCAGAAGGAAGTAGACTAGATGACTTAAAATAGCACAGGAGGAAGAACAAAGCAGCCCAGACTCCAGGAAAGTAATTCAAGTAGCCTGAAGGGAAAGTGGATGGAGGGAGCCGCCCAGTGCCCGAGGAAAGCAGAGGAGCATTGAGTTTAGCCTTCTACTGGCCTCCTTGACATAGTGCCACCACATCTGGAGACCAGAGGTAAGAGGGCCACATTGCACTGAGCCCCGGCAAACAGCTTGACTCCCATCTCAGTAGGTCACCTGCTAAGATTATCTTAGGCACAGACAGATAGAAATAGAAAGTGATAGACACAGAGAGAGAACATGAGGATAAGAAAAGCTAAAAGAGAACGGTGCCTGAAGAAATCCACAGAAGGGCAGAGTGTGCAAGAAGCGAGGTGAGAGAGTACGAAATGTGACCCCTTCCTGGTTCTCTCTTCCCGAAGTGCAAGTCTCCTAAGGATGCCTTGATTAAACTGCAAGTTGCACATAGTAGGGGCTGGACAAGGCTGCAAATGTATAATGGTGAGATAGGACAGGAACGATCAATAGTGGAAATCAGTCACTGATTTTGAGCTTTATTCTTTTATCAGCGTGTGTAGGAACTGTGACCTCTGCTGTATTTTCTCTTAAAGGAACACGTCAAATCTACATCTAACCCTGTGAATTCTCCTTGGACAAGCAGGATTCGTCAGCCACACCTGGTGACGTCATCCAACGGCGCCGACACAGAAGTGCTCTCTATAGCTCAGATCTTTCTGAGCACGTGACAGAGGCCCAACCCACTAGCCCACCCCTAGCCAGCCAGTCTTTTTTCTTCCGACGTGCCGTACACACGCGGATTCCTGCTCTTCTAAGCCAGAGAAGACAAAAGAAAGAAATTAGAAAGAAGAAGAAATCTACTCACAGTAAGACCATGCCTTCCAAACTGGGATTTAAGAAATGCTGCCTCTGCTCCCAGAAGATGAGCAGCTCCAATGCCCACGACCGGTGTGTTAGATGCCTAGGGGCTAATCACCAGGTCTCCGACTGCCAGCACTGCTCACAGATGTCTCCCAGAGCCCTAAAATCAAGAGGCCACGCTCTACAGGATTTTCTCTCATCTCTGCCGCCTCCGGAGTCCTCCTCCATGGCTCGCAGCTCTTCGCAGACCCAGGATGTGCCCCGAGGGGCCTCCATCCCCTGTCTCTGCTGTCCGGACCTCCCAGCTACACTAAACGCACCCGTGGCCCATAAACCCGCCTCCAATGGAGACTGGATCGCAACCGCAGCTGAGTCTCCGGCACAGAAGGCACACTCTTCCACAAGCTCCTCCGGTACCCCCCGCTGTGATCAGCCGCGTCCAACACAGGCTGGGGAGCCCACATGGGCCACCTTTGCACGCAAGGAGCCTGGACAGCGGCAAAAGCGCGCCTACACATAAACCTGGAGCTCAGGGCCGTAAAATATGCCCTACAAACTTTCCAGCCACTCATCAGAAGGAAATCCATACTCATCCAGACAGACAACCAAGTCGCCATGTTCTATATCAACAAGCAAGGAGGGACGGGCTCCCGCCCCTTGTGCAAGGAAGCCCTCAACATTTCGGCCCTAGCCCTGGAGAATTACTGCTGGCTACAAGCATCCTACCTCCCTGGAGAACAGAGCTCCTTAGCGGACAGATTGAGATGACAGCTGAGTCCACACGAGTGGACCCTGAACTCCTCGACTGCCAGCAACATATTCCACTGCTGGGGCCAGCCCCAGCTCGATCTCTTTGCCATGGAGCAGAACAAGAAGTGCAACCTATTCTGCTCCAAACGCCCATTGATCAACAGCATAGCTTCGGATGCATTTGACGTGTGCTGGGGGGAGTGGTCTCTAGTGTACGCCTTCCCACCCACCCCCCTCATCTCCAAAATGCTACAGAAGGTGATCTAAGACAAGGCCCACATCATCCTGGTGGCTCCATATTGGCCCCGCCAGATGTGGTTCCCAACCCTCCTACGCCTCGCGCAGGAGAAGCCCTTCCACCTCCCCCTCCAGCCGTCCCTGCTCACCCAGGACGACGAACTCACACTTCACCCCAACCTCAAGGCCCTTGCCTTTGCAGCCTGGAGGTTGAAAGGATGAACCTCTCAGCAAGTAGCATTTTGGAGGAGGTGCAACACATCATCCTGGCCACCAGACGCCCCTCCACAAGAAAATCCTATGGACTCAAGTGGAGAAGATTCAGCCCATGGTGTGCATCCAAAGGGCTTAACCCGTCAAGCTGCCCCATCCCTCACATCTTGCAGTACCTTGCGGCACTCTCCGAACAGGGCCTGAAAACCACCTCCGTCCGGGTCCACCTATCAGCCATTGCGGCCTTCCAAGACCGTGAGGGTGACACCACCATCGCCTCCTTGCCCCTGGTGGCAAGCTTTATGAAAGGGTTCCAAAACTTGCAGCCCCTACATGGGCCCCTGCCCCTGCTTGGGATCTCAACGTTGTCCTTCAGCAGCTGACTTAACCGCCCTTCGAGCCTATGCTCTCAGCTTCAATGAAGCACGTGACGTGGAAAACACTCTTCTTGATAGCTATCACATCAGCACACAGAATCAGCGAGCTTCAGGCACTAGTGGCCCACCCCCTGAACATCCAACTACTACATCACAGAGCCACCCTACGTACTCAACCCAAATTCGTCCCCAAGGTGGCGTCGGACTTCCACATCATCCAAGTAATCGAGCTACCAACATTTTACCCGGAGCTGCACTCCTCCCCCGAGGAGCAGAGGCTGCACATACTGGACTGCACCAGGGCCCTCCGAACCTATATCCTCAGGACAGGCCCACTCCGGAAGGGCTCTCAGCTGTTCATATCCTATGATCCTAACAAGCCGGGGCGCCCGGTCACAAAGTGCACCATGGCTCAGTGGATCTCCGACTGCATCAGTCTCTGCCACGAGCTGGTGGGCGAACAAGCTCCACTTAAGCTGGGACCGCACCAACTCAGGGCGCTGGCAACCACCATCGCCAACCTGCATTCTATTCCCCTGAAGGAGATCTGCAAAGCCGCCATGTAGTCCTCTGCCCACACATTTCAAAGACACTATTGCCTGGACCTGGACACCCAAACGCGTGCTGCGTTTGGACAGGCGGTACTCTCCACTGCGACCAGCGCCCCATCAGACCTGTGACTCTGCCACTGGGCTATTCACATTGAAATGGGACTAACAGTATATAGTGAACCGCTGGGCTACTCACATTGGAATGGGACTGACAGTATATGTACCCATGTTCCATTTCCGGCCATGTCGGCCTTGATGTTTGGCCATGTTGGCCACCAATTCCGGCCATGTTGGCCTTGCTGTTCGGCCCTGTTGGCCACCCAGTTAACGTAACGTAAGTCATGTTAGCCAAGCCCATGTTTGCTGTGCACACTGTTTACGATAATAAATGCTCATTGTTTTTTTTTTATGATAATAAATGATCACTGCTTTCACCTAGTTTCGGCCTCCCTCTCCACGTCTACTTTGTGCTATCGCGCAGCTAGGGAGGCACCAGGTGTGGCTGACGAATCCTGCTTGTCCAAGGAGAAAATGGGGTTACTTACCTGTAACGGGAGTTCTCTATGGACAGCAGGATAAGTCAGCCACACAATCCCACCCACCTCCCCAGGCCAAGGTAGGCCTCAGCACGCCCCTAGCCATGGGCCCTCCGGGCACAGCTAGAAACTCACTGGCTGGCTAGGGGCGGGCTAGTGGGTTGGGCCTCTGGCACGTGCTCAGAAAGATCTGAGCTATAGAGAGCACTTCCGTGTTGGCGCCATCAGATGATGTCACCAGGTGTGGCTGACTTATCCTGCTGTCCACGGAGAACTCCTGTTACAGGTAAGTAACCCCGTTTTCTCCTTGGATTTTAATTAAGTAGAATACCAACATAGCAACTAGGCATGGAAGCAGAGTTGCAAATTACCCAATTCCAGGAGTGAGATTTTAAGCCAGTCTTGGGTTTCAGTTCACAATCTCATTCAGATGCATTATGAAACCTGCAGCACTGATTCCAATGGGTAAATCAGGGACTACAAATACCATATTGCACTGCAATGCAAATTTAAAACCAGAACTGGCAAAATATCTCACTCCTGGAACTGAGTAACTTGGCAGCTCTGTGGAAATCACCCTGAAGCTGCTGGAGAAGCAGAAAGGGGATGTGATGAACCTTTGTGGCGAGTATGAGAAGAAAAGGAGAGCAAAGGGAAAGGAGATGGGAGCCCTGCAGCACAAGGTGAATGAGGGCTTCCAGGACATGCACAAATTCCTCATCATGGAAGAAGAAGGCCAGGTCATTGCTTACATGGAGGCCAAAGTGCTGCACCTCACTGAGTTGTTGTCATCACTCACACACCTAATCAGCAGTATAGAGCCATCAGGGAAGGTCAAGCAGATGCGGGGTTTGTGAGGATGGAGAGGTGTACAGCTGCATACCAGAGGGCTCTTCACTAGCATGCTGAGGAGCTGAAGAACCTCTGCCTGGGACATGGTCACCAGCCTCCACCTCTGGTAGAGGGTTTGAAAGAGGCTGCAGCACATTTTCAAGTCTACTCAAGAGTCACTGCCCACCCATTTTTGGCTCTCTCTGTAGACCTGAAGGCCATAAAGCTAGCTCCCAGAGCTCAGTGGGCCCCAAGGAATTCCAAATGCTCTGTGTCCTGCCTCAATGTACTGGGTTTCCAGGGCTTCTGATCTGGAATGCACTACTAGGAAATATATGACGGGAAGAAAACCAACTGGATCCTTGGGATAGCAGCTGAGCAGGTCCAGCACAAAGCAAATGAGCAGATGTCTTCTAAGGGGCTTGTTTACAAAGCCGTGGTAGCGGTTTCTGATCATAAATCAATGGGGCTGCAGCTCCGATAACGATCGGAAACCGCTATCGCGACTTTGTAAACAAGCCCCTAAGAATGATTACTGGGTTCTTCGTAAACTACAGAGAAATACTTGTCATCTCCTGCAGTGGGCTTCATATTGAATACCAGCCCCGGAAGGGTTGCATATACCTAGACTATGAAAGCAGTCTCATCTCTTTCTATAATGCAAACAGCATAGTTCTTCTCTGACCCCCTCCAGGAGCAGGCGCCTTTTCCTATTCCTTGTCCTGGAAGAGTTCTTGAGACTCTGTCATTAGAGGAGAATGGACCCAGCTTTCATGGGGTTTACAATATACTAAATGAGAGAGCATACGAAATTCGACCAGTGGGCTTCTTACTGTCCTATGGTGTCTCCTGGACTATGACATAACCATTTTCTAGACAAGGAGATGAGGGGTGCAGTACGATTTATTGGCATGGCTGAGGGTTATCACTATTAGGATTAACACAGATTGATTTAACTTCTGGATTCACTAATTATTAGCTATATTTAACTCATCCACATGCCTGAAATCTAAACAGAGGTTGTGCTATTGACCTTAAGGTTTTGTTTTAATTTTGACATGTTTACCAACACCAGCCACCACTTAAACATCAATATTAGCACAAAAACAAATGGCTGAATAAACAGAACCAAGTAATTTCATCTATGACTCATGTCTCTCTCTCTATTTTAGAGACATGTAAACAATGTCTTAATCTAGGAAGACTGTATTTATCTTAAGAGATTATGGTAAATGTCCCCCCTCTGGGTTCACTCTTGCAGTCAAGAAGTGTCTCTTCCTCTGGTAATGCCATGTAAGTGCTAAAAAGAAGGAGCTATTTTTATTATATGACATTTAGGAAATGCTTTTTTGCTGCTGTTTTTTTTCCCTTCTTTCCTGAAAATGGACTGATGCTGGGGCTAGGCTGGCCCAACCACTAGGTAAGCTAGGTGGTTGCCTATGGCGACAGCTTCAGGGGAGGGAGCAAAGAGCAAGGCATTCAAAGCTAAACAATAGAATCTGACATCCAGGAGTGGGGTGTAAGTCTTAAGGTTTGTTTGGGGCGCCAACACCTTAAACCAGGGGTCTCAAACTCAAATTGCTTTGAGGGCCAAATGAGGACTTGTAAAGTAACCCGGGGGCCGCATAAGACGTGGGGCCTCATTTGCATAAGGGGCCTCATTTGCATAAATATTTGCATAATGTTACCATACACTAACTTTTAGTAAACATGCCTCTTAATGAGTATGGATAAAGAAAGACTAAAAGATTCAGAAATAGGAAGACAATAATTAAACTGGGAACCCCAAAAGCCAAACTTGGAATGTACAACAACACTGTAGAAATAAAACTATAAATTAATTTCCTCTTGTACTAAACAAAGCGCAAACATTAATGATGCACATTTCCCAGAGCTGACATATTCCAGTTAATAAATTCAAAATAAAGAGATATTTTTCTACCTTTTGTGCATTTTTTTTCAGTTGCAATTGCTCCAGCCACTTCTGGTTTCTTCGTGTCTTCTGCTATCTCCATCGTCTGCTGTCCATTTGTCCTTTCTTCTCTCTTCTAGTTTTTTTCCATTCTCTCTCCCTACATCTGCTTTAACATACTAATCTTTCTCCTTTTGCTCTTTCCTCATTCCTATTTCATCCACTCAAATTTTACCCCTCCATCCTCAATCCCCACTTACTCTCCCAATACCTGGCCAATTGTAGATTTGTCTTCTCTTCCAGACAAAATATTTTTCCCCTCTCCATTTCACTTTCCCAGCTCCATCCCATTCTAATCCTCCCCCAACATCAGCTCCCTTCTAGTTCCAGCCCCACCCAGCATCTGCTCCTTTCTAGTCCCTGCATCAGTCCATTTCCAGTCCTATCCTAGCCTCACCATCAGCCCATTTCCAATCCTAGGCCCCCATCAGCCCATTTCCAATCCTAGCTCCCTCCCCTCACAGCCCATTTCCATTCCAAGCCCCCCTCCCCATCAGCCATTTGCAGTTCAAGCCCCCCTTCCACTCAGCCCATTTCCAGTCCTAGCAACCCCCCCAGCCCATTACCAGTCCTAGACCCCCCATAGCCCATTACCAGTCCTAACCTCCCCATAGCGCACTTCCAGTCTTACCCCCCCCATCACCCCATTTTCAGTCTTACCCCCCCCATAGCCCATTACCAGTCCTAGTCCCCCCCATAGCCCACTTGCAGTCGTATCCCCCATCACCCCATTTTCAGTCTTACCTCCCCTCATAGGCCATTACCAGTCCTAACCCCCCAATCAGCCCCCCTCCAGTCCGATCCCCCATCACCCCATTTTCGGTCCAAGCCCCCACCATAGCCCATGACCAGTCATAACCCCCCCCTGCCAATAGCCCACTTCCAGTCCTAACCCCCATCTGCCCATTTCCAGTCCAAGCCCCCACCATAGCCCATGACCAGTCATAACCCCCCCCCTGCCAATAGCCCACTTCCAGTCCTAACCCCCATCTGCCCATTTCCAGTCCTAGCCCCCACCATAGCCCATTACCAGTCATAACCCCCCCCTTCCAATAGCCCACTTCCAGTCCTAACCCCCATCTGCCCATTTCCAGTCCTAGCCCCCACCATAGCCCATTACCAGTTATAACCCCCCAGCCCATTACCAGTCATAACCCCCCCCCCTGCCAATAGCCCACTTCCAGTCCTAACCCCCATCTGCCCATTTCCAGTCCTAGCCCCCACCATAGCCCATTACCAGTCATAACCCCCCCCCCTGCCAATAGCCCACTTCCAGTCCTAACCCCCATCTGCCCATTTCCAGTCCTAGCCCCCACCATAGCCCATTACCAGTTATAACCCCCCAGCCCATTACCAGTCATAACCCCCCCCTGCCAATAGCCCACTTCCAGTCCTAACCCCCATCTGCCCATTTCCAGTCATATCCCCCCCCCCACCCCCCCCCCGACAGAGGAAAACAAAAAAAAACCCAAAACCCTGACTTCTGCCGTTGCCGCCGGGGCTGCGGCAGAATAAATTGACAAACAAAAAAAAAAAAGACTTCTGCTGCTCAAACAGCAATATCACCTGTCCTGCGGCCCCTTCCCCTGTGCCCGGAGATCCGAATCTGCTCATCAGCGGCGTGCTTTTCAAGCCGCGAAGAGTATTCCCCTCTCGCGCGGCTTGAAACCACGCGAGAGGGGAATACTCTTCGCGGCTTGAAAAGCACGCCGCTGATGAGCAGATTCGGATCTCCGGGCACAGGGGAAGGGGCCGCAGGACAGGTGATATTGCTGCTTGAGCAGCAGAAGTCTTTTTTTTTTTTATTTGACAATTGATTCTGCCGCTGCCACGGCGGCAACGGCAGAAGTCAGGGTTTTGGGGTTTTTTTGTTTTTCTCTTTCGCGGGCCGCACAAAGTTGTCTCGCGGGCCGCGTGTTTGAGACCCCTGACTTAAACCAACTCTGGGACTGGCCCTACTTTAGCCTTCATGTTCAAAGAGATGGGAAGGCACTCTTTGAAACTACTGCACTGCTGAGGTTTTAGATCCCTCCCTCCTTTCCCACTCCAACCCCCACCCACTTCATGTGAGAAATTTTGCTATAAAAAAACCACTCATCAATTAACTGGTTGATTAAGTTAGAAGTGTTTGGTTTCAATTGGAAGGGAAAATTTAGGAAGTAAATAGTTCCACATTTGGATATCTGTTAAAAATAAACAATTAGTTATATCTGAAGGAACTTTGATTGGATATTTTTACAAAGGGCGCACATTAAACTATACCTTTCAGACACATATTAGATTTTAGTAGCTTAAAGTAATAAGAAACTGCTCCATGTCCAAATAACAGGTGAGCAAGAAAGCAAGACTACACATAGGGAATCAGAACAGAGGTGTTAGATTTCACATAAAAGAGGCCAGAAAGTGAGGTTACTTACCTGTAACGGGGGTTCTCTGTGAACAGCAGGATAAGTTAGCCTCACCTGGTGATGTCCTCCTGGTGGCACCATGGATGGAAGTGCTCTCCAGAGCACAGGTAGCCCCACCTCACCGGCCCGCCCCTAGCCCGGCCAGTCTTTGTTCTTCAGCCCACACAGCAAATACAGGAGGCGCCATCGCTGGGACATAAGCGCTGACAACTCTGCCGCCATTCTTAAACTCATGCAGCTAGTGGAGCAGACGGCACCTCTGCCTCCAACGGCCTCAGCCTTCAGCCCCAGACGCATGGCTCCTCCAAGTCCTTTGTCTCCGGCACGTAGTATCCCAGACCGCACACGGTCCTCCTCCCCAGCCCCGCTATCCCCTGATCCTTGGTTGCCAGACAGTACTGCAGAGGAACGAGACATTGAGGAGGTTGTCGTGGGATCTGCATCCACGAGTTATACCCCCTCAGAGGAAGGAATCCCCATGGACACATAAGGTCAGCCATCCCTCCCTCCCCCCCCCCACCCCCGGAGGACCTCATTTACCCCAAGTTTATAAGGAAAGTGGCAACAACATAGGCCCTTACGCTACTGGATGCATCAGGGAAACGAGATCTGGAGGTCCTGAAGTACCTTAACTCTCCAAAGCCCTCCTTCGCCTGTCGATCCATCAAAAATTGCGGGATAACCATCTGAGATTATGGCAGACTCCTGGCTTGGGATACCCTTACTCAAGAAGGCTGGACTCCAAGTACCAAGTCCAGCCCATACCTGGATTCACCAAACCTCAACTGGCCCACCAGTCTATGGTCGTGCCTTTCACTCTAAAAAGAGTGAAAGTCTCATACATCCACTCCAATAACCCACCTGGCCGAGATCACAAGCTCTCTGCGATAGCGGCCCTACATATCCTGGTGGACAGAACCACAAATAACTCAATCGCAACATTGCCCATTGTCGCGCAATTCATGAAGGGTCTGGCAAACCTTAGACCCCCGGAGTAACCACCGGTACCACCCTGGGACCTCAACACTGTCCTACTGCGGCTGATGCGAGAACCCTTCGAACCACTCCAATCTGCAGCCCTAAAATTTGCATCCTGGAAAGCACTATTCCTGATAGCGATCACTTCAGCAAGCTACAGGCACTCGTGGCCCACCTGCCGTACACACAGCTCCACCAAGACCGCGCATCTTTACGCACCAACCCAACGTTTGTGCCAAAGGTGACATCAGCATTCAATGTAAACCAATCCATAGAGCTTCCCAACTTCTTTCCGAAGCCTCATGCTTCTGCAGAGCAGCAGGGCTACACACTTGGACTCTGTCAGGACCCTTCGCATCTATCTCCAGAGAATGGAACCCATCCAGCGGGGCGAAAAACTCTTCATATCCTTTGACCTGAACAGGCCTGGCAAGCCCATCACGAAGAGGACACTCTCACAATGGGTCTCACCTGCATCGCCTACTGCCTCGACCCAACCAGCATGCAGAAGGCTTCAAGAGTGGGACTGTACCAACTCCGGGCACTGGCCACCTCCCTAGCCAACCTGCATTCAGTACCAGTGATCGACATCTGCAACGCCACCACATGGTCTTCACTACACACTTTCCAGAAGCACGGCTTGTCCATGGAGAACACCAGTAACCTCTAGTTGGAAAAAGAGAACAATCTGAACTAATATATTCTTACACAGAAGCGACCTGTTAACAGAATCCCCGACCTCGGCTGCACATGGAAAACGCAGACCATCACCTAGAAAAGAATAAAACTACTAAATTGAAATGGAAATCTCCCAAAACAGACACTGAACTGTGAGCACTGAAGAAAGAAACAAAAATGCATTTCTTTCTCTACTGAACTATAAGAAATGCACATTTTTAAACCTGAGATATTTCATTCTCTAAACACTGACACTTTTTTGTACCTTTGCTGTCTGATCATTTTATTTGTCTAGCTGGGTTAGTCCTGGTTTCTCTTTTCCACTTACTCTTGTTGATTTCCTTCTAAGTCCTTTTTCAGGATCTCATTTCCAGTTTCTGTTTCTTCACACTCCGTCTTCTTCCTTTCCTTCTCTATATCTCTCTCTGACACTGATCCTTCTTTCCTCTTTTTTTCTCTGTTTCTCTCATCTGCTTTTTACTTAACTCTGGATTCATTCCATTCCTCCCTCTCCCTCCTTTAATCTTCAGTCGTCCTCTTTTCACTTTCTTACCAGCTTTCCATTTCTAATCTTACTTCCCTAGTTCTTCCATTCCCCACCTGTCTTATTCCTTCATCAACCTCCTATGCCCCCCATCTTTCATCCACTTTCTAGTCCCCATTTCCTCCTTCTGTATGCACCCCCTCCCCAGCCTCATCGGCCACCTTCTCCCTCTCATTCCCTAATCAGCCCCAGCTTATTCCCTAGCACTCATCCTTTTTGCTGTGTAATCTGCTTTGATTTCAGGATAAAGTGGTATATAAATCCTTTTAAATAAATAAATAAACCTGCACGGAGACCATTGACTGGGCTGAGGTCAGCTGGGCAGGCCCAAGGCCGGAAGAGTTCCCGGAGCCAAAAGAGAAGGGGGCAGCATGGTGGTTTCTCACATGTGGCCTCCAGAAGAGTCAGCATAGCCGCAGGAAAAGGAGCATTTAGAGGAGACAAACGGCGGGGGATGAAGGCCTCGGGAGGCGTGTCCTGAGCCAGAGCGGTCTCAGAAGGCAGGCGGCTGGAAACGGAGTTTCGAGGAGGCGCTTCCAGGGGCGCAGCAGACTCAGGAGTCCGGCAGGCATTAGAAGGAGGGTTGGGCAACCCAAGGAAGTCCTTTAGAGCATGGCGAAGGGAATTCCTAGCCCTTGGGGACATGTGGGCATAGAGCCGGCAGTCCTCCACGGTGTGCTCCTTACCTAAGCAACAGAAGCAGACTTCATGGGCATCTGAGTTGCTCATTTTCCTGGAGCATTTAGGACATTTTTTGAATCCCAGCTTCAGCATTGCAGGTACCTCTTCTTGCTTTAGTTTTCTTTTCTTTTAATTTGTGGTTAAAAATGGAGAGAGAGTAGGAGATCCGTCTTGCTGGAAAGGCGGAAGACTGAAGACTGGCTAGCTAGGGGTGGGCCAGGGGGTTGGGTTTGTGGCTCATGCTCAGAAGGCAAAGCCTTCTGAGCCATTGAGAGTATTTCTGTCTATGGCGCCGTTGGATGACGTCACCACTTGTGGCTGACTCATCCTGCTGTCCACGGAGAACTGATGTTACAGGTAAATAACTTCGCTTCCTCCACCTCCAGGTCCTTTCTTTTGTGTTCCCCTCTATCCTAATTTCCATTTCCACTTTCACCTCCTCCATTTCTACTCTCTCATCACCTTCAAAGAAGACCTGTCCCTTCCTGTAGCTCCCATGCACTGCAGAGCCCTCTGTCCTTTTCAACCATTCTCAATCCCTCCCCAAACCTTCCAATGCTCTTCTAACCTTCTCCCCCCCCCCCCTATATTTCTGCACATGATTGCACAGCCCTGGTCATACCCCTTACCCAATCTTCTCCCCACTGCCCTCCTAATCTCTGGTCAATTTCTTAGTCCACAGACTCCCAACTATCCCCCCCAAGCAATCTCAAATCCTCACTCTTCCGCCCTACGCAGTCCTTGAGTCCTCACTTACAATCCCACACAAGTCCTGAGTCTCCACTTGCACGCCCAATACCCAGCCTATGTTTACAGTCTTTCTTCTGTTTTCTTACCCAATCTTAAATTCTCCACCTAATCCCAGGTCCCTGTTCTGCCACATTCCAATATCCCAATGCCCACTCATCTACCTCATTCTCCAGTATGCATTAACCCTTCCTTTCCTCCTCTTTACCCCAGCATCTGTACTTGTACCCCTCTCTCCCAACCTTCCCCTGGTTATAACATTGCTTCTTCTCCAGCCTCAACAATATCTGTCCTCCTCTCTCATTTCACCCCCCAGCATCTCCTTTTTTACACCTTAACCCCAGCATTCGGCAGCATTTGCCTCATTTAAGTACCAAGCCCCCCCAGCCTTGAAATTAGCCCCCAGTCAGTATCAGCCCATTTCCAGCCCCAGTATCATCCCATTTCCAGTTCCAGCCCCCCCCCCCCAGCCAAGGTCAGCCCCAGAGTTGGTTCACGGTGTTGGTGCCCTAGGTAAACCTTAAGCCTTATGCCCCCTTGGCTATCAGAATCTATTGTTTAGCTTTCAATGCCCTGCTGTTTGCTGCCCCCCCCCAGAAGCTGCCACCCTAGGCAACTGCCTGATTTGCCTAATGGTTGGGCCAGCCTTGCCCCTAGTCCCAGTATCAGCCCATTTCTAATCCCAGTCATCTACATCGCTTCAAGCAAGCTATCTCCTCTCTTCTCCCTGCAGCCAGGCTGCTTTAGTACAGCAGAGCCATGGGAGCAAATGAAAATGCTCCTGCTGTGCAATGAATCACTTCCTCACACTCAAGAAGTGCCAGAATGCTGTTCCACCCCGTCTGGCACAACTTAAGCCCTGAACTCAGAAAACAAACACAAATAGGAAGGGAAGGGAGATAGAACTCAAACAATTTTCAGAAGACTGTGTTCATGAGGAGCTAGCTAAACTATAAGGGGGATGTTTACTAAACTGCGGTAACGTTACATAACGCGCGTTAACCAACATTAACGATCGTAAAGCTCCGCGGCGCGGTAAAACACCGCAGAAGGTGGAGAGAGGGCGGAGAGAAGGGGTCAGTGGGCGGAGAGTGGGCAGGGAGAGGCTCCCTTCACACTAACGCGCTGATCTGAAGAGCTGAATCCAAACGTGATTGAAAACCTGCCGTTAAATGCACATTACAGGGGAGAGAAACCATTTCAGTGTCAACAATGTACAGCCCAGGCAGGGAAACCTAAATAAGTGATAAGTGTGATACATGTGCACAGCACAAAAGGGCACATAAACACTGAAAATGACCTCAACAAACTGGAAAAAAAACATAACCAAGCTGGCCAATAGTGGTATTAATGAGAAACATCAACCCCCCCCCCCCCCCCGAGTAAGCTTCATAGAAAAGATATAAATCATGGAAGGGTCTATACTCTGCCCCCATACAAGGTGAATGAGCCCACAGTGAAATAGCGCTGCTCAGGGTTTTCCCCTCCATAGGACAGGGTTCCTATGGCGTGCACATGTCCCGCAACATCAGGGCGGGCATGTCGGAACAGCAACTGGACAGATGCCGGAAAAGGGGATACAGAGGGCCGCAGGCGGCACATGCTGTGGTGGAGCTGGGCCACAGTGCGGACTAGGGTGATGCCTAGGTGGCCCATACGAATGCTGAAACAGCAGAGCAGCCAGAAAGCAACTGCTGAAGGCCCAACATGGGCACGAGTGTGTTTCCCACAGTGTCACAGGGGATAGTACCCAACAGCTACCCCCAAGGGCACGGAACATTGGCAGGCGGGGCTGGGGGGAGCGTGGACGTCTATGCAGGCACCCCTACCCCAGAACCCACACCATAGGCAGCCGCCTACCTGCACACTGGATGGCCTGAGACTGCGCACCACCAGCAACCCCAGCAGAAGGGCATATCAGCATGGTGGCTGAGGAATACTGGTGGTGGAGGGGGCAGTGGCAGCTGCCCAGAGCAGACCGTGGCCTAGACCTGTGTAGGTGGGTGCCGTGTACTGCAACAGACGGGCCCTGTCTGACGAACAGTCATGGTATCACCAAGGAATGTACAGACTCTGTGGCAACAAGGTGGTGCAGTGCACAAAACCAGTGTATTCAGAAGCAGAGGGTCACAGGTTCAAGTCCCAGCTGTGGTTCCTGCCAACCCAGTCCCCATATTTTACCCACTACTACAACGTGCTAATACAGACAGCACCTTTATTGCAGATGACGTAAACATGCCCAAGACACCTACATTTTACCCTACAGAGCACAGACACCATAAACATGCACATTACCTAGAGCAGAGTCTCCAAAATGCAGTCCTGGAGGGCCAAACACCATTCTGGCTGCATGCTGCCTCTAATAAAGATGCCTGTGCTGCATTTCTATGCGCCACCCCCATGGTATGCAGATGTATCTCATGCATATTCATGAGGGACAGCATGAAAACCCGAACAGTGTTTGGCACTGCAGGACTGGAGTTGGGAACCTCTGCCGTAAAGCAACAGCCAACAGGGGCAGACACACCCGCACCCACAGGACCCATTATCCAAAGCATCCTGGAGAGGCAGGACTTTGGGCTCTGTGTGCATCTCCCAATACTAGCACTTGCATACCTTAGTAATGCCACCCTAAACCTGGGAATATGGTACACATCTATCAAAAGGTTGCTATGATTACTGGCAGATAGCAATTCCTAAGTTAAGTACAATTTTCTGAGTGAGCTGCATCATAGCAACCTTTCTGATGTCTGTGGAGTGTGCTACAGGTCTTGTGTCTGACAGTGTTTACCAACCTGGGGAGTGACTCCTACAGTATTGCGTACCATAGCCATGCCTGCACTGTGCCCAGGACTGGTGTGGTGGCCTGGGCTGCCCAACACCTCTATAGTTGCATAATGCTGGCATAGGTGTGGGGAGTGTGTGTCTGTCTATCCAGTGTGTGGTGGCTGCCAACACCCTCCACAGCCCACACTGCTAGCACTGTTGCCAGTATTGGCCTGCCAATGTGAATAATGAGGAGCAAGGTACTGTGGGAATGGCCTGAATAGGGTGGCCTGGCCTGGATGCATCTGCACACAGCATAGGGCACTGGCTCGGACATTGTAGTGCCTGGCCACCACCTGCACGGATAGGGTGGCCATAGCATGTCCTGCTGGGAGGTCACTCTCACCCTGACTGAGCAGTGACCATGGCATGGCTAGGTTCCCCCATAGTGCTATATAGCATTTCCCTCATGTGATATTTATGGGTTTTCTTTTGGGACCCAATCACTGACTTATCCGCTTGGTGTGTATGCTGACATCCCCGTTCTGGGTACATGCATCTCCTCCAGGACCATGCACTATTGACTAGCTGGTAGACTGTCTGCAGCTAGTATGTGTCTTGCTGGAACACCTTGCAGGGTGCAGCGGCTGGAGGCTTGCTGCTGGAGAATGTTAGATAATGGTGGGGGGCAGCTGAGCATTTCCAGGCCTGCCATCTGTCTGCTATTGCGTTATGGATGTGTACCGCTCTGTCTGTTCCCCAGCAGGACTGGGGTTGATGGTCCCCTCTACTGCTACCATTGCAGGGAGGTAGAATGTGGATCTATTGGTGGGTGATCCTATTTCCCACCCTGAGCCCCAGAGGGTGGGTTGTGTGGTGGTACATAATCTGCCTATGGGTCCATACACCCCCCCCCTTCACCTACAGCAGGTAACCATAGCACCAACACAGGATATGCACTATTCTGGGTGCATCATCGCCCATAAGGACTAGACATGACCGAGAAATACAGCAGGACACAGATGTATCCTAGGTGTGTCTAACGGAACTACCTATCACACACTGATGGGTACCTGCAGCATGGCGTATTTCAGCCATGAAAGGTGCTGTGGACCTGGTGCTGGGCGCCCCACCTCAACCTCAGTGTGGGCACAGTACCCGCACAATGTGACTGTCTGTGGCTACTCTGTGGCAGTACCACACACGGTCTGTTCCCCCTACCATGCCGAGGTGCTGTGGGGGTGCATACCCGATCTTGTGCCCATCTCTCGACTGCTGATTTGCACGTGCAGTGCATCATGGGTACGGGTGGGTTAACCCTATCCTGGTAACCACAGCAGACAGTTTGTGTGGTGACGTGCAGTCCTTCTGCAGCCAGCCAGGGCTTTGTTCACAGCCTTATCAGGTGTCCTATAGGGGACATTATAGGGTGCCTTGGCAGACAGTACACTTTATAATGTGCCCTATGTTGTGCCTTATGCGGCACCTTAGGTTATGCCACCGTGAGGGTGTGTTTGCTGGCAGCACTAATTAAAATACAAGTGAAATGCCTTAACAATCACTACTTAAATGTAAAGGGTGATGCCTCAGCCAGCCTTATACATTAGGCCCACTGGGGAATCAAACCCATGACCCCTGTACCATCAGTCAGTGTTGTAACCATTGTGCTACAGCTCTGTTGCTGTGCTTGTATGCCTGCGCGCCTTCTTAAGATTAATGCGCGGTAACGTGCCATGTAGCGCTCATTCATTTATGGCGCCTGGTAACGCACATTATCGGTAACGATGTACCGCCCATGTCCTTATTTGGGGTTTCTGTCTCTACCGCGGCTCCTAACGCGAATCACACTAACGCAGTTTAGTAAACATACCCCTAAGAGTAGAGAAAGCGATGGAGCCAGATGGGATACATCCGAGTATTGAAGGAATTTAGGGACATTCGGCAGCTCTAATGAATGACCCCTTCAATGCTTCTTTAGAGTCAGGAGTGGTCCCAGAGGACTGAAGAAGGCCGCATGTGGTCCCTCTACACAAAAGCGGAAGTAGCAATGAGGTTGAGAACTACAGACCAATTAGGCTGACTTCTGTGGTGAGTAAACTAATGGAAATGCTGGAAAGGTTCTGGAATCCAGTAGATTGCAGGATCCGACGCAGCATGGTTTTACTAGAGGCAGGTATTTTTCTTTGACTGGGTGACCAGAGAGCTGGACTGAGGGAGAGTGATAGATATGGTGTACTTAGATTTCAGCTAAGCCTTTGACATATTTCTGCACAGTTTAGTTTATTAAAATTTGATATACCACCTTTTGCTTATATATCAAAGTGGTTTATAAACATAAAATAATCAAGATAGAAAAAGAACTACAATTAAAATAGGTACAACACACCATATAATAGAAGAGGGGAAGAACAGAGTGTCAATGGAAACATGGGGATGAGAGGGAAACGTTCAGTGGTGATGTGGCCATGCTAAGTTGTACTCAGGTGGGGAGGTCATAAGCCTTTTGGAATAGATGAGTTTCAAGTAGTGTCTTGAACTTCTTGAAAGAGGGTTCTAAATGGATTTTTGAAAGGAGGGCATTCCAGAAGCTGGGTTGGGCAGAGTGAGGTTGGATGTAGTCAGGTGAGTATGAAGGAGTAATAGTACATCATCTGCATAGTAGAATGATGAAATCCCTGATTGTTGAATAAGCAGCATCAGAGGAGGGGAAAGATGTAAAAAAGAAGCAGAGCCAAGACTGAATGCTGGGGAGCACCACAGTTAATGAGTTAACTTATAAATAGAGCATCCTAGAGATGTTACCTGTGGTGTGCCGCAGGGATCAGTGCTAAGTCTGATTCTTTTTAACATTTGTAAGTGATATAGTGGAAGGCTGTTGGGTAAGGTTTGCCTTTTAGCAGATAATAGCAAATCTGTAATAGAGTAGACACTCAGGAAAGTATAGATAACATGAGGAGGGATTTGGAAAAGGCTGGTCAATAATTTAATAGCTGAGATTTAATGCTAAAAAATGCAGGGTCGTGCCTGTATGTTGCAAAACATTCATGAAAGCGATACAGTATAGAGGGTGCAGTACTTTTGTCCATGAAAGAAGAGTGGGACCTGTGATTGTTTCTGATGATCGTAAGATGATCAAACAAGTAGAAAAGGCAACATTGGAAGCCAGAAGAATGCTTGGGTGCATAGGGAAAGGGTTGGCCAGTAGGAAAAAGGAGATGATAGTATACATCTCTAGTGAGACCTTGTTCAGAGTACTGTGTGTAATTCTGGAACTTGCACTGTCAAAGGATGTAAACAGGATAACATTGATTCAGAGAGTGGCTACTAAAATGGCCAGTAGTCCTCATCATAAAGCATATGGGGGATAGTGTTAAAGATCTCAGTATGTGTACTTCAGAAGAAAGGCGGGAGAGGAGACATGATAGAGACATTTAAATATCTCGTTAGTATACATGCACAGGAAAGAAAGCTCTACAAGGAGGGGGCATAGGATGAAGGTGAAAGGGGATAGACTCAGGAGTAGTCTTAGGAAATATTTCTTTATGGGAAGAGTGGTGGACGTGAACTGAAGAAAGCACGGGGAAGAAGGGATTGTAGAACTTAGTAGTTGGTACGGAAGAGCAGACTGGGATAAGTCATATGGTCTTTATTCGCCTTCATTTTGCTCTGTTCAGACAGAATTGCACAGGTCATGCCGGCCTTCTTCACTTCTAAGTTTGTCTAAGCACACACCCCTTTTGTTTATGACAAAGAAAGCCTTTGCCAGTGCTCTAAGTAAGACAGCTCCTAGTTTAGAGCCCATATAGCCATTAGGCAGTCATCTAAGCCATCAAAGAGCAACTGTAGTCAAAGAAAAACAAGAGGTCTTGACAGCTGGATAAACTCAAAGAAATTTGAGTGATTTTGAAATAGCTTATTTACTCAAGTAATTTTTAGAAATTGCCCCATTTTGTTTAATAGCTTAAGTGTGATGTCCAATTATGCATTTGTATTGCATTGTTATGGGAGAGGTAGTGATTATGATTGTTGAGTTTAATTATCAAACTTTTGTGGGGGCCTAAAAGCCTGAAAGGTTACTGAAGGGGGCAGGGGTGCAAGCTGAAAGGTTGCCTTGCTTGGTCTCCTAATACTTTAGTATCAGCCCTGTCCTAATTTTTTCCTGGAAGCAGGGCCGGCCCGTCCATTGAGCAAGAATGTTTTTTGCACAGGGCCCCGCGCTTCGGGGGGCCCCGCGCAAAGAACATTCTGCTTTTTCTTAATTGAATTAAAAAAAAAAAAAAGCTGGCCGCTGCGGCATGGAGTGTCCCGCGGGGCTCCCTCTGCCCGGCGGAACTCTCCCGGCGCGGCTGAGCCCCTCTCTGCCGGCTTGCAGATACGCGAAGGGAGAGAGTCTCCCTAGCGTCTTTGTTAAGCCTGCAGGGGCAGATGGGAAATTTCCCATCAGCCCCTGCTTCCCATCAGCCCCTGCGGGCTTAACAGAGACGCGAGGGAGACTCTCTCCCTTCGCGTATCTGCAAGCCGGCAGAGAGGGGCTCTGCCGCACCGGGAGAGTTCCGCCGGGCAGAGGGAGCCCCTCGGGACACTCCATGCCGCAGCGGCCAGCTTTTTTTTTTTTTTTTTAATTGCCATGAGCCGAGGGGGGGCGGGTAGGACTGTCAATGGGCTAGGGAGGGAGGGGGGTTGAGACTGGCAATGGGCTCGGGAGGGAGGGGGGTTGAGACTGGCAATGGGCTGGGGAGGGGGGTTTAAGACTGGCAGTGGGCTATGGGGGGGGGGGTTAAGACTGGCAGTGGGCTAGGGAGGGGGGGTTAAGACTGGCAATGGGCTGGGGAGGGGGGTTAAGACTGGCAGTGGGCTATGGGGGGGTTAAGACTGGCAATGGGCTATGGGGGGGTTAAGACTGGCAGTGGGCTAGGGAGGGAGGGAGGGAGGGGGGTTAAGACTGGCAATGGGCTAGGGAGGGAGGGGGGTTGAGACTGGCAATGGGCTAGGGAGGGAGGGGGGTTTAAGACTGGCAATGGGCTGGGGAGGGGGGTTAAGACTGGCAATGGGCTATAGGGGGTTAAAACTGGCAGTGGGCTAGGGAGGGGGTTAAAACTGGCAATGGGCTAGGGAGGGAGGGGGGTTGAGACTAGCAATGGGCTAGGGAGGGAGGGAGGGAGGGAGGGGGGTTAAAACTGGCAATGGGCTAGGGAGGGAGGGGGGGTTGAGACTGGCAATGGGCTAGGGAGGGGGGTTAAGACTGGCAATGGGCTAGGGAGGGAGGGGGGTTGAGACTGGCAATGGGCTGGGGAGGGGGGTTAAGACTGGCAGTGGGCTATGGGGGGGGGTTAAGACTGGCAGTGGTCTAGGGAGCGCACTTAAGAAATCCAATGTCCTCAGGGTGTAAAGAATGGCAATGGGCTGGGGAGGGGGGTTAAGACTGGCAATGGGCTATGGGGGGGTTGAGACTGGCAGTGGGCTAGGGAGGGAGGGAGGGAGGGGGGTTGAGACTGGCAATGGGCTAGGGAGGGAGGGGGTTGAGACTGGCAATGGGCTGGGGAGGGGGGTTAAGACTGGCAATGGGCTAGGGAGGGAGGGAGGGAGGGGGGTTAAGACTGGCAATGGGCTAGGGAGGGAGGGGGGTTGAGACTGGCAATGGGCTAGGGAGGGGGCATAAGACTGGCAATGGGCTAGGGAGGGAGGGGGGATGAGACTGGCAATGGGCTAGGAAGGGGGGGTTAAGACTGGCAATGGGCTGGGGAGGGGGGTTAAGACTGGCAGTGGGCTATGGGGGGGTTAAGACTGGCAGTGGGCTAGGGAGGGGGGGTTAAGACTGGCAGTGGGCTATGGGGGGGTTAAGACTGGCAGTGGGCTAGGGAGGGGGGGTTAAGACTGGCAATGGGCTGGGGAGGGGGGTTAAGACTGGCAGTGGGCTATGGGGGGGTTAAGACTGGCAATGGGCTATGGGGGGGTTAAGACTGGCAGTGGGCTAGGGAGGGAGGGAGGGGGGTTAAAACTGGCAATGGGCTAGGGAGGGAGGGAGGGAGGGAGTGAGGGGGGTTAAGACTGCAAATGGGCGAGGGAGGGAGGGAGGGAGGGGGGTTAAGACTGGCAGTGGGCTATGGGGGGGGTTAAGACTGGCAGTGGGCTAGGGAGGGGGGCTTAAGACTGGCAATGGGCTGGGGGGTTAAGACTGGCAATGGGCTATGGGGGGTTAAGACTGGCAATGGGCTATGGGGGGGTTAAGACTGGCAGTGGGCTATGGGGGGGTTAAGACTAGCAATGGGCTGTGGGCTGATGAGGGCTGGCAATGGGCTATGGGGGGGGTTAAGACTGGTAATGGGCTATGGGGGGGTTAAGAGTGGTAGTGGGCTGATGGGGGGGTTAGGACTGGTAATGGGCTATGGGGGGGGGTTAAGACTGGTAGTGGGCTGATGGGGGGTAGGACTGATAATGGGTTATGGGGGGGCTAGGACAGGAAATGGGCTGATGGGGAGGGGTTAGGACTTGAGGTGGGCTGATGTGGTTAGGACTGGTAATGGGCTGTGGGCTGATGGGGGGGGTTTAGGACTGGCAATGGGCTATGGGGGGCTGACGAAATGGGCTGATGGGGGGTTAGGACTGGTAATGGGTTATAGGGGGGGCTTCTTAAACTGAAAAATTGGGTGATGGGGTTTAGGACTGGAAGTTGATTGATGGGGGGCTAGGACTGGTAATGGGTTGGGGGGTTGCTAGGACTGGAAATGGGCTGAGTGGAAGGGGAGACTTGAACTGCAAATAGCTGATGGGGAGGGGGCTTGGAATGGAAATGGGCTGTGAGGGAAGGGAGCTAGGACTGAAAATGGGCTGATGGAACAGCTAGGATAGGACTGGAAATGGGCTGTTGGGGGGAGCTAAGATTGGAAATGGGCTGTGGTGGGGGCTTGAATTGAAATGGACTCATGGAGGGGCTAGAACTGGAAGTAGGCTCATGGGGGGGCTTGGACTGGAATTGGGCTGAGTGGAGGGGAGCTATGATTTGACATGGGCTGATGGTGGGTCTAGGAAATGACTAGAAATGGGCTGATGGGGGGGCTAGGATTGGAAATGAGCTGATGAAAGGACTTGGACTGGAAATGGATGGGGGAGCTAGGACTGGAAATGGGCTGATGGGGGGCTAGGACTGGAAATGGGCTGATGCAGGGACTAGAAGGGAATGGATGCTGGGTGAGAGTGGAACTAGAAGGGAGCTGATGTTGGGGGAGGATTAGAATGGGATGGGGCTGGGAGATTAAAATGGAGAGGGGAAAAATATTTTGTGTAGGAGGGATAAAAAATCTACAATTGGCCAGGTATTGGGAGAGTAATTGGGGATTGAGGATGGAGGGGTAAAATTTGTGTGGATGAAATAGGAATGAGGAAAGAGCAAAAGGAGAAAGATTAGTATGTTAAAGCAGATGTAGAGAGAGAGAGAATGGAAAAAAAACTAGAAGAGAGAAGAAAGGACAAATGGACAGCAGACGATGGAGAGTTAGCAGAAAACATGAAGAAACCAGAAGAAAGTGGCTGGACCAATTGCAACTGAAAAAAAAATGCACAAAAGGTAGAAAGATATCTCTTTATTTTGAATTTATTAACTGGAATATGTCAGCTCTGGGAAATGTGCATCATTAACATCTGCGCTTTGTTTGGTACAAGAGGAAATTAATTTATAGTTTTATTTCTACAGTGTTGTTGTACATTCCAAATTTGGCTTTTGGGGTTCCCAGTTTAATTATTGCCTTCCTGTTTCTAAATTGTGATTCCTTGTTTGGTGATGGTCTATGTTCTGCATGTGTAACTGAGCTGAGGTATTCTGTTTATGTAATTCCTATTTGACGTTGCCACTTGTTCTCTTTCCCCAGTATTCTCTGAAATGTATTGGTTTAATATTTGCAGTGTTGCCTTTTGATAGGTAGGGTATGGTGCTTTGTGAGTCCTGGTAATGCTGTCAGGATACGGCGGGTTTGCTATGGGTTCTAAATGGGCAGCGTTTGTAGTAGTTCCTAATGTGCCTGGCGGTTGGCACTGGATTATAGTAATGTAGAAATCTTTTAGTCTTTCTTTATCCATACACTCATTAAGAGACATGTTTACTAAAAGTTAGTGAATGGTAACATTATGCAAATATTTATGCAAATAAGACCACTTATGCAAATGAGGCCCCGCACCGAGTCTCCGCACATGGCCCCGCACCCCCCTTGGGCCGCCCCTGCCTGGAAGATCTTTTATTCCATACACATAATGGTATATAGGCAAGCATTAGCAGACATCATGTTTCCCTGGCCAGGATGCCTCGCTTTCATCCAGGAATTTCAGCAGCTTCTTCCCTTCTGCAATGCTTTTCTTTTTAGGGCTGGTGCTTTCAGTCCGTGCTTATTTCTTACTCTGGGTGGTGAGCAGAGTTCTATTTCTCTCTCCCAGTGCACTCACTGGTATTGGTATCACTGGGAAGCAGAAAGGACCTCATCCGCCCCTTTTTAATGCAGCAACGCCGTGCCCAGCACGAGCCTCAGACTGAAAGGTGAGATAACGCGTCTTCCAAGATCCCCGTGAGATGAGAACCCCCAGGTTCGCTCTTGCTCCACCTTCAGTAGAACAGCGCCCAGAGGGCCGGAAGTAACGCTGCGGGGCGGAAGTAAATGTGTGGATCTGTAAAGAAGCCGCTCAGCGGCCCCGCCCTCTAAGCACGTGATGGGGTCTGAAAACGGCGCAGATATGGACGCGTGCAGTAACGTCAGGATCATGGTGGAGTACTGGTGAGAGCACGGGGGAGGGAGGACCGCAGCGCGCCCGACAATTCCGGGACCAGAGCAGGGAAATTACTTGCTGACTGAGCTTAGACTAGACGATGCTGCGCTGAATCCCACTCCCAGCACCTGAGACCTGCCCCCTCAATACGTACAGTGCCTGAGACCTGCTCTCCCCTTCCCCTCCTACACTCCCAGCACCTGAGACCTGCCCCCTCAATACGTACAGTGCCTGAGACCTGCTCTCCCCTTCCCCTCCTACACTCCCAGCACCTGAGACCTGCCCCCTCAATACATACAGTGCCTGAGACCTGCTTCTCCCCTTCCCCTCCTACACTCCCAGCACCTGAGACCTGCCCCCTCAATACGTACAGTGCCTGAGACCTGCTCTCCCCTTCCCCTCCTACACTCCCAGCACCTGAGACCTGCTCCCTCAGTAGGTACAGTGCCTGAGACCTGCTCTCCCCTTCCCCTCCTACACTCCCAGCACCTGAGACCTGCCCCCTCAATACGTACAGTGCCAGAGACCTGCTCTCTCCCCTTCCCCTCCTACACTCCCAGCACCTGAGACCTGCTCCCTCAGTAGGTACAGTGCCTGAGACCTGCTCTCCCCTTCCCCTCCTACACTCCCAGCACCTGAGACCTGCCCCCCTCAATACGTACAGTGCCTGAGACCTGCTCTCCCCTTCCCTTCCTACACTCCCAGCACCTGAGACCTGCCCCCTCAATATGTACAGTGCCTGAGACCTGCTTCTCCCCTTCCCCTCCTACACTCCCAGCACCTGAGACCTGCCCCCATAAATACGTACAGTGCCTGAGACCTGCTCTCCCCTTCCGCTACTACACTCCCAGCACCGGAGACCTGCCCCCTCAATACGTATAGTGCCTGAGACCTGCTCTCCCCTTCCCCTCCTACACTCCCAGCACCTGAGACCTGCCCCCTCAATACGTACAGTGCCTGAGACCTGCTCTCCCCTTCCCCTCCTACACTCCCAGCACCTGAGACCTGCCCCCCTCAATACGTACAGTGCCTGGGACCTGCTCTCCCCTTCCCCAACTACACTCACAGCACCTGAGACCTGCCCCCTCAGTAGGTACAGTGCCTGAGACCTGCTCTCCCCTTCCCCTCCTACACTCCCAGCACCTGAGACCTGCCCCCCTCAATACGTACAGTGCCTGGGACCTGCTCTCCCCTTCCCCAACTACACTCACAGCACCTGAGACCTGCCCCCTCAGTAGGTACAGTGCCTGAGACCCGCTCTCCCCTTCCCCTCCTACACTCCCAGCACCTGAGACCTGCCCCCCTAAATACGTACAGTGCCTGAGACCTGCTCTCCCCTTCCTCAACTACACTCACAGCACCTGAGACCTGCCCCCTCAGTAGGTACAGTGCCTGAGACCTGCTCTCCCCTTCCCCAACTACACTCACAGCACCTGAGACCTGCCCCCTCAATACGTATAGTGCCTGAGACCTGCTTCTCCCCTTCCCCTCCTACACTCCCAGCACCTGATACCTGCCCCCTCAGTAGGTACTGTGCCTGAGACCCGCTCTCCCCTTCCCCTCCTACACTCCCACCACCTGAGACCTGCCCCCTCAGTAGGTACTGTGCCTGAGACCCGCTCTCCCCTTCCCCTCCTACACTCCCAGCACCTGAGACCTGCCCCCCTCAATACATACAGTGCCTGAGACCCGCTCTCCCCTTCCCCTCCTACACTCCCAGCACCTGAGACCTGCCCCCCTCAATACATACAGTGCCTGAGACCTGCTTCTCCCCTTCCCCTCCTACACTCCCAGCACCTGAGACCTGCCCCCCTCAATACATACCGTGCCTGAGACCTGCTTCTCCCCTTCCCCTCCTACACTCCCAGCATCTGAGATCTGCCCCCTCAATAGGTACAGTGCCTGAGACCTGCCCCCCTCAATATGTACAGTGCCTGAGACCTGCTCTCCCCTTCCCCTCCTACACTCCCAGCACCTGAGATCTTCTCTATTCCCCTCCACTCACACCTGAAGTCTGCCCCCTCCACTTACACACAGCCCCTGAGACCTGTTTTTCTGCTCCCCCTGCCCAGTGACAGCTCCTGAGATCTTTTCTACCCCTCTCCTTCCACAGCACCTGAAGTCTGCCCCCCTCTCCACTTAAACATAGGCCCCGAGACCTTCTGCTTCCCCCCTCCTCCAGTGATAGCATCTGAGATCTGCTCGTCTTGCATGCTACCTTACATTGGATCCCTGGAGGATCTGGCTGTTAACCTTGCTCTGGTACTAGTGGGCAGTGCGGATCCAGATCTGACTTGATTCTTTCACTGCTTGAATAGAAACTGGGGCTGCGCTGCCCACTAGTACCGCGGGAGGTTTTTCCAGCTGCAGAGCACTGACTCTATTTTCTATCTCTATTACTGAATCTTTCACTTCTGGCATAGAAACATGACCGGCGCCGCACACTAGCACTGGGCATGTTTAAATCCCCACCGTCAAATAAGTAAAAGGAGTCAAATAAGTAAAAGGAGTGGAGGAGTGGCCTAGTGGGTTGGGGCAAGGTACCTCAGGCCGGAAGGTCAGGGGTTCAAATCCCACTAAAGGACAGCAACCTTGGGCCAGAAGGACTGGGGTTTCTAATCCCACAGGTAGTCTTGGGCAAGCCACTTATCCCTCCATAGCCCATGTTCCCTGTAAATAGTTATCTCCAAGTTATAATGCCCTGATCAGTGTAATTTCAGTTTGTTCAATGTAAACCGCCTTGATATCATGAAAGGCGGTATATAAGAAATGTTTAAAGTAAAAGCCGGACCTGATTTAAGGTAGCATACCTGATATCAGTTCTCGAAATCGGTCTTTTTTTCAAAAAGCTGTTGTCTTACCTCCCTAATGTCCCACTGTGAACGGACCTGTCTACATGCACATTCTGTCTACCATAGTCCTCCCTCCTGTCTCTTGCGATTGTGAATCTATAATTACCTATCATTTTATTGGAGTTCTTTTCACAGTTCTTTTATCAGTTATGTTTTATGCAAACCACTCTTCTTTTTTTTATGAAGGGTGGTGTTTCAAATTTTAATAAACTATCTGGAGGATCCAGTTTTTACCTATTTCTCCTGTGACTTGTACTTAGGTGATCACCACTTGACCCAGGTCAGCCATGACCCAAGGAGCCTAGCCTGGTTTTGTCATTTCATCTCTGGAGTTGTAAATGTAATTTCTATGAGAAAGGCAAGACTAGAAGTCCCATAGTACACGGTTGGAAGCAGAAGTGGCTGCTCCTATGTCCCTTTCGTGTAGAGACATTTTGAGGCATGTGAAGGTGATTGGGGTGGGCATCTGGTAGTATGAGCAGGTTATGTGGCATACATGTTTTTGGATGGATGGTTGGTTGGGCACAGAGGGGCTGAATCCTGAAAGGCCTGTTTTAGGTATCTTGGTCAGACCTTACAAGATTAGCAATCTTGTGCTGAGGTGTCTGGTAGTGGTATGTTTAGCCCCAGAATCCATTTACGGTATTAAAGTCTGCTATAAAACATAGGAAAGGCGTAGATTAACTGGGGACTGCAGCATTATTTATTTTTATTTTATTTAGACAGTTTTGTATACCGCCTTATCCTTCAATCAAAGCGGTCACAACACAATTGGGGGATACATTTAACACGCGGGGATATGAGACACATACACTAATACTTACAGGGAACATGGGCAATGGAGGGTTAAGTGGCTTGCCCAAGACCACAAGGAGCATCTGTGGGACTAGAAACCCCAGTCCTTCCAGCCCAAGGTTGCTGTCCTCTAGTGGGATTTGAACCCCCGACCTTCCGGCCTGAAGTACCTTGCCACAACCACTAGGCTACTCCTCCCCATTATGCTTGGCATGAAACTGGGCAGAGACTGGAGGAGCTATATGGGCTTTAGCTGACCTCAGGTTCTAGGTGTAAAATCATTATTTACGAGATTGTATAAGAAGACCCTTGCAAATTTGCTGTAGATTCTCCAGAAACTTGCAGAATGATTGGAAATGGCCCCGAGCCTTGGCTGGAGAAGTTAGACAGGCGAATCCGTGTAGAGATGCTGCAGTCTAGCTTGCTAGTAGGAGGCTATGTGTATTTCTCATTGGTTCTCTCTCTGCCCCTCAGTGAACACTGTGGCTTTGAGTCCCACTATCAAGAACTGGCTAGTGCAATCAAAGAACATCACCCCGATATTGCCATAGATTGCCGGCCTGGACCAACAGGTGAGTCTTCAGACATTTATAAATCAGAACCGTACTGCAGACGAGCATGAATCTGAAACAGGAAGGTGAATCAGATGGTAGCCTTTTGCTAAGCTTCACTTTCTGGGGCAATTTCTCTAAATGGGTTAGTTTTGTGCATATCAGGACAGTAAGTATCCTTCCACTTTGTATCTAGCCATCTGTCTGCTGACAGCAACAGTAGCACGATTATATGACGACAGACTTTCTCAGTGGAGATATTAAAGTCAATTTTCTGAGTGAACATGAGGCAAAGTGCTAATGCCTTAAACTCGGTCCGCCTTTCTGCTCTGGTGCTGCTTGGTGCATAGAAATATACTGGAAATCACTAGAGAGACTTTAGCATCTCGTGATCCCTCATCTTTTTAGGGGCCTTTGAAATTGAAATCAACGAGCAGCTGGTCTTCTCCAAACTAGAGCTCGGTGGATTCCCCTACGAGAAAGATGTAAGTACGTCCTGCTCCTTCATGGGCAACGTGTGATATGAGCCAGTTGGCGCAGGGCCTGATTTCATACTGTGCCACAGGGCAGTGGCTCTCAACCCATTCCTCGGACACACCCATCCAGTCAGGTTTTCAGGATATCCACAAGGAATATGCATGAGATTAATTTGCTTGCACTGCTTCCTTGGTATGCAAATCGGTCTCATGCATATTCATTGTGGGTATCCTGATGGGTGTGTCCTGAGGGCCAAGTTGAGAACTACTGCCAGGGAATTTTCTCTGGAATAAGAGCATGTGAACTGGAAGGAGGGTGGTCAGTGGGGTAAATCTTAGAACACACCGCAGGATAACTTACACGTGACACACAGTTTTACATCTCAGAATATCATGGTGCAGAGGAGGCCTTGATGCTAGGTCGGCACAGGCCTGTGGGTGAAATCTGTGCACCCTAGTGTAAGCAGCTAGACCATGGAAAAGGTACATTAAGACAAAGCACATTTCAAGCAGCTCACTGGGAAGTGGCTGACAGGCCTGTCTTCTTTCCCTACAGCTGATGTTGGCCATCAGGAAAGCCATCAATGGACAACCGCTGGAGAAAATTACAGACAGCCGTGCTCCATGTGTCATCCTGTAGCCACCCTGTCCCAGACGGGGTTTGTGCTTGGTACTGTTCTTTATGAAAGCTATTTCTATGCCACGGTTGGCGTTTCCTACTCCCGTAGCACTCTGTTTGTGGGAGCAGAAGACTTTTCATAGCCTGTGAAATGTTAAGTGCTGCTTTTTTCCCCGAGTTTAGTATAGAAATAGCCTTAAAGCTAAACTACAGGGAAATAACCGTAGCACTGAAGGACTGCACGAGACCAGGACAGTTGTGAAAATTTCAGCATCTCTGCTCTCCACTTGGAGAAAGGCGACTGGTCCTTTGCCCTAACACTGGCCGTGCTCTGCTTTCACTTGTCCTGAAACATTTGGAAAACTAGATTGCTTGAACAGAATTGAACAGTATAATTTCCTTAGTTAATGAATTACCCCACAATCAAAAGGAATAATCAACAGGAATTCACTTGGCCATAGACCTAGCTTTAATTGTCTACTAAAAGGTCAGCTGGTGTGGGGTTGCCTTCAGCCTGAAGGTTCCTCCTCCACTCTCTACAGTCATTACCCTGACCTGCTCCTACACTGCAGCACCTTTGCTAAAGCAGAAGATCAATCCCGATTTAATGAATGGGCTAGCTAACAAATGCTTCCCTTATGCTGGAGGGGGTCAGAGTGTATGTGTTGGCAGAATGCTGTAGACATCTTTTATGTTTAATATATTAAATATAGGCTACCTCTGTCCATCGTTTGACAGGGAGACTGGGCTAGGTGCTCCTGCTGTGGTTACACCTCTGCAACCAAATTGCTACCTGCATTAGAGCTCACCTTCTGACACTAACCCTTGGCATTGTATGGGGAGACGTTACCCAAAATAAAGATTCTCCATGGTTCTGTGACTGGGTGTGTTCTTTTAATAGCTCATTACATGTGAATTACATCCCTCTGCCCCTTGCTTTGCAGGAGTTAGATGAAGAAAGTCCGCAGGGTGCAGCTTGCTCTCTTGTGAAAGGTTTAGGATAGACATGTTCTGAGTGATCCATCTATGGGCTTTGGAAGAATGCACAGGTAGGGGTGAGTCTTGTCCTTGGGTTATCTATAATGCTGGGCAGCAGTTTTCTTGTTTCACATGTGAGTCCCCTAACCCTTTTTCACTGCAGCTTGGATGCGGTAGGCTCTTTGCATGTTTGCTCTTGAATGAATGGCTCTTAGGTTTCTTTTGGCTCTCATAACAACCTGCATATTCATTGAATGGCAATTATCACACCTGTTCTTGTGGCCTTTTGCTAGCAATCGTTCAGTCTTTAGGGAACTGGATTTAGCTCATGCCTTTTCTCTGAATTTCAAGGTTACATTCAGGTACGGTAGGTACTGTCCTGTCCCGAGAGGACTTACAATCTAAGTTTGTACCTGAGGCAATGGAAGGTGGTTAAGTGGCTTCCCTGCATCTAGCCCATTGCTCTAACCATTAATCTACCCTCCAACTCCCCTCTTGCCTAGCCAAGAAGCTTAGACATTAGGATGAGGTCAACACACAACTACTTTTCCCTGACCTTTATGCTGTTGAAACATCACAGGTAAAGCTATGCTTTCAGTTTTTGCTAAAGCAACTAGGCACCTATGGATGCCAATCTGTGCCATGTAGAGGCTGGGGCCCTGTGTGGTTCACTAAGTGATCCCTACCCCCCCCCCCCACTTAAGCCTGGCTGCTTCCTGTGGCAATCCCACAGCCCCTACTAGAGAAAGGGAAAGGGTCTGAAGCACCCAGTTTATATTATATTTACTGAACAACCAACAACCAAATTCCATTCCCAAGGGAACGTGTGTTCATTCTAGAAACAGCTGCAGCAAAACATGAGTGAGTTTACTTAGAAAATATTACTCTGTCTCCATATAAAAAAAGCAAAATGTCAAAAACATAATTCAGCCTTCAAAGGCAAAGGTCTTTTTTTTTTAAATAAAAAGTTGAAGCTGCACAGCACCACTCTGAAAGTACAGGAGGCAGCCGGCCCTGTCTTCTAAAGTCTGGTAGTAACTGTGTTGGGACACTGTAGTGCCCTGCTGTCACCGACTAGTGTAGAAAATAGAAGCCGGCTTGATGGACTTGAGCTCTTCTGAGGGACCTGCTCCTCCGGCTGAGACTCGCTTTGTGCTCTCACTTGTGAGAAATGAAATGTTGCTGCTAGGTCTGTCTTTATTAGGGAGCAGCTCCCTGCCTCAGTGGCATTTTTCTGTAGTCCTTGCTATGTCCAGCTGGAACTTGGGGCTGTGCTGGGTCACAGGTTTCAGACTGCTGCCATCCTGCTTATGCTGACAGTTTTCCATTCTCTAGGGTCAGCCACTCACAGCTATGCAAAGACCACTCTGTCCCCAGCTCCTGCTGGGTACGGAACCATTTTCTTTGTCTCTGTGGTTCCTATGAGCTGGGGCTCATCTCCTAGGAGTCGAGTTGCCCCTTCAGAAGCCCGGCTGCTGCTGCTGCTTCTCCTAGCACTCTCCTCCATCACTCCCTCTTGAGCCCCCAAAATTGATTTTTCCAGTGAAAGGAATGGATTTGCTAATGTTGCAGGCACCCTAAGGCCCCCTTTGCCTCTGCACCTCAGGACGCATACTAATACTTGACCTTTGATCAGCCTAAATAAGGAGTGCACTTCCTCTAAAGTGGGAATACAGTTAATGGTGTACTCCAAGTCCAGTCTGGATGACTTAAGAGTAGCAACTTCCAGCACTCTGGATCCTTCTGTGGCCTTCCACTACAAAGGTCGGTCGTCCCAAGTCTAACATTAGCTTTAAACTGCCATTAATTCAGGTTCCTTTTTAAGCTGGTTTCTAGTGCCTCCCACATACCGGGGCCCCCAGCATCCCATCCTTGGATTGACTGAGGGACTCTGAGAGCCCCAGGTACTCGGGATTCTCTGCGGTGGGGGTCGTGAAACCATTGACAACAGCGGCTTGCTCTGAGGTGTCCTTGATGGAAAGGTCCTGGTTCCAGTAATAAGGGTTATCGAAGGCCTGCATGGACGGGCTGCACAACGGAAGGCTTTGTGGGATCAGGTATTCAGGGTTGTCCAGCGCACTCCCAAAGCCATCAGGGAATGGCTGTTTGGGCTCCCTGATTAAGCCGTTCTTTCCCAGATATTCTTTTTTCCTCTCCAGGGTGGACAGCATGGGTCTTTGGTACTTGCCTGGTGATCGTCTGTCTTCGTCAGGCTGGTTCACGTATTCTAAGAAAATAAGAGATCTATTAACGCAAGAAGCAGCCTGCTCTAAAGTCAAACAGCTCCTGCTGCCTGCTAAATATGAGTAGAAAGCAGCTTACAAAATCAGGTTCAATCAACCATTGCTATCATTTCAAATTGGTTTGGAGCCACTGGAAATACATTTTCCCTCTTTTTATAACGCATTAGTTTAGTCTCTAGAGGATAAAGGACTGCGCAGAAGACCTATGCTGTACACCTAATCTAATCACAAGTTCACGCCTTCCTTGCGCACAGGCAGTACCTGGACTGAAGGATCCGGGGGAGAGGAAGCCATCTGCTTCCAGCTCATCGCTCTGGTCACTAAAGAAGATGGTGGGGTCGTCGCTGTAGCGCTGCAGAGTGCTGTTTTCCTGTGGTATGGGGGTCTCCTGCAGGCTCTTATCTGCCACATAGTCACCCTCTGGGGACACATCGGAGCTGGCTGTTTCAGACTGCTGGGACAGACCTCGTCCCAGGGGTGAGTACTGCAGAGAGTCCTCGGGCAGCGCTGCGTCCACCTGTGTCTCTGCGATGGTCTGGAGAGGAGGCGGAAGAGAGAGACTGTTTAAAGGGGAAACCCCAGGTGACCAGCATGCGCCCCCTCCTGAGGTCGATGCTCGCAGGACTGAGAAAGAGAATGGGAAGTGCAGAAGGATGAGGAGGTAGAGAGAGGCTTACCCTAGGGGAGGACATTTGGCTGTGGGAATTGGCTCTGTTCTCCCTCTGATGGGGGATCAGATACTCCTCTGCATCTAGCAGATCCTGCATCTCCTGCTCCTCCAGCAGGGTGCGATAGAACTCGCTGTTGACAGGGCTGGCCAGGTCCCTCATGGCATCATTCTGCAAATGGGACAGAAGAGCAGACTGAGCCCCTATCGTGGAGGGTTTCCCCGTCCTATTCTTTACTTACATGTCAGCAAGTTGGAGATTTATAAGATAACAGCTTCGTCCTTTTCTTGAATATAAACTAGCTACTTGAACCCAGCTCATCATGTTGCAGAAGCTTCAGCATGTTATGCAAAAGTCACATTGGATAACTCTTAACACGGGCTTAGTATTAACTGCCTTAAGATTTCTTCTCTGGATTTGGGATTAACAGAAAAGGTCTCACCTGGATCACGATAAAGCGTGAGGGGTCCCTAGCCATGCGAGAAAATTCTGTTACCAGCTCACGAAACTTGGGTCGGCACTCGGAGTCAATCATCCAGCCTATGCAACCAGAGAGAGAGACTGTTACAACGCAGACACATAAGGGGATCGCCATACACAGTGCCGCACAGTGCAAACCTGAGCAGCAGAACTGAAGCCTGGCTTCTCTGGTTGTCAGCGCAGTGCTCTGAGCTACCGGCCACCCCTGCTTTCTAAGTGCACTGGCACTAGTACTCGAAGGATTTACCTTCCTAACTCTGAGAGTTATGCTCCTAACGTGGCCGCTCTGAAAACTTACTAGGGCTCAGCACCTGAATTTATGCTCAAAATATGAATAAACCTCTAAATTTAGGATCCTAAAAAGTGGGTGGCAAGAAAGATGGATTTAGGGTGTGGGGGGGAATTAAGAGCTTAGCAGAGATAGGCTCCTAAATCTAGATAAATGTATGGCAGGCCTAAATTAAGATGAAGTTTTGGCTAAAAATTTAGGAGCTTAGCTTTTTTTTGAGTATCAGGATCACTAAGCATATAGCAGGGATATGATATGTCAACATGCCAATGCCGCCCCCCCCCCCTCCACCCGAAAAGGAGAAAGGTCTTCCCATACACTTCACCATGATCATATAGACATCAATGGTACAAATGGGGGGCTGAGGGAGCCGTTCTCCTTTCTCCAGAAGGTCTGGGATGTCTCGGGCAGGAAGTCCATCATATGGCTTTGCACCAAAAGTCATCAGCTCCCAGACTGTTACACCTGTGAAGAGAGGACGTAGATCTGGATATCGGGCAAAGCATTTCCCAAATTTAGCAACATCTCTACCCCTAGAACAGCGACCCACCATAACTCCACACGTCACTCTGATGTGTGAATCTTCGGTGCAAAATGGACTCCAGCGCCATCCACTTAATGGGAACCTGGGAGAGGAAAAGAATGGGTTGGTATGAAAAGTACAGGGAATGGCAAAGTACAGGCAGCCGCAGTACAAGCTACAGACAAGGCAGATGCACACACCCTGTGCCAGCATAGAACAGATGCAGTACAGGCAGCCGCAGTGCAAGCTACAGACAGATTATACGGACTCTGCCTCAGCACAGAACAGGTACAGCACAGGCAGCCCTAGTGCAAGCTACAGACGAGGAAGATACACACACTGTGCCCAGCAGAGGCAGCCGCAGTGCAAGCTCAGCCTGTTTGGTCACATACCTTCCCTCCATCTGCATGATATTCCGTTTCATCAATATCTAGGAGACGTGCCAGTCCAAAATCAGTGATCTTCACGTGGTTTGGGCTCTTCACCAGAACATTCCGGGCAGCCAAATCTCGATGCACCAAACGGACATCTTCCAGGTAATTCATCCCCTAAGATGTGTCCCGAAATCTTCATTAATTCCTCATTCTGTTGGGATGCCACTAGCCGTGTTACTGAGGTATCCTCTCCTTCCCCCTCCCACTCACCACTGTATCTCAACCTTTCCAAAACTATTTCCCCTCCCATCCCTGTCAGCACTACTCCCTGACTCTGCTCTTGGCATTGCTGAGCACCCCCCCCCCCCCAGTCTGTTGTCATTGTCACTTCCTCTCTTTTTCCTCATTCACGATCACTGCTGCCTTCCAACCCCCCTCTTGGTGTTACTGAGACATCATTTCTGATGTCCATCGTGCTATTCTCTGCTTTATTCAGTTGTTTGTTCTTCATCATTCCCACCTGGCTCAGGCTCCTTTATCCCCTTCCTACCTTGGCAATCTGAACACACCAGTTGAGCAGGTCCTGGGAGCCGATGTGGTCCTTGTTCTCACGGACATAGTCCAGCAGGCAACCGTAGGTCATGAGCTGAGTGACCAGCTGTACCGTGGAGGTCAGGCAGATCCCTAGGAGCCGGCAGACATATGGGCTGACCACTCCTGCCATGACATATGCCTCCTGTTCACAGAAACCATTGAGGATGAGGGACATGGACATTCAAATTTTGGGGAATTTTAGATCTGGTAACGCTACGGGCACAAGTTAAACACATAGACTTCTATACATTGTGCTGCTCTCCTTAAAACCAGCTAAAGAAAGCAATACTCCAACACATAAATAAAACAGTTTGCCGGTCTGGCTTGTGATGAATAAAGAAACAAATGACATGCAAGAAAATCTACAAACAGCACCGCCAGATATGTCTGGTCTCTTGAGATTTTAGCAAGCAGCAGATGAGGTCTGGCACGAAGCCCCTCTCTATGGCATCTCTACTCACATCAAGGATTTCCTTGTTGGCTTTGGGGGATGTATTCTCTCGCAGAACCTTGATGGCCACCTGGATTTTCACATTTTCTCCATCTGGGATCCAGATGCCCTGAGGGTAAAGCAGTATCCCAGATGGGTTAGAAGGGGGTGGTGCCTCAGGGCTTGTGAGCTGCAGCCATGTCACACTTTGAGCGCCTCACCTTGTACACTGTGCCAAAGGCCCCCGAACCCAAAACCTTCACTTTTTTCAGTTCAGTCTCTTTCAGGATTTTCATCTGTGCTTGGTTGGGAAGGACCCCACTTGGGGTTAGAGGCTCCACCAGCTGCAGACGGCAAACACAGAGAGGAAGATGGATTCTTGTAATACCAAAGTATATAAAATCATGACCGCACCCCCTTCCCCTTCCCCCCCTCGCTTTCACTGTAGAACTCTGGGAATAAACCAATCCTTTAAATATCACTCACTGACTTGGGTTATATGTTTGGATTTATGTTCCAACCCAGCCAAGTCGCACATTGATGCATGCACTGGTTTCGTAGATAATGGCAATCCAACCATGAATGGCTTCGTACTGTGCCCAAGGAAGGCAGTGGCAACAGGGCCAGCCCTAGAACTGGTTCAAGGTGTTGATTCCCTAGGCAAACCTTAAGCCTTATGCACCCCCTGACTGTCTGAATCTGTTGTTTAGCTTGGGATGCCCTGCTCTATGCTGCCCCCCAAAGCTGTTGCCCTAGACAACCACCTAGTTTGCATAGTGGTTGGGGCGGCCCTGAGTGGCAAACTTGATGCCTCTTACGTGACTGGCTCGCGTGCAAGGCACCTTCTGAAGATTGGGTACTTCCTGGCACTGTCATAAGCTCCCCTCTAGAGGCACAGGCAAGACCTGCGGCTACGATGCAGAGATTGGGCACATGTAGGATGACAGATCTGCTGCCCACAGCCCAGAAGTGCATTCACTGCGCTCTCGGGGGCCGTGCAGAGTAGCTCCATCATGAATGGGGCAGAGATTTCATTCGCAACCTGAGTGCCAAGGAGCGTCTACATGCTCTTGGTGAACCTTGCAATACAAAAGACAAGAAGAGTGAGCAGTTACTACCTCATGCTCCTGCAGGAGGCGCCGTAAGGTATGTTTCCTTTTTCGCTCCTTCCTCCGAATGATGAAAAAGACCAGGAGAAAAGTGAGAAGCAGCATCAGGAGAGCGCCAACCACGCCAGCTATAACAGATGTCACCTGACTGCAGAGAAAGAAGGTGTGAGGAGGCAGGAAAGGAAGACTCCAAGACCACCACTCGTAAGCAGGAGCAAAGAAACCATCTCGTACTACGAGAGCAACTGCAGGTTTGAGACCATGCACAAGCTGGAAAGAGTATGGGCACTTCAAACCCCTTCTCACTGCATTCTGGGACCTGTGGTTCTGTGTCTCCTCCACCCCGCAGCAGCTGGAGGTCACTGGGGCAGATATGCTAGGCCAGCATTGTGCTGAACCCAGTCAGTGGAAGGAAACTGTGATTCTCCGTGGACACTAATGGGTCGCTTTTCAAAGAGTATAACCGCCAAATCTCAGAAGTTGGGATGCTCGATTGTCTCTTGTGAAAATGGGTGAGTTGAGTGAATAGATTTAGCTGCTCAAAAAATGGGTGCCCCAAGAGCTGTTCACAGGTGTGGCGCTGGAGGAAGGACAAGTCAGCTTCCCCGAATGCATCTCCCAAAAGGGTTAAATTAAGATGGCCAAAATTCAGCCAGCTAGGGCAGGTGATGAACATATTTTAAAAACGGACCCCTAAACCATTTCTTCTCAGGCTTCTCCTGGCGGGACACCCAGCCAGTGAAGTTTTCAGGATTAGCTCCCTGAATATGCATGAGATAGATCTGTGGAAAGTGGGTCTCCAATATATGCAAATTTATCTTGTGCATATTCCTGTTGCTAATCCTGAAAACCTAACTGGCTAGGCGTGCCTCCAGGCTAGGAAGCAGCATTGTAAATGTTTAAGGAGAGATGGGCTCTTAAGTGTTGACTTCGGAACTATTCAAACCTTCCTTTGGTCACAAGTGGTAGTTAACTGCTCAGTGGTTCACAGGGAAAGGTTGTATCAGTATTGGAGTGTCAGGGATGCTGCAGGGCAGGAGCGGGGTGTATTGGCAGAGTTATGAGTGTGTGTACTGGGGTAGGGGTTGTTGCAGAGCATGACTGTGTACTCACCTGGGTTTTTGATCGACGGGACAGCCATCTTCATTCTGAACTGTACACCTGTCGCAGAGAGAGAAAACTCTTAATGTGAAAGCTGCATCGCCAGAGGGAGCTTGAGATGTCCATAGCAGTAGTAACGAGTAAAAGGTGGTATTAAGAGGTCATTCTATGGTTACCAGGATCATAAAGACATTAGTGCTTACGAATGGGTGCAGTTGGTTGGGCACAGTTGGCAGATCCCATCCTCATCTGCATACTTCCAAATGGGCACAAAGGAATCACCCTTCACCCCGCTTGGGCATTTCTCCACACAGAAAGGGCCATCCTTGTAATGAGCACACGCCTTGCACTCATCTGCACCCTGTGTTGGTACCGGAAAAAGATAGGAGCAGTCCTTCAACATGTCAGATACATGTCAGCCACTGGGACAGCATGCTTCAGCGCTATCAGAGTCTCACTGGATGAACATGGTCTTACCATCAGCCATATTACAGTAACGCCTTATTTAATGGTCTTTGCCAGTCATCAGTTTTGAGAAGTCAATGTAAACAAAATACGGCTATTCATTTTCTGCATTCAGCTAAATCTATGGCTCAAATAACAGCACTACCTAAGGAGAGTCACTGGTTACCAGTCATATACAAAATTAAGTTTACGCTTCCAATTCGGCCTTTAAGGCGATGCTTGCTGGACAACCAGTGCAGTTACATAGAAACATGATGACAGAAAAAGACCACATGGCCTATCTAGTCTGTCCTTCCAGTTTAATGGTTTAATTCTTCATGTCCTTTCATGTCAACTTCACTTGCAAACTGATAAACTTCTTTTTATTCCTCTGCCTGTATGTGCTCATCTAGAGTCCATCTGTAGTTCTGCCTTTTGCATAGTCGCTTCTCTTTAATGGAATGTGAAGTTGGAATTCTCTTTGGTTAAATTTAGAGCTGGGCTTAAGGTCCTGTTTCTTTCCAAGGCTTTTGAGTACTAACAATTGGGATGGGACAGGATGAAACAGTGCTGATAAATTTCTTTTCTACTATTCTTTTTGAGATTTTCCTTCACGTTTTCTTTCCTTTTTTATTAAATTTTAAAATTTTTATAATCTAATCTTATTTAATTTAAATTGTTAACTGCCGTGATGTACCTACAAACGGTGGCATATTAAATGTGAAATAAACATAAACATGCCAGGCACCCTTAATGCCCCAATGTCAAGGCCACACAGTACCAGTTACAATCTCACCTTTAACCCAGTGCATAGTGTTAGTTATGCCCCAGACCTGCTACGCCCAGGGCTCTGAATAATTTTCATACATATTCTACCCCCCCAACACACAAAATTCTTCATAGAAGCCTCCTCACCGGTCCCAGGCAAGTCTCTGTGTTATTTTGAGGGGAGCATTCGGCATGACAGGGTATGCATCGGCTTCCGTTCACGTGCTCCCGTAGGTCACTACAAGACATAAAAGCAGATACTGTATACTCCATGTTAGATACCCTCCCAATGGCACTTCCTGCTGACTGACCCAGGGAAAGGATGGAGAGTTTAGGGACTTCCAGAGAGGCAAGTCTGTGCACATCTATGTAGATGCTGCTGATTCAATTCCTGGGTCTGCCAGAGCTGGAGGTGCTGCAAAGATGGGAGGGGAGGGAGAGGAGTTGTGACTGAATGGTGTGACCTAGATGGTTGATCAGGGGCTCATGGTTGCCGGGTTTATGTCCTCCGGCCAGGATGGCTACTGTAATGGACCAACCTAAAATAGAAGTATATTTTTGGTGGGTATGTGTGTATTTGTGTGGGTTAGTGGGGGGGGGGGACTAAATTCCCAGCCTGGTTCCCACTGAGCTGGAAGAAACCCGAGCAGGGGAGAAGTGGCAGATCAAAAAACAGAAGAGTGCCCCGGCCTATGACGAATAGACAGATCCTCTGAGCCTCATGGCCCGGATGTTGAGATCCAGGGCAACCTCCCTGTTCCCGCTGGTGATCTTACCCCTCCCTAGGGAAAGTTTCTTGTGCGTGAGAGATCTTTCTCGGGTGCCAGGGCTCTTCCACTTGGGAATCTTCTTATGTACAGGGAGAAGTAAAATCCCAAAACAGACTTGACATTAGTGCCTCATGGAAATGTACTCTTGTGTAAGGGGAAAGGACTACATGTATCCAAAACATTTCGGCATCTGTGACCTGCTTTGGTCCATTTCGATAGACAGATCCTTACCCTTCCAGAACATTACAGGACTCAACACACTCCTGTCCCCGCAAATAGCTGCCACATGTCACACACTGGGTGGGTCCAGGTCCCCAGCACTGGCCGTGAGTACACAAATAAAAACAGTCCAGACCCTCGCTCACTGCAGGAAGTAGAAAAATCAATGCTGTTAGTAACACAGACCAAGGTGTACCACAGACTCCCCCCTCAACACCTGAACAGAAAGATCAGAAATCTCACTCATTCATTCCTCCCCCCCTGTAATAAGAGTCTCCATCACACCTTCCTTGACTGTGCCAGTAATTATTCCTTATCACAGTTTTCAGAAAGTTTCCAACAAAATTGTAAATGATGCAGTCCTTAAATTTTGATCATTTTAAATTCAGTCAAACAGCACATTTTGAAATTTATTTTATTTTTAATTTTTTGTTTATACCGCTTTAGCATTTAGTCAAAGCGTTTTACAATGTAACTTAAACTTTGTAATGTACATTAAATAGGCACATCGATAACTTGGATTATACATTAATTTAGTAGATTACAGTGACTGGGTTGTTGTAACATTTGAAACAGTGCAGATCTTAGCCAATTATATCCCAGCCTGTCACCGCCTCCTGCGGCTGGTACCTTACCACATGTGGCTGTGGGTTTGTTGGCTAATGTCAGCAGCTCCTGGTGTTGGTTCTTGAAGATGTCTCTTTTCCAGGGTACCATGTCGATGAAGCACAGGTTGGCGTTCTCGTAAATTAGCACCATACCATTGCTGATCTCTGCCAGGGAGCGGAGGCCGAGGGATGTGATGGTCAGGTTGTGCAGGGTCATGGAGTAGATGCCACTGAAACAAGATAGCTGACCTCAAATCCAGCCTGAATGAAAGCAGTGGGCCCTGAATTTGAATAAAGGATTACTAATCCACACCCCACCGGTTCTGAAAGAGTTCTTGCAATAGTACAAGTCATGGCTGGGAAGGTTAGAAGGGAATCACTCCATCTCACAAGCAAGAGTCTCAGTCCGTTCCCAGCTTGCATCGCACAGCAGTTCCCGATTCCCAGAGAAAAGCAGGGATACATCCCCGTGCAAGCAAAGGAGCAAAATCTGAGCCGGGATTGGCTTCACCTCATGCTGTCTTCGGACGTCCTCTAGGAAGAGTAGGACCACAGACACGGAGATGAGCTGAAGCCAGAACTGGGTCAGTTAGTCAGGGTTGATGCGGGTCAGGTAAAACCAGGACTGGCTTTAGCTCTCCCTTCTGACATGGACCTCTATGATTAGCCTATGATGAAACAGTCCAGAATTTTGGGGATATCTGAATGTGACAGAGCTGAATCATTTCCATGTTGTTGGGGTTTTCTGTATGACAAATCTTACATGTGAAACGTTGACATTCGATAGGTCAGTTGCCCTCTTTGGGTATACAGTGACTGAATGGTTTTCCAGTTTTCCATCTTCATGGTACAAATTTAGATTTTAAGTTCTCTGGGGACAGGGAAATACCTACTATACCTAACCAGCTGCTACTGAAAGGCTGTGAGCTACACCCAAAATCCCTCCCCACCTGGAGAAGATACCTACTTGTGAAGCATTCTGCCGCGAATGACCTGGAGGTTCTCAAACACACTCAGGTCCCCCATGTCCTCCGGCCAGACCTCAACGTATAAGTAACCTGGAAAAGAGCAGAGCCAGGCCAGGAGGTTAAGAGGGCTGGTACAACTCTCCTAATATGCATTTTTATTATGAGGAGGGGGGGAGGGGGTCTGTTCTTATATTTAATTACAAATTTATCATTTTTGCTCTTTGTGCTGAAAAGATCAACTCCTTCCAATAGGACTTTTGAGAGGTTTACACAGCCATCATGTGAGCAACATCCCCATAGGAAGCCCCCCCCACCATTGTGTCATTTACCCCCACTTACACCCCCCTCTTAAAGATTCTAAAGTTATGAAGTGTTGCTCGGTAGAGCGAGAAGTACTGTGCACACCACTCTGGCCAGAGAAAGGTCCTCTGCCTGGGAGGGATAGAAACTCACCTGTTATCTCCTTCAGGGTCTTGAAGACCTGCAGGTCCTCTGGGGAAACGGGTGTGGTGCCAGCCCTAGGGTCACTGTTGGACAATATAACACAATAGTTACTGAAGGAGGCAGAATATGTCCTGTAACAGCTACAACCAGGGGCAGTGCTAGGATCTCTGACGGCCCCCTGCAAACTACTGTATACATCAGCACCCCCTCCCTAATTACTGTTAATGATGGGCTACAACCCCCCGCTCCAAAACTCCTTTGTGAACTCTATTCATGTGATGCTAGTATTTCACCTTCAAATCAAATGTTATAGCAAGAATATTGCAATGAGGCAGCAAATGCCTAGCTGGAATAAAAACAAGTACTGAGGAGTAAATATTCAACATCATATGAACAGGCTGTGACAGTCAAAGGATTAATATGATCTGAGCAAACAAAATCAATGTAATTATTCATTTAACCAAAAACAGGTCTACAAAGATTGCAATCATTTAGCTTTCCGTGCCTCTTCTCCCGCTACTGATACTACCGCCACTCTCTCTCTGCATGTATGGTTGCAAAGCTCTTTTACAGTTGTGGTCAACATTATTGACACTCTTGCAGTTCAACCCCTTAATGTCCAATATCTCCTAAAAAAATGGCCAGTGAAATGGCTTTGGATTATATATGCACACATATTTGACTCATAAATTAATCAAATAAAACAAGACTAATTAAAAAAGGAAAGAGTATAAAAACTGGGACATTACCAAGACATGATTATTAAACAAAGAAAACCCTGAGGACTTAAGCCCACAAATCAATTCAACAAACAAACAAAGCACAACCCCATGATAAAAGCTTCTTCCCAAAAATGGACCTAGTTTGCTTTAGGGGATGATTCCTCACACAGACGCTGGCCAACAAAACCTTTTTTGGGAAGGAACTTTATAGTGGGGTTGTGTTTTATTTATTTATTTATTTTATTTATTTAACATTTCTTATATACCGCGCTATTTCTCATCAGTGCGGTTTACATTGAACAATAAACACTTGGACGTATAGATTTTGTCCTACGTTTACATAACGTAACTAAAATGTACTTCACCCATGTGTTGTGTAATCTATAGATTTATTCAGTCATTCAATCATGGCCTTGATGTGGTCTCAGATAAACGGCAAGTTTTTTCGCATTTGTCAGCCACTTGCTACCACACTTCTTCTTGGGTCAATAGCTTACACCCAAAACTAGTGCCCGTTTAACATCAATGACCACGGCCTATTTTCTTATCTTATCACTCAATATTGCTCATAGTATGGATTTTTTTGTATAATTTTCTCAGCGGGTAAATACCCTATTAAATTAAAACAATATGGCGTATGTTGGTCTACTTAGCTTGTGTAGAACCTTTGTAGCCAATGTCCCTTGTTTTTCTTATTAACACCACATTGGCTACAAAGGTTCTACACAAGCTAAGTAGACCAACATACGCCATATTGTTTTAATTTAATAGGGTATTTACCCGCTGAGAAAATTATACAAAAAAATCCATACTATGAGCAATATTGAGTGATAAGATAAGAAAATAGGCCGTGGTCATTGATGTTAAACGGGCACTAGTTTTGGGTGTAAGCTATTGACCCAAGAAGAAGTGTGGTAGCAAGTGGCTGACAAATGCGAAAAAACTTGCCGTTTATCTGAGACCACATCAAGGCCATGATTGAATGACTGAATAAATCTATAGATTACACAACACATGGGTGAAGTACATTTTAGTTACGTTAATAAGTTATTCACTCTTGAGAAGTCCTATATCTGTTTGTTTGCTACGTTTACATAAAACAGAGTTTTAACATGGAATAAACTGGGGAAACTATATACATATGAAAATTAGCTACAAGTGATCATAACAATTTTTACAATTCAATTTAAATTACAGGTATGGGGGGATCATTAGGCAGTGTATAGTGCATGAGGAACAGGTGATGTTTGATGGCCTTTCTAAACTGCTTTAGGTCCCTTATCGCCCTTATGCTGGAAGGTAGATTGTTCCAACATCTGGGGGCATAGCTTGTAAATGCTCTGTTGATGGTTGATTGGTTAAGTTTTATAGACTCGGTATGATTAGAGTATTTTCCGCAAGTGCTCTTCTAGCTCTGTTGTTGGGGGTGTGAATGAGTAGATCAACAATTGAAGATGGTGATGTCTTATTGAAAGCTTTAAAGGTAATTAGGAGGGTCTTATATAAGATTCTGCAGCTTATTGGGAGCCAGTGAAGCTCTTTTAATATAGGTGAGATGTGGTCTTTTCTGGATGCTCCGCACAGGACACGAGCAGCTGCATTCATGGCTACCTGTAGCGGGTTCAGGGTATTTTTAGGGAGGCCATGTAGTATAATATTAGCATAGTCAAAATGAGGTGTCACTAGGGCCTGGAAGACCGTTCTGAAGTCGTCCATTTCCATCATGGGTCTTAAATGGCGGAGGGTTTCGATTTTGAAGTAAATGGATTTTACTGTGCATTTGATGTGATCCTTGAAGTTCAAGTGTTGGTCAAAAATTACTCCTAGATAGCGTATGTTGGATTTGACAGGAAGTTCTGCGTCTCTAACTTTTAGTGTTGATGGCGGAGAGAAGTCTTTGTTCCGTGTGATAAATAGAACTTCTATCTTTTTGAAATTTATACGTAGATTCTGGCTGAAGAGCCAATCTGTTATTGCATCGAAGCAATTAATTAACCTGATGAGATCTGGGCATATGACCGTTATAGGTGTGAGTAACAAAACATCATCCACATACATGAGGCAGGATATGCCGAAGGAGCGAGTTATGTCACAGACTGGCTGCATATAAATGTTGAAAAGTAGTGCGGATAATGACGATCCTTGTGGTACTCCCTAACTTTGCTGAAAGGGTTCTGATGTCTCGTTGCCGATCCGAACTTGCTGCCATCTGCCTTGGAGGTAAGACTTGCACCAATCCCATGCGCGGCCATGGATTCCTTTTGCATGGAGTCTCTTCAGGAGTTGTTCGTGATCTACTGAGTCAAATGCTGCAGAGATATCCAGAAAGATCAATGCAAAGCCTTTCTTGATGTTGTCTATTCCATTGATGAGAGTGTTTGTTAACGAAGTTAATAGGGTTTCTACGCTGTGCGCCTCTCTAAAACCGTGCTGACATGGGTCTAATGGGGGGGTTATGTCTATATACTGTTGAATCTGTCTTTGAGTTATTTTCTCAAGTATTTTTGCTAGGAAAGGGATACTGGAGATTGGTCGGTAGGAATCCTCTTTCTTCGGATCGAGCTGATTGTTTTTCAGTAATGGTCGTATCTATCTAGCTGTTTGAAGTGGGTTGGTTTCTCTGGCTTACATGTGACTGAGCAGCAGTCTGTTTGTAGAGATGGTATCTGAAATGTTATTAGGTTATGGTCAGACCAAGGGACAGGGGTGACAGATAATTCAATTTGGCTTATCTTGCTAGTATCACTAGGTGGGACGAAGACTAGATCGAGGAGATTGCCTTGTTGGTGAGTGGGGTCTTTCACGACTTGTTCATAGCCTAGATTGGACATTGCATCTAGGAAGGTGTTAGCTAACTCCTGCTGCGTGGAGGCAAGATTAAAATCTCCCATCAACCAGTTTGCTTTATAGGTGTCTTGAGGATTACAGGCTAGGTCGATCACATCAGAGAGTTCATCTGACGCAGTGCCAGGTGCTCTATAAATGAGGTTTATAGTGTTAAGTTTGTTGGTGATTGTTAACACATTTAGGTGTTGCGTGCTCTTAGTGAAGTTAATCTGGTATTGTAGTGCAGTTTTTGCTAGAATAAGGACACCACCTCCTCTTCTGCTTTCTCTGTTGCATGTGAAAACCGAGTAGTTAGGTGGAGTGATTTGGTTTAGTATAGCATTATCGGTGTCTGACAACCATGTTTCAGTAACCAATAGGATGTCTAGGTTGAGATTTGAAAGTAGGTCTGTGATGGCAGGTCATTTGTTTCGTGCGGAGCGTGCATTGATGAGGGCGCACTTTAGGGTTTGTTGAGTCTGTTTTTCCTTTAGATTTGTTGTTGCTGCGGGTCCCAATGTGACATAGAGTAAATGCGGCTGTCTTTTGTGGTAGGGATTTGGTGGTGGTTGGTATTGGTTATGGTAATGTTTCTTACTTGTGCTGAGGAGTAGTGGGATGGGGTTGTAGCCATGTGTAAAAGCAGTAGATTTGTAAAAAGTACTGGTCAGTGCGTAAAATAGAGTGAGAGTAAGCAAAGATGTAGCCATATTTGTGAGTGGGTTGGTTGTGCCCAGATAAACTTAGTACGAGTGCTTGCTTCTGAGAGCATTTGATGAGGTAGACAGATAACTATCGACTTCTCGATCCTATTGGTATCTATGTCTGGTCAACTATACTGTGATTCTTTAACAGCTCAATTTTGTATGTATAATGAGATATTATTTAGGCATTTATGAGGTTCTTACAGTGGGGATAGCAAAACACATATTCATATCAGTAAATATGCATTAGTCATTGTCAGCGTAACTAAGTCTATTCACCTTACAGGTCTGTAGGCAGTTCAGTAGTTGGGTTGGCTTCATTCGGCAGGGTGGGATGGAGATGGTTTCATGCTTCGTTGATGTCGAGTGAGATTATTACAATTGTTCGCTGTCTGGGGCTGGATAGTTATTTATTTATTTATTTATTATTTATTACAGGCTCTTATATACCGCTCTATTCAGCATCACTGCGGTTCACAATACAACAACAGACCAGAACAACAATTGTTTGGTTTTACAGAGAACAGGTTAGAGAACTTGGATAAAACATGGGGAAGTCATTACTGCAACTATTTACATGAGTATTTACATGTATATACACAACAGGATTTATTCTCAGTTTGGGTAGTGATCAAAAATGGCTGGATGGTCTAGTAATATTGGGGGAAAAGGTGGGATTTGAGCGCCTTTCTGAAAAGAGATAGATCGGTGATAGCCCGAATCTCTGGAGGTAAGGCGTTCCAGCACTTAGGGGCATAGAAGCGGAAAGCCCTGTTAGATGTCGCTAATGAGCATTTAGTCGCTGCCTTAGGGATTATTAGCACATTAGTCGATATCGTTCTCCTAGATCTGTTGGGTGGAACGGCCTGGATGAGGTCTATTAGAGAGGAGGAGGTGATGCTTTTAGTGGCCTTGAAGGTGAGTAGTAGTGTCTTGAACAAAAATCTGCCATGTATGGGGAGCCAGTGGAGTTGCTTCAGGATGGGTGTTATATGGTCCCTTCTTGATGCTCCGTAGAGGACTCTAGCCACGGTGTTCATGGCAAGTTGTAAAGGGTTTAAGGTGGAGTGTGGGAGGCCTTGAAGAATGGCATTAGCATAGTCGAGGTGGGGTGTTAAGGCTTGGAATATGGTTCGGAAGTCATCAGGATCGAGCAGGGAGCGAAGATGGCGGAGTGTCCGGAGTGTCCGGATCTTGAGGTAGATTGCTCTGACTACGTTGGTTATATGTAGTTTCATATCCATGTGTTGGTCCAAAGTGACCCCAAGGTATCGAATGGAAGGTTTTGTTTGGAGCTCGGCTTCTTTCACCTTTATCTGGGGTGGGGGGGTGAAAAGTGGGTCCCTAGTGATGAAGAGAACCTCAGTCTTCTTGTGTTGAATACGGAGGTTCTGAGATTGAAGCCATTCAGACACTGCATCAAAACATTTGGCTAGCGGGGAAAGGTCCATCTGGATTGTGGAGAAAGGCATGTAGAGAAGGATGTCGTCCGCATATATCAAGCATTCGACCTTGAAGGACCTGATGATGTTACAGACGGGCTGTATGTATATATTGAATAAGAGTGATGATAGGGATGATCCTTGTGGTATGCCTTGCTTTTGGTGGTAAGGTGTGGATGTTGCGGTTCCTGAGGTCACGTATTGCCATCTCTGATCAAGGTATGACTTGCACCAATCCAGAGCAGTGTTGTTGATGCCCTTTTCTTTTAGACGCCCTATTAAAAGATCATGGTGTACAGAGTCAAACGCCGCAGCAATGTCCAAGAAAATAAGAACAAAGCCTTGGCGGATGTTGTCAATGCCTGTGATGATGTTGTTGCAGAGAGTGGTAAGGAGGGTTTCGACCCCATGGAACTCTCTGAAGTCATGTTGGCAGTGGTCCAGAGGGGAGGCGGTGTCGATGTGGTCCTGTATTTGTCTTTGAGCTTCCTTTTCAATTATTTTAGCTAGAAGGGGTATACTAGCTATGGGTCTATAAGATTCAACCTTTTGCGGGTCGAGTTTGGGGTTTTTCAAGAGGGGTCTGATGGATGTTCTCTTGAGGGCTGATGGGAAGGAACCGGTTGTAAAGGATAAATTCATCATTCTAGTGATGATGGGGCTGAGATCCTGGCGTAGTTGCTGGATGTAAGCAGGATGGCAGGAGTAGGTAATTTGTGTGCCCTTCCCTTTTGGGCCCGTGCCTAAGGGCCGATCCAAAGGGCCCTCTGGCACGCCTGACGTTGGCCTTCTTTTGAGGGAGTTGTTGCCTGCCCCGATTGGGCAGTGGAAGGCGTGGGAGGTGCTTCCTGGTGCCCTGGCTGCTCGATCCCTGTCGGGAGAGCTGATGGCGAGCCAGGGTGAGCTTTGTTGTCTGGAGGCTAGTTTAGTGGAGGCAGTGTGTTTCTTTGCAGGTCTAAATTGAGGGTAGGGTAGCCGGTTGAGGCTTTCTACATCCGTGGAACAGCACACGAGTGGTCCGCGCCTAAGGGCCAAGCCAAAGGGCCCTCTGGCGAGGCCCTCAGGCACGGGCCTGCCAGGCGCGGGCGTGCCGGAAAGCGCTCCTTTTTAAAACGGAGCTTCTGCTGCCCCGATTGGGCAGTCCGTCCTGGTGGGGGTGGCCTGGTGCTCTGGCCCGCTCGATCCCCGCCGGGAGAGCAGCTGGAGGGCCGGAGTGCTGGGCTGGAGAGGCCGCGCGCCGGAAAGCGCTCCTTTTTAAAACAGAGCTCCTGCTTCCCCGATTGGGCAGCCCGTCCTGGTGGGGGTGGCCTGGTGCTCCGGCCCGCTCGATCCCCGCCGGGAGAGCAGCTGGAGGGCCGGAGTGCTGGGCTGGAGAGGCCGCGCACCGGAAAGCGCTCCTTTTTAAAACGGAGCTCCTGCTGCCCCGATTGGGCAGCCCGTTTTGTTTGTTTGTTGAGGACATGATTACTGTCACCCTTATAAACATTCTAATCAGTTTGATCAGAAGAACTACATTCCCATTGGAATAAAATTAGATGCACCTATGATCAATTGTCGGTACTCACATGGCTTGAATCAATGAATGAATGATGGTTCTAACATTTAAAATGGCCACATTCACTCCCTGTTCCATTTTCACAACGGTAAAGACAAGACAGCTGCCTGAGACCGTCATAGAAACCATTATCATCAAACTTCAAAGGGGTGTAAGGTCATCTCCAAAGACCTTGGGATTCCTGTGTCTACAGTTTGCAATGTATTAAGACGTTTTCTGCTCATGAAACTGTCAAGAACCTCCCAGGACATGGTGGGAAGAGGAAAATTAATCCAGGAAGTTGTTGAAGATTAGTGCGAACTGTTGGAAAAACACGACGTGCAACATCCAAAGAGCTTAAGGCTTAACTGGAGCAATCTGGAGAGTTGGTTTTAACCGGCACTATACGCCACACATTAAACAAATAAGGGCTTCACGAGCAGCCAAGGAGGACCCCACTACTCAAAGACAGACATAAAAAGGTATGTCTGATCTCTGCCCAAACCCACCTTGAGAAACCACAATCCTTCTGGGAAAATGTTCTATGGACAGATGAAACCAAACTTAAGCTCTGTGGCAATGCAGACTAACAATACATTTGCAGGCGAAGAAATGACGCTTATAAGGAAAAAAAACACCCTTCCTATAGTTAAATATGGTGGAGGTTCCATAATGTTGTGGGGCTGTTTTGCTGCCTCAGGAACTGGAGGCCTGGAACATATTAAAGGAATCATGAAGTCAAAGGACTACCAAGGTATTTTTGAGCAAAATGTGCTACCTAGTGTCAGAAAGCTAGGTCTGGGTCAGTGGTCATGGATCCTCCAGCAGGACAATGACCCAAAACACACATCAAAAAGTACAAAATAATGGTTAAAAAGGACTGTTCTAAACTGGCCAGCAATGAGTCCTGATCTCAATCCAATGGAGAACCTTTGGAAAGAGCTGAAATCTGCCATTGGTAAAAGGAATCCTGGAAAAATTCATGAGCTGGAACAAAGTGCAGTTGAATAGTGGGAGATACTACCAGCAGACAGATGTATGAAACTTATAGATGGCTACAGCAAACATTTGGAGGCTATCATCATTGCCAAGGATTGTGCAACCAAATATTAGTAAAGGGTGCTAATAATCCTGTCCAGGTCATGTATTTTTTTTTCTCAGAAATTGTTATATCCAACTTGCACAGATCTTTTTTTGTTGTTGTTGTATACCTTTGAACATACTATTACAATATTATGATGACATACAGTTGGAATATTTCCTATTATTTCTCAAGATATTGTACACAACATACCTAAAATGCAAGGGTGCCAATAATGTTGACAAATAAGGATAAGATGATAAAAGCAGTTAGTGTAGCTGGGTTTAAAAAAGGTTTGGGCAAGTTCCTTGAGAAAGTCAAACGGATCTGGGGGAAATCACTGCTATCCCTAGGTGTACGCAGCACGGAAACCGAGGTGAGCACTAAGAGACAGGACTCGAGCCCTGTGCTGGTGCTGGCAGTGGCAGCATCAATGTGAGAACGACCACTTGGCTGGGTGTTGAGATTTCTTTGAGAGTGCTGTTTTGCTGCTGCCTGTTAGAGCTGCAGCAGCTGTGAGACGCATTGCAGCAAGGATGGAGGAAAGTGGAAAGATTACTCCGTAGCTTCCCATGAGATCCAGTGCTGGTGCTCCTTGTACCACTAGCCTCAAGCCCTGGGCTATTCCACACATGTATCCGACTCTGACAGACCATCTCACTACACTAGAAGCTTCCCCCACTCCCTCTGTTCTCTGTGGCTGGCTGGGATAGACAGGGAAATATTATCCTAGCAGTGGACCACGAGAGGAAAAGAGGTGAAGCTGAAACAGGTTGAAAAGAGCTTGCTTCATAGTGTGACCAAATGGTGGATTTCCCTCACTCACAGGATCTGACATTCGGCGACTTCATCTGTGTGTGTCATAGGAAGTGTCTGGAGGGAGTCTGCACATGTGTGCGTGTTTTCTGGGTGTCGTGGAGCTGCTGGAGGCTACATACGCACATGTGTGTGTATGTGGGTGCCCAACTCACTGCTCACCTGGATTCCACCCACTCACTGCACCCTCATCAATCCTGTTTCCATCCAGGCCACAGCACCGAAACAGTCCTTCTATCTCTACTCAACAAAGTCCGCGCAGCTCACGACATCAGTAATGGATCCCTTGCTGTCTGCCTTGGACCTTTTTGACAATGCCACTCTTCTCCATCTGCACGATTTCGGTCTTCGCAGCACTGTATTACATGGGTTTCATTCTTTTCTCTCCCATCACTCCTCTGTCATGCCTGGTTCCTCCTCATCCCCTTTTACTCTGTTTTCTTGTAGTGTCCCACAGGGTTCGGTACTTGCCCCCCTGCTTTCCAATATCTACCTGATTCCTCTCACCCTTCTGACACAACAATCTGGGATATCAGCATATTATTATGCAAATGACATCATTCTTCTCCTCCATACTAACCCACTCTCCCAGATCTCTCACCGCTCAATTCCTGTCTTGCCATGATCACCAACTTGATGACTACTAACTATCTTCACCTGAATCCGGGGAAAACTTCCACTATTTGGTTGGTGGGGGTCTCTGTCCCTCTCTCTTCCCCTGCTGTATGATGCCCCTTGTCCCCTTGCTCTGCTACCTGGGGGGGGAGGGGGTGTTCTTGATTTCTCTCTATCTAGTGAGCACCTCTCTGTCGACATTCGCCACTCATTTTTCTCCCTTCGTCAAATCCATGTTGTGCATCCATTTCTCTCAGTTCCTTCCTTAACCACCCTGCTTTTCACTCTTCTAATGTCCCGTTTAGATTACTGTAATGTTGTTCTTGCCGGCCTTCCCTCCTACCAACTGCACCGTCTACAGCTCATACAGAACAATGCCGTTCAGATCCTTGCAAACACCTGATGTGTTGATCATGTCACTCCCCTCCTAATCTGATACCACTGGCTCCCAATCCACTATCGCATTCAGTTCAAAAATCTCCTTATGGTTCACAAGATTCTTCACACCAGTACTCCTCTGTACCTCCTGACCTCATTCACTTACACTCCCCACACCGTGTGCTACGTTCCATTCACGCCAACCACCTTTACCTACGCCCCTGCCTTCTGTGCTAGATTGGAAACTACCCGCCACTCCGCCTGTTACTTCCTTGGCCCCTCCCTTTGGAATGCCCTACTCTCAGACCTTCGCCTTGAGTCATCGCATCCCCAAATTCAAGACACTCCTCAAAACCTTTCTTTTCCGTAAATCATTTAACCTCCCTGAACTATCTTGAATGTCCTCCCTTAGCTTATCCTTTCCAGAATGAAAGGCTCTCCTTTTCTATCTAAATTTTATGACATTCCTTTCTGTTTCCGCTTCCTTTGTTTTATTGTACACTACTTTGATGCATTTGTTAACAGCGGTCAATCAGATGAAATAAACATAAACATGGTGCAGTATGAGGGTGGGGTGTCTGCCTCTGTGTGTGCATATGGTGTGGGGGTGGGGTGTCTGTGTGTGTGAATGCTGCATGGGGCAGGTGCCTTTGTGTGCGTGCATGCGTGTGCACACAGGACAGCTCAGGTGCCTGTGTGTGTACATGTTGTGCAGCTTGAGTGAGTGAGTGAGTGTGTGTGTGTGTGTGTGGTGCAGGACTGGAGTGCCTCTGTGTGCATGTTTGTGTGCTGTGGGGGTGGGGTGCTTGTGTGTCTTCTGGTGGGGGTGAGGGGGCTGTGTTTCTCAGCATATATTGGTTGCGCCCTTTTCTCTCCACTCTTTAGCTTCTAACTCCTTGCACTTTTACACCCCTCCCTGCAGACCCTCATCTGCTGTCTCCCCCCACTCTATTCCCTGCCCAGCTTTTGCCCTTTTCTTCCTCCCCTCCCTCTTGTATTTTCATCCCTTGCCCTCCATTCTCCTCCCCCCATCTTTCTAGCCCAAATGCACTATCTGTTTAAATTTATCCTACCTCCTGTGCATCTCTGGCCCCAGCTTCTCTTTCTGCAGCAAGTTTCTTCCCTTCAGCCTATGGGAGCAGCCTGGCCTGCAGACTACAAACAGAACTACTAGCCATGATCCCTTCAATCCGTGCGACAGGTTGCTCCCCTGGGCCCACAACATCACTGCTGGCCATGATCGCTGCCATGTTCACTTCTGTTGCCCGCAGGAGCAGCCATTCCTGCGGGTACACAATTGCTGACCGCGATCCCTTCGGCACACGAGACAGGTTGCTCTCCCATGCCCACAACATCACTGCTGGCCATGATCGCTGCCATGTTCACTTCTGTTGCCCACAGGAGCAGCCATTCCTGCGGGTACACAATTGCTGACTGCGATCCCTTTGGCACACAAGACAGGTTGCTCTCCCGGGCCCACAACATCACTACTGGCCACGATTGCTGCCATGTTCACTTCTGCTGCCTGCGGGAGCAGCCATTCCTGTGGGTACACAATTGCTGACCGTGATCCCTTCGGCCCACAAGACAGGTTGCTCTCCCGGGCCCACATCATCACTGCTGGCCGCGATCGCTGCCATGTTCACTTCTGCTGCCTGCAGGAGCAGCCATTCCTGTGGGTACACAATTGCTGACCGTGATCCCTTTGGCACACGAGACAGGTTGCTCTCCCGGGCCCACATCATCACTGCTGACCGCGATCACTGCCATGTTCACTTCTGCTGCCCGCAGGAGCAGCCATTCCCGCAGGTACACAATTGCTGACCACAATCCCTTTGGCCCGCGAGACAGGCTGCTCCTGCAGGCACAAAAAATGCAGCAGCGATCGCAGCCTTCTTCGCTTCTTCAGTCCATGGAAGCAGCCTGTCCCGCAGGCCAAAAACTGAACTGCTGGATGTGATCCCTTTAGTTTGCGAGACAGGCTGCTCCCGCAGACCAAAGAAGTGAAGCCAGCAGCGATGTTGTGAGCGCAGGAGCAGCCTGTCCCGCAGACTGAAAGGATCACATCCAGCAGTTCAGATTTTGACTCCTCCCATGGGCCGCAGAAGTGAAGAAGGCTGTGATCGCTGCAGGCATTTTTTGTGCCTACAGGAGCAGCTTGCCCGTGGGCCAACAAAAAACTGCTGGCTGCGATTTTGGCACCTTTAAACAAGGGCACCCCCCTGCCATGCTTACCCAGCTTACCGGATAGCGCCGTCCCTGGCTACAACCCCTTCCCCCTCCAAACCACCTCTCTGTGACCTACTGTGCACAGTCTCTTTTCATATAGCATTCAGGGAGTGAGTTTGTGATTAAGAAACCTCAAAGAAGCGTCCTGACAGTCACCAGGGCTGCAGCTTCCAAAACCTTTAAACACCGTTGGCCCCAGTAACACCAATTTCAAGGGAAAGAAAAGGACTCTTGTTACAGAGCTGCTCCATGCCATGAGAACTGCCATACTGGGTCAGACCAAAATGTCCTGTTTCCAACAGTGGTCAACTCAGGTCGCAAGTACCTGACATATTTCAAAAGTAGCCAGTTCCATGCTACTTATTCCAAGGGCTAAGCAGTGGTTTTCTCTTGCACTACCTTAATAACAGCTTATGGACTTTTGCTCCAGCAATTTGTCCAAACCTTTTTTAAACCCAGCTACACTACCTGCTTTTACGACATCCTTTGGCAATGAGTTCAAATGATTAATTAAACACTGACAAAAAATATGTTCTCCTATCTGTTTTACATATATTGCTTTGTAGTTTTTGAAAGGATAAAACAATTGATTCACATTGTGTACCCATAGTTTGGGTTGTTCTTCCCTACATACATGACTTTGCACTTGTCCACATTAAATTTCATCTGCCATTGGGATGCCCAGTCTCCCAGTTTCTCAAAGTCCTCCTGCATTTTCTCACAATCTGCATGCAATTTAACAACTTTGAATAACTTGTATCTTCTGTAAATTTAATCACTCTCTTGTTCTCAAACAGTTTCCATTCCACAAGTGGACCCTGCTTCCTATGCCATAACTTTTTAATTTCCTCAGGAGTCTCTGATGTGGGACTTTGTCAAATGCTCTCTGAAAGTCTTGTTACACCATGGAGGTCATTTTTAGAAGCTCTTTCATGATTTGCACATGTGATAACCCCCAATTCACATGTGTAAAATCACATCCACATCCCAACAAGAAGTTTCTTTAGAAAGAGCTGAATTGACATGCTTCTGCTGGGATCACATCAGTGTTACGTGGGGGCACGGCATAGGCGTGTCCAGGGTGGGCCAAGAAAGATCCATGTCTATCCTGGATTTCACAACAGTGCCGCACATGAGTGGAGGAGTAGCCTAGTGGTTAGAGCAGCACAGAAAGAGCAGAGTTCAACTCCCAACGCCTCAGGTACAAACGTAGATTGTAAGACTCCTGGGTACAGGGAAATGCCTACAGTACCTGACTGAACTACTACTGGAAAGCTGTGAGCTAACTACTGCTACTAAACCTGCCAGCAGACATGTCCATATTTACACCTGCCCCCAGCTCATTTTGGCCAGCGGTCACCAGTAGGGGTAATAGGGGAATGCCCTCTCAATCCCCCCAATAATTTTCTCCCCTCAAAGAAGGATAGTATGTAAATATCGAAGCCTCTCTGGTTGTTTACTGTGGTGCTGCGACATGTCTCCGTTCGTAGCCTGTCTGGCCCCTATGTCCATGTATATCCAGGTGCAGGTCCAGAACGCTGCTGCTTGCACATCTAAGTTGCCGAGCCCTCCCACATCCATGTTTTTGAAATTGCCCATCTCCTTGCACGTGTCCAGGCCTTTATTTGCACGTCCCTGTTTCCCGGCATGTTGACAAAAATGTTTATCTTTTGGGGCGGGGATAGGCCGATTTTCAAATGCATTAACGTGTCCATCTTCTCTACTGTCCCTCCTAGAGAATTTCAGATGTTTTCACCTGTACGTCCCAGGAGTCACCTGAATGATCTTAGCTAAAATGCGTCTTCACATCAATTAGCTCACCTTTAGCCACCACTTCATTCATGCCTTCAAAGAAATGGAGCAGGTTGTTGAGGCAAGGCTTCCCTTAGCTAAATCCATGTTGACTTTGTCCCATTAAACCATGTCTGTCCATATGTCCAATAATTCTTAATAATAGTTGCTACCATTTTGCATGTCACTGACATTAGGTTCACCGGTCTGTAGTTTCCTGGGTCATTCCTGGAGTCCTCTTTTAGAAATAGGTGTTTGCCACCCTCCAACCATAGCAAAGAAGAGACTGGATATAAGATCCATCCAGGCTGACCATTTCCATCTCGCATCCCACTTACCAAATACCCTGTTTGAGCCTCCGTATTTCCATATTTATCCCACTCCCAGACATCCTCTCTGCTTGTCCCAGGCTTTTGTAAAATTGGACACATTTCTTTTTATCTCCACTACCTCCAATGAGAGATAGTTCTGCAGATTCAACAGAATTATTATCTTAGCTCTGGGCCAGCCCAAGGGTTATCTGATGCACTAGGTGAGGCCATTGAAGAGCAGCTAAAGGCCCTTAGCAGCCCCTCTGTGCCAAGCAGCTTCCCTTCCCCACCCTTCTGTAGTCCAGCTTTAGCCCTCCCCCCTCCATAGTGTGGCTCAGGAGTTCCCCTTCCCTACAACCCCAAAGTCTGCAGGATCTCACCTCTTCCCTAGCCCCCTCCCAGGTGTTAAGTCCCTTCTCTTCTGTATCCCCCCCAAGGTGCCTAGCATCTCCCTTTCCCTTTCCTACCCCTGCTATATCCAGCATCTCTGCCACCTTTGCCCTTCACTTGCCCTTGCCAGGCCCTACTTCCTGCTTGCCTCCGCTACTGCTGCCAGTCTGTACTTCTTAAAAGCCGTGAGTGTGCTGCACGAGGCTCTGAGCACATGCCGGCATTCCATGTCCTGTTTCTTTTCATGCCTACTGCATCTCGGGGGGGGGGGGCGTCTGAGTGCTGGCATGTGGTTGAGGATCTGCACTGCGTGCTCACAGTTTTAAAGTACCAGGCTGTTCTGCCAGTCTGGCCTCACATGGCTTCTGAGTCTTCCCTCTACACTTCACCCCAGAACCTCTTATTCTACAGCTTTCTTTACAGTGAAGAGATCTGCTTCCTGTGCATTTATACCATGGAGGTGTTTCAGTATGTCTGTCTTAGTCCCGTCTCCCTTCCTCCCTCCAAAGTATACCTATTGAGATCTTCACATCTGTTCCCATATGACTTACGATGAAGCCCACAGACCACCCTCTGCACACTCCATCCTGATTATATCCTTTAACAGGTGTGATCCATAGAATTGCACACAGTACTCAAGACTTACACACTTATACAGAGGCTCTATCACGTCCTCCTTCCTGCTGGCCATTCCTCTCCCTACGCACCCAAACATCCTTCTGGCTTTTGCCTTCACCTTTTCTACCTGTCTGGCCACCTTAAGATCATTAGAAACAATCACCCCAGATCCTGCTCTTCCTATATACTCAAAACGTCACCCTGTCTTGTGTACTGCTTCCCTTGGTGTTTGCAGGAAATGTATTTTTTTAGCATGAAATCTTAACTAGCACACTGCTTTCCTCAAGCTTGGCTAGATCTCTCCTAATGTTTTCTACCCTGCTGCAGATTATACTAGGGGAGGAAGGAGGAAGCACAGGGCTGCTCATGCCAGGTGTTTGCTGTATTGTCTTTTTTTTAAAGTTTGGATAGTCATGTTACTTTATATTATTCATCGGGCCGAGCTTCAGTGGAAGAGCGATTAAGCAATAAACAAGCGCTGGTTCTGTTAATGCTTCATAACAGGGAAGTTTCACTGGAAAATCTGGACATGTGACCTTAACACTCTCCTGGCTCCTCCCCCTCAAGGCTTATTTGCATACACTGACTTTCTGCTCGAAAGAGGATACTTTAGGGCTGATCGCTCACTAACCAGGAAATGTCAGAGCCAGAAGGTGGTTAGAGAAGCAGAGATGGGGCAGATTATTCACTGGGGCATTTTCCCAGGCCCTCACAGTCTAAATGGAAAAGTGAATGGTCACATCTTGACTCTTTGCAGCTCTCAAAACAAAGCCGGTTTTCATCCATATCAGTCCTGGAGGAAACTGGATTCACTCTTGGTTCTCAGCCCTTGTTCTGGAGTTTCCGGTACTCTTCCCTTTAACCAAATTTAAGCTTCTGTGTTGCATTATTTCTGGACAGTTCCTAGCATGGTTTAATGTTTGCTTTCACAGCTTGCAGTGAGCCTTGCTTCTAGGATGTGATATGACTGGCTGAGAAAATGCTAATCTCCCATGGGCAGTGAGTGCCAGGAAGTCTCTAATCCAGTGGTTCCTAAACCTGTCCAGGGGGACCCCAGCAGTGGGATTTTCAGAATATCTGCATGCCATGGAGATAATGCAAGCAAATCTATGCTTGAATATTCACTGTGCATATCCTCCCAGTGTCCCGGAAGGACTGGGGTTTCTAGTCCCACAGGTGCTCCTTGTGGTCTTGGGCAAGCCACTTAACCCTCCATAGCCCATGTTCCCTGTAAAACAGTTATCTCCAAGTTATAATGCCCTGTTCAATGTAATTTCAGTTTGTTCAATGTAAATCACACTGATGCAGAATAGCGCGGTATATAAGAGAATGTAAATAAAAAAATAAATGTGAGTGGTTGGAGATTACATAGGGCAGGTCTGAGAACCACAAGGGCAGCAGAAGTCGTCAATCTCCGGTCCCGCTCCCAATCTTTAATTCCTGCTACTGACTTGGCCTGGGATAATGGCCTATCCCATTCTGCTGCATAGGCACTGCTCTGTCCCATCCCTGGAATGTCTCCCATGGCAGCGGTCTCTTACTCAGCCCCGGAATGTCTCCCATTGCAGCAGTCTCTTACTCAGCCCCGGAATGTCTCCCATGGCAGTGGTCTCTTACTCACCCCCGGAATGTCTCCCATGGCAGCAGTCTCTTACTCACCCCCGGAATGTCTCCCATGGCAGCAGTCTCTTACTCACCCCCGGAATGTCTCCCATGGCAGCGGTCTCTTGCTCACCCCCGGAATGTCTCCCATGGCAGTGGTCTCTTACTCACCCCCGGAATGTCTCCCATGGCAGCGGTCTCTTACTCACCCCTGGAATGTCTCAGCTAGGAACACCAGGCTGCCGAAGATCTTGGTACAGCCGACAAAGTGATGGATGTTGGAAGAGTTGATTGCTTTGACCCCTTTCAGGAAGTCCATACCTAGGCCATAACAGACTGAAAAGAAATGGACAATGGGAATAGTGGCTGGAAAGCCCCCAGGAGCAGCCTGGTAGTATAAGCTGGGAGTTGTGCATCCTAACATGCATGCTGACCCTCACAGAGCACCACTGGGAAGTCCCAAAAGAGTTTCCAGCTTGAAAAAAGTGACATTTCAACAAGAAAGAGCAAGCATTAGCAGCCAGGGAGCAGAGGGGACTGTTGTGCTAGAGCATCTAAACATGTCTGTATAAAGCTAAACAAATTAATTTTATTTCCATGCTCCCACCTAAGGCAATGTATAGATTAGAAATTGCATTTTTTTGCATTAAAATGGGCCAAAGCAGGCGAGAAAGAGTCAATGGTTAGTACAGTCAGAATGGCATCCAGGGTTGGGCATTTCTGCTCTAAGGTATTAATGGCCAGACACAGCCTTCCTGAGATCCCATTATCTCAGGTCTCTGCACTTACCGCTTTGGCAGGGCTCGTTGCACTTTTCACACTTCTGTCTCCCATCTATGGTCACTTCCTGGCTGTTGGGAGGGCAAACCAGGGTGCAGGAGCCCACATCGGTAGCCAGGTAGTTATCTAAGAGAGAGACACATGGGAACAGCTGAGTAGCAGAAAGACTGAAGGTTGCCCTTCTCTCAAGCTCTGGGAACAGAGACGTCTCATAAAACGTCTTGTGAATGAACGCATCAATTGTTTAAGTTTTATTGTTATTGTTTCCACATGCGAGTTCTCTGTAAAAGTTAAAGTTTAATGTAAACCGCCTTGATTAAATGACAAGGCAGTATAGAAAAATTGTTATTTAAATAAAATAAATAAATGTTGTGGGCAGGAACCCCCCTCCCCTCCCGTCCATCTGCCTTCTTGCCCACAGTAATCTTTCCATTGCTGCCCCATCACATGAGCATCTGACCCCAAAGTCTATCGAACTCCTACCAACAAACATTCCCCTCTCCTGGACAGATGACGTCTCCTTGCTGTCAGAGCTTCATCTGACCTGTGGCAGCTGTGAGACAGTCTGGCTTTGGTGCCCTGTGGGAGTTTAGCACAGCTGACCTATGACTTTACAGATATTAACTTGACCACTGCCAACAGGCTCAGACAGTCTTCAGTTGCAGTGGCTGTGGGATGGGCTCCAATGCTCTGCTTAGTCCTGGGACTTGTAAGCCGATGCCTACTCACATCTCTGATGTCTGCCCCTTATTTGTGTTTCTAAAGTAACCAGAAGCCTATATAGGAAATGCCGTTGGAGTTGCTATGGGAATGGGACAACTCAGCGCAACCAACTCAGTGCAATAGTAAAACATCCAAAAACCTTTCATTAAGCTATCTGATAATTTCGGATTTGTCAAATGAAATCTGGATTGTCCAAAGTGTAATAGGAAAACATCAAAAAAGATTTTGTTATGCTGATAATTATGATCTATGGCACACAAGTATTCTATAGGGCGTCCAGTGCTGTAATCTGACACAGTCTTTGAAATACATTGATCAGCTTTGCGGTATTTCCTCAACTTGGTCTGTGGCCTGAAACAAGCTGTTCATAATAGGCATCTCTGTCCTTCTGCACTCTTCTGAGGCCATCAATGAACTTCCAGATCGTGGGATGGCCCATTCCACATTTGGCTTGGAGGCGATGATGAGCAGCTTCAGAATGGTTGTTAGTGCGATCCTCGGCGCTCAGTGTTCTATCGAACAGATTCCACATAGATGGAGGAAACAGAGGAGATCGTCTACCGTTTCCTCTCCTCGAACAAGTTGGGCAGAGGGTGAAGCTCTTCGGGCAGGTGTCCTAGAGCAGCAACAATCTACCAAGTTCAGGACAGGCACAAATGCTAAGGCCACAACCATTTTGGCTTTAAGGGCGAACTCCGTGTTCGTGTCGCATTCTAGAACAGCACCTATCGACGCCAAATGCTTCCTTGTGTTCTGAAGCAGGTGGGAGAAGCAGCCTTTTAAAGTCCACCTTAAAGCCAAAATGTGCATTCCAGATTTCATTTGACAAATCCAAAATTATCAGATAGCTTAATAAAATGTTTTTGGATGTTTTACTATTGCACTTTTTTGGCATTTCCAAATTTCACCTCATATATGGGACCAGTTATGGGTCTAGGACAACTCAGCATGGCACACTGAGTTGTCCACGTTAAGTTGGCCGCGCTGAGTTGTCTGCGTTAAGTTGGCCTGCACTGAGTTGGCTGTGCTGAGTTGTCCGCGTTAACTTGGCCTGCACTGAGTTGGCCGCGCTGAGTTGTCCTAGACCCGGCCTCTACAGGGTCTGTGAGAGCGCATATGTTCACAAGCCCCATGGATTTTTTTTTTTGCTTTGCTATTGCCACTGCTACAACTACCTACAGATCCAGCAGATCAACCCTAATTTGGTGCCTCGGATCTCATTGGTCCCCGTGCAGGGGCACAGTTTACACAGCCCTGAGGCTGATCTTCAATTTTCTCCTTGACAGAGGTGCAGATGTAGCTCTGATTTGCCTAATCAAAATCAAGCCTGTGTCTCCCCTCCTCCTCCAGCCCCTCTAGCTGTGCCCCTAAATCAGAGATGAAGGCACAGGGTCTCTTACAAGGGCAGGAGCGCACACAACTGGCTCCGAAGCTGTAACGTCCATCCTTGTTGCGTATGGACTCGAAGGTGTCCGGATTGTAGATAGTGAGTGAAGGGCAGTGTAACTCACACATCCCACTGTGATTAAAATGAAGACAGGCCTAGAATAAAGGAAGCAGATCAGTCACACCTCTACCCTCTCCAAAAACTGACAAGAACACACACTCATAATCTATAAAACATATTGCATGTACAGAAAACAGAGCTGAAAATTATTTCCATTGAAAAACCAGACCAAATCTAGCATCTGATACAAAACAAAGTGATAAAACTATTAGTGAAGGGCCAACATTTGTCTGAGCTGAGACCCAAAGCAGGAGCAGAAGTCGGACCATCATAAGCTGCGCTAGAGGTTCGTCTGCCAGCAAGTCACGGCACGTTCTCTGTCCCTTACCAAGCAGTCGGAGTTCTTGGGGCCGGTACAGCCAGCGGCGCACTGTTCATGGCAGCAGTGAGCGGATCCCTGCCCTTTGCAGCGCAGACACCCAGTGGAGCAGATGTTTCTGGTCACTGCCACGAGGCGAGGAAAGAAAGCAGAATTCAGCGTGCTGGGTCTAGACCCTCTAAAGCCCCTCCACCCCAGCAATGCTAAATCCTTCTCTGTTAAAGGCAGTGGATACTCACAGGTCTGACAGTATTGGTCCCCTTGCCCCCAGCATCCTCCCAATGACTCCGAGGGAAAGCGATCGCACTTCTGTGAACAGTTACCACCTGCAAGAAAACCAAGACGTGATGAGTCTAGTAATGAAAAAACATCAAAGCTGGTGCTGACCCTCCCCCTTACTGCAAAGGGCATAGCCCCTATCACCCCACATCTCATCCTCACACAGAGGGGGAGAAGTGATCAGAGTGGGGTCTCCTACCTTCAAGCCTCTCCCATCACCACCCCTATGGACTCTGCATATGTACCCTGCCTGTTTCAGGGCAAAAGAGGCAGGGATCCAGTCCAATATGCCCATCAGGCAGGGGGAACATAGACACCCACTTTCTATAGTTGGGGCTGTGGCCCATCTTTAAAAGTGCTACCATGGTATTCTGACCCCTCCCCCCTCTGCACTTGCTCTCCAGGTCTAGCTACAATATCGGCACCAAAATTTTAAATATGGCCCTGTATGACAACTAGCCATGCTGAATATGCTGTCACCATCCCTCGTCCTCTAGCCAGTGTCTGACTTTCAGCGCAGGCTTATACTGTAAGCTCTTCCAAGCAGGCACCCTGCGGTCCTACGCTGCCTATGCTAACAAGAAAGAATTACTAGAATCACTCTGATTTCTCTAGAGTGTACTGCGTCTAGCAATGGTCAATCCTTACACTCTCGGCTTCGATTATTCGTGATGGTAATCCAGTCCCAGGGCACATCCTTATACTCTCGGATAATGTCGTCCCACTTCAGGGTCTCCTGGAAGCACAGCTGGGAGTTCCCAGTGATGATCACTCCACCCTTCAGGATTTCTGGGAAGGGGGAAAGCAGTCAGAGGGTCTGCATTCGCCAAGCACTAATGGTACATATGAACCAATCCCAGAAACCTCCTCCCAACCCCCTCCCCTTTGCTGAAAAGGTTCCATAAGTTCATCTGACTAGCTCCCTCCCATTCACCTGTCTCCTGTTCCCTACTGGCTTCCTCTTGCTTAACTCCTCCCACTCACCTGCTTCCTTCTCCCCACCGACTTCCCCTTGCTTAGCCCCTCCCACTCACCTGTCTCCTATTCCCCACTGACTTCCTCTTGCTTAACTCCTCCCACTCACCTGCTTCCTACTCCCCACTGACTTCCCCTTGCTTAGCCCCTCCCACTCACCTGTCTCCTATTCCCCACTGACTTCCTCTTGCTTAACTCCTCCCACTCACCTGCTTCCTACTCCCCACCGACTTCCCCTTGCTTAGTCCCTCCCACTCACCTGTCTCCTGTTCCCTCCTGACTTCCTCTTGCTTAACTCCTCCCACTCACCTGCTTCCTACTCCCCACCGACTTCCCCTTGCTTAGTCCCTCCTGACTTCCTCTTGCTTAACTCCTCCCACTCACCTGCTGCCTATTCCCCGACTTCCCCTTGCTTAACCCCCTCACTCACCTGTCTCCTATTCCCCACTGACTTCCTCTTGCTTAACTCCTCCCACTCACCTGCTTCCTACTCCCCGACTTCCCCTTGCTTATCCCTTCCCACTCACCTGTCTCCTATTCCCCACTGACTTCCTCCTGCTTAGCCCCTCCCATTCACCTATTTCCTATGCACCATCAACTTCCCTGGCATAGCTCCTTCCATTCACCTGTCTCCTATTCCCTACTGACTTCCCCTTGCTTAGCCCCTCCCACTTCCCTACTCCCTAATCCTCTCTGACTTCCTCTTGCTTAGCCTCTCCCACTCACCTGTCTCCTATTCCTTACCGACTTCTCCTTGTTTAGCACCTTCCATTCACCTGTCTCCTACTCCTCACCTACTTCCTGTAGCCTGGCTCCTCCCATTCACCTCTCCTACTCACCACTGACTTCCCCTTGTTTAACAACCCACTCACCTGTACCCACCTGTTGCTATGACTCCTCCTCCTTGACCATCTATTCTCTCCTCTCATCCCACCTCCCCCACTCCACTGACTTTTCCTCCCACCCACCTGTCATGCCCCACTAACTTCTCTTGTCTCAGATTTAGATAACCTTATTGTTATGACAATTTTTCATGTGTTGCCAAAGAAATATATTTAGCAGTTAAGTTAGAAAGCAGGAAGAGCTACTTTATAAGACAGTAATAATAATAGTAAAATTAAATTTCAGTGTAGAGGGAATAATAACACAGCTGATTTCCAGGTTTTGGTGCTGGTCTGGTCATATTTCTTGTGAGATGTCTCATTTACCACCACAACAAATTCATTGGCTTCTGACTCCTCTCCCTCACCTGTGAGACTCCTCATGCGCAGTTCCTGAAGGCCGGATGTACCGCTGGCATCGGCATTGGATAGGACGGCAAGGGCAAACTTGTCCTGGTACAGCTGTGTCCCTCGTATGATACGCAGGTTATCCAGCTGCAGGAATCTCACCAGGCTCTCCGCAATCAAGACATAGCCCTGAACTTCTTTAATGCCCTGCAGGAAGGCAAGAAGGAATGAAGGAAGCTCCCAGCATGCCGCAGGAGGGAAAGATCTGTTCCTTCCTTTTGTAGCAAGGAAGGATCTGGCTTCCCCTGGCTCTCTCACCTCTAGAAAGGTCAAATCATCCTGCTCTCGGAGGTAGGTGAGCTCTAGGTTGCCCTGCACCACCTGGCAATCACGGTAGAGGCTGAGCAGGGTCAGATAATGATTCTCCATGTTGAAGGGGTGCTGTAACTTCATGTCTGTCCCTGTGCACACTGGAGAGAGGAAAAGGTATTTAAACTCATAGCAGGGAAACAGGGCATGGATGCCCCCTTCCTCCTCACATGTAGCAGTCCTCCCCTCCCATAGGCTGTAGGCTCCCCCCCCCATATGCAATCTACATCCTATATGCTGAAGACCCTTCCCCTTGTGCACCCCCTTCCTGCATACAGCATGCCCCCCCCCCCCCCCCCGTATGCCACAGGCCCTCTGTGCACACAGTTCCCTCCAAATGCAGCAGGCCTGCAGCCTTTGCATAGCTCTTTTCCCCTGTGTGGAGCGGCTCCCTTCCCAGATCCCTTCCCAGAACCCTTCCCAGATCCCTTCCCAGAACCCTTCCCAGATCCCTTCCCAGATCCCTTCCCAGAACCCTTCCCAGATCCCTTCCCAGAACCCTTCCCAGATCCCTTCCCAGCTCCCTTCCCAGATCCCTTCCCAGAACCCTTCCCAGATCCCTTCCCAGCACCCTTCCCAGATCCCTTCCCAGATCCCTTCCCAGAACCCTTCCCAGCTCCCTTCTTCTCTCCCATATGCAGCACTTCTCCAGCTCCCTCGACTGCAGAGTTTCCAAGTTACCCAGTTCCAGGAGTGAAATTTTAAGCCAGTCCTGGATTTCTGACAAATTTCATTAAGATGCATTATGGGACCTGCAACACTGATTCCAATGGGTAAAATTGGGGACTACAAGTACCATACTGCATTGCAATGTAAAATTAAAACCACAGCTGGCAAACATTCTCTCTCCTGGAAATGGGTATCTTGGCAGCTCTATTATTGCTCAGGGCTTATCCGATCCCTCCCCCTCCCCCCCCATGTGCACATGCAGTGTTCATTTTCTACAGCGGTGGACTCACAAGACACCCAGTGTGCCCCAGCTCAAAGTCAAACATAGTGGTAATGCCCCAGGAACTGGGAGCAGCGGTCTGCCGAGGCCTCCTAGCTCACCCGGATCAGTTCCCACAGAAAGTAGTAGAGCTCCATCTCCTTGCATACAACAGGGCAAAGGCAGGCCTGGATCAGCCCCTTCGGGATGGCCTGGGTGGCGTGCCCACCTTAGTACCCCACCCAGAGGGATCTAAGCTGTAAAAGGGCTCCCCGCTCCTAAGAAGGAAGAGCTGAGGCAGCAACTGCTCCCACCATGCACCCACGCTCAGGAAATGCCAGTGGCTAAATGTAAACCTCCATCCATCAGCCTGCGGCTTTCCACAGCTTCCTATGGCTTTCCTGAATGACTTTCCCCAGACCAATGAGCCCGGCGCACATGTGGATTCTCAGTCTTCCCACTTACTAATCTCTTGTCATTCCAAGAACCAGCTGGCAACTACTGATCCCACATCAGATTTAGCAGAGTCTCCTCTATCCGTACATAGCAGATCAGGCTGCATTGCCCCCTACGCTCTCATATTTTTCAGCCCCTGTGCTTGCTGCACTTTGCTGGAGGGTTTGTTTGAAGAATACACTTTACTGGTATAAGTAATGAATATTTTCAGCAGTATGTAAGCCCTAACATCCACTGTCTAATTCAGTGGTTCTCAGACCCTTTTGCTGCAAGGCCCACTTTAAAATTCAAACATTTTTGCGGCCCACGTGTTAAATAAAATTAATAAACTAATAAAGTGCTTTATATTTCTACTATAAATATAACTTTATAAAGTATTATGTTATATTTTTCTCTAAATGCTTAACTGCGTATTGATTGGTACACAAAAGTTCTATTCATTTACCTCTATTGTTAAAGATGGCACTGTTTCCGGTTGGATAGCATGTGTATTCTGGCTGGCATTTGTGACAAACACACTCGAAGATCATCCTCCACGTTCATTCTTGACCGATTTTTGGTTTTCATGGCAGTCAATGCAGAAAATGAAATCTCGCATAAATAAGTTGTTGAAAAAGGTAGAAGAACTTTCATTGCCAGGGCTGACAACAATGAATATTCCAGCAAAACAGTACACCAAAAGGAAGAGATATCCACAGCGGGGTCGTTAAATTTGATTTGTAATGTACGATCGCTAAACAGCTCCGCTAATTCTTCTTGTGCACGACCAGTTAATTCAGAGAATGCACACTGAAAAGGATTACAAATCCAGTCGTAAGCTTCAATGTCTTCTTCATGTGTGAAGTATTTGTCGAAATATTCAGCAAGAGATGTCAGGTGCTCTTTGATTACACCAGTGACCCCTTTCAACCTCTTGCCATTAACTTCATTGCTCTCTGTAAATTGACAAAGCAAGTCAAACATGTCTTGTGAATTGTTCTCGAGCCGCGTGCGCCAAAGTCGTAACTTCTTCTTAAAGGCTGCAACTTTGTCGTATGTCTTGAGTATACTGGCATCTTTACCCTGCAGTGATATGTTCAAACTGTTCAAAAGGCTAAAAATGTCAACAAGGTAGGCCAGCATGGCAAGCCACTCAGTATCAGTGGCCTTAGCTGCCAGGTCGAGATTGTGTTTGGTCAAAAACTGCAACAATTCTAAACAAATCTCAAACACCCTTGCAAAAACTTTTCCTCTGGACAGCCAACGCACAGCCGAGTGCAATAGAAGATGCTTGTGTTCTGCATCTGACTCAATACAAAGTTGAGCAAATAATCGTCTGTTCACTGTTGTAGTTCTAATGAAGTTTACAATCTGTACAGTCTTCGAGTACAGATCCCAGAGTTTCATTCAACTTCTTTGAAGCCAATGCCTCACGATGGATCATGCAATGGGTGCCTACAATCTCGGGTGACACTTGCTTTATGCGAGTTACAACACCACTGTTGTGGCCGGTCATTGTGGCAGCACCGTCGGTGCAAACACTGATGCAATTCGCCAACTGCAGTCCAAAAGTTGTGAAAAAATCGTTTAAAACACGAAATATTTCATCGGCCGTCTTTCTCACTGGCAATGACTTGCAAAAAAGAAATTCCTCTTGTATACCATTTTGCCAACAATAGCGAACATAAACAAGCAGCTGTAACTCGCCGGCGATGTCAGTTGACTCATTAATTTTATTTATTTATTTATTTACTTTTTGTACTGCGCTCTTTAGAATCAGTGCGGTTTTACATGTATACTAACAGGTACTTTTTATTCCCTTGTCCCCGAAGGGCTCACAGTCTAAGGGGCATGTTTACTAAAAACCGCTAATTAACACGCCGCAAAATAGCGCACTAAAAGCGGTACTTAAGAGCGCTTAAATGCCCCACAAACGTGCGATGAAGCCCCGCACACTTGCGCGTCACAGTAACGGGTGCCGCACAAGTACGTGCCCGCAAATGTCCGATAGAGGCGTGGAAAGGCTAACAGAGGGCGGAGGACAATGTTCCCTCTAATTTTCTGTAGGCTGTGTGCGCATAAAATATCAGCCGTGCGGCATTTGAAGGAAGGTTAAATTTTTTGTGCGCTACATAACGACACTTGGAATTATATACTTTAAAATTTGACTACACATTAGAATACAGTATGTACACCACATTGATGTTAATCAAATTAAATGAAAATAGACGATTACTAAATGAAGTGGAAAAGTTCTAGTAATTACAATCACAAATGTGGTATTTCAGTTAATTTTTATTGAAAGCCATTGTTATTCCATGTAAATAATATATGTATGGAAGAAGAGTTCGGTGTCCTACATGGAGTGGTGGGTTCACACCCTTAAACAAAGACATGGGGAGAGGTGGCCTGCACAGAGCAACAGGTGCACCTACTCTTGCCATCTTGCTGGGCAGACTAGATGGACCATGCTGGCCTTTATCTGCCGTCACTTACTATGTTCTCAAAATTTCTCTCTTCGATCTTTCAAATGTACCCAGTCTGAATAAATTTTATCAAGGTCTACTGATCCGCCATCTTGAAGATGACTCTTAACACGCATCAGCATTTCCAAATGTTCTAAATGTAAGCGATTCCTTATTTTGGTTTTTAAACTGTTCATCAAGCTGAAACCACGCTCACAATCTGCACTAGAAGCCAAAATGTTCCACCAATATCGATCAGTTTCGCTAAATCTGCAAACTGAGCATTCTGAAATGCCAAAGTCACCATATCCGGAAAACTGTTTATCAGTTTGCTTTTGATTTTTTCTGCGACTAAAAACTTGAAGTCATTGTACTGCTGAACAACAATATGTTCCTCCATAAGAAATTGTTTGTACTTTAAACAGAGTGATCGGACGTTTTCAATTCCAAATTCATAATCACACTGTGCTATTGCTGTCAAGTCAAAAGCAGACCATTCCTCAATTTCATTTTCAGGAAATCTTTCCCCTAAATGCAGACACAGCATATTAATGAAAGTAAGTGTGGAACCAGTATCCACTGAAACGTCTCCAGGTATCTTGTCGAGAAGATTTTTAACATTATCAGTCCATTTTACTGTGTCACCCAAGTATTGCATTCGGATTTTGTTCAGCTTACCCTGTGCAAGATGATATGCTTCCAGTGGTGTTAGCCCACGTTTCTGAAATGCCATTGTTAATGAAGCTAGTTCAGATAAAACATCATTCAAAATTTGCAGTGTTATATGGAATTGATGGCTGTTTAGCTTTTTATAACAGTACTTTGCAATGGGATCATCATCCTTCCCTTCTTCAAAGTATTTTAATAATGGATCATAATTTCGAATAATTGCTTGAAGAGCAAAATGTCTAGATAACCAACGCACTTCGTTCAGAGGTCTAAAAGCAATTGACTCGCATTCAGAAGCATCTGCTAATTCTTTAAATTGTGACCTTTTAGTAGAAGATCGACAAAAGGTTGTGTAAACAGTTCTCATGAAAGTTTCAACTTCTTTCATCAACTTTACTTCCTTCCATGATTCAGAGATCCCCAAATCTTCACGATGGGCAACACAATGCTGCTGCACTAAATGCGAAATATTTTGTTTGAGCTGCGCAGCAACACCATTTATTCTGCCTGACATGACAGAGGCACCATCCGAAGTAAACATGACCATTTTGTTAAGGTCAAGCTTGTATTTCTCATAGAATTCCCGGAGTGCACTGACTATTGATGCAGCATCGCATGCTTCCAACTGTAGCATCCCACCAAATGAAGTTTTATACAGACATGAATTTACTGGCCGATATTTGAAGTACAGTATTGTGGTACAGATGAATTTTGACTATTTGATTATGCCTCACTATTGATTATGCCTCAGTAGTGAATATGCCTCAACTGTAAATAGGAGCACTTGAAACTGTTGAAACAATTTACATAACTACAGATACTGGAAAGATCAGGGAGGAGACCTTCTCCTAGCAAGCAAATGGAGACCCATTACAGAGAACAAAAGAACACTTCACCTAGGAGCCTTTCTACTAGCAGACAAATTGAAACCCATTAACAGGACAAAACAGGACAATTCACCTTGCCTTGGAAAACATTTCTCCTAAGAATTCATCAATTGTAATGTAGACCAGGGGGGGTGGGGGGTTCCCTTGAGCATTTTCAAGCACCTGGCCAGTGTCTTGGATGTGCTTAATGGATAACTGACTCTATACTACGTATGTGTCACATGATAGGAAATAACTGGATTGTTCTTGCAACTGGATAAAATGGGTACCTGTTTTCAGCTAGAGAGAGAGAAATGGATTCATCTAGGAATGGACGCATTGCCTAGAGAAACTCCCGATTGAGAAGTCTCTCTTGTCTGGTTGAATCAGGGATCCATTCAATCGAAGTGTGACAGGGATGAAGTAAATCTCTTTCGGTGAAGTATATTCTTCTTCTGTAATTATCTTTCTAGTTATCTATTCTGTAATTAAGTGCTTTTATTCTAATAGTTTTCCAGATATCTTTTTAACTAATCATAGGTAGATATATGAATTACTTGCCTTTCTAAATAAGTACGAATTAAGAAGTTAAATAAGTGAAATTCAAGTTATCCCTGCTTTGTATTATAAATAAACGCACGTCTTCATTAACAAGGTGTGTTAGCCTTTGTTGAAGTAAGACATTTGGTACCAGAAGTGGGGTGCGATAAAAAGAAAGGCTATAACAATGTTGAAAAGAAGAGTAAAAAATGTAAATAGTACAAAGACTGTAAAGGAAGATAAAGATTTTGTAAATATCCCCGGATGGGATCAGGCGCCTTATGAAATGTTAGCTAGAGAATGGTCTTGCAATTCAGGACTAAGTGAGAATTGGGAATCTGTTTTAAAAGATGCGGAACCTGTAAATCTCCTTACATGCTTGCAAAAAATACCTGTTGAAAAAGGGATAGAATTGAGTGTGTTGGGGAGGAGAGGTTGGCTTTTGCTGTCTGCATATCGTAAGATACATCAGACAAAATCCAGCAAAGTAGATTTGATTGAGCAACTTGAAAAACAGAATTGTGATTTACAAAATATGATAACAATGCTACAATGCCAAATCCGTTTGTTGACGGATAAATTAGATACTTATCAGCAGGTTGCTGAGAGAGCAGCTGTCAGGGTGGCCCAGTATAAATATCGTAAAAAAAAGGGGAGAGTAAATAAAAAGAAAGTGCACATGTCTATTGCTAAAGCAGGTGTAAATTGGAATCCTGATGACTGGGATGGTAATATCTGGGATTCTACTGAATCATCTAACTCTGAGGAAGAGCAAGGAGTTAGTAATAAAAACTATCAGGCACAACCGATTTATAGGAGGAAAGTGCAGAGTACTCCCCAAAATCCTGGAGGAGTTAATCTAGATACTGTGGAGGATTTTAATCAACAAGAGATAATGATATCCAGGACAGGTTTAGGCAGAAACCTGGGGAATCACTGATTACCTGGATGGTGCGTATTTATGAAACTGGAGCTGCAGGAGTACAGCTAGATCATGGTGATGCTAGGAAATTTTGTCTAATTAGTGTTGACCCTGTGATACAAGAGCAGTTTCGTAATTACATATCACAAAATATGACTAGTTTACTCCAACTGGCAGTAGAAGGATGTAATGCTAAATTTCCTGCCGAAGCTGATTGGCCCCCAAATGATAAACAATGGTTTGCTTTGCGTGACGCTATTCAGCGCATTAAAGAGGAAGGCATGAAAACTGCTATTTTTATAGGGCAAGCTGATCAGTTAATGAATTGTGCCATGACTGCATCAATGAGGAATAAGATTATACGTTTGGCTCCACCAGCTTACAAACATGTTATTATGACTTTACTGATAAATCAAACAGGGAATCCTTTATCAGAAGTAATAGAAGCAGTGAGACAATTAGGTGAATTGGGAGAGTGGGGTCCAAAGTACAGTGCTGGTGACAGAAGGGAGAATAGATCAGAAGGACAGAAGGGAAATATAAACAACAGAGTATCCAGGAAAGATATGTTTACTGCTCTCCTTAAAGATGGTGTTAAAAAGGAACAGATTGATGGAATTGACACACAGAGCATGTGGGAAATATATAAGAAAGAGGGCTGTATAAGAAAAGTGGAAATAGGAATGTGAGTAAACAAAATTCTGAAGTGAATGAAGAGGAGAGAAAGAATGAGGGGAAAAGGAAGGAGGGTGAGATTAGAGAAGCAAGATCAAATGTTATTCCCACAGCACCACTTTCTGACTTATACCCTGATCTTTCATGGGCACAGGATTTGTTTCAAGAATAGGAAGTAGGCCAAGCTCCAGTTGAAGGGTGGACTCATAAAGACATGAGACCCCATGTAAATTTAGACATTTTTTGGAAACATAAGAACAATCAGAGGGTCCGAGCCTTAGTAGATACTGGAGCGGAGGCCACCTTAATTTATGGAAATCCAAAACATTTCAGAGGACAGCATGTTACAATCACTGGGCTGGGAGGAAGGAAAACAGATGCTGTACAAACCACATTGGAAATGAAAATTGGTCAGTTACCTAAGAGAAAATACTCGGTGTTAATTGTTCCCATTCCCGAGTATATAATTGGGATAGACATATTAAAGGGTTGACACTGATACTTGATGAGGAACAATACCAATTTGGCATCAAACCTTACATGTCTGCTAGACCTATTACTGTAGGACACCTTAAAATGCCAGCAGTAAAGCTGCCCCCCGCCACTAAAATGGTGAGTATGAAGCAGTATAGGATCCCGGGAGGACATCAGGAAATAGGAGAAACAATTCAGGAATTGCTAGAAGCAGGGGTGATTAAGCCAGTTACCACTGGCTGGAATAATCCGGTGTGGCCGGTAAAGAAATCAGATGGCAGTTGGAGAATGACAGTTGATTATAGAGAATTGAATAAGTATACCCCTCCACTGACTGCTGCTGTACCAGATACAATTACTCTTATTGAAAATATTCAAAGACACGCAGGGACATGGTATGCTGTCATAGATTTGGTTAATGCATTTTTTACTATTCCAATTTCGGAGGAGAATTGGGAGCAGTTCTCATTTTCTTGGCAGGGTAGACAGTACTGTCCCACTAGACTTCCCCAGGGGTATCTACATAGCCCCACTATCTGTCACAGGATTGTAGCAGAACACTTAGATGAACTCCCACCTCCGGATGGGGTACAAATTTCACATTATATTGATGATATTTTAATGCAGGGGCCCTCACAAGAGATAGTGCAGGAACATCTTGAAGCTCTCATTGCACACATGAAAAAGAAGGGCTGGGAAATTAACCCTGCAAAAATTCAAGGACCAGCCCAGACAGTAAAATTCCTGGGCATACAGTGGCATCAGGGTCATAGAGAAGTGCTCCCAAAAGCCAAACAGAAAATAATGGAATTTAATACTCCCCGAAATAAAAAGGAGGCCCAGAAATTTATTGGACTGTTTGGCTTTTGGAGGCAGCACATTCCCCATTTGAGTCAAATACTGGCACCATTGTATAAAATAACTAGGAAGAAATATGAGTTTGAATGGGGAGATGTGCAGCAGCAGGCTTTTGAACTGGCTAAACAAGCTATACAGCAAGCCTTAGATTTATGGCCTGTTCAACCTGGGGAACTCGAGCTCAATGTATCAGTACAAGAACAGTATGCTAATTGGAGTTTATGGCAGAAACAGGGAAAGAAAAAAGTACCTCTAGGATTCTGGACGAGGAAGCTCCCTGAAGCAGGGACTAGATATACCCCTTTTGAAAAACAGTTGTTAGCATGTTATTGGGCTTTGGTGGATACAGAACAGGTGACCATAGGACACACTGTGATGTTAAGACCAGAGATTCCTATTATGCAGTGGGTAATGAGCTCCCCCAAGACACACAGAATAGGACATGCACAAGAAGCAAGCATAATCAAATGGAAATGGTATATTCAGGATAGAGCTAAAATTGGTATAGGGGGAACTGCTACCTTACATGAAAGGGTAGCTCAAGCCCCTCTTAAGGACACTGAGACCATGCAATTGCCAAATCATGAATTAATAGCAACAGAGTCTCCAGTGAAGTGGGGACAACCATTTGTACAATTAACCTCAGAACAGAGAAATCATGTTTGGTTTACTGATGGGTCTGCTAAATATGTGGGAAATAAAAGGTGTTGGAAGGCTGTGTCTTACAATCCCACTACTAAAAAATTGTTGACAACTACAGGTGAAGGGAAAAGTAGCCAATATGCTGAACTTTATGCAGTATTTCAGGCTTTAAAACAAGAGACCCCAGGGACTTGTCATATTTACACTGATTCCTGGTCAGTAGCCAATGGCTTAGCCACATGGCTACCTACCTGGCAGCAAAATAATTGGGAGATACATTCAAGAGAAATTTGGGGAAAAGAACTGTGGCAGCAAATTTGGGAAATGTTGCTTTTAAGTACCCCACCTGAGCAGGCAGAAGTTATTGCCACTGGGAATGATAACATAATATTGATTATGAGACCTGGACAAGAAAAGTGGGAATATATACCAGCAAACAAATGTTACCTGCGAGAATAAAATGATGTCTTTTCATTATAGGTTATCTCTACACCTTATGAACCAATGAACCAGCATATTTCTATCAAGGACCGGGATCGGTTCCAGCAAGCTTTCACATGCCATGTAGTGACATGGGCACTCATTACCAGCCTGATCTTTGGTACATGGAAAGTCTATTACTGGAGAGTGCAAGTGGTAACCCAACCCGAATTACACTTGCCCAAGCGTTTAGCAGATGCGATAGAACCACCTCAGAATATCTGGACTTATTTAGCCCGAAAAGTTTTAAATATTTCTAACTTTTGCCTTTCGGACATGCGTAATCCAGTGGATCTGTTAACTACATGTTTGATTGCAATACCCACACCAGCTCGAGTTTTGTTGTACTATTTTAAAGCTACACAAAATGACAGTTGGGCAAATGAAGAAGATATAAGGACACACCCCATGCTATACGAATATTGCAGAGATTGTCCCACTAATTTCAATTTTTGGGATAACATGACTCAAATAATCACCCATAATATCGCCCCAGGCGATGTATGTTATAACATGACCGAAATGTCAACAACTAAAGATGCAACAAGAAATTGCCAAGGACATTGATATAATACTTTTATGTGATGCAACTAGGAAATGTAGAAATGTAACTAATACTATGAATTGTAATAATACAATAGTACAAGCTAGTTATGGTAGAAATGTTAAACTGCCAATAGGGTGGTTATTGTCTTGTGGTAATCATACTTCAGTTGCTTTACAAGAATTATTTATTGACTTAAGTAGTACTAGGAAGGCAGTCTTGCAAAATCGAGTAGCAATAGATTATTTACTTTTAAAACACAATTATGGATGTGAACATTTTGAAGGCATGTGTTGCTTTAATTTAACTGACCATGCTACTTCCATTCAGTCTCATATTCAAGCTTTGCAAGAACTAGCCAAAGATATTAAACAAGATATTAAGGTTAATTGGTGGGATTGGGTATTTGGATGGCTGCCCAGTATGGGTAGCCTCAGACAAATCATTGGGGGAATTATTATTTGTATTTGTTTATTAATTATGATATGTTGTTTTATTCAATGCATACCCAGTTTCATTACTATATTTCATCCACCCAAAGTTCCCACAATGTTACCAGTATCTTATAGGCACAATCAATAGTCAAAGGACCGAATGTGGTACAGATGAATTTTGACTATTTGATTATGCCTCACTATTGATTATGCCTCAGTAGTGAATATGCCTCAACTGTAAATAGGAGCACTTGAAACTGTTGAAACAATTTACATAACTACAGATACTGGAAAGATCAGGGAGGAGACCTTCTCCTAGCAAGCAAATGGAGACCCATTACAGAGAACAAAAGAACACTTCACCTAGGAGCCTTTCTACTAGCAGACAAATTGAAACCCATTAACAGGACAAAACAGGACAATTCACCTTGCCTTGGAAACATTTCTCCTAAGAATTCATCAATTGTAATGTAGACCAGGGGGGGTGGGGGGTTCCCTTGAGCATTTTCAAGCACCTGGCCAGTGTCTTGGATGTGCTTAATGGATAACTGACTCTATACTACGTATGTGTCACATGATAGGAAATAACTGGATTGTTCTTGCAACTGGATAAAATGGGTACCTGTTTTCAGCTAGAGAGAGAGAAATGGATTCATCTAGGAATGGACGCATTGCCTAGAGAAACTCCCGATTGAGAAGTCTCTCTTGTCTGGTTGAATCAGGGATCCATTCAATCGAAGTGTGACAGGGATGAAGTAAATCTCTTTCGGTGAAGTATATTCTTCTTCTGTAATTATCTTTCTAGTTATCTATTCTGTAATTAAGTGCTTTTATTCTAATAGTTTTCCAGATATCTTTTTAACTAATCATAGGTAGATATATGAATTACTTGCCTTTCTAAATAAGTACGAATTAAGAAGTTAAATAAGTGAAATTCAAGTTATCCCTGCTTTGTATTATAAATAAACGCACGTCTTCATTAACAAGGTGTGTTAGCCTTTGTTGAAGTAAGACAAGTATTAAGTATTTGTTGACAGAAATATCTGTACTTTCATCAATAGTTAATGTATGATACGCTGCTGATGCAACATCTACCATGAGCTTATCTTGGACATTCATGTTTATAATTTCAAGAAATTCAAACGAATAGTTTTTGCTTCTCCAGCTTTCAGGTATGGTTATGTACTTGGACATGTGTTCATTAATATCTTGAACAGAGAGCATGGAAATATTCATCCGAACAGCCAGCAAAACACTATCAATTAGAATTTTAATTTCTTCTGGTGTAGAACGCTTCCGTTCATTACTAATTTGCCTTTTCTCTTTTTCAGCGGTGCTCTCAAGCAACAAGTTAAATAATCCTCCTCTTAAATTTTGATTTTTAGCTCTAAGTTTCTTAACACTTTCAGTATGAATCTTAGTAGACAGATGTCGTTTCAAAAAGTCCAGTTTCCACACATCATCCCAAATTTTGCCATTCGAAAACTCTCCGATGGTTTTTGCATCTCGGCAGTATAAACAGACTACTCCGCCATCCTCTTCGTAAGTGAATATTTCACGCAGTTGAACGCACGTTTTATCCCGAGTATTCGGTGTCTCCGTTTCAATAATTTCTTCAAGCCATTCAGGCTTAAAAGCTCTGGCCGTTCTCTTACGTTTTGCACCTCTCATTGCTATTGGTTTCGACATCGCAAAAAGCTGGGGTCTCAAAGAAGACTAAAAATACATTAATAAAACCCAAAAAGGGGGACCCATGATAAATATCTCAATTAAAATGATAAAAATAATACATATATAATTAGAATGAAACTCAATACATTGAATAAACAACCGCTCTATAAATCAAATTATATATTTGAACTTATATACATAAGCATATAAATTATATAAATATACAAATACATAAATTAAAAAATTAAAAATATAAAGATGCAAATTGGAATACGAATGACAATACTAGACATCAAAAACATATATACTAGAGATCAAAAACAATTTTTCTAAAAAAATTAGAACATTTATAATTATGATGTGCTTGAACAGACATATACAGGAAACCTGTAAACAGCCATATAGAACCAAGAGAATGGAAGGGATGAGGAGACCAGAGGAATAGAACCAAACCAAAGATAAAAATTATAATATAAGAGGGACATTACCTGAGGGTGTGATGTACATGGACTTCACCAGGCTCAACAGAGTCAATGGAAGTCACTATTTATCTAAAAAGCTTCTAAAAAATAAAAATAAACACATGAAACATGTGCAAAATCAAATTTCCCAATCAAATAAAATATTTAAGAAATAATAATAATAATTTATGTAAATTTTAAAATATGAAAGGTTATGAAACACGAACCCGATTAAAAACCCATAATTAATAAAAAGGGGGAGTAATTAAATACAAAATAATTGATTAAATAAGTGGTAAAACCTTCGGAAAAATTTCTAGGGAATTACTGTAAATTCAAAAAATATATCATAATGTCATATAATTATTTCAAATATGATAACCAAGGGGGGGGGGGGCAGTTAGGGTGTAAAAAATAGATAATAAAACTTCCATTCATACACTTATACTACCCGTGTTAAATGCTAAACTAAAAAAACATGATCTACCGGCTGAAAGACCTTCAAAGTTTAAAAGGATGTTCAAAGTAAAATGTACCCCTGAAGATCAATGCAAAAGGCTTACATAAATTCAACGAATGAACAAAGGAAAGAGAATTACCCACATTAATTATACAGTTAATTCTAAAATCGAAACCACCTATGAAAAAACATTTAGGCACCATAAAAAACGCTAAAGAATCATATCAAGATTCAAAAGGACGCCAAAGCCGGCTCATAAAAGTACAAATAACTACGTGGAAACCCTTCACATATCTTGCCTTTACAAAGCCCGAAGATCGCCTTGTATCACGTTGTCCACTCCGAGCTTCTGGCTCAATGTCCGTAAAACCTTGAGACAGTACACAGAGAGCAGAAGCAGTGGACGACCCAGTTGCTTAGTGTTAATTCCAAATGAAGTCATTTGGAATTAACACTAAGCAACTGGGTCGTCCACTGCTTCTGCTCTCTGTGTACTGTCTGATCCCTGCAGGAGCTCTGCTCTCCTTGTGCTGCTCGTAAAACCTTGAGAAACATTTATTATATTATTGTAGCATCAAGAACATTAAAAGGACCCTAATTAGGCAAAAGTTAACACAGTATAATTCAGTGTGTTTGCCGATATTGTTTTAAGTGCGAACCCCGACAGCACCAGGTGAGGACGGCGCGCGGCACAACGAACACCACTGCCGGAGTTAAGCGGGGGGCACGGAGAAGAGGCCACAGACGCCCAACAGCCCCATCCCCCTCACCACAAATGCCCACTTACTTGCATTACTCCTCTTCATCGCTGGTGCGTGTGTTAAATATCATCCAAGGCAGCACGTGGCACTGAAGGCTGGCTGAGGGAAGGATCCAAGGAGGTGCGTGGCTGGCAGGCAGGCAGGCACAAGAGCAGAAAGAGGCTGGCTTGCTGGCTGCCCCTCCCTTTTATTTCGTCAATCGTCGGTCACGTGAAGAGGAGTGAGAGGCAGGGGACTCGGTGCAGACAGCTTCGGAAATGACGAAAATTACAGAATGGCAGTGGTGCAGCCGCGGCAGTAAACCCAAGATTTGAAAACTAATGAAAAAGGTAATTTTTGTGCGCTCCTTTAAAAGTTGTGTGCGCTCGCTCGGCGAGGTGTGTGCGCGCGCACACGCGCACAGCTTAGAGGGAACAGTGGCGGAGGAAGGCCCCGGAGGGGCGGAGAGAAGGGGTTAATGGGCGGGGAAGGGGAGGGGAGAGGCGCCCCGCACATTATCGGGGCTGAATTTCCAAAGAAAAATAGCGCGAGTGAATCACTCGCGTTAGAATGCATTTAAAGGGAAGAGAAACCATTTCCGTCAGCAATGTACAGCAAAACCGGGGAAACCTGAAAAACGTGAGCAGTGTGATACATGTGCACAGCACAAAAGTGCAATTATAAATAGAAAATGACCATCACAAAAATATGAAAAATAGTAATTCAGTTGGGGAACAGTTATAGTGATGGGCAAAACTAGATAACACACCCAGGAAAGCTCCAAAAAAAAGGAAATGATTTATGGAAAGGTGTACGGAGCAGAGACTCGTCCAAAAAACATTTCCCTTTTTCTGGAGCTGTCCTGGGAGTGTTATCTAGGGTTGCCCATTAATATCACTGTTGCCCAGCTTGGGTATATGTTTTCCCCCTTTGTTCCGTGGTCATTCCCGGGTTTTATTTGCACGTTTGTCACCACACAGGGTGAAGGAGCCCACAGTAAAAATGCGTATATACAGCAGGGTTTGTGACGCCATCCTGCCAGGTTTACTACCTCCAGGGGCTGCACTGTCTCTGTGGCCATAGTGTGGTGCAGAGGACATAGCAATGACCTCTAGGACTAGAAGGCCAGAGGTTCAAATCCCAGCTGGGGCACTTGCCAGCCCCGTCCATATATTTTACCCACCACTAAACAAAGATAGAGCAGACACACCTGTATTGCAGGGAACATAAGCATGGGGGAAAACACCCATATGTTACCCAACACCGCACACACACCACAACAATGGGCATACCTACAGCCAAGTCCCCCAAATGCAGTCCCGTACTGCCACATTGCAATCAGGTCATCTGCTTTTTCTGAGAGAAGCTCATGCCAGCATGTTGGCGCACGAGTACATGTGGTGCAGGGGGCAGTGGCAGCTAGCCACAGAGGACAGAGGCCAAGCCATGTGCAGGCTGGCACAGTCCACTGCAACACACAGGCCCTGCCGGATCCACAGGCATGGACGTTCCAGGGAATCCAGCCAATCTGTGGCTACAAGGTGGTGCAGTGCACACAGACAGTGCATACAAGAACAGAAGGTCACAGGTTCAAAGCCCAGCTGGGGCTACCGCCAATCCTTCCCACATATTTTTCCCACAGCTACACAGTGATAGTAAGGACAAACCTTTCGTGGCGAGGCCATATGCAATGGTACTACGTCTATCTTTTACCCCACTGAGCACAGACACCATGTACAGGGGCAGTACCTAGAGCAGAATCTCCCAAATGCAGTCCTGGTGGGCCACACACCAGTCAGGGTCCATGCTGCCACTCATACAAATGCCTGTGCTGTATATCTATGCACCACCCCCATGGCATGTAGATGTAGCTCATGCATATTCATGAGGAACAGCAGGTAAATCCGATCAGTGTGATGCACACCTGGACTGGAGTTGGGAATCTCTGCCGTAAAGCAGCAGCCAACAGGGGCAGACACACCCACACCCACACCCACAGGCCCCATTGGCCAATGTCTCCTGGAGAGGCAGAACATTGGACCCTGCGTGCATCTCCCAATACTAGCACCTACATACCCTCGCAATGGAACCCTACACCTGAGGTATACGGTACACAGCTCTGAGACGCTTGCTAGGAGTACTGGCAGATAGATATCCATACGTTACGCACATACTGCTAGTTGACCCCATCCGAACAATCTGTTTGCGGTGCGTGCTCCAGCCCTTGCCTCTGACGGTGTTTACCACCCTGGGGAGTGACCTTGCCGTGCCCAGCACCGGTTCGGTGGGCAAGGCTAATTACCTCCTCAATAGTAGCACCATGATGGCATAGGTGTGGAATTGTGTGTCTGTCTATACAGTGGGTGTTGGCTGCATGCCCCTTCCACAGCCCACACTGCCAACACTGTTGCCAGTATTGGCCTGCCAATGTGCATAATGAGTAGCAAGGGACCATGGGTATATCTCAGACAGAGTGGACTGACCAGGATGCAGCTGCACAGGGCATAGGGCACTGGCAGGGGCATGGTAGTGCCCGGCCACCACCTACACAGACAGGGTGACCTCTGTATGTGCTGCTGGGGGATCACTCTCACCCTGAGTGTGCAGTGACGGCAGCATGGCTAGGCACCCCCATAGTGCTATATTGTGATTCTCCCATGTGATATGTATGGGTGTCCTGTGGGGGCCTCTTCATGGACTTATCTGTCTGTGTGTGCTGCCACCCCAGTTGTGGGTGCATGCATGTCCATCAGGACCAGCCAGCAGACTGTTCACAGCTGATATGTGTTGTGATGGAGTGCCTTGCAGGGTACAGTGGCTGATGGCTTGCTGCAGGTGAATATCAGATAGTGGTGGGGTGCATCTTTGAATATCCAGGCTAATGTCTGTCTGATATTGTGTTATGGATGTGTGTGGAGCTGCTTGGACTGCCCTGTAGGGTGTCTGTTCCCTAGCAGGACTGGGGTTGATGGTCCACTCTACTGCCATCGGGGTGGGGATCTGTTGAGGGGAAGCCCTGTTTTATCCACCTGGGGGTCCATGGGATGGGGGTCCCCACTAACTGAGCCAGACAGAGATCTCAAAAATGTTTATGCAGCACCTACCTATTCCACAGGTTATTGCTGCTTTGGAGCTCTGACATGTCCGCATTCGGCCATGCCTGGTGTTGTGGACCTGGTCCTGGGCGCAACATCTCACATTCAGGGTGAGCACAGTAACCGCACAATGTGATGGTGTTTAGCTACTCTTTGCCGTTTGTCCACCCACTCAGGACACCCTACCAGGCCGAGGTGCTGTGTGGGTGCACACGGACACTTCCCTCTACCAGGCCGGGGAGCTTTAGGGGTGCATTTCCCATCCTGTGTTCAATCGTGGACAGCTGATTTGCATGTGCAGTGCATCATGGGTACGGGTGGTTCACAACAGCAGACTGTCAGTGAGGTGACGTACAGGCTATCTGCAGCCAGCCAGGGGCTGCTTACAGCTGTAGCCCAATGGTTACGTCCCTGCCTGTGCAGCCAGATGTCATGGGTTCAAACCCACAGTGGGGTTATGTGATAGAGGTGTCCACAGATTTATTTTAATTTACTGTACATATGTTGCTGCCAGCAATACCACCCTCAGCGTACTGTACCCATAAGGTGCCTCTGAGGGTGCTTTATGGGGCGCCCTATAGGGCACGTTACGGTTGCCAGCCATATAGGGTGCACTATACATTATCCTGTGTCGCAACATACATGCTGCCCTATAGGGGACATTCTAGGGTGCCTTGGCGGACGGTGCACTGTAACATGTGCCTTATGGGCCGCCTTATATTAATATGCTGTGAGAGTGCGTTTGCTAGTAGTTATCACAAAATAAAATTAGAAAGCCTCCTACAGCACTCCACAACATATAACATACTGCCTCAGCTAGCCTTTTTCACTGGGCATTGTGAAGGATCGAACCCCTGGTCCCTGCACCATTGGTCAGTGTCTTAACCATTGTGCTGTAGCTGTGTTCCTTTACTTTGGCATCAGCGCGCCGCCTTATGCCCATCAGCGCGCCACCTCCTGCTGCCCACAATTAGTGCGCCGCCTTGTGCCGCCCAAAATGAACAGTGCGCCGCCTTGTGCCGCCCAAAAAGAACAGTGCGCCGCCTTGTGCCGCCCAGATAGTACAGTGCGCCGCCTTATGCTGTACAAAACAAACAGTGTGCCGCCTTATGCTGTCCAAAGGTACTTTGCCTCCTGAACCACTTTTACACATTCAAGGTGTTGCCTCAGCTGGCCTTTTTGTTGCGCACAATGGGGGATTGAACCTGTAGCCCCTGCACCATTGGTTAGTGTGTTCACCGTTGTGCTACAGCTCTGTTCTGATATGTGCTCAGCAGCGCCCCACTTAGCCTTCCCACGCGCTAATGTGGGCCCCGCAAATTAGCGCGACGCGCACACGTACGGTCGGGTTTTTTTTCTTCTTTCTGCCTGAACCGCCCACTCCTTATATGGCACACGCACACTACCGCGGCCCCGCACGTTAGGAATGTTTAGTAAACATGCCCCTAAGTGTACCTGAGGCAATAGAGGGTTAAGTGGCTTGCCCAAGGCCACAAGGAGTGGCCATGGGATTACAGACCCCAGTCCCTCCGGCCTGAGGTTGCTTGTCCTCATGTGGGAATTGAACCCTGAGCCCTCCGGCTTGAGGTAACCTGTCCCTCATCTAATTGAATAGCAAACTTAGTACATTGTAATCGTTCAGTTAGCTGCGTGACAATGTCTTCGGACATTTCAGGTATCTTCTGCGGATAGTATCATTTGAGATAGGAATGCTTTCAGTTTTGTAGCATATTCTGAGCCGAACAGTACATCACAAATCTCAACAGCGGCTGGCATGATAAGATCTTCTCCAATCGTGTGCAGTTTCTTTTATTTTGCGATTCTCTGGGCAATCAAGTACGATGCTCTAAGAGCTTTTTCATTGAGAGTGACTCTTGTTTTTAATACTGTCTTCTGTTTACTATATTCCTCGGCTTTATGTTCAAAAAAAATCTTTGGTTTTATTCTGTAGATTTGGATGTCTTGTAGTTAGATGACGACACGTTTTCGTTGGCTTCATTGCCTCATTAGAGAGGATTTTCAAACAAATAACACACTGTGGCAGATTTTGGTCATTTGCTGATGGAACGAAACCGTACTTAATATACTCCACATCATATTTTCAAACATATTGGAGTGGAGGAGTGGCCTAGTGGTTGGGGCAAGGTACTTCAGGCCAGAAGGTCAGGGGTTCAAATCCCACTAAAGTACAGCAACCTTGGGCCGGAAGGACTGGGGTTTCTAGTCCCACAGGTGCTCCTTGTGGTCTTGGGCAAGCCACTTAACCCTCCATAGCCCATGTTCCCTGTAAAATAGTTATCTCCAAGTTATAATGCCCTGTTCAATGTAATTTCAGTTTGTTCAATGTAAACCACACTGATGCAGAATAGCGCGGTATATAAGAGAATGTAAATAAATATTTAGTTTTCTTACAAGTATCAACTTTAACATCGTCTTGATCACAATCACTTTCGCTGCCACTACCATCAATTTGTTTGCGTGAAGTTGAAGGTTAATGTTTCACAAATCGATCCATTGCCTGCCTCAAATGGCGCTGGCCGGGTCTTGCTCTCACGCGCTGCGAGAGCAAGCCACACTCTCACAGTCACACTCTCACAGCAGCGACTCACAGTGCTCTCACAGTCACACTCACACAGCAGCGACTCACGGTGCTCTCACAGACTCACAGTCACACTCTCACAGCAGCAACTCACGGTGCTCTCACAGACTCACAGTCACACTCTCACAGCAGCGACTCACAGTGCTCTCACAGTCACACTCTCACAGCAGCGACTCACGGTGCTCTCACAGACTCACAGTCACACTCTCACAGCAGCGACTCACAGTGCTCTCACAGTCACACTCTCACAGCAGCGACTCACAGTGCTCTCACAGTCACACTCACACAGCAGCGACTCACGGTGCTCTCACAGACTCACAGTCACACTCTCACAGCAGCGACTCACAGTGCTCTCACAGTCACACTCTCACAGCAGCAACTCACGGTGCTCTCACAGACTCACAGTCACACTCTCACAGCAGCGACTCACAGTGCTCTCACAGTCACACTCACACAGCAGCGACTCACGGTGCTCTCACAGACTCACAGTCACACTCTCACAGCAGCGACTCACGGTGCTCTCACAGACTCACAGTCACACTCTCACAGCAGCGACTCACGGTGCTCTCACAGACTCACAGTCACACTCTCACAGCAGCGACTCACGGTGCTCTCACAGTCACACTCACACAGCAGTGACCCAAGTGCTCTCACAGTCACACTCTCACAGCAGCGACTCACGGTGCTCTCACAGACTCACAGTCACACTCTCACAGCAGCAACTCACGGTGCTCTCACAGACTCACAGTCACACTCTCACAGCAGCGACTCACAGTGCTCTCACAGTCACACTCTCACAGCAGCAACTCACGGTGCTCTCACAGACTCACAGTCACACTCTCACAGCAGCAACTCACGGTGCTCTCACAGTCACACTCTTGCAGCAGCGACTCACGGTGCTTTCACAGTTACACTCTCACAGCAGCGACTCACAGTGCTTTCACAGTCACACTCTCACAGCAGCGACTCACGGTGCTCTCACAGACTCACAGTCACACTCTCACAGCAGCAACTCACGGTGCTCTCACAGACTCACAGTCACACTCTCACAGCAGCGACTCACAGTGCTCTCACAGACTCACAGTCACACTCTCACAGCAGCAACTCACGGTGCTCTCACAGACTCACAGTCACACTCTCACAGCAGCGACTCACAGTGCTCTCACAGTCACACTCACACAGCAGCGACTCACGGTGCTCTCACAGACTCACAGTCACACTCTCACAGCAGCAACTCACGGTGCTCTCACAGACTCACAGTCACACTCTCACAGCAGCGACTCACGGTGCTCTCACAGTCACACTCTCACAGCAGCGACTCACAGTGCTCTCACAGTCACACTCACACAGCAGCAACTCACGGTGCTCTCACAGTCACACTCTCACAGCAGCAACTCACGGTGCTCTCACAGACTCACAGTCACACTCTCACAGCAGCAACTCACGGTGCTCTCACAGACTCACAGTCACACTCTCACAGCAGCGACTCACAGTGCTCTCACAGTCACACTCTCACAGCAGCGACTCACAGTGCTCTCACAGTCACACTCACACAGCAGCGACTCACGGTGCTCTCACAGACTCACAGTCACACTCTCACAGCAGTGACCCACAGTGCTCTCACAGTCACACTCTCACAGCAGCGACTCACGGTGCTCTCACAGACTCACAGTCACACTCTCACAGCAGTGACCCACAGTGCTCTCACAGTCACACTCTCACAGCAGCGACTCAGCAGTGAGCAGGCCTCAGATGCCTGCATCAAATGGGGCCGGCCGGGTCTTGCTCTTGCGCGCTGCGAGAGCAAGTCACACTCTCACAGCAGCGACTCAGCAGCGAGCAGGCAGCAGCTAATTGAGCTCCTGTCGGGCGGGGGCGGCTCGTGCACAGCTTACTCGAGTCCTGATTGGTTGGTGAGAGTGATGAATCTTATCTGATGATGATGAGCATAAGACCAGAAATGACGTGACTGACGTCACGTAACTGCAAATGACAACTCACCGGCGCGGCAACGCATGGTCTTTAAAAAGCCAAGCTTTCCAATGAAAATCCCCAGATCCCAAGATTTGGTCAAAAACCCCAAGATCTCGTGAAAAAAGCCCGAGAGTGGTCTGACTTCAGCGCGGCCCACAATACTCCCTGTCACGGCCCACCTCTGGTCCACGGCCCACAGTTTTAGAACCACTGGTCTAATTTCAGTAAGCCACTGGACAGCCTTTGGATTCCCTACACAGCTGCTAAGTTACCCAGCTCCAGGAGAGAGAGATTTTAGCCCTGGATTTCTTTTTTTTTCTTTTGAAGTTTTCCAATACAATCCAAGATATGTAACTCTTGTACAGAAAAATACCTCTTGTCAAGAATACTCATATAACTCAAACATAGCAAAAAATAACAAACACAAAACATGACAAAAGGAACATGAAAGTCCACGTCAAGGAGAAGCTACCTTAAAAAAAGAGAAAAGTCATAATTTCACCTGAAACCCAAGAGAGTAACTAAATAAAACCCCATTATACATAAGCGAGCAAGTAGAAAATTGCATGCCAATTCAATTTCAACTTCAACCTGTATTCTCCTTCCCAGACAGAAAAGTCTCTAATTGAACAGGTTCTATAAAAACAAACTTATTATTTTGAAATTGCACGATACATTTACAAGGATATTTCAAGAAAAAAGTAGCACAGAGGGCCAAGGTCCTAGGTTTCAAACTCAGAAAATCTTTCCTGTGCTTTTGGGTAGACCTACAGACATCAGGAAAAATTTGAATAGGAGAGCCACAAAAATCAACACTCTTCTTAGAGAAATAAAGCTTCATTATCAAATTTTTATCAGAAAGTAAGAGAAAAGAGGCAATTGAGGTGGTCCATTGAGAAATACCATCTGCTGAGGTTTCCAAAAATGCAGAAACATTTTTGCATTTTTGCAAAGGAGCCACTTGAAGGAAATCATCTTGAGAAGAGACCTGGGACCATGCCCCCGGTGAAACACTTGACAACTCGATAGAGTCCACATCAGAAATCAATAATATCTCTTTAAAGTATTTTTGCAACAATATCAAGGGAGAGAGGTAGTGCGTATGAGGGAAATTAATGAAACGCAGATTTTTTTTACCCTTGCCGTATTTTCCAGAGATTCTAAATGGTAATGAACCACTGAACTTTCACGAGCCGACGAGGAAATAGCAGCTTGCACAACAGCAACCTGACCTCCTAACTTATTTACAACTGTCTTACATCTGTGCAAACTAGCCTCCTGCTCAGTGAGTTTGGCGACAACATCATTTGAAAACTGTGAGATCTGGGAGAGTGCCAAACGCACCGAAACTTCGGTATGAGTGACCGCCTCCCAGATGCCACGCAGCGATATATTATCTGGGGCCATCAAAGACAGCACAGGAGGTTGAAACAGCAGTGGAGCAGGCATATTTAAATCTAAAGTGTCCAACCGAGAAGGGTCCTGTTGAAAAGATGAAGAGGCTTGCTCTTCCAAGTCAGCAAGACCTGAAGGAACTCCAGTCTCAAAAACACCTTGCAAGCTGGGCGGGGTTAAACCCTTTAATGAGGATGTGTCTAAATCTGTACTCACGGTCTCAGAAGACATATATGAGTCCACCACAGAATGTTCAGAAGGTAACGCTTGCAGATGACGATCCATAGGGCCAAATGTTTTCACGGTCTTAGCCACAATCACTGCCAAAGACTGCTTCTTCCATTTCCCCATGTAACACAGATGAAGACTCCTCCAGACTCCAAAGGGGCAGAATCTACCCTTTTGGTCATGCCCCTTCGGACACGGGCATGCGCCCGCGGCCACGTTCTGCGGAGTGACAAGATCTTATAGAAGGAGAGGGAGGAACATCCCCGAAGCTCCGCCTCCTCCACTAACCGGCACTCCCGGCGTCTCCGGGGCTCAGCACAATCAAGCAGCAAACGGCAGGTAACAATCTCCTTTAGCCCTGGATTTCTAAAAACCCCATCCTAATGTATTATGGGACCTGAGCACTGATTCCAATAGGTAGAATCAAAGACCACGGCTACCACACTGCAGGACCTAAGTTCAAATCTAGGACTGGCCAAAATGTCTCCCTCCTGTAACTGGGTAACTGGGCAGCTCTGTCTAGTGTTACATGCTGAGGTAGCAAATTATCATGCTCATTTGTAACAAATTTCACAGAGAAGATGCTGATAAAATCCAATATTCACAGTTCATGGAAATGGATTATCTTTACAGCATAGCAAATATTTTTAGATATGTGAAATCTGACATGTAAAGCACACACACCTGCAATGCCCCCCCCCCCTGCTGCAGCATGTGCACACAGACACACGCACACAGTCTGCAGCAACTGGTCCTTTGGTGAGGTTTCAGCCCCAGGGGGGCCGTTGCTGTATCCATTCTTCCATTAATGTTCCCAGCCCCTTTCATCCTTTGCTGTTCTGGCTGTAGTCTTCCTAGAAAATTTGTGTTCATGATTGGCCTGGCACCCTAACCTCTTCCTTGGAAAATGCCCCTTAAGAAGCAGTGTATGCTGCAAAGTCCCTGTCCCACAGAGCCTCTTACTGAAGCTTTGAAATGTAACCCTACAGGCCTCTGCCTGCCCTTTCAGCTCTTCGGAGCCTGCCTTCTTTTGAGACATTCCCCAGTGCCCAGTGGCCCCTTGCTTTAGTATCTGGTGGCAACCTGGCAATGTGTACCCATGCACAGTGCGTATGCTGCAGTACCAAAGCAGGTCTTCCTGTGTTCACAGACACATGCTTCGGCAGGCTTCTATGCATTATACATGTACCTGGTTGGGAGTATCTATGCATGCCTGAATCTGAGTGTGTTCTTTCTGTGTATCTGTGTGTGTGGATGTTGTGGCGCTTCAATGCTACTACAATTCCTAAGCAAACTGCTTTTTCCGGTTGGGCAAGGAGGTGCTGAACACTCGCCAGTTTTCACTTCTTCCTCATTCACTCTTCTGCCGCCCCCAGCCCTCCCCCCCCCCACCCCACATCCATACTGTTCTTTCCCACTTCCTGTGCCATTCTCTCTCTCTCTCTACCCCCCCCATGCCACTCCCCCATCACCATGACTGGCGTACAATGCCCCATGTGCAGCTTTCCTCTGGCACTCCAGCTCTGTAAACCTTTCCACACCCCAGTCAACCTCCCAAGCTGCCAAGCATTGCGCGAGTGGGCAGGGACGCAGTGATGAAATCGGCAAGGTGGGGAGAACTTCCAGAAAGATACAACAAGCTTTGCACCACAGATCTGCTGGCTTTTAAACGTGACATTTTTCTTTATTATGTCAAATAACCGCAAAACAGATGTGTGCAATTATTGCTAAAATATTTCTCGAGCTAGCTAAAGTTTTTCTCAGGACTTCTATTTAAATTAATCAAAATAAAAATGTGTCTTCCTTTGTCCCTCTTTTCCAGTCTGTAGGCGTTTAGATTGAAAGAAGAGGGAAGGGTGAGAAAAGAAAGGGGAAGCCTGGGAGGTGGAAGAATCAGTGAGCAAATCTACAGAAATGAAGGAAGGTTCCTACGTTTTACTGCCAGAACATGCAAACTCAGTGCAGAAGTGAGGGGGAGGGGCTACCTGCACCAGGTTTTGTAAAAGTCTGCAATTTTCAGGACATTCAGGAGAATCTTGCTGATAGAACTTGTGGCACTGGGCAGAGCTGAGCAATGGCAGGTCTCATAATCACACGAAACCTTAGAGTTACTAAATGACAACAGCCAATGGGGATCCGTCCCAGTCAGCCTTGGTTATGTCACTGTGCATATGGTGCCCTGCAGGCCTACCTGGCCAGGTATGCACTGGAAGGAGGGCTGAACTGGCTACTCTTTTAACTCTTCCTTGGCCCATTTGCATGCAGGGAAGTACTGGGGAGGACACATCCCTTCCAGTGCAAATACCATTTGTGATGGTAAATCTGCTGCACAGTTCAACCAATCAGCAGGGTCCTCTCTGGAAGGCAGCACCATGGTGGACGGTTGCATGCCTCCATTAATTTTGATGCCTCAGCACTTTTAGGGTTACTCATCCCCTAGGAAGACAAAGTCTAGCAGCATCTGTCATGTCAGGGGTTAAAGCCCTGCTCACTGCACTGGAGTGAAGGCATTGCAGACAAGGTTAATATGTGCCCTGCTCACTGTTAATATTGCACTGAGGTCGCAGCTGTCAGAGGAGGGGTTAATGCATGCCCTGTTGTTGTGCTGGACTAACAGCAGTCACAGTGAGACTTAAACACCTGCTCTGCATGTTACACTGAGGCAAGAGTATATTATGACTCGCAGGCTTCTTTGCCTGTTCTTTGCATTACTCATTCCAGTGTGTCTCCAAAAGCGTCAAACCAGTTTGGGGACACTTAAACCCAGACACACACAAACATACACATACGTAAACCCATCTGCTGTCTCTCTCTCTCTCTCTAAACAAATCTGAGCGTTCCAGCTCCCCTTGCGCTCCAGAGTAAAGTTGGAGAGAAGCTTAGGACCCATGAATACAGCTCCTCCCTCTCTCCCCTCTTCTCTCCATCCTCTACTATGTTTGATTTCACTTTTAAATCCCCTTTCCAGGATGGCCCCATGGCTCAGGCCAGAGGCGGCTAGTGTCATGTGCACCATGGACTGTGACATTCTTGATCCTGAGATTGTAGGGGTGGTAGCTGCGATCACATGGTAGTCCTCATATACCGCAAAGACTGTCCCTTCGCCTCTTTGGGCAAGCAAGGATGGGGGAGGCTTAAGAGAACAAAGACGGTTGAAACAAGTGCCCTTCAGTGGGTTTCAGTTCCAGAAAGAGCACTGTAACTTTCCGTAAGACTGGAACCTAAACTCCAGAACTGCAGTACCAAACGCTCCCTTTGTCCTAGTGTAGGTCAGTGGAAGACTTAAACATCCGCTTCTGCCCCACTATATGTTACACTCATAATGCCCTGGAAAGGAAATTCTCTCCTCCTCTTGGGAGCATCATCTTGATGATGGTGAGGAGGTCTGCGTCCTCTGATGCTCCTGGGAGCGACGCCCTTACCAAATAGGTCTAAGGAGAAGTCAAAGAGGAAAGCTTGGGTTCCCCAACTGGGGTTTATACTACAGGCTGGTAACCTGTTCATATAAACATTAACTTACTCATCATGCTGAAACAGAAATAAACTTGAAGGACTTACTGCGTCCAAACCCAGAGAGGAAAGGATACTGGAATCAGGATTATGGATATATCAAAAATTGCAATGTGGATCATCTGAAGTTGTAGCCAAAGAAATGGAGCACATAAGGGTGTCTGAAGCTAAATGGAATAACTTAGCAGTGATTAGAGGAAAAAGAAGACATGCAAAGGCCCACGTGGCGTAGGAGACTATGCAATGGTACCTGGTGGAGAAAATCAGACCTTAAGGGCCGCTGTGCAAGAGGCTGACTCCATGGATCAGGAATGGGAAAGTTGGGTCATCCTATGAATGAAATTGCTAGAGGTCACTGGCATATCTGCCTTGGATGGAGCGAAAATAAAGAAACAGAAAACCTTTTTGAGGCTTTGCAGAAACAAATGAATAAATGCAATGAAACGGATTATTTAATTATAGCAGGGATGAGAATCTATCTATCCCCTGTATAATTTCCTGAAAATGGCTATGACATAAGGGAATTTGCAAGGTTTAATGATCTTGACATAACAGATACTGTCTTTGTAACTGTATGACAAGGAAGGAAGGGTTATTGCAATCTTATAATACTATAGTTCTCTGTTATCATATGTTCTCTGTACCTTGTTGGTTTCAATGTAAACCACTCTGATTTATTGAAATGCGTTACATAAAAATAAAGAAATAAAATTAAGATAATTTCTTGATTATATTATCATTGATAATAAGCCATTCTCCTCAACCAGCCCATTGGCTCAGACGCTACTATCATGCAGAAGGTCTCCAATTTGATTCAAGACTCCACTTCCCAAGTGAACCAGGGCTGAAGGCAGAGTTATTAGCTCCAGAGGAGAGGAGAATCATGATCACTGTGTGAGAATAGGGCCAACCTTAGCAACTGCGGGGCCCAATTTGGAGCATTTTGGTGGGACCTCCAGGAATTAAGATGATTACAAATTAGGTCTAAAGACTATGTGCTACGTATTACATTGTATTAAAAACAGAAGAATATCTATATTTATTAGCTTATATTTTGATATACCTTTGCTTTGTTAGCATCTTGTCATACCGCGAAGGCTTGTGAATATCAGTGATGCTATGCTCTCAATAGCTTAACTATTAGCAGGGTCTCCCAAGATGGATAAGTCTTAGCTGAGGTACAAAAATAAGATAAACTACCTATCGGGGCAGCAGCAGTATGGGATGGTGTTGGTCATGGAGGATCACATTTCTGTGACAATAGCAACCCTAGAATTACTGTGAGGAGGAAAGGCCTGACGGTCTACTTTCCTATCTTGCCCAAAAACCCAGTGAATAGTCACAACAAAACTAATTGTGATATAGTGCTGGAAGATGAGTCCCTCTGAAAACATACATACCCTGCATCTCACTTTTCCCTCCTGCCCTCTTCCCCTTTCCCTGTCCATCCCCTCCCCTCCCGCGTCCCCTTTCCACCTACATACCCCTCCAACTTCAAGTTTAATGCACACCTGGACCTCCTTCCGCCCCGTCACCACTACGGAGCTTTCTAAGGTCATTGGTTCATCACACAAGACCACATGCCCCTCAGAACCTATTCCCTCTCATTGGCTGTCAGAACCCTCCCTTGCTCTCCTTCCATACTTACTTCATATAATTAATTCTAGTCTTTCCTCTGACTTCTTCTCCATGGCCTGGAAGCACGCAATCATTCGCCCCATCCTGAAGAAGCCCTCCCTGGATCCCTCTGTTCCTGCACACTGGTGCCTCGTCTGCAACCTCCCCTTCCTATCTAAACTCCAGGAGAAGATCATCTTTTCACAACTATCCACCCACCTCTGCCCTCCACCCCCCCATCAGTCTGGGTTCCGCACCGGCCACAGTACAGAAACTGTTCTCCTCGCCTTCCTGAATGAACTCCACCTAGCGCACGAGCACGGTGATTTTTCCCTAGCTGTGTCTCTGGACCTCTCATCGGCATTTGACTTTGTGGACCATTTTACAGTTCTATCTCGCCTACATGATTATGGGATCTGAGGGACGGTTCTTCGATGATTTTGATCGTTCCTCTCTTCTTGCTCTTTTTCTGCTCATGTTGGTCCCTCCTCCTCTCCTTCTACCCCCCTCCCCTGCAAGTTTCCCCAGGATTCTATGCTGGCCCCTCTCCTTTTCAATCTTTTCCTGGCTCCCCTCAACTTGATCATACAGCAGTCAGGACTGTCGGCATATTATTATGCCAACAATATTCTCCTTTTTCGCACTAATCCTCTTTCCCCTGATCCTGCTCCCCTGAATCACTGTCTTGCACAGATCTCCACGTGGCTGTCTTCTAACTGTCTACACCTCAGCCCTGCTAAATCAGCCGCTATATGGTTTACCTTCGGCACCCCCTGCCCCTCAATAGCTCCCGTTCTACTTGACAGCCACATCCCTCTTACCTCATCTATTAAACCTGAGTGTGACACTCGATTCCTCCCTCTCTTTCCATCACCATATTACTTCACTTGTGCGTCGTTCATTTATCACCCTTCATCAGCTAAGGCAGTGCGCTCCATTCCCCCTCTGTCCTCCCTGACAACACTTGCAGTGTCTCCACTTCTGTCCCGCCTCGATTATTGTAATATTGTTTTAGCCATTTTACCCCAGTATCAGCTCCATCACTTATAATTACTCCAAGACACAGCTGCCCGTCTCCTCACTCACACATAGACCACGTGACGCCGCTCCTCATTCGTTTACACCGGCTCCCCCTTAGATTCCGGTTTCACTACAAAATACTTATCACTGTGCACAGGGTTATCCACACAGGTCTGCCTCAATGCGGATCTCCTCCACAACCCCCCCCCCCCCCCCCGCCGTGCATTATGCTCCATCGTCTGTCCCTTCCATCCCCAGCCTTTGTACATTTGGAACTCACCCGTCACTCTGCATTTTTCTTTCTTGGACCAGCGCTGTGGAACTCCCTCCCAGCCCTCCTCCGTGCCGGGCCATCCTTCCTGAGGTTTAAGGCAATTCTGAAAACCCACCTCTTTGGCCTTGCTTTTAACCTCCCCCCAACTCCGGACCAGACCACCCATACTTCATAATTTGCCTGCTTCTTTCTGCATTGACCCTGTGTGCTCTGTCTGCTCTCCTCGCCTCTCCTTTCCTATCCACAATTTGATGTTCCTTTCCTAGCTGTTGCAGCCTATTTGTTTTATTGTACACCACTCTGATGCTTCTGCCTGGGCAGTTAATCAAATGAAAGAATAAAGATAAAGATATAGAAGGCACTCAGTGGGCTACTGGGGAAGAGCTGAAGACTCTTCAGAGTAAAGCCGGGCGATTTATGATGTGCTTGGAACAAAGCCCTCAGGACATCTGACTGCTGATGTAACTGCGCATGAAATGAGAGCCAGAAGCTGCAGAGATGTCTTACGTATTGGGACATGGAACATACAAAGCATGATCTGAAGGAAGCTGGAAATTGTTAAGAATGAAATGGAACATGTACGACTTGATCAGTTTGCTCTCAGTGAACTGAAATGAACTGACATTGGGCACTTTGATTCTCATGATCATACGATATACTACACTGGAAATGAAAGAAAAAGAAGAAATGGTGCTGCATTTATAATTTAAGAAAAAGCTTGCAAGAGCTATAATGAAATACAGTGCAATTAATGAATGCTTAATTTCTAGTCATCTATGAGGAATGCCCATCAAAAACTATTTCTCAGGTATAGGCGCCAACACATAGCTAGAAGAGGACAAAGTTGATTAGTTCTATGGACAAGCTAAAATCGACAGAACATGCAAACAAAATATCCTGATAGTCATGGGAGACTGGAATGCAAATGATGGAACAAAGAAGAAGGTAAAGTGGTTGGAAAATCTGGCCTTGGCAACAACAATGAAGCTGGAGAAAGACTGATAGAATTCTGCAAGACCAGAGTGGAGGAGTGGCCTAGTGGTTGGGGCAAGGTACTTCGGGCCGGAAGGTCGGGGGTTCAAATCCCACTAGAAGACAGCAACCTTGGGCCAGAAGGACTGGGGTTTCTAGTCCCACAGGTGCTCCTTGTGGTCTTGGGCAAGCCACTTAACCCTCCATAGCCCATGTTCCCTTTAAGATAGTTATCTCCAAGTTATAATGCCCTGTTCAATGTAAACTACACTGATGCAGAATAGCACAGTATATAAGAGAATGTAAATAAATAAATAAAATAAATATTCATCTCAAATACTTTCTTCCAACCACAAGCGGCAAATGTATCCATGGACTTCACCCAATGGACTGTACAAAAATCAAATTTACTAAATCTTTGGGAGTCAATGATTGAAAAGCTCAATAACAAAGAATAAACCTGGAGTTGCCTGTGGTACAAATCACTAGTTACTAGTATGCAAACTTAAACTAAGGGGTATGTTTACTAAATAGCGGTAGTGGCTTCCGTGCGATATCGGAGCCACGGCCCCATTGAAATCAATGGGGCTGCAGCTCTGATATTGCACGGAAGCTGCTACCGCCATATAGTAAACATACCTCTAAAGCCGAAAAAGAGCAAGCCAATTATGAATGTAGCAAAATATGATCTTGAAAACATACCATCAGAATTTAAAGATGCTGCAAAATGGATTAATCTCTTTGAATAAAAATGACTGAGCAGCAGAAGAGCTATGGGATGACATCAAGAAAGTTATGCTTGAAGAAAGCAAAATGTCTCTGCAAAAGGTGAAAAAGCCAAAATGGACCATCAAAGAAACTCTGAAAGTGGTTCCGAAATGCAGAGAAGCTAAAGCCAAGGCAGAAAGAGAGCTGGTCATTGAACTTAAAAGAGATTTCCAATGTGCAGCATGACAAGACACAACAGAAGTACTACAACGAAACATACAAGGAAATAGCATTATAAACTATTGCAGGAAGAACAAGATTTGCTGTCCTAAAGAACACTCGAGCCTCATACTGGATTGCTAGAAGACTCTCAAGGATGCATGCTGAATGATGCCGAGAAGATCAAGAAAAGATGGAAAGTCTACACAGAGTCATTATACCATAAAGATCAAGCGGATCAACAGTGATTTTGATCAGGAACCATTGGTGATGAAATAAGTTGAAGTAGCACTGAAAGCATTATTGGAATAAATAGCACTGGGCATTGATGACATTTCTACTTAGAATTATAACATCATGACTGACTGAAAAATATCTGGGTGCATACCAATACTGAAGAAAGGTAATCCGACTGATTGCAGAAATCATCGCACAATCACTGATCCCACACACCAGCAAGATTCTACTCAAGATCATTCAGTGAAGACTACAACCATATCTGCAACGAGAACTGCTCGAAGTACATGCAGGATTCGGGAAAGGGCAAGGAACAAGAGAAATCATCACAGATGTGAGATGGATCCTTGAAAAGACAAAAGAATATCAAAAGGATATCTACATGTGTTTCATTGATTACATCAAGGCCTTTGATTACGTAAATCACGAAAATCTCTAGGCCACATTAAGAAGCATGGCTATACCAGAACATCTGATAGTTCTCATGCACAGCATTTACACTGATCAAGAAACAACATTCAAACAGAATAAGGAGAAACAGAATGGTTTAAAATCAGAAAAGGCGTACAGCAAGGCTGCATACTTTCCTCCTACCTGTTTAATTTATATGCAGTACAAATAATCAGAGAAGCAGAAATTGTATGAAGACAACCGAGGTGTGAAGATTGGTGGAAGACTCATCAACAACCTTTGCTATTAACATGAAGAAGACAGAGATCCTGACAACTGGAAAAATCAATCATTTTCATCCTTAATGGAGAAGAAATAGAACTAGTAGACAACTTTAACCTGCTTGAATCAATAATCAATAATGAAATGACAAGTAATCAAGTAATCTGATGATGGACTGCTCTTGGCAGAATGGCTATGAAAGACCTAGACAATAGTTTGAAATGTAGAGATGTATCTCTGTGTACAAAGATTTCACTTGTCCACACCATGGTATTTTCAATAACGACATATTGTTGCGAAAGTTGGACACTGAAGAAGAAAGACAGGAAGAAAATCAACGTCTTTGAATTGTGGTGATGGTGAAGAACACTGTGTATATCATGGACTGCTCGAAGAACAAATCAGTTGGCACTAGAGATCAAACCTAAGGCTTCTTTAAAGGCTTAAATGACAAGACTTTGACTTCATACTTTGGACACATCATATGAAGAGAAAGATTATTGGAGAAAGACATTATGCTTGGCAAGGTTGAAGGCCGACACCAAAGAGGAAAACCGGCAATGCGATGGATCTATACAGCAGCAGCAGCTATGGATGTCACTCTATCAACAATTAGTTGCCTGTCTGAAGACCAAACACAATTTGGGACAACGATTTACAGGGTCGCCATGAGTTAACATTGACTCAATGGCACTTAACAGCTACATTTTGACATAAAATGTGTGTTAAAACAAAAATATACTTATAAATAAATGTTTCTTGCTGTCTCTTCTGCAAGCTCTTTTAAAATCCAGTAGCTCTCTCCACCCTAGTGAGGGACCCTCTGCGGTTATAGGGCCTCATTGGGTCAAACTCTGGAATTCATTTCCATAGGTTGTAATAAAATCTGTTAGTCTAGCTGGGTTTAAAAAAGGTTTGGACTAGTTCCTGGAGGAAAGGTCCATAAACCATTATTAAAGAGGACTCAGAAAATCCACTGCTTACCCCGGGACAAGCAATGTGGAACCTATGTACTGTACATTTCTGGGAACCTGCCAGGTACTTGTGACCTGGATTGGCCACTGTTGGAAACAGGATACTGGGCTTGGTGGGCCTTGGTCTGACCCAGTATGGCATTTCTTATGTTCTTAAACAGGTTCAGGTAGTCTATGTGGCAATGATGCCTTCATAGGCAGAATCAAGGCTCTTGGATGTAAGGTACCAAAGGAAGTCACACTACCTGCCCCGTAGCCCATGATGATCAAATGCAATGACTCAATTGAGCATATTTGGGGAAGGAGGGACCTAAAATACCAGAAATAACTACTGGTTAATGCTAAAGAAGGTTCCTGGTGCTGCGTCTCCACCTGATTCCGATTCAACTGGAGATAAAAGGGGGCAAGAAGGAACTGTTGGATTAAAAAAGAAATACAACTGAATTTAATCTAGGAATGCATTTAGCCTTCCTTATAAATTGTGAAAAAAAATTTACCAGGATGGACTGAAACTAATTGTGGCAGATTGTAGGGAAGAGAGGATAGCCATGGCACTTAAACGCCATCCAAAGCCTAGATGATAAAACAAGTTATCTATTAATTATAGAAAGAATTTTACAAAATCAACTGAACTAAACTGAGGAGCACAACAAAGTTCTTGTTTATCACAGACCCCGTTTTGAGTACTGTACCGATGGCCGCCTTCGAGAACGACCTGGAAGTCCACTGAGTCTGGACACATTTCCAAAGACAAGACATTACTCTGTTGCTTTATTGTGCTGCTTCTCATTGCTTTTATTATATTGTTTTTATGTAATATTGGAAACCATTTTGAATGAGTAATCAGAAAGATGGGATATAGAAGTTTTATAAATAAAGAAAGACTTTATGCTGATAGTCAAATTAGATTATATAAAACTGCAAAGGAGCTTCAGATGTCAGTTTATCAGTATCTCAGCTCCATAAGAGCCACATTCTCAAGAGAACAGCGTTTATAGGAACGTGGCCTGCTGGAGCCAAGACCGTCCTTGAACGAGTTCCGCATTCTAATGAGTTTGGGTTTCATGTAACTTGTGGTTATGGCGATAGAGCACATAAATTACATTGGATCCAATCAATCTGTGAAACCATCCACAGAACAGCAAAGGAGAAAACTGGATGAGAAAAGCAACTTAAATTGTGGAAAGTTAAGGCAGTACCAACACTTTTCTGTGGAGCTGAAACATAGCTTATGCTAATAAGGTGTCAGCAAAAAATCTTACCTTTTTAAGATTGGTTAAAGGATGTAATAGGCAAGATAGAATTAGGAAAAAAAGATAAAGGAAAAGAGCTAAATATCTGTTCAGGGATATAGAACTTACATATGAAAAAACAAATAAAATGTAGAAAGAATGGATCACAGAAGCTTAAAAAAAACAGCTCTTCCACATAGAGGGAAGAGAAATCCAGGCGGAGCTAGCAAAAGATGGACTTAGGTGATCTGTAATGAAGCTGGAACACATGTTAGGCCATAGTAGGAGGTTCAAGGAAGGTAGATTCAGGAGTACAAACATTAAAGGAGGACACACAGAAGAAAGAACGGCAAGAGAAGGATAAACTGTACTTATAGATGTGACCTAGCAAATGAGAAGTTGCGGATAACCTTCTTGTTTGTTGTGCTGGATTAATGGAACAGCAACAGAATTCAGGAAAGCCTTGGACAAGCACAGAGGAGCCTTAGGCGCTAGGATGTGAGGTCAAAGGGGCTTTGTGGTTTTGTCTGAAGAATAGGCAGGCTAGATGGGACTCTGTGCTCTTTATCTACCCGCCGTTGTTTTTGTTTCTTTGTGGAGGTGAAGTGCCACCGTGCTCTGCCTGTTCCATCTCTCGGATGTAGTCAAGGCCTATGGAGCCATAAATCCATGAAGTAAAATGTCCACAATATCCTTTCTGACTCGTTTGCAAGAGTAGCTGTAAAGCATGGCTGGCTGCCAGTGACATGCTCGACGGGACTCTCAGGGGTGCAGTAGTGTGAAAAGCTCTGTAACAGAGCTGGCTCCACTCACACAGGGATTCTCTGCGTGACTTTATCCTCATCCTAGCAACCAACACTGGTAGGCCTCAGGCCTGCAGGGCCAAGAAAAAAGGTTGCTGGTTCTTTTTTGGGAATTCTTTTCCCCCAAAATATGAAAATTCAGTCCAGTCTGGAGTGCATTCTACTTTTTAAGAGTAAAACAAATGATAAATCTTATGCTAAGGAGATTGCCTCAACCAGCTACCTGTAAATTTTGGATGCTGTGGATTTACCCTGAGTGATTTACATGTTACTAAACAAATTTTACATCACATGAATTTCTCAAGCGGGTTTATCTCTAGGAGGGGGAGCAGCAGTTAACTGCAGGGAACACTCGTTCTAGTGCTAAATTTGGCCTCTTTCTTACTTCTCATCCTGCTTTACTGCTTCCAAAAGCAAAACTTTTAACAGTGGAGTATAAGGGTATTTTGGGTGGCCAGCACCAGAAACTGAAGTACATGAAAAACGGTGCAAGGAGAGTGGGGGATACACACAGCGTTCCTTCAGTGTCATTTAGGAAGAGAGGGCAAACTGCTCTCAGTCTCCCACTAATATATCTCTCTTCAAATTCTGCAAGAGTGAGGGAAATTCTAGAGCAGTTGTTCCCGAACTTGTCTTTGGGGACCCCCAGCTTGTCAGGTTTTCAGGATATCCACAACGAATATGCATGAGAGAAATTTGCACACAGTGCATGCAAATCTGTCTCATGAATATTCATTAGAATATCCTGAAAACCTGACTGGCCTGGGGATCCTCTGGGATAAATTTCCAGGAAAGGAGGTGCTCTTTAAGAGGGGTGACAATGGACAAGGGATGGAAGAACCTTAATCTCTCACTGGATATGGAGAAGGGGAGCTCTGTTCTTGAGATAAGAGTTGACAGGAACCATATCTATTAGCCTGGTTGCTGGCATCCGTCTCCTACAGGAACCTAGTGAAGGAATTTCTGAGACCTCGGCATCCCTATCACTGATTCAGAACCTGAACAGCTGCTAGAAGTTAGGAGACTGTCAGCTCTTTCAGACACCTTAAACCAAGGAATGATCCAAAATACAAAGGCCACGAACCATTGAAAATAAGATCTTACAAGCCCATAGCCTAAGACTGGGAAAAAAATTGTTTTTGAGGTTTATTTGCCCATCTCTGCATTTTGCTGCTTCCCTTGCTGCACAGGGAACATGGCTGCTGAAGCATGAGCTTTTGCTCAGGTCAGGCTCGAACACAGCTCGTACTTCACTGGCCATTTTCTCTTTGCAGCCAGTGAACACTAGAACATAAGATATGCCATACTGGGTCAGACCAAGGTCCATCGAGCCCAGTATCCTGTTTCCAACAGTGGCCAATCTAGATCACAAGTAGCAGTTTCCCCAAAAGACACAGGTTCCGCAATGCTTGTATTGGGTCAAGCAGTGATATCCTGGATCCCCTTTAATAATGGTTTATGGACCTTTCCTCCAGGAACTTGTCCAAACCTTTTTTAAACCCGGCTAACGGCTTTTACTACATCCTCTGGTAATGAAATGGCATCGAAGGCCACTTGAGGATTCTTAGCATCCACAGGTTGAAGCAGGCAGCAGAGTCCTGTAGTAAACAGTAATTTATTTCCATCCTGTGCTCCGGAAATATACTGACACCACGTTTTCCCCAAAGCTTGCTGTCTTACAAGCCATCAGTTTTATGAAGACACAAGTCTGACGGCTACTTTGCAGTGCCGTGAAGGGTAAACAAAGCATCTGGCCACCAAGAACTACGTTTACATTTAATTAAATATAATTATTTTGTACATTTCTGCTACAGAAGTACAATTATGGAAAGAAACTTCAGTCTCTAAGTGCATTAAATCTGTGCATTCACATTCACATTTAAGGAAGGACCATTCAGGAACTACTGATTTCACCCAGACTCACAAAAAACGAGAAAGAACCGTTTGTTGTCTTTTTTAGATCAAGACTTGTGTCGCGTTTTGCTTTAACAGTCTTGGCTCGTTGTTATAAACTGTTGTACACAGGAATATTAAAAGAAGCAAAGAGAAGCAAGGTCATGGGGAACATGGTCTGAGCTGTGCCTTTAATGTAAAACCGTACTGCAAATTCCAAGGTCTTCACAGGCCCTCCCTCTTCTGCAGTATTACAGCTCTTTCTTTGTGTGCGGACTGCGCCTAAGCCTGGGTCGCTTCCAGGGACAGCAGGAGACCCATGCGCCTCCTACCAGCCCACTGTAAGTCCTGAACACTCATACAATGTAGACACGGACCTTAAGAGCTGAAGAATCCCTGCGCTAGTCCAACAGAGACAGAGCAAGGTTTCCACAAAGAGCTAAAGGTGGTCAGAACAGTCACCAAGGTCCCTGTGGCCCTAGACATTATCCAGGGACGGGACGCATCCTCTTCCTATTAGATTGATGAGTCTTGCTTTGTCTCCCGGTCACCCTACTTTTCTGGTGACCAATTTCGACACATGACTTAAAGATGCAAAACAATGTGTACACACACACCAGCATGGCTTTGTAATTTTCACACACAAATACACTGCATCCGAAAGCACACACAAATTCTTGCCTAAGGATTCATTCTTCAATATAGAAAGCTCCATGTGTTTACACACACTTTCTCTATGCAACCTACTGTACATTACTCAATTCAAGTCAGTTGCTCTTTCTAGTTAAACTTTGTTTTCGAGTTTGAACAAAGTAACTTTTACTTTCCAAACCAAACAAGAGCTAAAGATTAACTTGCTGCGTTGTGTCCGGCCCCGTCCAACCCACCTCACGCAGTCACAGCTCAGTACACCCAGCCAGAACAAGTGACTAACACCCTGAGGACTTTTTCCAAGGCTGTAGAACGCTCTCTAGAGCTTGGACCCTTCAGGGCCAGCGTCAGGGTCAGGGCCACAGAGAACTCTGCTCTATTCAGGTGTGTATCATGCAGATAGCAAAGTCCCATGGGTGACGTTCAAGAGGAATTTAGCTGAGACTTGAGTGTGCATAATGCACCTCACTCCTGCCCTGCAGCACCCCCCCTGCTATTCCAGTCCTGACATTCTCACTCAAAGCTCTTCCAATGCACCTCACTCCTGCCCTGCAGCGCCCCCCTGCTATTCCAGTCCTGACATTCTCACTCAAAGCTCTTCCAATGCACCTCACTCCTGCCCTGCAGCGCCCCCCTGCTATTCCAGTCCTGACATTCTCACTCAAAGCTCTTCCAATGCACCTCACTCCTGCCCTGCAGCGCCCCCCCCCGCTATTCCAGTCCTGACATTCTCACTCAAAGCTCTTCCAATGCACCTCACTCCTGCCCTGCAGCGCCCCCCCCCGGTATTCCAGTCCTGACATTCTCACTCAAAGCTCTTCCAATGCACCTCACTCCTGCCCTGCAGCGCCCCCCTGCTATTCCAGTCCTGACATTCTCACTCAAAGCTCTTCCAATGCACCTCACTCCTGCCCTGCAGCGCCCCCCTGCTATTCCAGTCCTGACATTCTCACTCAAAGCTCTTCCAATGCACCTCACTCCTGCCCTGCAGCACCGCCTGCGTCTCTAGTACTGGGACCCCCATACGCACATTTCTGCTAATGCACCTCACTCCTGCCCTGCAGCACCCCTGCAACTTCAGTTAAGCATACTCTCAGCAACGTTATAGCAGTATTGTGACTGCTCCTCTCCCATGTGTGGATCACAGTCTGGGCAGAATGAAATACTGATAAAGAACCTATTAACGGCAGTGGGTCAAAGTCTAAATTCAGCCCCTTCTCACCTGCCAGTGTGGCCCAGAGAGCTGATGGCTGCTGTTTGCTAGAGTGGATGTGGGGGAGAAGGGGGAGGGGCTCGGTGCCCCCAGCAAGTGCTCATAACTGCAATGACTGTGCAACTGGGTTAACAACAGAGATCTCAAAACGCTTTCTAATTCAGCAATCAAAATGCTATTTTCCAATCCCAGCTGGATAAACTCCAGCACAGAGAGATGAAGTGAGCAGGCCAAAAGCACAGAGTCAGCGACAGAGCTGGGATTGGATCTCCAGGACCATCTACCTTAATTCACACTTCACCCAAAAGCACCGTGAGCTCATCTGACTGGAGGTATTGATGTGGTTATGACATAGCCGTCTCTCAGCTGTGAAATGAGCTGGTGAAATGCTTGCCCTGTCCTTATTTCATGGTAGCAGCAAACCACAGCAGAAACACTTTCTTCATGCCTGGCGTCAGTGCCTAGAGGCACCTATGACTCCACTCTCAGCACTGCAGCTCCCAGTTCAGGCCTCCATACAATAATCATCCTAATTAAGTCACACCCCGGCATGTATTCTAACCAGTGCCATCTGATTTCGGCTTCTGAAACTCTGCCACACAGGAGACTTGTAAATAAAACTGAGGGTCAGCCCCCCCTCCCCCTCCCCCGGATTAGAGACTGTGTTAGAGAGAACAAAGGGTAGTGATGTGATAAATGAAATTCACTCTAAGGAGAGAAGGTGGTTAAAGGGGGTGCCTTGGGGAGAGACCCTTGAGCTGCTTCTTTTTAATATTTTTCTGAGCAACATTGCACAAGAGATGGACGTCAAAGTTTGGCCTTTTACAGATGCACCAAGATCTGCAACAGAATGGGCACTTTGGGAGAGAAGACAGATGAGCTAATCCCAAAACCTTGCACAGGTTTCCTAGCACAAGTTTAAGGCAAAACCTTTGCTCCCTGATGCTATAAGCAAACACCATGCAAATAATACGTGCACAAAAACTCTGCACTAAACAAAGACAGCACGCCAGATGCATGCATATATGGTCTATGCTAGCAGCAGCTATATCTTGCAGAAAAAAACCCTTTATCAGCACTTATGCGCATGTGCTGCAATGCTCTCTCGCATGAACACCATATTATTCTGCGCAGAATAGTATTGTTTATGCAGAAAATGGTGTTCCGGCACCTGCGCATAGCACTGTTTGCTCAGCATCTCATGAGATCTGGCGAAGCCTGAGGAATGGTCAAGAATCTGGCAGCTGAGATTTAATGCTAAAAAATGCAGGGTCATGCATTTGGGCTGCAAAAATCCAAGAAAGCAGTACAGTATAGGGGGTGAAGTAATTCTGTCCACAAAAGAAGAGCGGGACCTGGGCGTGATTGTGTCTGATGATCTTTAAAGTGGCTAAACAGGTAGAAAAGGCAACGGTGAAAGCCAGAAGGCTGCTTGGGTGCATAGGGAGAGGAATGGCCAGCAGAAGAAAGGAGGTGATAGTGCCTCTGTATAAGTCTCTGGTGCGACCTCATTTGAAGTATCATTTGGCATCATCTTCAGTTCCTCACATCTACAAAATTGTATCCTCTCATCACAGGCTTTCCGGAGCTGTTACTGGCTTTGCTTTTACTGTCTCTGCTGATTCATTTCAGTGCCATTGAGTCAATGTTGACTCCTGGTGACCCAGTAGCCCTTGGGCTTTCTTGGCAAGGTATGACCAGAAGTAGGTTGCCAGGCCTTTCTTCCGAGACAATGGAGGGTAAAGTGATTTGCCGAATACCACAAAAAGTGTTAAGAGTATAAATTGAACACTGGTCTCTTAGTCACTAGGCTGCTGCTCTAACCACTAGGCTACTCTTCCACTCTGCTGGATGGATGTTCAATATTTCTGCCACTCGTTACAGGAAGAAAGATCTTCCTATGGTTCTTTTCAGCCTACCTCCTATGACCTCCAGTTCTTGAGCTTCCTTTGCACTGAAAGATGACTCAGGGGGTGTTACTCATATCTTTCAGGTATCTTAATGTCTCGATCATCTCTTCTCTCCTGAGGGATCCATGTGTGGACTTTACTGCGTAGAATTTTTGATGCACACTGAACACTATTTTGATAACCCTGCACTGGGCCACGTTTACTCTTTCCATAGTCTTTTGGAGGTCTGGACATTGTAACTGGTGAGGCCTCACTGATAAAAAGTATGGAAAGAAGCATCCTCACCCCATGTTTACTTATGGTTATAACCACCGCTCTTGTTTCCGCTGGCAGGTGAAAGATAGATTCTGCGGCTAGAAGTGGGAAATTTGGCGATAATTAGATGGCATGTTTGTGCAAATTGATGTGGTTTAAGGAGGCAATATGGGCCCGATTCTAAGAGACAGATAGCAGGACAGCAAGTCCCTCCGGGACATGTTACCCCGCTACCCGCCTTGCTGTTATTCCGCCTCCATCCCCTGCTGCACACACAAAGCCGCTGTGCATGCTGCGAGGGACGGAAGCATGAAGGGGCGGAGAGTCGGCAGACCATGGGTGGGCCGAGCACCGGACATACAGGGCCTAATCCAGGGATTGCCAGGGGGACGCCCTGCTTCTTCCACCTCTGAGGTGGAAAAAGCATGGGGCGCCCTCCCATACGTGGCTGACAGCCTCCCTCTGGAGCCCAGCAGCCCTCCCCCCCCCCCCCCCCGGAGCAACAGGCAGCACACGGTGGGTTGGGATGACGGGAGTCAGGGATAGGGCGGGCCGGCTGGGAGGTGGTGTGGATGTCTTCCGGTGGTGGCAGGGGCATGCCAGGCCGTTCTCAGGCCTGATTCTGAATGCTGCAGGAATGTTTTTCTCCCACATTTCAGAATCGGATCCAAATGGGCCTGTCCTGCTCGGGGCTATCAAGACAGCCTGGACGTGCCCCTTCCTGAATCAGGCTCCACGTAAGTACAACATAACATATATTAGAAACATGACGACAGAAAAAGACCACATAGCCTATCTAGTCTGTCCTTCCATATCAACCACTACAACAGTTACTCACCTGTAGTAGGTGTTCTCTGTAGACAGCAAGCATAAGTCCTCATGTATGGGTGATATCATCCAACAAAGCCTGTTGAAGCTTTTAGGAGCTTCCTCTGTGCATGCACATCATCTTCCCACCTGCCACCACAGCGCCATCTTAGATCAGTCTGATACTACTGTATAGCTATAGTAGAATACAACTCCATGAGGAGGTGGGAGGGTTGTGAGGAACTATTCCTGCTGTCCACAGAGAACACCTGCTACAAGTGAGTAACTAACTTTTCTCCATGGAAAAGCAGCAAGAAGTCCTCATGTATGGGACTACCTAACCAAAAGCTACATAAGCAAATGAGTTTGCAGACGAGCCCAACAGGGGCAACCAAGTCTGTTTGCTTTCTGGCAACAGGCCTTTTGTATCCCTACATATATAAATATATACACTACAAAATGTTTTCTCTCTTTTTTTTTAAAGGTCATCTGAACAGAAAGAATGGGCCTAGAGGGGATGGAGTTGGATTCTAATCCCCAAACAGATTCCATAACACTGATTGGCTGAAGTTGCTATTGTGTTGGGAATCCCCTTCTAGACAGAAGTGAGATGTGAATATGTGGACAGAAGACCACGTTGCTGCCCTGCAGATTTCTTCCATGCAGTCCGAGCACAAGTTGGCCACCGACGCAGCCATGGCTCTGACATTGTGAGCTATGACATGATCATCAAGGCTCAGGCCTGCCTCGGCATAAGCGAAAGACATGCAGTCTGCTAGTGTTTGGAGATGGCAGCCTGTAGCTTATTGGGGTCTAAAGAAACAAAAGGTTGGATGGACTTTCTATGAGCTTTTGTTCGCTCCAAGTAGAAGGCCAAGGCCACCTTGCAGTGCAACGTGTGTAATGTAGTTTCCCTTTTGTGGGCATGAGGTTTTGGGAAAAACTGATTAAGACGGAAATCTGTACCGCCTTTGGAAGGAATTTAGGATGAATACAGAGGACTACTCTATTATGATGTAAAGTGGATGAACTACGAGGGCCCGAAGCTCGCTCACTCTGCGTTCTGAAGTGACAGCCAACAGAAACAAAATCTTCCAGGTCAAAAACTTCAGATGAAGGAATTGAGTGGCTCAAAAAGAGCTTTCATCAGCTGCTCCAGAACCACATTGAGGTCCCAAGACACAATGGGAGGTTTGTAGGGAAGCTTCAAGATAAGCAACCCCAGCATAAAGCAAACATATGAAGGCTGTGCAGAAATGGATTCCCCTCTACACCTCGATGATAAGTTCCAGTTGTACTGAGGTGAACCCTGATGGAGTTGGACTTAAGTCCAGACTTGAAGTATAGAAGATATTCAAGCAGTTTTTGTGTGGGACTGGTAAAGGGATCTAGGGCATGGTCTTCACACCAGACAGCAAACCTCCTCCACTTGCATGAATAACATTCTTGTTGAGGCTTTCCTGAAGGCCAAAAGGACATTGGTCATGCTGTTTGGCAGGATGAGCTCAGACAACATTAGTCTCTCAACATCTATGCCGTGAAGGCCAAGAACTTGATGTTGGGATGCAACATCATTCCATTCTCCTGCAAAATCAGGTCCGGTGCCTGGCCCAGCCAGAGTGGCTCTTGACTGGAGAGTTGTGGCAGGAGAGGAAACCAAGGCTGCTGGGGCCAGTAGAGAGTGACGAGAATCATCGTGCCTCCACCTGTTTTGAGCTTAAGAACATATGAACGTAAGAAATGCTATATTGGGTCAGATCAAGGTCCATCAAGCCTAGTATCCTGTTTCCAACATTGGCCAATCCAGGTCACAAGTACCTGGCAAGTACCCAAAATCCACAGCTTCAACAATTCTTGTCCTGGGCTAAGCAGTGGATTTCCCGGGTCCTCTTTAATAATAGTTTATGGACCTTTCCTCCAGGAACTTTTTCAAAACCTTTTTTGAACCCAGCTACACTAACAGCTTTTACTACATGGTAATGAATTCCAGAATTTGATGACCTGTTGAGTAAAAAAATATTTTCTCGTATTAGTCTTAAATAGGTTACACTGTAGCTTCATTGCGTAGCTTCAAAGTAGTTTTTCTACTTTTTGATGGAGTAAACAACCGATCTACATTTACCCATTCTACTCCATTCATTCACTTATAGACCTCTATCATATCTCCCCTCTGCTGTCTCTTTTCAAAGTTGAAGAGCCCTATCCTTTTAAGCCTTTTCTCATAGGGGTATCCTTCCATCCCCTTTAACATTTTGGTGGCTCTCTTCTGCACCTTTTCTAATGCCACTATATCCTTTTTAAGATATGGCGACCAGAATTGCACACAATATGCAAGATGTAGTCGCACCATGGAATGATACAGAGACATTGGGGTATGTTTACTAAACCGTCTTAATGTTACCAGCGCTAGTTGCAGCGTTAACGTGAAGAACTCCAAATAAGGTAGTGGGCGTTCCGGAGGGAAGGTTGCAAGGAATCGGTATTGTGCGATAGTGGGCGCCGTAGCACGTTAACGTGCGTTAACCCTAAGTTCATGCCAGCGCAGTGTTAGAAGCTATAAAGATGTAGCCCACTGGTTACTGCAATGACTGTGGAGGTAGAGGTCATGGGTTTGATCCCGCAGTGGTGTTATGTAATAAGGCTGTCTGAGGCATTTCCTTTTAATTTAAATCAGTGCTGCCAGCAAAAACACCCTTACAGTGCCGTAACCTAAGGTGCCGCATAAGGCACTCCATAGGGCACATTATAAAGTGCCCTGTCCGCCAAGGCACCTTATAATGTGACCTATAGGGCGCTTTATAGGGTGCCTTATGAGGCACCTTAGGTTACGGCACTGTGAGGGTGTTTTTGCTGGCAGCACTGATCTAAATTAAAAGGAAAAGCCTCAGACAGCCTTATTAAATAACACCACTGTGGGATCAAACCCATGACCTCTGCCTCCACAGTCATTGAAGTAACCAGTGGGCTACATCTTTATAGCACCTAACACACCACTGGCTGGCTACAGAAAGACTGCAAGTCACCACACAAACTGTCTGCTGTGGTTACCAGGATAGGGTAAACCCACCTGTACCCATGATGCACTGCACATGCAGATCAGCAGCCTACATCTGATCACAAGATGGGGTATGCGCCTCTCTAGCACACCGGCCTGGTAGGGGGAACTGACCGTGTGTGTTACTGGCACAGAGTAGCTACAGACCATGACATTGTGCGGTTCCTATGCTCACCCTGAGGGTGAGGTGGGGCACCCAGCACCAGGTCCGCAGCACATGGCATGGCTGAGATAGGCTATGCTGCAGGTCCCCATCCGTGCCAGTGTGTGATAGGTAGTCCTTGCAGACACACCTGTGTCCATCTGTATTTCCCAGTCACGTCTAGCCCTTGTGGACTGTGATGCACCCAGAATAGTGCATATCCTGTGCGGTTACCATGGTCACCTACAGGGCAGTCAATGCAGATCTGTACGCATCACATAGGGAACTGGCAGACAAGCAGTAGGCCTGGAAAAGCTCAGCTGCCCCCCACCACTATCTGACATTCACCAGCAGAGAGCACAGTCAGTCTCCACCCGCTGCACCCTGCAAGGTGTTACAGCCATACACATGCTAACTGCAGACAGTCTGCTAGCTAGTACATAGTGCATGTTCCTGGAAGAACTGTGTGCACCCAAAAATGGGATGTGAGCACACACACCAAGCAAATAAGTCAGTGATTGGGCCCCAGAAAAGGGAACTCATAAATATCACTTGAGAGAAATACTGTATAGCACTATGGGGGAACCTAACCATGCCATGGTCACTGCTCAGTCAGGGTGAGAGTGAGCTCCCAGCATGACATGCTGTGGCCACCCTGTCTGTGCAGGTGGTGGATGGGCACTACAGTGTCCCAGGCATTGCCCTATGCCCTGTGCAGATGCATCCTGCCCAGACCGCTGTGTCCGGGCCATACCCACAATACCTTACTCCTCATTATGCACATTGGCAGGCTAACACTGGAGACAGTGCAAGCACTGGGGGCTCAGAAAGGTGTAGGCAGCCACAAAACACTGGGTAGACATACACACACTCCCACACCTATGTCAGCATTGTGCAAAGGGAGAGGTGGTTGGCAGCCCTGGCCACCACACCAGTCCTGGGCACAGTGCAGGCATTGCTATGGTACTCAATACTGTTAGAGTCACTCTCCGGGGTGGTAAAGACTGTCAGTAACAAAATATGAAACACACTCCACATATATCAAAAGGTTGCTATGATGAATCTCTGTTAACAAATTGTGTTTATTGTAGGATCTGTTATCTGACATTTATCATAGCAACCTTTTGATATATGTGGAACGTGTTTCCATGTTTATGACGGCATTGCAAAAGGTATGCAGGTGCTAGTATTGGTAGATGCTGCTCCGCGCAGGGCCCAACAGCCTGACTCTCCATGAGGTTTTCGATAGTGGAGCCTGTGGGTGTGGGTGTTTGTGCCCCTGTTGGCCTATGCTCTAGGGCAGAGGTTCCCAACTCCAGTCCTGGTGGGCCCAACGTGATTCAGGTTTTCATGCTGTCCCTAATGAATATGCATGAGATACATTTGCATACAATGGGGGCGGTACATACAAATGCATCTCAAGCATATTTCTTAGGGACAGCATGAAACCTGAATGATGTTTGGCCCTCCAGGACTGCAGTTGGGAAGCTCTGCTCTAGGGACTGCACATGTCTATGGTGTATGTGCTCTGTAGGGTAAAATATAGGCATTTATGGTGAGTTTATTTTATCTGCAATAAAGGTTCCTTCTTTATTACCATGGTTTAGTACTGGGTAAAATATAGGGACATTGTCTGCAGGAGTCACAGCTGGGACTTAAACCTGTGACTTTCTGCCCCTAAACACACTGGCTCTGTGTACTGCACCAAACTGGGGATACCATTACTGTTCGTCAGACAGACCTTGTCTTTTGCAGTGCATGGCACCCACCTAAACAGGGCTTGGCCTTGGTCTGCTGTGGGCAGATGCCACTGCCCCCTCCACAACCAGCACCCCTCCGCCACCATGCTGACATGCCCTTATGCATGTAGAGCTGGTAAAAGGCCATGTGGGCCATGAGCATAGAACTCTGAAAAAACCTTCTTCCAAAAGAGTCCAATGTCCAAGCCTCCCTCCCTGGGGGCACTGAGGACTGAGTATTGGAACTTTTGGATCTCTTAAGGGCAGATTCAACCACCAAGGAATGGGAAGGAAGCTGGGGCTTCTTGAATCTAGGAGCCTTCTAAACTCTACAAGTGGAATCAAGTCTTATACTGACGGGAGGCACAGTGAGAGGGTTCTCCCACATTCTCTTTTGCACCCTCTGAAGGATGTGGTGCACAGGAACTATCACTGTTTCCTTAGGGGCCAAAGAGTAATGAAGGATCTCCAATTCCTCTACCCTGGATTTATCCTCAGTCTCTAAAGAAAATGGTAAGGCCTTGGTCATATCCCTGACAAAATCTTGGAAGGGCATATCCTCAGGACGGGACTTGCATCGCTCATTAGGAGGAGAAGGGTCCAATAGAAGCTCAGGAGACTTGTCCACTGACAAGTATTCAGACTCAAAATTGGTGACCCAGCCTTCTGAGTCAGTCTCAGAGAGAAAGTTAAACTATTTCTGAGTCTCTGCTCTGATCTCTCTCCTGACACTCGGGGATCAGGATCTCCTTTGGGAGCAATGATGCACCAATGCTCATCTAGATTTAGAGGGGGCATCAGACCCTGAAATTCTAGAGAGCAATATCAGCTGGGCAGGCACCGGTGTCCACCCCGATGATGATGCTTTTCCCACAGGCAAGCCATGCATCTCGAGGATCAGCTGGACGGTTGCCGATGTCAGTGCAGCTGACGTCGAGGCGCTGGCCTGCTGCATGGTCAGAAGCACCATGATCCATTCTTTGAGAACCTTCAGAAGGCATTTCTGTATGGTGCTGAATCTGAAGACTGCAGGGCCTCAGCAACCTTGACCAATGGAACCTGCAAGGAGGGTATTGACACCTTGGTCTTGGCTATCAATAGGCCGATGCTGCCCCTCCGATGTCCTGGAGGATGAGCTCTCCTCTCTTTGGGGCACTTAAAGGGGTACTCTCACTGGCCCTCATTGCTCTTGATGTGTGCCTTGAGGGGCTTTGATAATGGTGCACTGGAACCTCTACCCAGTACTCAGTGTGATCACCCTGTGGTGCCGATGAAGATGAAGCTGAATCCTTTCTCATCCTCGGGTGGAGATCGATTGATGACCGATGCTCTAGGGCACTATGAGTGCTCGGCTTTGAGTGGGCTTGAGAACTCCTCTATGTCGATGCACCGCTAGCATCCGATGCAGCCTTCAAAGCCAGTGAGACAAGTGCCACCGATGCCAGTGTTGATGGATCATCCTTATGAGCACCAAAAAGTGATTTGCACTGTTTCTTTTGACCCTTGAGTCCTCTTTTGTCATCTGCAAACACAAATTACAAGAAGAGGACTGATGATCAAGTCCTAGGCACACTGAAGGCAGCAATAGTGAGTATCCATGGCGGATACTCCTTTCATGGAGTAGAAACACTGCTGCTTGTACAGTTTGATACCCTCATATGAGGCATGGATAACTCAAACACAGCCTTTGTACTTAAATTCATAGATATAACGGCCACATTCGACAATATAGACCACACTATACTCCTATCAAGTCTTGCTCAACTAGGTCTAGCAGGTACCATCCTCCAATAGTTCAGATCATACTTAACTAATCGTACCCAGTACGTAAAACTCAATTCTGAATCCTCATCACCATTCCCGCAGGAGCAAGGTATCCCGCAGGGTTCGGCACTTTCTGCCCTCCTGTTAAACCTCTATATTCAACCACTTTGCTCAATATTCAAAAAGCACAAGATTGGATACCATCTCTATGCAGATGACATCCTACTCTACTCCCAGATCAATGTACATAACCCTACATACCACAACATAACCGAATGCATACAGGAAGCAGAAAAATGGCTTAATATAAACATCTTCAAAATTAACCTTAAAAAAGCAGAAGTACTTGTCACCCCAAGGAACCATAGTTTCACCCCCCCCCTCCCCTACAAATAATCCACATTCTCAACACCACTATCCTTGTAAAACAGGAAGTAAAATACTTGGGCATCATCCTAGACAGAACCCTTAACATGGAGCAACACATAAAACAAACTGCAAGAACCATATTTTTCAAGTTAAGAAAGCACAGTTACTTACCTGTAACAGGTGATCTCTGGGAACAGCAGGAATAAGTCTTCACATATGGGTATCGTCGGTACCGACGGAGCCTGCGCGGGAACGCTCCCCATCGTCCAGTAAGAAAGCTTTTGGGAGCATCCCACAGCGCCTGCGCGCTGCCTTCCCGCCTTTCCTAACTGCCTCTCTCCAGTTCGAGTTTGAAAGCTGAGACAAAGAGAGAGAGAGGAAAGGAAAGATATATAGAGATACAACTCCTAGGGGAGGTGGGTGGGTTGTGAAGACTTATTCCTGCTGTTCCCAGAGATCACCTGATACAGGTAAGTAACTGTGCCATCTCCAGGAACAAGCAGGAATGAGTTTTCACATATGGGGACTCCCCAGCTAGAGATGCCAGGGAGGTCTCACCAGTTGTGAGTCCCTGAGAAGGGCTCTACCTCATCCCATGGATCCCGGGCATCCAACCAGGGATGGGGGGTAGGAGTTGATTAGGTATGGAACAGGTGTTTGAGAACAGCCTGACCAAACAAGGCATCCCGGCGGGAGTCCTTGTCCAAGCAGTAATGGGCTGTAAAGGTATGAACCGAGGCCCAGGTGGCCGCTCAACAGAATTGGTCGATGGACACAGAGTTTAGATGAGCCATAGAGGCTGCCATGGCCCTCACATTGTGAGCAGTGACATGGCCCTCCAGAGAAAGGTTCTTACTCTGGTAGGCGAAGGAAATACACTGAGCAATCCAATTGGACAGAGTTCTCTTAGAGACTGGAAGTCCTAAATGAGAGGGGTCAAAAGCAACAAAGAGTTGAGAGGACTTTCTATGTTGCTGTGTCCTTTGTAAGTAAAAAGCGAGCGCTCTTTTACAATCCAGGGTATGGAGATTCCTCTCTGCAGTAGATGCATGAGGTCCTGGAAAAAAGACAGGTAAATATACCTCCTGATTTAGATGAAAAGGTGAAACTACTTTAGGCATAAAGTGTGGATTGGTCCTGAGGACTACCTTGTCATGATGGAACCTAGTATAAGGAGGATTAGCCACCAAGGCTTGCAGTTCACTGATGCGGCGAGCTGAAGTGACTGCAATGAGAAAAATAACCTTCCAGGAAAGAAATTTCAAGGAGGTAGTGGCTAAGGGTTCAAAGGGTGGCTTCATAAGCTGGCCAAGAACCAGATTCAAGTCCCATGCCACTGGAGGTGGTCTAATGGGAGGTTTAGTCAAAAGAAAGCCTCTCATGAATCTTGCTATAAGAGGATGAGAGGAAATAGGCTGTCCATTGAGAGGCTTAAGGGATACTGCAATAGCACTCAAATGGACTCTTACTGAATTTGTTTTAAGGCCTGCATGGGATAAATGCAGCAAATACTCTAGTAAAGAATTCAGAGGTATTGCAAGAGGGTTAAGACCCTTCTCTGCACACCAAATGGTAAACATCTTCCATTTAAAAGCATAGGAACGTCTGGTGGAAGGCTTTCTGGAAGCATGAAGGATATCCTTCACTTGCTGAGAAAGATGTAAATCTTGAAGGTCTAGGTCTTCAGCAACCAGGCCCTGAGATGAAGAGACTGGGGATTTGGGTGCCACAACGTTCCCTCCTCCTGGGACAGGAGGTCTGGAGCAGATCCCAAGTCCAGGGAGGGAGCTTGAGAGAGATGCAGAAGTAGAGGGTACCACACTTGGTGTGGCCAACATGGTGCTATGAGGATCATAGACCCCCTGTCTCTCTGAAGCTTGAACAGTGTCTTGGGAATTAGGGGAATGGGTGGGAAGGCATAGAGGAAGTCTTGCCTCCAATGAAGGAGGAAGGCATCCCTGGCCTGAACTCCCTGACACGGAATCCTGGAACAGAACCGGGGAAGTTTGGCATTCCACGGACTTGCAAACAGGTCTGTGTCTGGGGTTCCCCAAATTCGAAAGATCCTGGTTATCTGGTCCTCATGGAGGGACCACTCATGTGGAAGCAGAACTCGACTGAGTCTGTCTGCCCAAGAGTTTTGAACCCCTGGAAGATACACTGCCATGAGATGAATTTGATGCTCTCTGGCGAAGGCCCACAATCTCAGAGCTTCGTTGCAAAGCGACAGAGAGCCAGTTCCCCCCTGCTTGTTCACGTAGAACATGGCTACTTGGTTGTCCGTGTGGATGAGGACTGTCTTGTAGCTGAGCAGGGTGTGGAAGACTCTGAGAGCTAGAAAGATTGCTCTGAGCTCTAAGAGGTTGATATGTAGAGATGTCTCCTGTGGAGACCAGATGCCCTGGGTGGAGAGATCTTGTAGATGAGCCCCCCAACCCTTTGGGGAGGCATCTGTTGTGAGGGTTGCTTGGGGTAACACTTGTTGAAAGGGGGACCCCAGCAACAGATTTTGAGTGGACTTCCACCACTGGAGGGATGAAAAGAGGCGACCTGAGGTTGCTATTATGTCTGACAGGCAACCTGATGCCTGGCTCCATTGGGTGGACACTGAGCTGCCCAAGTGGACTGTTGTAGTTGTTGTTATGGAAGGACAGACTAGATGGGCCTTGTGATCTTTTTCTGTCATCATGTTTCTATGTTTCTATGTTTCATGTGCAGGCGAGCGTAAGGAACCACATGCACATTGGATGCCATGTGGCCTAACAGTTGTAACATCTCTCGAGCAGTTAAGTGGGACTTTAACTGAATCTGGGAGACTAACTGCACCAAGCGTAGGCAACGGGCCTGGGGAAGATAGGCCCTTGCAGTGGTGGTATCCAGTAAGGCCCCTATGAACTCCAGAGATTGAGTAGGGGTGAGATGGGATTATGGGATGTTTATTACAAGTCCCAGATATTGAAGGATACTGCTTGTGTAGGCCAGGGAAGCCTGGGCCTCTGACTGGGATGGAGCTCGGATGAGCCAGTCGTCCAGATATGGGAATACAAATATTCCTAGAGTGCGTAGAAATGCAGCTACTACTGCCATGCATTTTGTGAACACCCTTGGGGCAGAGGCCAGACCGAAGGGAAGCACTCTGTATTGATAGTGCTTTCCTTGGAAAAGGAACCGAAGGAACCTTCTGTGCGTTGGATGGATGAGGACATGGGTGTACGCATCCTTGAGATCTAGAGAACAAAGCCAGTCCTGACTCTGGAGGTATGGAAGGAGAGTTCCGAGAGAAGTCATCTTGAATTTCTCCTTGCATAGAAACTTGTTCAATTCTCTGAGATCTAAAATGGGTCTGTAGCCCCCTGTTTTCTTTGGAATGAGAAAATAGGGGGAGTAGAACCGTGAGCCCTGTTGAAGAAGGGGTACTTCTTCTATTGCCCCTTGGGCAAGAAGGATAGCAATCTCCTGACCCAGAAGGTCGAGGAGAGATGTTGGAGAATTGAACTGTTTCACCATGGTGTGAGGGGGAAGGTTTAAGAAATGAAGCTTGTACCCGTCTCTTATGATGGAGAGGGTCCATTGCTCTGCTGTGATTTGTTCCCATCTGGGAGCAAAATGAGCTAACCTTCCTGGAATGGTGAGGGGCTCTGGATGTTCTAGAGCCAGAAAGGCTAAGTTCTCTAGTTGGAAGTCAAAGGCCCTGAGGAGGCTGAGGCTGTTGGGCCGTAGCAGTCCTCGCAGCCTTAGGCTTGGCCTGTTTGGGTTGTTGCTGTCTCTTTGTAGCAAAACGACCTGCAGAAGATGCCTGCTGACCATAAGCAGTATAATATTTCCCTTTTTTGGGGAAAAATCCCTTTTTGAACAACCTTTTTTTAAAAGGAGCAGAAGTAGACTTTGAAAGTCTATCTAAAGCAGAATTTTCAGCATCCATCTGGTTGGCCTTTGCTTGCCAATCTTTGCCAAAAATGTTTTCACCTGTACAAGGAAGGTTTCCTAGTCCATCCTGAACCCAGGGTTCCAAATCAGAAGCTTGTAACCAAGCAACTCTGCATGCACCTATGGCAATAGCTGAGGCTCTGCTGGCACCTTCAAAAGAGTCAAAGGCTGCACGGTTGGAAAACTTGGAAATATCCTGGGCATGTTTAAGCCAGGTGAGAAACTCTTCCCTTTTATCTTCTGAAATAAAAGGAGATAAGGTGTGCAGGTGATCTGTAACTTCCTTTAGAAACATCCCCATATAGAGACTATAGGAGTTGATTCTGGCAACAAGCATACTGGCCTGGGAAATTCTCCTGCCAAAGGCATCTAAGGTTCTGCATTCTCTTCCTGGAGGAGTAGAAGAGTGCCTCTTTGTACTCTTTATCTTCTTCATAGCAGACTCCACCACAATGGAGTGGTGAGGAAGCTGAGTCTTATGAAAACCAGGACAAGGAGGAACACGATACATGGTGTCCAACCTACGAGAATGAGGGGAGGTGGTGAGAGGAGTCTCCCATATGCCCAACATGTGATCATAAAGAATCTCATGTATTGGTAAAGTGGCTGCCTCTTTAGGAGACTTAGGATATTGTAAAATATCTAATTTTTTGGCTCTAGGCTCTGTCTCAGAGGCCACTGAGATGGAAAGGCCCCTGGCCACTTCCCTAATGAAGTCTTGAAAAGACAAGTATTCTGGAGGAGACATTCTTCTTTTTGGAGAAGAGGGCTCCTGAGGAAGGATCCCCGATGCTTCGATAGAGGCCTCTGATTCATCAGAGTCTTCAGAGGAATCGAAGTATCGCCTGTCTGGATGCCCTTGCAGAGCCCGATATGCGTACCGGGGGGTATCGACATCGAGAGTGATCGGTACCGATTCGGTACCGATGGGCATCACAGAACAGTGTACCGCTGCCGTTGACACCGAAGCCGATGTCGATGCAGTCGGTACCGGCACCGGAACCGATATCGGGTCTGGTACCGGAATCGGTACCGACAACGGTGTTTGTTGCAGTACCGAAGGCGTCGCAGCTTGTATGAATGCCGTGATGGCACGCTGCATGGTCAGAATATTCTGATCCATCGACGCCACCAATGTCTGGATGTCAGTACCAGTGGAAACCACCGGTACCCCAGAACATTGCAACAGGTGATCGGTCGAGGCCGAGCCATCGATGTCAACCTGTGACCCCACAGATAAAGCTTTGGAAGCCGGAGCCTCCTGCCGGGGTAATTTTGCCGGTGCGGAGTCCTCGAGAGCAAGCCCGGAGGCATCTCGATACTTAGAGGGAGATCTACTCTTTGAGGACCGGCTGGACTTAAGTTTGGTTACCTGAGATCCATGGGAGAAAGAAGAAGCCCTGGAAGACGTTGATGCCACCGAAGCTGCATCAGAGGGAAACAGGGTACTGAGCTTGGCTGCTCGATTCTGTAGGCCTCTTTTAGACATCATGGAACAGGACTCACAGCCTGCAATGGAATGGTCAGGACCTAAACATTTTAGACACCAGTCATGGGTGTCGGTGACAGAAATAGTGCCGCTGCACTTCGTGCACTTTTTAAACCCGGAGGCGGGCTTTTCCATGAGGAAAACTTTTCGTAGGCCTAAGACCACAGAAAGAAAAAAAATGCACTGAAGTGAGAAAAACAGTAGTTATTTATTTTATTTTTTTTTAGAATAAAGAAAGAAAAGACCGGCGGTACCGGTCCGGCGTCGAGAAGGCAGACACGCGACCAAAGAAATAAAAGAAAATAAGAAATTCTTCAGCGGTGACAGGAACACGACCTGCTGGCTCCGCGGAAAAGAAGAACTAGAACTGGAGAGAGGCGGTTAGGAAAGGTGGGAAGGCAGCGCGCAAGCGCTATGGGATGCTCCCAAAAGCTTTCTTACTGGACGCTGGGGAGTGTTCCTGCGCAGGCTCCGTCGGTACCGACGATACCCATATGTGAAGACTCATTCCTGTTTGTTCCTGGAGATCCGTGTAACACCTTAGACCCCTCCTCGCACCCCATGACTTCAGAACGGTAGTCCAAGCATTAATCACACCCCATTTGGACTACTGCAACAGCTTACTACAAGGTCTCCCCAAAAACATAAACCACCTCCAATTAGCCCAGAATGTCACTGCCAGAATCATAACCAAAGCACACTTAACTGACCATATCACACCTATCCTACAAAATCTCCATTGGCTCCCAATAGCAAGTTGCTCAAAATACAAAATGATAATTACAACATTCAAACTACACAACATTGCACCATCATATCTGCCATCCCTTATAACTGCTCAGCTCAACACCAGAAACAGAAGGAAAAGTAAACTGAACCTCCTCAACATTCCCACCACTATAGTAAAACCAAACAGATAACAAGCAACAGAGTGTTTACCTTCACAGCCCCAGTACTTTGGAACTCGCTACCAGACTCACTACGATCACTCAAAGACATACAAACATTCAGGAAGGAATTAAAGACTCCACTCTCCATTGAACACTACAGCAACCACAACACCAGCAGCACCCAATCACCCCCCCCCCCCCAAACACAAGGCATAACCTAATCAGAGGCAAAACTACATACCTCACAAACTCCCCAAAAGCATATTCAGCACCTGATCGGTATAACAATCACTTAAAAAACTGCTGCAATGTTGCTTATGTCTCAATGTAAATACTTAACAAGCTACAATGTACATAGTTCAGTTATTACAATGTATATAGTCATACTTGGTTCTATGTAACTTGTATTCTATGTAAACCGCCCCTGATCTCTGGAAGGGGCGGTATAGAAAACTGTCCAAATAAATAAATAAAATATAGTCTCCGAGCACCGGGAACACTTCTGAAACCTGCTGGCCAGTTTTTGGGACATATTGTTCGGAAACGCAGCCAAAGCGAAATTAAACGGCTCGATTTTGAACAAGAGAAGAACCCACAGCTGGAGCGCTGGTGCGTAAGGGGGCAGAGGGGCCATGGAAAATGAAAGGAAACTTTAAACAAGCAAAACTAAACTAATTAATAGGAGAGATAGAAAAAACTGCAATGAGCAGGTGGGGAAAAAAAGCAAAAGTGCTACTGAAGGCAGCAGAGTCTCCGGTGAGGGGAAAACTTACCAAGACTGAAGATAGTTTATTAAACGCATCCGCTGGGATCCACAGAAAAACAAAGGCAGGCGGGAAGATGGCGCGCATGCACAGAGGAAACTCCCAAGAGCTTCAACTAGTAGCTGGGGCACGTTCCCGCGCGGGCTCCATCACCCACACGTGAGGACATCATTCCTGCTTGTCCACGGAGAATTTCGGGAAGCCCAGAGCATGATTAGAGCTCCCCGTCTGCGCACGTCAGCACTGCTCTGTCGCGCCTCACTTCACATTTCTCCTGCTTGTTCGTGTTGGTCCTTCAGGTTCTATCGTGTCCCACTTCCTCAGATTCTGTCCCTGAAATTTCACTCTATACATTTTGCATTAAACCTTAATTGCCAAATTTGTGATTGCTCCTCAATTTTCTACTACATGTGGTGAGTCCACAAGCACAATCCTTTCCTTCCAACCGCTCTTGAGCAGAAACTTGTAGTTGCCATGTTACTCCTCTTGGATATGTGTAAATAAAGGTCAACAAACAAGGTCCAGGTGATACCTTTTTATTGGACTAAATTAATACATTTTGACAAGCTTTTGAGATCTGATAGAGAGAGTATAGTTCTCAAAAGCTTGTCAAAAATGTATTAAGTTAGTCCGATAAAAACATATGTTCTGAAAACACTCCAAATATACATGTAGCTTACTATAATGCTGAACAGAACCAGCCCCAGGAGTGATCCCTGAACCCTGCACTTATAGCCCCTGTCCTTGGAGTGACCTCTGCTCTCTGTGGCCTGTCAGTTATCTGGTCTCTAGCCCATTTACTACCCCCAGGCGCCTCAGCTTATTTTAAGCCTCTTGTGTGAAACAGTGTCAAAAGCTTTACTGAAATCCAAATATACCACATTCAGCAGCCACCTCGAGGTAATTCTTTGATTACACATCTTCCTCCAGTAAAACCATGCTGGATCCTACAACCCATCAGCTTCGCTTCACCCCAAATCTGTGAGAGGACCATTAACAGTACTGTAATGCGTGCTCACATCACACCAAAGGCAGACCGCTACACTACTATATTGTACACTCAAATTAGGTTCCCTTGTAAGCAAACATCATGAACATCGAGGAGGTGACCATCCACCATGAACTTTGCTGGGATATACTGCAGGATGTGTTCAAGAGAAGGGCAGAGAAAATGCTGCCAAGGCCAATGTGAAGATGTACGGCAATGACACTAACTCGTGGCAAATGCTTCGAGAGGGAGGACGCCACAAGGATCCCAGCACTGCAAAACCCTACGACTGCAATAAGAGCTGGATAAAAGGGAGCTGCAGAAGCAACATTAACAAGGACAAATCACCAACCCAGAGCTACTAGCCCGAGCTGCAGCAGAGCCTTCAAGCACAGATCAGTCTCATCAGCCATCTACAGGCCCAGAAAAGAGGACAATTGTGTGCAAGATGTTTCAATAATGATGGTGACTCCACAAAGACTATTTACAGCTCTGCCAATGCACTGCAGGACTCCTGCTGTTCCAGTACTGACCTCTACACTCCACACACAACCTTAAAATCAACTGCATGAAGACGGAAGTCTTACTTATAACCAGAAACCAAACATTTACCTCACCAACTTCCCTGCATGTGAATGACATAGAGCTGATGACGAAGTATAAGGTGCACTACCTGGGAGTCATCTTGGACCAATGACTGAGTATGGAAGCACACATATGAAATGCCATCAAGGTGGTTTACCATAAGGATCTATCATCATCTACGCCCACCTGGACCCCTCAGACATTCGCACCGTATTCTAGATGCTCGTCTTCCTGCACCTGGACTATGCCAACATTATTCTCTACGGCCTGCCAAAACACACAATCCAACCACTCCAATTGCCATGAACACAGCTGCCCGAACACTGCACAGAGTGTACAGATTTGAACACGTCACACCCATCTTAATGCAGTTCACTGGTTCCCAATAGCGAGCCATCTGATTTACAAAGCCCTTTTGATGATGTTCAACATTCTACACGACATGTCTGCAGACTCACTTGCCGCAATCATTCAACGTACCTCAAACAATAGAATGAGATCAAGCATGGCGAACATGTTGACGACCCCATCAATAAGGACATGCACCCAAGCCACCAAGAACCGCACCTTTTCTTTATATGCATCAACCCTGTGGAACGCCCTCCCTGCTTCAATCCGAGCCATCTCCGACCTCTCAACCTTTAGAAAAGCCATAAAGACTCACTTCTTCCAGCTATTCTACAACCACGTACCATAGATATGATATGTCCAATGCCTGTCAACCCACAGCTCAACCTCCCTATGTAACCGTTAAGATCCACTTACCAACTTGTAATTTAGCTCCCCCTTTTCTACCCAAGTTGCCCGTCCTACCCAAGTTGATGTTCCTGTCCAGTGTTAACCACTTGTTTCAGTTTAATACCTGTTCTATGTAAAACAGTTCTATTGTTCATGTTCTGTGTAAACCGTGCTGATTTTGAAATAGTGCGGTATATAAAAGCAAATAAATAAATACATACATAAGAGGATTTCTAAAGGTAAAAGAGGGACTATGGTAATTGCAATGGAAGGGCAGACCGGATAGGCCATATGATGTTTTTCTGCCATTATGTTTCTATAATGCACATCGCTCTGCAGTACCCCCTGCTATTCAGGTAGTAAGACCCTCTCCCCCTCCCAAACACATACCTCTGCCAATGCACCTCACTCGTGCTCTGCAGCACCCCCTGCTATTTGGGTAGAGAGAGTGAGATCCCCAATTCAGTCACTACTATGTTCTGAAAGGTGGCAATAACTAAGGCTCGCGGGGTGGCCCCGTGGCTTGATCAGTTTGGCTACTCCCTGAGCTGGCCAGAGACTGGCACAGGTTGCAGCATTCACAGTCCCTGAGATAGGGAGTCTCAGTCATGCTGGAAAGATCTGGAGCCCAGGGTTACTGCAACTGGTCGGGGCCTGAGACTGAGGACTGCAATGATGGAAGGGGAAAGCTCTGGGTAATTGCATGAAGGCAGACGCTCAGGGACAGCAAAGAGCAGCTACATGGGTCCCGGCAGCCACACAAACAGCCACCAGCCTGCAGGAAGTACTGGCAATATGCAGAATCCATTTATCCTTGTAGGTGGTTTTCTGAAATCTCCCTCATTATGTATGTATTTACAAAACAAAGTTTGATATTTAAAAGTGTAATGTCCAAATATGCATTTGTATAGGATTTTCTTGAAGGGATGGTGCTAAGATGATTACTAATGGCAATCTTGGGGAGGGGAGATGCTGCGAATCTAGACCCTAATTGCCAGGGCATAAAAGGCTGAAATGCCACCTTGCACTGGCCCTGTCTGTAGCCCAGTGGAGGCCGCTTCTGACAACGCTGGAAGCCCACAGGAGCAGTGGAAAACTGCTGGGCATAAGAAATATATAAAGGGACCTAAATCAATTAACCTGTTGCCAACAAACATTCAGCTCTGTCTCTTAGATCTCTTCAAGTCCTCTTGTATTTCCCACCTGGTTCTGCAAAGGCAAAACAAACTATCTTGTAACTGAATTGGTGAAGTCCAGCCTATGGATCCCTGACCCCAGCCTGAAGTAAAGTCTCTCCACCCGGATCCCTGACCCCAGCCTGAAGGAAAGTCTCTCCTGGTGGTGACAAGCGGCTTCCCACCAAGAATCTGCACCTTGTTCATAATACATTAGCAAAACAACCCCAGAAAGCGGGGTGGGCACCCCCCGGTTCCGCAAGATGCTCAGCTCGGCCTGTGAAGGTCAAAGCGAAAATGATCACATTATCTAAAAAATGATATTACATAGCACCAGCATCTCTGAGCCTTATGTTTTAGGGGGACCTTCTGGATACACCAACCAGTCCTATAAAGCTCTTGCTAGTAGATTAAAAGTAAACTCTGCACATATCAACAAAGCAATCCAATCCGTACAAACTAATATGCCTTGATTGACTGTCGTTTCGAAAAGTACTGGACCCACAGTATAGGCTCTCGAGTTTCTGAGTTACTCCACCTCCAGCTCTAAAATATGTTGAGCTTTCCTCAGTAAATAAATAAAAAGATGAACATAAGAGACGCGCAGAGAATCAGTATCAACGCGCAGTGTGGTCTAGAAGTACTGGAGCCTTTCAAAAGCCAGCGCTGGATGTTCGTCTCCCCCTCCCCAAATAAAAGAGCAGAGCTGAGGCGCACTAAACGGGCTGCGGGGAGTTCTCTCCGGTCCCTTTCTTTCCAGCCCAAAGAATGTGAAGTGGTTGCAGCGCAAGAAACCTTCCTGCAGCGGCCGGGCCCGGCTTCGACTCTCGCCCCCTCACTGCAACGAAAGGAGGGAAAGTTTCCCGTCCGCGCTCCGGCCCCCGGGAAGAGGCAGAGGCGAGAGGCCAGGGGCACCGGGGATCCGCTCCCAGAGTCTTTTCAGGCTCATCCCCCCGCCCCATCTCCCCGGGAAAGATTGGGAGACGTTTGCAGAAAGTTTGGCAAAGGAGCTCCTGGCCAGCAGGGTCCCTGTGCCCACACCCACCTTCTGTGCTGCCACAGCTCCCGAGAAGGGCGAGGAGCCCCCAGGGCCAGAGCCAGAGCAGGCGGCGACGGGAAGCCATTGTCCATGCTGGGGGGATCGCACGCCCCCGCCTCTGGCACCCTCCGAGGGGCTTTTCACGAGCTCCGATCCGCACTTTCGGTCCTCGATAACTTCCTTAAAGCGACGATGCTCTTGTGAGCTGGGGCCGAGGAGCAGGGAACTGTCCACTCCCCTGGGAGTGGCAAGGCAGGAAAGGCAGGAAAAGCGAGTATCGGTGCCTGAGCCTGTAACACTACTATAGTGCAGCTCATATCTCCACAGCAAAGGGCAGGCTCTACTGTGCGTTGGCCCCAGGATAGCTTCAAGCTATTGGCACCCTAGGCAAACTTTAATCCTTATGCCCCCTCCCCGTTACAATGTACTGTTTAGCTGTGAATGCCTGTCCCCTAGACGCTGCTGTCCTGGGTAACCTCCGCGACTGCTTAATGCTTTAGCTGGCCCTGATTGCGTCGGCCTGCAACACTATTATAATGCGCACAGAGAAGACTGTTGTGTATCAGTGCCTGAGCCTGCAACACTACTATAGTGCAGCCCACATCACAGAAAAGGGAAGACTGTTGTGTGTCAGTGCCTGAGCCTCTAACACTATCGTAATGCATGCTCACATAACTGCACAGGGAAGACTCTTGTGTGTCAGTGCCTTAGCCTGTAACACTACTGTAGTGCATGCTCACATCACTGCACAGGGAAGACTGTTGTATGTCAGTGTCCGAGCCTCTAACACCACTGTAGTTCCACTCACATCACTGCACAGGGAAGACTCTTGTGTGTCAGTGCCTTAGCCTGTAACACTACTGTAGTGCACACACATCACTGTACAGGGAATACTGTCGTGTGTCAGTGTCTGAGCCTCTAACATTACTGTAGGGCATGCTTACATCACTGCACAGGGAAGACTGTTGTGTGTCAGTGTCTGAGCCTCTAAGACTACTGTAGTGCACGCTCATGTCACTGCACAGGGAAGACTGTTGTGTGTCAGTGCCTGAGCCTCTAACACTATTTATTTATTTAAAGTCTCACATCACTGCACAGGGAAGACTGTTGTGTGTCAGTGCCTCAAACAACGAACATACACATTCACAACTCTTGTGTGTGTTACATATGAACAGGAGAATCAACTTGTGTGTCAGTGCCTGAGCCTATATACATAACAATGTATACAATTTACAGGAAGACTGGTGTCATGTGTCTTATGCCTCAGACAGAGGAGATTTGTGAGGTTTCGGTAATTGGTGCTGAGCCTCTAACACTACTGTAGTGCCACTCACATCACTGCACAGGGAAGACTGTTGTGTGTCAGTGCCTGAGCCTCTAACACTACTGTAGTGCTGCTCACATCACTGCACAGGGAAGACTGTTGTGTGTCAGTGCCTGAGCCTCTAACACTACTGTAGTGCTGCTCACATCACTGCACAGGGAAGACTCTTGTGTGTCAGTGCCTTAGCCTGTAACACTACTGTAGTGCACACACATCACTGCACAGGGAATACTGTCGTGTGTCAGTGTCTGAGCCTCTAACATTACTGTAGGGCATGCTTACATCACTGCACAGGGAAGACTGTTGTGTGTCAGTGTCTGAGCCTCTAAGACTACTGTAGTGCACGCTCATGTCACTGCACAGGGAAGACTGTTGTGTGTCAGTGCCTGAGCCTCTAACACTATTTATTTATTTATTTATTTAAAGTCTCTTTTATACCGCGCTATTCAGCATCAGTGCGGTTTACAATAAACAACGAACATACACATTTCCAATAGTACTTTGTGTTTACATATGAACAGGAGAATCAACTTGGCTAACAGGGTAACTATATACAATAACAATATATACAATTTACAGGCTGGTCATGTGTTCTTATGGTTTCAGACAGAGGAGATTTGTGAGGTTTCGGTAATTGGTGCTGAGCTACTACTGTAGTGCTGCTCACATCACTGCACAGGGAAGACTGTGGTGTGTCAGTGCCTGAGCCTCTAACACTACTGTAGTGCTGCTCACATCACTGCACAGGGAAGACTGTTGTGTGTCAGTGCCTGAGCCTCAAACACTATGGTAATGCATTCTCACATAACTGCACAGGGAAGACTCTTGTGTGTCAGTGCCTTAGCCTGTAACACTACTGTAGGGCATGCTCACATCACTGCACAGGGAAGACTGTTGTGTGTCAGTGACTGAGCCTCTAACACTACTGTACTGCCGCTCACATCACTGCACAGGGAAGACTGTTGTGTGTCAGTGCCTGAGTGTCTAACACTACTGTAGTGAACGCTCACATCACTGCACAGGGAAGACTGTTGTGTGTCAGTGCCTGAGACTCCAACACTACTGTAGTGCCGCTCACATCACAGCACAGGGAAGACTGTTCTGTGTCAGTGCCTGAGCCTCTAACACTACTGTTGTGCCACTCACATCACAGCACAGGGAAGACTGTTGTGTGTCAGTGCTTGAGCCTCCAACACTACTGTGCCACTCACATCACAACATAGGGAAGACTGTTGTGTGTCAGTGCCTGAGCCTCTAACACTACTGTAGTGCCACTCACATCACAGCAGAGGGAAGACTGTTGTGTGTCAGTGCCTGAGCCTCTAACACTACTGTAGTGCATGCTCACATCACTGCACAAGGAAGAATGTTGGTTGTCAGTGTCTGAGCCTCTAAGACTACTGTAGGGCACGCTCATGTCACTGCACAGGGAAGACTGTTATGTGTCAGTGCCTGAGCCTCTAACACTACTGTAGTGCTGCTCACATCACTGCACAGGAAAGACTGTTGTGTGTCAGTGCCTGAGCCTCTAACACTACTGTAGTGCTGCTCACATCACTGCACAGGGAAGACTCTTGTGTGTCAGTGCCTGAGCCTCTAACACTACTGTAGTGCCGCTCACATTACTGCACAGGGAAGACTGTGGTGTGTCAGTGCCTGAGCCTCTAACACTACTGTAGGGCATGCTCATGTCACTGCACAGGGAAGACTGTTGTGTGTCAGTGCCTGAGCCTCTAACAGTACTTTAGTGCCACTCACATCACTGCACAGGGAAGACTGTTTTGTGTCAGTGCCTGAGACTCCAACACTACTGTAGTGCCGCTCACAGCACAGCACAGGGAAGACTGTTGTGTGTCAGTGCCTGAGCCTCTAACACTACTGTTGTGCCCTCACATCACAACACAGGGAAGACTGTCATGTGTCAGTGCCTGAGCCTCCAACACTACTGTTGTGCCACTCACATCACAACACAGGAAAGATTGTTGTGTGTCAGTGCCTGAGCCTCTAACACTACTGTAGTGCCACTCACATCACAGCACAGGGAAGACTGTTGTGTGTCAGTGCCTGAGCCTCTAACACTACTGTAGTGCCACTCACATCACAGCACAGGGAAGACTGTGATGTGTCAGTGCCTGAGCCTCTAACACTACTGTAGGGCACGCTCACATCACTGCACAGGGAAGATGGTTGTGTGTCAGTGTCTGAGCCTCTAACACTACTGTAGGGCACGCTCACGTCACTGCACAGGGAAGACTATTGTGTGTCAGTGCCTGAGCTTGTATTATATGCTAACAGCAATATCATGGGGAGTGGGAGAGATTCAGGGTGCAAAGAACATTACTGTGACAGCTGAGGATATGTGATGGTAACTCATCATGGCCCACTTCACCTCATCTTTAATAGGGTTGGAGCAATTTCTGATTGTGTTGGAGGAAGGGAGTCAGAGGAAGGAAAGTCTGGGAATGGAAGAAGTCTTACAAACGTCAGCGGTATGTTCTCTCCTGATGTTCTGTCAGGAATTCCTGTGTTACTTCTTTCCTCCCTTACGCTAACCTGCAGCTCCTGTAAGGGATTCATGTGCTAATGCCCAAACGATTCTGCAGGTCTGGGACAGCTCCAGATATTCTAAAGCATTCATTCTGCCAGTTCTTCCCTCAATTCAGACTTTATTTTTACTTTAATAGTTTTAAGAATCCATCTGAATCCCCCTTTCTTAATTGTTGGTTTAGGGTTTTACATGTTCTTTACACAGTTCTGTTTTCCACACTTCTCTCGTTTTGAATAACATTTATATGGTTCTTTTTTTTCCGAGAAAGCATTGGGATTAATAGAATAAACACACTGTTTCTTGGGAACTTCTTCTCCTTTGTCTGACTATTTTCCACATCACCTGTAGAGCCAGAATCATCCCAAAAAGGACATTTTCACCTGCTGAAAGCCTTCCTTTCTTGTCACAGAGAAAAATGAAAACTGGGCAAAAATTAATCTCGCAAATCTCCCATTCCAGGCTCTTAGAGTGGGTTAATCTCTCTTCCTGGCTTTTCAGTCATATGTGTATGGTATCACATGTACCAATATCAAATCCGCCCTTCTGCAAAAGCTCAGAACCCCCCCCCCCCCCCAAAAAAAAAAATATTTGCAGGAAAAACACTTCCAAGTTTATGCAAACTTCAAAACTTGTTTGTGATTATATTTGGAAACTGTATTTTTTGAATGAAGACATAAAGGAAGATTGTTTTGGGCAGCGCATACCTAGCCCTTTGCGAGTGGTGCAGCAAAAGGATATAGCATTATTAGAAAAGGTACAGAGAAGAACCACCAAAATGGTAAAGGGGATGGAAGGATACCCCTTTGAAAAGAGGCTTAAAAGGTCAGGGCTCTTCATCCTGGAAAAGAGACGGCTGAGGGGAGATATGATAGAAGTCTATAAATTAATGAACGGAGTGGAACGGGTAAACGTAGATCGATTGTTTACCTTATCAGAATATAGAAAGACTAGGGGACATGCAATGAAGCTACAGGGTAAACTATTTAAGACTAATAAAAGAAAATATTTTTCACTCAACGTGTAATCAAACTCTGGAATTTGTTACCGGAGGATGTAGTAAAGGCTGTTAGTGTAGCTGGTTTTAAAAAAAGGTTTGGACACGTTCCTGGAGGAAAGGGACCCAGGATATCAATGCTTGACCCAATACAAGTATTGTGGAACCTGTGTCTTTTGGGGAAACTGCAAAGTACATATGACCTAGACTGGCCACTATTGGAAACAGGATACTGGGCTTGATGGAACTTGGTCTGACCCAGTTTGGCATATCTTATGTTCTTATAAACAAATAGGGGTGCATTTAGGACTGACCGCTGGCCTCAGCTCCCCCCACGCTGCCTGACCTTGCCCCGTCACCACTTTTCCTGTTCCCTTGGTGTCAACAGTGGTGGCGGCAGTGGAGTGGACCTCCAATTTAACAAAAACACACAGATCTTTCCAATTCCACATCAGCATACATCAGAGGACGGAGGGATCAGGTCAGCCATGCAAGCATGCAGTTGTAAAGATCAACATGTTTTTTTTTTTATTGGAGGCCCGTTACGCTGCCAACACTGCTGCTAAGGGAAGAGGAACAGCAGTGGCGAGGCAAGAGCAGCCTGGAGGGAGCCGGCTGCAGATGAAGGTGGCTGGGGTAAGATGGGGCAATGATAAATGCCAGGTAGTGCAACGCCAGGTTTGCAAGTTGCACAGGGCGCATTTATGGCTTGGTATGGCCCTGATTTTGGAATACTTTAAGTGCAGTAAAAAGAAAAAATATATATTTATAGTAGGGAGCAATGATGATGTGTTTGAGGGTCTAAAGCACTGTTGCCGTTGTGCTATATACTATTATAGTTGCGCTACAGTATTCAGCTCCCTTTAGAACATTTTCTGAATGGCCAAGTTTTTTTGTATAATTTTTGGTTGCTTAGAGATATTGGAGGAGGAGAAGAGTTTTGAATTATGTATAAACTTGGAAGTGTTGGAGACCACATGATGCGCACACCGTAGAGGTCGCATCCTGAGCTAGTCCCGGGACCCTCAGACTCTACCGGTGCATTTGAGCCGTTTATTACTGCCCTCACCCGCTGAAAAAATCACCCGTTGCATCGGAGTGCCGACAGATCCATTGGGTGCTGATCAAGCTGCTCTGCTGCATGGCGACCACGGTAAAATCGATGCGGGGGGATCGGGGGCGAGGGGCCGGCACAGCTAAGATGGCGGAGCCCGCCCAGATGCCAGTATCACCGCAATCGCCGAAATCCCCTGCCTCTATTGATGAGATGTCAGCGGCCGTAAAATCAGCCCTGTTGCCTCAATTTGAAGCCCTCCATGAGAAAATGGATGGGCTGAAATCTGCCTTTGACGCGCTGAGTAAGCGGCAGCAGGAGGCCGAAGATCGTGTGGGGCTGGCTGAGGAAAAGGTGGAAACCCTGACAGCGGAGGTGGCGGGTTTGCGATCCCAACTTTCTCAGCATGAAGCCAAACTCGATGACCTGGAGAACAGGTCTAGACGAAATAACCTGCGCTTCCTGGGGATCCCTGAAGCCACTCTTGATAAAGACTTGCGTGGATATTTAGAGGCCCTGATCCTGCAGATGGTGGAAGAGAGTGCACTAGGAGGTAAACTAATTATTGAAAGGGTACATCGAGTCGGCCCACGGCAGCCTCGCGACCCCCGCCCTCGAATTGTTTTAGCAAAATTCCTCCACTTTCAGCAGAAAGAACTGATCCTCAAAACAGCTCGGCAGAAGGGGGAGGTGATCTTTAATAACAATAAGATTCGTGTAGCCCAAGATTACTCCGTGGCATTGAGCCGGAAAAGAAAGGAATATGCCCCCCTCTGTGGAAAGCTGATTGATGCAGGGATTCGGTTTTCGGTGCAATATCCCGCTAATTACATGTACTTGGTGAGGGGGCTCCTCGCACCTTTGACTCCGCCTCGGCAGCTGAGGAGTATGTGAACCGGCTCTATCTTCAAAAAACCGCAGTGTCAGGGACTCCCTCCACATGATTTGCTCTACTTTGACAACATAATTTTCTGAACCTTTTTTTTGGAGAGCAAAGAAGGGGAAATACAATGTAGCCCCAGCTACGGAGAGTTCTGCAACTGTTCAATGACTCAGTGTCCTATGGATACATTAACAGTTACAAATTGTTTCGTACGGCAACAAAGTTCCCAGCCATTCAAATCCCTTTCTCTGGGTCTCCACGTGCTCTGTCTTTAAGGGCGCACTAGTATCCGGAGAGGTCTCTATGGCCACTATTTCTGATTGGTGGCCCCGGCATTGCAATCGGCTTGACTCCGCGTTTAGGTGCACAAGTTGCTGCCCCGGAAGAGGAGGGTCTCCCCGAGATATGCCAGCTATCTTTGAAGGCGTGGAGAGGCCCGAGAAAGAACCGAGCTCCTCCTTTTAACTTTTCATCTGCAAAGCCTAGCGAGGCAGGATACTACCGACAAGGGCGTATAAGCTTCCCTTGGAATTTTCATGTACTCTTTCTTCTTACCAGATGCCATGTTCCTTCTGCCCTTTACTGTACTGTCTCGGTGCACGGAGCTCCTACAGATTTAGGGGCACTTCGATCTGGGCGGGAGGGGCCTGGTCTGCCTTTGTGGTAGGGGTTGCCATAGCGGCTTCTCCGATCGATGCTCTACCCCACCGGAACTACCGTTTTCCATATGAAGGCTCCCCGAGATGGTGGGGGAAGGAGAGACTCACCGCAGGGCCAAGGAAGCATTTCAGCTAGTTCACTTGAACTGATTTTCTCATAACTAAGAGTTTTTATTGATAACTGTTTATTCCTGAAACGTTTGTACTATTCAATGACGGCAGTTGGCTAAGCCGCACAGAAGGTATGGGGGCAGAGTATCTTCTCCGTATGATCTGACTAAAATTCTTGATCACGATGTCCCTTTTATGTTGCCCCTAGGGTTGGATTAATCGGCCACCGGCTCCCCCGCTCCATGCTAAAGCCTGCCTTATACTTCTTTTTAATTAAACCTCCTTGTGTATACAAGGCTTCTGCCTATAGCCTCGCCCATCCCCTCCATACTCCAACCCACTTACTCTTCTGCAGCGATTTCCCGGGTGTAACACTTGCCTGATTGATATAATTTGCTGCAATCATTGGTCTTTCAGTCTCAGGGGGCACCTGCACTTTTTATTTTACCCTGATGGTTGTCTATAACAGCAGGCACACACTCAGGGCTATGCTGTTTTTTTTTTTCATTGGCCATTTTGGTTCCTACTCACTGTGTTTACCTAATCACTCCCTTCGCTCTCCCCTAAGATTTTAGCCTGGGGTCTCAAATAATATTTCTCACTGTACCTAGCGGGATTTGTTACTTTCAATACGGTGCTATGTGCACAGTTTTGCTGTTATTCCCCCTAGGATTTCTCCGTGCCAGCTATTTATCCATTTATAGGCAGCAATATGCCAGGTCGCGTTGGAGATATGTTTTCCTTCTGCACTACCAGTGTGGTGGGGGGAGGGTGGAACTCCCTCCAAGCAGCTTGTCTTGGCTGGGGGATAGATGTGGTAGACGGGAGGTGTTCCTTGGAGAGGGGGGCTCTAATGTCTTTTTCCTTTCTGCGGGGAGGCCCGCCTACAGGCCAGACCTGGGGGTGGCTCTCCTTACACAGTGGTCTGGAGGGTAGGGGGGGGATGCCTAGGGATGGTAGAATGGGGTACGTACCTCTGCGTACGGGGGCTTCTGGTGGGGTGGTTGGCGGCAGGCAGGGGTTTTTTTTTGTTTTGTTTTCTTGGGGGGTCGGGGGGGGACGAAGGGACGTGCTCAGAGGGGTCTCGGGAGGGCTACCTAGGAGGACTTAGGAGTAGATAGCCCCGTAGCTAGGAGGTAGTGAAAGGGGTTGGGGTGGGTTTGGGTGGGTTGGTGGGGGTAAGTTTATAAATGGGGGGGCGGGGGAAAGTGTATAGGTGTTCAAATTAGGGGGTTTGAGTAGGGAGTATGGGGGAAAGGTCGTCGCACTCTATTATTGATGCAAAGAAACCACATGGTTCCTATTCGGGGACATTCGGGGAGACCCCAGGCTGGGGGGTTTCCTTAAGCACGATGGGCTGGCAGCGGGGACATCTAGGGACCGGAACCCTCTGAAGTAATAACCTGGAATGTTTGTGGACTGGGTAAACCCGATTAAGCGATATAAAGTGCTCAAGGCCCTGGCTCGGCAGCGGTGCGACATTGCGCTATTACAAGAGACCCACCAGACGGCCGAAGAGCATGCTAAATTGTGTCGGGAAATGGGTGGGACAGACATGGGGTGCGCCTGCACTGGGTAAGAAAGGAGGAGTGGTCATACTTATTCATAAACGGGTGCGCTTTACGTTGCAACGGCAGTGGGCCGATCCTAATGGGAAATATTTGCTATTATATGGGTTATTGGAAGACCGGGACATTATACTGGGAAATGTATATGGCCCCAATACATTAGATCGAGACTTTCTTCACCGTATTGCCGCCAAAATTGAACAACTGCCGGATGTGCCTCTGCTGGTGGGGGGGACTTCAATGGTGTTCTCGACGTGAGCTTAGATACCTCGCTGCTAAAGTAACGAGAGATAGGGTGCTTGGCTCTCAACTGTTGCAACGCTTTCGGTCCCGTTTAAATTTGGTAGATCCTTGAGATTGTTGCATCCCTCGGAGAAAGAGTTTACCCATGTTTCGCGGCGCATGGGACTAGTGCGAGATTGGATTACCTTTTGCTCTCCACTATCATATTTGCCCAAGTGGTGGAGGCGCAGATAGGACCCTTGGAGATCTCCGACCACGCTATGGTGTGGTTTGAGTTGCATTGGGGGAGCGGGACCCGAACATCTCGCATATGGAGGTTCCCCACTGAGCTCTATCATGATAACCAATTCCGACAATTTTTGGGTCAGCGCTGGCAAGATTTTGAATTGAACCACCAAGCTCACAAGGACGACCCGGAACTGGTTTGGGAAACTGCCAAAGTGGTGTTGCGGGGGATATCATTGGATATACGGCTCGGAAGCGGAGATTGATGGCAGAACAAATTATTCGGTTGGAGCAGCAGGTATCACAAGCGCGGGTACTTAGTGGCCGTGCCCCTACCTTGGCCAATCGCAAACGCTTATGGGAATTACAGGTAGCTTTAAATGAATTACTTCATCAGAGAGCCAAGAAATCGTTAATATATTATAAATATCGCTTACAGTGTTTTGGCGATAAGCCGGGGAAATTATTAAGTCGCTGTTTGAAAGGTCAGAGAGGAGGGCGGGGGGTAGCGGCACTTAGGGATGAACGGGGGAAACTACACCAAAAGCGGGACGTGATAAGTGAGATCTTCAAGGGTTTCTTTCAAAAGCTATACTCAGCGGAGGAAAGTGACCCCGATGTAATGGGAACCTACCTCCAGGGGCTACAGCTCCCTAAGGCGACAAGCGAACAGCGGGCCCTGCTGGGGCGTCCGATAACCCAGGAAGAGGTGCAACTTGTGATTACGAAAGCCACTTGCTATAAAACTCCGGGACCCGACGGCTATGGGGCTGAATTCTATAAACTACTGTCGAACTGGGTTAGCCCTCTGTTAGTGGATACTTACCGGCATAGATTAGATGGCATGGGTAGACGATGGGGAGAGAATCAGGCGTATATTACATTAATCCCCAAACCGGGCAAAGATCCGCTGCAGGCGGCCTCCTATAGGCCGATCTCCCTGTTAAATTTTGATATGAAGGTGATGGCCAAGATCTTGGCGGAAAGATTGGCGGGATTCCTAGGGGACATCGTTCATGATTCACAGGTGGGGTTTGTGCGGGGGCGGTACGCGGTCCGCAATATTCGCAAAATCTTAACATCGTTGGAATGGGTGCGCGGCCATCGGCTCCAGTCCCTTTTAGTAAGTTTCGATGCTGAAAAAGCGTTTGATAGGGTTAACTGGACGTATTTGCAGCACCTGTTACCGCTATACGGCCTGGGGCAAGCCTTCTGTGATATGGTTAAGAGCCTATACGATGCACCGACGGCTCGAGTGCTTTGCAACGGGGTCTTATCGGCGCCCTTTCCCCTATATCGAGGTACCCGGCAGGGCTGCCCCCTATCCCCTCTCTTATTTGTTTTGTCTCTCGATCCTCTAATACGGCATATAGAACTTGATCCGCAAATTCATGGAATTGGGATCGGCAATCAAAGGTTTAAGGTGTCGGCCTTTGCCGACGACATGCTGGTACACCTGCTGGCCCCACGGGAATCCTTGCCTAGACTGTTACTGGAATTTAGACTATTTGGCAGTTTCGCGGGGCTCCGGATCAACGAAGAGAAATCGGAGGCCTTAGATGTTTCAGGGCAGCTGCGGGGACACTGGGGGGGGGGGTTCCCCCTGAAATGGGCGGGGCAGACGTTTAAATATTTGGGTGTCCTTCTGACCGGGGTACCACAGGACCTCTACCATATTAACTTTGAGAGAATTTTATCGGGAGTCAGGAGCCAGTTGAGGGCGTGGAATCCGCTTCCGTTATCGCTGATGGGGAGAATTGCCGCATTCAAAATGGTAGTGTTGCCCCGTATACTGTATTGGCTACAGACCCTGCCGGGTGTGGCTATTGCGGCGGGACCTGCTTAGATTAGAGAAGGAGATACAACGTTTTCTGTGGAAGGGGGCTAGAGCGCGGATTCCGATGTCCCGTATGATTGGCAGATGGAGCAGGGGAGGCTTGGGACTCCCGGACATAAGGCTTTATGCTTTGGCGTGTCAGGCCCGTCATATTGGGGACTACCTGGGCGACACTAATGTCTATACGCCACGAGACCTCGAGGAGGCCTTTGTGGCCCCCCTCACGTTGTTGGGGGTCCTACATGCGGATGGAGCACACCTGCCACCGCGTTTTACGCGAAATGTTATGTTCAACGCGCTGCGCCGTACCTGGCGTCAACTGAATAGCTTCTGGCGACGGAATTGGCAGGTGTCCAGCTGGCTGCCTATTCGGGGAAACGTGCACTTCACCCCGGGTTCCGATTCCAAGGCGTTTCAGCTATGGCACCGTCAGGGACTACGGTACATAGGGCATGTAGTGGACCTTACTGGTAAATGTAAGTCGTTTGCTGAAATTCGGGGGAGTTTCATCTGCCCCCTACTCAATATTTTGCGCACCTCCAGCTCTCTCACTACGTGGCAAAACTGCCCAAGGAGGAACTGGGTGGAGACAGATCGGCGCAGCTTCTCGAATTCTTTGACCTTGGGGGCGATGCACCACCGGCGATAACGGGACTTAAGTCCCGGCTGGAGGGTTTTGGGATACGACCAGATTATGGGAGGGTGGAAACGGCCTGGGCAGAGGAGCTGGGGAGGGTGGTGCAACCTGACACTATTTGTGCGGCGGTGGGGCGGATACCAACCTTAGTGGGGGGAGCGCGGTGGAGGGAGGTCCAATACAAAGCCCTGACACGAGTGCACTTTTCACCCCGGCGAGCGTTGAGAACTCATATCACCCAGGACGGGTCTTGTCCGCGATGTTCGCTACCTTTGGCCACCCTAACCCACATGTGGTGGCAGTGCAGGCGCATCCAACCCTACTGGTCCCGTATCCGTAGATATCTCATGGGGTTGTTGCAGCAACGATTTCCGTGGACTAGCGTTTTAGTCATTTTAGACCAATTACATCCAACCCTACCTGTGGGGAGATGGGAGCGGTTATTGGTGCGTAAAGCCTGTCTGGTGGGGAAAGGTCCGATTCTTCACAGATGGAGAGATCAACTCCCACCCACATTCTTGGAGTGGCGCAATGGTTTCCATCAGCTGATGCTTGTGGAGCGTTGGAGGGCCCGGGGCTCCGTAAAGCAGTGGTCCACTTTTATGTTAATATGGGAACCCTACATTCAGAGTTTAAGCTCCCGCTGCCGGGCTGAAATTGTGAATATCGGTTATTGAACTGGGTGTGGTAGGGGTGCGGCGACCTGGGGTGGGGGGTGGGGGGGTAGTGGGGAAAGTTATGGGGGGGCATCTTAGATTTAGTTTTTACCAAAAATAAATGAAAATCAGAGGTGTCTTGTGTGCTGTTTGGAATACGTAACTGTTGGGGTTTGTGCTTCGGCGGAGATAAGATCCCACTCTGCTGAGGCGCGTTGTGTACCATATTTGTTTGTATTGAAAGTTATGTATTTGATGGTTTCTATATAAATAAAGTATTAAAAAAAAAAAAAAACTTGGAAGTGTTTTTCCTGCAAATTTTTGGTATCACATATACTTCAGGGGCAGAGGGGCATTTTCTGTTGGACAAGTCAAACAAACCAATCTGCAAGCTCTCTAGTTGCTGATGCTGCATTGGGAAAAATATTGATTGAGCGATGGCTCCAGTGACCCATCCCATTCTGCACCCTATGCAGTCTTCTAAAGAGCAAAGGACGGTGGTGTGTGGTTAGTCTCTCCCTGCGTATCTCTCATTCACGTCACATTCTTCATGTTTTACCTTTATTTCTGAGTATTTCATACTCACACTTTTTCCTTTTCAGCCTATTATGGATCTGTACCCATCAAAACTATGTATCTAATTTATTCCTTCCCTATGGGGGTTGTCTCACTAGGATCCAGTGTCAATTATTTTATTTATTTATTTAAAATGTATATTCTGCACTAACTCCTAGGTGAATTACAAGAAAAACATATAAAATATACAAATAAAAACCAATAAAACGTACATAACATAAACACAACTCAAAATCATATAAACCAGTTAACTTGATAAGCATGCACTGAAAAACCTATGTTACTGTGTTACAAAAGGCTGGAAAGACTTGCTGAAATAAATGCACATTCAATTTTATCTGGAACACCAGACTAACAGATATGCAGTGTAATTCTGCTGGCAAAGCATTCCAAATTTTGCAGGGCGGCCATAGAAAACATCCTGCTATAAAACACTTGAAAACGAATCCGCCAAAATAGTGGAATATTTAGCAGTCAAGTCTCCTGCAAGCGTAGGACACGAGGTAAACTCACAAAGATGCAGGCTAAGTAGGACTCTATACTTTAAAGACTTGAATACCAACATATGATTTTATATAGAATTCGTGATTCAATCGGTAACCAGTGTAGATTATATAAATCAGTAGGATATGCTTGAATCTTCTACTATTAGTAATTAAAGGTGCCACCACATTCTGTATCACATGCAAGAGCTGAATAACATAGGAGGGAAGCCCAAGAAATCCCCAGTTCTCATGGTGCTAGGCACTGGGTCAGGGAGTACACAGGACATGGGCATAATGTTGGTTTTATTCACATTCAGTGCCAGTCTGTAGAATGTCATCCAGGATTTTATAGTGCTAATGCAAACTCCAGTGCAGCATCCAATGAACAGGATATAGGAACCACAAACTGAATATCAGCTGAATAAATCGAATAAGTAATGTCAGGGCCACTAAAGGTCTTACAGATGAGTGCAACATAGATATTAAACAATATTGCAGAAAAAGCAAACCCCTGCGTGACACCGGCAGTAATAGACTGGAAGGAAGAACATTTTCCCGCAGATTTCACCTGGAACTGCTGCTCGGAGAGAAAGGAAGAAAAACCAGGAGTAAACATTATGATCAAGATCAATCTCACACAATCTCATCAGAGACTTGTAACCCAAACTGTTAAAGTCTTTGCCTAGAAGATGTGCATGTTTCTCTTTGGTCAGTTTTAACCTTTGCCCCCTAGTTCTAGCAGTCCCATCTGTCTTGAATTGTCTCTGATCTTATCCCTGTCTGACAACGGACGATCTAGGCAAGAAAGGGACTCTGTGCACAACCTGTTAGTGCCTGTGTGGCTGGCAGCAGCAGTCATTCATCAATGCCCCCATGAACCTGCCTCTTCTGAGGGATCCCAGCCTAGCAGGGAGCAGCGAGGCTGTCAAAGGGGACTGCCAAAACAAAATGCACAGCCAGCAACACAAATGAGGCATAAGAAATTCAAAATACAAAAGAAGGGAAATAGTAAGCTTAAAGAAGGAGACTTAGGAAAGTTATTGAAATTCTTTTTTATTAAGAGGCAAAGGAAAATACACGTGCGAAGGTCCTGCAATAGCCGCCATCAGAATGATAATAAATGCAGTCTACTTCTTCTTAAACGATGGATAACAAAAATCAAAAGTCACGTCGTTTAATATTTAACCTCAGTAATGCAGAAACTAAACATATTTCATATATGAGGTGCTCGTCTCAGAAAAAACTGACGGCACTTGACCATGGGCTGATAGCCACTACTTAGTGCCAGCTTTTACATCAATGACCAAGCCCCCTCATTAGATGGTTCTTAAAGTCCATATTATTAATAATTTATCTCAAAAAAAGTCTCAGATTCTCCCTTGAAAACTTTCAAATTGGGGCTTGGTCATTGATGTAAAAGCTGGCACTAAGTAGTGGCTATCAGCCCATGGTCAAGTGCCGTCAGTTTTTTCCGAGACGAGCACCTCATATATGAAATATGTTTAGTTTAGTTCATGAGGAGTGAACAGGTTAATAGAGAATGGTTATTTATGTCTTCAAATTGTACGAGACACTCCATAAGACAAACAGGTAGCGGGCCTAAACAAACTGGAGAGAGTATGCTCACACTCAACACACAGTTATGCTGTGTGAGACAGGGCACATGGACAAATGATCCATTTGTCTGAGCCAGTACAGGCCTGTCTTTGATTCTTAAGCAAAACTGGGTATATGAGGAAGTCACTAGTATGTCACTGTGAGACAGAATCACAAGATGCATTAAACTTTGTAGCAGTTTGGAACAAAACAAGAAAGTAAAACATAGTAACAGGTGACATGTAAAAATTGTCATGCAAATAAAGTTACCTGAATCTAGTAACTTAATAATGTTGGCAAAAAAAGACAGTCTGGCTCATTGAGGCTGCTGCAGTTATCCTGTCCACGCTGCTACGGATCTATTCCAGCTACCAGCCACAGAGTCTGCACAATTTCCCATTATCCATTCAATGAAAAACGGAGGGAAATTAAAAATAAAGCCAGGTTTGGGCCCAGTGTCATTACAATCTGAAAAAAACAAGCCTTCTCTTAGTCCTCCCAAATCCTATCTCCCCGTGTTCTCCCCAATAACCCAGTATTTTAAAATGGTGCCGGGCCATACCATTTTATTCTACGGTGAAAAGATTCTGGTGCCATTTTCAAATACTGGACTAGAGGAGCAGGAATTAGGTATCTCTAATACCCATGAAAAGTCCAGATTTGTAATTTCTTAATCTGTTGTATTAAATTGCTCAAAACAACAGATTAAGAAATTACAAATTTGTCAAAATACAGCATCAAGGCTGATTTTCGCAGCTCAAAAATCTGACCACGTATCACCACTCTTTGAAAACCTTCACTGGTTGAGGATCAGGGAAAAATACATTTTAAGCTGTATGTGATGATACATAAATTCTTTTATGGATTGATGCCGGGCTCATTTTTTGATAGGTTATTGCCATGCCTGAGGATTAATTCTAAGTGTCTTCAGAATTCATTGACGTTAGTTTTTCCGTCAAGTTGGGTTTACATAGAAACATAGAAACATGATGACAGAAAAAGACCACATGGCCTATCTAGTCTGTCCTTCCATAACAACAACTACAACAGTCCACTTTTTACCTTTAGAGATCCTCTGTGTTGGTCCCATGCTTTTTTGAATTCAGTTACTGTCCTCATCTCTACCACCTCCACTGGGAGACTATTCCACGGATCCACTACTCTTTCCGTAAAGAAATATTTCCGCATATCACTCCTGAATCTATCTCCCTTCACCCTCATCCCATGTCCCCTCGTCGCAGAACTTGCTTTCAATTGAAAGAGGCTCTCTCCCTGAACATTTATGCCACGGAGGTATTTAAACATCTCAATCATATCACCTCTATCCCGCCTTTCCTCTAAGGTGTACATATTAAGATCCTTAAGTCTGTCCTCATATGCTTTATAATGAAGACTACTAATCATCTTAGTAGCAACCCTCTGCACCGACTCCATCCTGTTCACATCCTTTTGAAGGTGCGGTCTCCAGAATTGCACACCATACTCCAAATGAGGTCGCACTAAAGACTTATACAGAGGCATTATCACCTCCTTTTTTCTGCTAGCCATTCCTCTCCGTATGCACCCAAGCATCCTTCTAGCTTTTGCTGTCGCCTTTTCTACCTGTTTAGCTACTTTAAGATCATCGGACACAACTACGCCTAGGTCCCGCTCTTCTTTAGTGGACAAAAGTACTTCACCTCCTATGCTGTATTGCTCCCTTGGATTGCTGCAGCCCAAATGCATGACCTTACATTTTTTAACATTAAATCCCAGCTGCCAAATTCTAGACCATTCTTCAAGCTTAGCTAGATCCCTCCTCATGTTATCTACACCTTCCTGGGTGTCTACTTTATTGCAGATTTTGGTATCATCCGCAAAGAGGCAAACCTTACCCGACAGCCCTTCCGCTATATTACTAACAAAGATGTTAAAAAGAATCGGACCAAGGACAGATCCCTGGGGCACACCACTGGTAACATCCTTCTCCTCAGAGTGAGCTCCATTTACTTGTACTCTTTGTCGCCTCCCACCCAACCAATTTCTAACCCAAGCAGTAACTTTAGGGTCCATCCCTAGGGTGCTCAGTTTGTTTATAAGTCACCTGTGAGGAACAGTGTCAAAGGCTTTACTGAAACCTAAATACACCACATCTAGGGCTCTCCCTCGGTCCAACTCCCTGGTCACCCAGTCAAAGAAATCAATCAGATTTGTCTGACAAGACCTGCCTCTGGTGAATCCATGCTGCCTCGGATCCTGTAATCCGCTGGACTCCAGAAACCTCACTATTTTCTCTTTCAACAGCGTTTCCATTAATTTACTCACCACCGAAGTTAAACTAACTGGCCTGTAGTTTTCAACCACATCCTTACTTCCGCTTTTGTGTAAAGGCACCACATGAGCCTCTCTCCAGTCCTTTGGCACCACTCCCGACTCCAACGAGGCAATGAAAAGGTCAGTCAGTGGAGCTGCTAGAACGTCCCCATGTTCCCTCAGCATTCTAGGGTGTATCCCATCCGGTCCCATTGCTTTGTCTACTTTAAGTTGAGCTAGTTTCTCACGAACACAGTCTTCTGAAAATTGTTCAAGATGTCCCTCACTTCTGTTCCTGTTTGTGGGTGTTTTCTGACGTCCTGCTCCTGGTTCTTCATCTGTGAACAGAGAACAGAAATATTTGTTAAGCAATTCCGCTTTATCCTCATCAGCTTCTACATATTCCTCCCCTGCACCCTTGAGTCTGACAATACCACTTTTGCCCTTCCTCTTCTCACTAATATATCTGAAAAATGTCTTATCGCCCCATTTTATTGCAATTGGCTATTTCCTCCTCCTTTTGAATCTTTGCCTTCCTGACTACTTTGCTAGCTTCTCTAAGTTTTCCCAAATACAGATGCCTGTCTTCCTCGCTCTGTGATCTCTTGTATTTCATGAAGGCCTCCCTCTTTTTCTTCACTTTTTCAGCTACTTCCTTCGAAAACCATAGCGGTCTCCTGTTCCTTTTGCCTTTATTTACCATTTTAACAAAAAGGTTGGTTGCCTTTAAAATACCCCCTTTCAGTTTTGCCCACTGTTTTTCTACATCCCCCAGCTGTTCCCATCCCACTAACGACTCCCTGAGGTATTGGCCCATCTTCGCAAAGTTAGTCTTCCTAAAGTCTAAGATCTTCACCTTGGAATGGATTCTAACAGCCCTAGTCCTAATACTGAACCACACCATCTGGTGATCACTGGATGCAAAATGATCTCCCACTACAACATCAGAAACACTTTCACCATTGGTAAGCACCAAGTCCAGTATGGCCCCTTCACGTGTGGGGTCTGTTACCAATTGCCTGAATAGTTCTCCCTGTAGAGAATCCAGGATCTCCTTACTCCTAGATGATACTGCAGCAGGAATGTGCCAATCAACATCTGGCATATTGAAATCTCCTAATTAATAAAAGAAGGCTTGGTAATACAAATGGGTTTAAAGCAACGGAATTTTGGGCTAAATTACCAGCAAAGAGGATTTCTTTGACTACTATGTTTTGTAAAAAAATTAAATCCCAGTTTTTCTTTTAATATCCTACTTGTAAATGTTTGTAGTAACTTTATTGTAAACTGCACTGAACTAATTTTAATTGGGATTGCTACGGTATAGAAATGTTTTATAATAATAATCATAATAACAGATATGAAGGGTAAAGGAGAGAAGAAAATGAGGAGGTCTGGGGAGCCTGTGGGCAAGTCTGAGATGGCTTTATTTCTCATTTTGAGGATGTGTGTATGGGAGAGGGATGCAGAGTGTGGCTGCCTTGCAACTAAAAATGCAAAATCATAGCACCTCCTTCTACCAGCAGCAGCAGAGCCAGGAGACTCCTGTGCAGCTTGGTGGGAATGTTACATAGTAATATAGTATATGATGGCAGATAAAGATGAGTATGGTCCATGCAGGTCACCCCTCCCTATGCCTTTGTTTAGGGGTGTACCCACCGCTCCGTGTAGATCACACCTATTTGCTGAGATATGAGATAGTTATGTTTATTTTGATTTTATCCTGTTGCTATAAAGGGACCCACTGTGTCTGTCCCATGCCATTTTGAATTCTGTCTCTGTATTTGCCCCCACCACTTCCATCGGGAGGGCATTCCACCACCCTTTCAGTGAAAAAAGTATTTCCTGACATTGCCTTTCAGTTTACCCCTTACAGCTTCCCCGTCTTTGGAAGAGGTTTGTTTGTTCATTAATACTTTTTAAGCATTTAAAGATCTGAATCATATCTCCCCTGTCCCTCCCCTCCTCCAAGAGTGTACATATTTAAGTCTTCAAGTCTCTTCTCATATGTCTTCTGACACAGACTCCAAATCATTTTGGTTGCCTTCCTCTGAACCATTTCCAGTCTTTTTATATCCTTTGCAAGATATGGTCTCCAAAACTGAACGCAATATCCCAAGTGAGGCCTCACCAGTGACTTGTACAGTGGTATTAGTACGTCCTCCTTTCTGTGGTAATTCCTCTTTGTAGGCAACCCAGCATCCTTCTGGCTTTTGCCACCACCTTGTCACACTGTTTCGCCACCTTGAGATCCTCAGAAACAATCACTTCAAGGTCCTTCTCCTGGTCTGTGCACATCAATCTCTTGCCCCCTATTGAGAGGTAGGGTCCCATAGGTCTTGTGTCTTTGAAGCATTTCTGATGCTCTTATTTTCAGGATATAAATGGTGCTATTCAGTAGACCCTTTATGCTACAAATACATGTACTCAGCTGAAGAAAGACTCAGAAATTGAAAGTGAATGTTGTGCTATACTGCCCAAAACAAAACAAAAAAGAAAAATGGTTGGGTAAAAGTGATTCCTTCATGAGGCTAAAGAATGCTCAGATGTAAGTTGTCAGGACCTTGGAGGTTTTTGCCCTTGGGCAGTAAGGATTCCCCATGCATGGCAAGGCTCCTTGTCTATTGAGGAGGATATAAAGCATGTACTGGATGATCAGTTTCAGTCTGTCACAACTACTGAGTGGTGAGTTTTCAGAGCTAAGCACAAGAGGAATAGTTACTGTGCGCTTACTGATGTTACAAACATAAAGGAAAACAGAGGTTGTGCTGCAGCTTCTAAAGTGCACTGGCACCTATCAAATCCTTAATACAATTGGAAAAGGAAAAACTTAAATAAAGAGGGAGACCCATTAGGACACTAGCTTCCAATCTATGGGTTAGGACCCCAAATGGCCCTCCTTCTGAATCTCCTCTGTGACCTGTAGTGGCAGTCAACATGAGGCCTGTTGGACCCTGAACATTCACAGATCCTCTTAAGACTGGAAACCCATCCAGAGTACTGGGGCCGGTGCTCACTGTTGCTTTCCTCATGTTTTCATAAGGCGGGAAAGGACAACATGGATGAAGGAGGCCTGCTATTTTCTTTAAACATTTACCTGGTGCATGTGAATATTTTGGTGCTGAAATGTGATAAAAGGTTGGAAAGCACTGCAGTAAGCTCTCTGAGGTAACACGGAGCAGAACCAGATCCTGGGAACATAAGAACATAATTTATGCCATAATGGGTCAAACCAAGGTCCATCAAGCCCAGTATCCTGTTTCCAACAGTGGCCAATCTGGGTCACAAGTACCTAGCAGTTTCCCCAAAAGACACAGGTTCCACAATGCTCGTATATCCTATTACTGTTCTTTCTGTACTCATGAATAAAGTAGTGTGATTGTCGTTTTAGTCTTTCTGAATTCATAAAAATAAATCAAAACCTATAAAGGTAAACCTTTTTGTTGGACAAGAATAAACTCTTTTATGGAAAGCACTGTGTACTGTACACCTTGCAGTGCTAAACACGTTCATGATAAGCACAATAATATATTCTCGAGTAGCTTTGGAGAACAGCCGCCTCCTGAGATTAACGCAGAAGAGCGAATGGATGGGATACCGGAAGTGACGGAACCGGAGGCGGGGTGTAGGCTTGACACCGGAAGTGTCGGCGGAAGAGCGGGGAAGAACCCTCGCACCGCCGCTCCGGAGTCGAGTTGTTGATGTGACACCGGAAGCTCGCGTTTCTGCTGCAGGGTTGCCGCCGACTCCGCTTCTTCTTGTCTGCAGTCCCCGAGGCTCCGCTTTCGGTCGCTCCCTGTGCGGATGTTCCTGCAGCTGTTGCTGCTACTGCTGGCGAGGGAGTCGGCCGCCTCCCAGGGGGACCGGGAGCCCGTGTACCGGGACTGCGTGAGCCGCTGCGAGCAGCACAACTGCACCGGGGCCCGGCTGTGGAGCTTCCGCGCCCAGCAGCCCGCATACATGCGCCTGACGGGTGAGGGACCGGACCGCAGGTACAGGGTGCCCCGCGGGGGGAGGGCTAGCAGAAGGACATGCTACCCCAGGGATGAGGTAGGGGGCATGGAGACGACCGAGGAAGGGGGGGGGGGGGGGGGGAGCAAGAGTAAAGAAAAGCGAGCCTTAAAGATCTACCCCAGAGCATTGTGCCATAGCCGGGGCACAGTATTCTTGCATCAGGAATGCAGCCCATAGTAGTATATAGGCTTTTATATGTCCTCAATGTGGTTTTCAAGGAAGAGAGGTCAGTGCAGGGTTTGCTTTTTCCTTACAGAGGGCTTTTTATGTTAAGAATGGTGCCGGCCATCTGTGCCTTGTCTCTGTTACAATTTCCCCAAATGGGTTAGATTTGCGCATGCTGTGATGGCGATGAACCTCACTGCTAAGCCAGGTTATGTGGAGTATGATCTCAGTTTCTCTGATTTCTCGCTAACACTCGTTGTAGTGCTTCAAGAAACTCTACAAAGCTAAACTAGCTAACTTTACTATTTGACTAGTATTTGCTATAAAGTTTCCTTGCCCATTAGGCACTATGGTGTGTTAGAGTAACTGCACTAAAGGAGGAGGACAAACAGAGAAAAAAACAAAAAAATCTTGCTCTTCCTGTCTTTCTTTCTCTATCACATTTCTGTGTCTTCATAGCCACCTTGATCTACAGTCTAGTGGCAAACTACCTAAATTTTGGTTATAAGATTAGGAAAACTTAGCTTGCCTACATTAGAAATATAGAAAAAATGACTGCAGAAAAATACCACAAGGCCTGTCTAGTCTGCCCTTCCATATCAACCACTACAGCAATCCCCTTTTTTCCTTTAGAGATCCTCTGTTTGTCCCATGCTTTTTTGAATTCAGATACTGTGGTAATCTCTACCACCTCCAATGGGAGACTATTCCATGCATCTACCACTCTTGCCATAAAGAAATATTTCCGCATATTACTGAGTCTATCCTCTTTCACCCCCATCCTATGTGCCCTCGTAGCAGAGCTTGCTCTCAATCAAGAGGCTCTCCTGTGCATTTATGCCACAGAGGTATTTAAACATCTCTATCATATCATCTCTATCCCGCCTTTCCTCTAAAGTATACATATTAAGTCTGTCCTCATATGCTTTATAATGAAGACCACTAACAATTTTAGTAACCACCCTCTGTACTGACTCCAACCTGTTTTATATCCTTTTGAAGGTGCAGTCTCCAGAATTGCACACAATTGCACAATTCCTTGCATAGCCTTTTTAAACCAGAAATCTGAGTGTGCCCTCAGTTCATATAAGGCCTTCTGGCTAGGGACGCTTAAATTCCCACCCACCCCAGGGTTGCATTGCCTCTATAGTCGCCACGTAGATTGACATCTGTCCTCCAATTAGGTGTAAGACCCACCTTTTCAACTTGTTCTAGAATTGCTTTATAACCATTTTAATCAGCATGTTATGCAGTCAATGCAATAGCTGTAGTGCCTTCATTCTGAGAAGAATCATTTGGAGCCTAAGAGCTTGTGCTTTATGTCTCAAGTTATCTGCTATGCATAAAGACTTGATTCTATTAAGGGAAGAATTAGCTGCCATTAAACACACCTCATAAGAATATAAGGAATGTCATGCTGTGTCAAGCCCAGTATCCTGTTTCGAACAGTGGCCAAGCCAGGTCACAAGTACCTGGCAGGTACCCAAAGTCCACAGCTTCCACAATTCTCATACTGGGGTAAGCAGTGGATTTCCCGGGCCTGCTTTAATAATGGTTTATGGACCTTTCCTCCAGGAACTTGTCCATAAACCCAGCTACACTAACAGCTTTTACTACATCCTCGTTGAGTGAAAAAAAATTTCTTTTATTAGTCCTGAATGGGTTACATTGTAACTTCATTGCATGTCCTCTAGTCTTTCTACTTTTTGTCCACCTCTTCTAGGGTACAAATTGAAAGAGATCCATCATCGCTCCCACAAAGAACCAAACTGCCCAGGAAATGGATCACAGTGGGCTCTGAAACATGGAGACGCCCTCTCCATCATGAAATATCCTTGCATATTGCTTTCTCTGCCTTGGAAAATGAGTACCCAATTAGTGGAAACGGAGGTGCCCTTAAATGAGAAGGTCAATGCTCGTTCCTTATCTTCCCTCCAGTCCAGTCCCTCACCGCTAGGTAGTGCACCTCCTCCCTCAGTATGGAGACTGGGCATGTCAGAATTCTGATGCCTCTGGCACATATACCGGTGGCACCTCCCACCAGCTTCCAGTGTGCCCAGTCTCCATGCAGCTGGAGGAGGTAGTGAGCCTAGGTGCTGGGCTCACCAGAGGAGCATATAAGCAGCTTTAGTGTGTTTTTTTTTTTTTAGTGAATTTTGGGTTTGGTTTTATCCCTATATCTTCCTTTGGTTTGGGTGCATTAATTTAAGCTTTTTGAAAAAAAGAGGAAGTCAGAGCTGAACAGGGCAGTTGGACAAGGATTCCTGCTCTCTCTTCAATCCGATCTTTCTTTCTTTCTGTTGTGCCCTGCTGCACTCCCCTCCTTGTCTGTACGGGGGGGGGCGAGAGAGTTGTTTCTGTTTGTCTGCTCTGACTGCTGTTCGGCTCCTTATCGCGTTGCTGGGTGAGGAGCCATCGGCACCATTTCTACTTTCTCACAGCCTTCCTGTGACGTTTGAAGGAAGGTTTCTGTCAGCAATGCAGTCTCTCTCTGCTAAAAAGGTTCCAAATCGCCGAACAGATCTGTTTTTAAGCAGGTGAGTTACTGATCGCGGTTTTCTTGCTGTTTGTGGCTTGTTCCCTCATGTTGAGCCCTGCTGCACGGTTTTCAGCGGTGGCTGTTTGTTTTTTCCTGCAGCTTGTTTTTTCACTTGCAGGGGATCCCTTGGCAAAGATTTTGAGCAGGAAAGTGTTCTGTTATAAATTTTGCTCTGTTTGGGACCTCTTTAAGCCTGTTAGGCAAAACAGAAATTAAAAAAATAGAGAGACACTGCTGCTGGGCCCATTTATTTCTGACATCGTTTCAAGGCGATCTCTGTGCCTTTTTGGGGTAGCGGGGTCTAATGCCTGTGTGTCCGCAGTGTCTAGTGTATAGTACCTGTTGGGGGACAGTCTCTGATGCCGGAGTGTGTTGTGGTTGTGCGACAGAAGCGCTTAATATGGAACAGGAGTTTCAGGACAAGGTCAGAGAGGGTGCCCCTTGCCGTACCACAGGGGGCTGCGGTAGCTGCGGAGGGGGGTTCTCTGATAGAGCCTTCAGCCTCTCCGCAGGCGTCAAGCTTGTCGCGACCAGGTCCTGTGGTTCCACCAGGGGTAAGCGCATCAGCTATGGGTGACTTTTCCCTGAACTTTGTACTGCTTTTACATCAGGCTTACTGTCTGAGACGACAGGGAGCTGTTCCGGATCTCTCAGGTTTGGGCTCTGGGGGGGGTCTGCACAGCTGCAGAGAAATCGGTAGGCGCAGGAGCGAGACCATTTGAGAGAGCTCGGGCTCTGGACGAGCATCCTCTGAGGTCGGATTGGTTGGAAGGTGATGAGTTTGACATGGAGCCAGAGGGTCCTATAGAAGAGCTTGAGGAAGATGAGCTTTAAGAGCCTAAGGGCCAGGCCAGAATTATCCGAGTCTTTAGGAGAGAAGAGCTGACAGCTCTTATCACAGAGTCTCTTCAGGCCCTTAACCTTTCGGTTGTCGCACTGGCAGAGGAAGAGTGTAGAGGATCCTCTGATTCAGGCGGTACGGAAATCCCAAGCGGTGTCCCCTGTTCACAGAGTGGTTAAACAGATGATTCAGGATGAATGGTATTTGCCGGAGTCAGGTCTTAGGGGCGTAAGGTCTGTGACTCGTCTCTATCCCTTACCTGACCAAGAACGAGAGATGTTTCATTCTCGAGTGGATGCAGCAGTTTCGGCGGTCATGAAAAAGACTAGCATTCCGGTGGAAGCTAGTGCTGCCTTGAAGGATGGTCAAGACAGGAAAGTGGACTCATTAGTAAAGCAGGCCTTTGAGTTCAATGCGCTCTCGTTACAGGCCTCTATTTGTGGAGCATGGGTGGCTAGAGCTTGTCTTTGCTTCTCTCAGCGTTTGCAGCAGGCAGGAGAGCCTTCGCAGGATCAGATGGTGGACATGACAAGGTTGGAATCCAGAGCTGCTTACTTTGCGGATGTCCATTATGACCTGATCAGAGGTTTGGCCAATAGTATGTCTTTCCTGGTGGCTGCACGTTGGTATATTGGCGTGAGAAATTGGGCAGAGGATAGCTCCTCCAAGTCAAGGCTCAGCAAACTCCCTTTTAAAGGAAAACTGTTGTTCGGGGAAGATCTTGACAAGCTGGTCAAGGATTTGGGGGAGTCCAAAAGGAGGTCGATTACCGGAAGACAAGTCAAGACCGGGATGGGCTGGAGCAGTGGCAAGGGGCCAGTCGGCATTTTAGACATTTTCGGACGTCACGTTTGGGGTCTTTTTCAAAGAGGAAGATAACCTTTTGAGGTCAAGGTTTTAGAGGTTTCCGCGGAGCGGGCAGAGGATTCGCCAGTCCTTCTCCCACCGGTTTCAAGAAACTGCAATGAAGCGAGGGGGGGGGGGGCTCAGGCAGGGATTCAGCCCGTAGGGGTTCGACTTCAGGAATTTCTTCCTGCCTGGGTCCAGATAACATCCGATCAGTAAGTCTTGGAGGTCATTCGAGAGGGCTATGCTCGAGTTTGCCTGGCCAGTTCGCGACTCTTTTGTTCTTTCCCCTTGCAGAGGACAGAACAAGGAGTTGACAGTTCGGGCAACTCTGTCACGCCTGCGGCAGCTAGGGGCCATTGTTCCAGTGCCACTGGATCAGTGCGGTTGCGGTCAATACTCAATTTATTTTGTGGTTCCAAAGAAAGACGGTGCTTTCCGCCCAATTTTCTACCTCAAGGGCATGAACCGCTGTTTTCGAGTGCCGCATTTCCGCATGGAAACGCTGCGTTGGGTAATAGTAGCAATTCATCAGGGAGAGATCTTGATGTCGCTCGATCTCACCAAAGCTTATCTACACATTCCAATCAGGTCAAATCATCAAAGGTTTTTGCAGTTTGCAGTGCCGTGGGGTCATTTTCAGTTCCAAGCCTTGCCATTTGGGTTGGCAACTGCTCTGTGGACTTTCACCAAAGTGGTGGTGGTGGCGGCGGCATTTCTTCGCAGACGCCACCAGGAAGACTGTCTTTAAAGTCAGATCCTTAATCGAGGCCTGGTTCAAAGGGCTGCCTCGTCAATGCCCCCAACACCAAATTGAGGTCTCACGGAGGAAAGGATATCCGAGGGGCTGGATGCCTTTCTGCAACAGTGGCCCTCACAGGGACTCCTATATGCTTTTCCTCCATTGGCGCTCATAGGCCGAGTGATTCAGCGCATCGAAGCACATCAGGGATGTGTGATTTTAATCGCTCCGGATTGGCCGCATCGCCTGTGGTGCACAGACCTGGTACAGCTTCTCGACGGGCAGCCGTGGCAATTAGCAATTTGGGAGGATCTCCTGTTGCAGGGTCCTCTTCGTATGCCTCAGGTAGCTCGGTTCTCACTTACGGATTGGCCATTGAAAGCTCTTGGTTAAGAAAAAAGGGTTACTCTTCGGCAGTAATTTCTACTTTTACTCTTGGCCAGGAAAAGGTCAACTTCCTTAGCTTATGTTCGTGTTTGGCGTATATTTGAAGAGTGGTGTGCGGTCAAACAGGTGCGGCCTTCCATGGTGTCAATTCCGATGGTTTTGAATTTCCTACAGGACGATTTTGATAAAGGGTTGGCAGCAAGCTCGTTGAGGGTGCAGTTGGCGGCTATTTCTTGTTGTCGCGGAAAGAATCAGGGATCCTCCTTGGGGTCTCATCCAGATGTTTTGTGTTTCCTGAGAGCGGTTTCTTGTTTGCAGCCTCCGCGCAGAGTGCTGATTCCTCCGTGGGATCTCAATTTGGTGTTGGGGGCATTGACGAGGCAGCCCTTTGAACCTTTGAAGCAGGCCTCGATTAAGGATCTGACTTTAAAGACAGTCTTTCTGGTAGCGATCTGTTCTGCACGGCGAGTTTCCGAATTACAGGCACTGTCCTGTAGAGAGCCTTTTTTGACTTTCTTTTGGGAGAAAGTGGTGTTGCGTCCAGTACCTTCCTTTCTACCGAAGATGGTTTCGCCGTTTCATGTGAATCAGTCAGTGTCCTTACCAGTGTTGAGGTCAATAAATGACAATGTGGCTGGCCGTAAAGAGAGTTCTCCGTCATTATTTGAAGGCTTCGGAGTCCTTTCGCAAATCTGAGCGTTCGTTCTTTTTGGTGGTCTGCGTAAGGGTGAAGTGGCGGCCAAGGCTTCTATTTCTAGGTGGATCAGAGAGACGATAGCATCAACTTTATATTTTGCAAGGTCGGCAAGTGCCTTTAGGCTTGCGGGCATACTCCACAAGGGCTCAGGCATCGTCATGAGCGGAACATGGTTTGGTTCCGCCAATTGAAATCTGCAAGGCTGCCACGTGGTCCTCCTTGCACACCTTCAGTAGACATTCCTGGCTAGATGTTCAAGCGGCGGGGATGCATGTTTCGGGTTGGTGGTTTTGCGGTCCGGTTGGGCAGGTCCCTCCCATTAGTATACTGCTCTGTTACATTCCAGTGGTGAGGGACTGGACTGGACTGGAAGGACGATAAGGAAAGAGAAATTAGACTTACCTGCTAATTGTTGTTCCTTGAGGAACTCCAGTCCAGTCACGATTCCCACCCAGGTTTGTTTTTTGGTCGGCGTTTTGCAGTTTTTAGTGGAAGCCCGTCCAGACGAAGAGACAGATCACAGTGAGTATTTACCTTTCACTGGTAAAGATTCTTATCTGTTTACTCTGTTGCGCATTCTTTGCACTGTTTCTTCTTTCATTCTTCTTCCTATGAGGGGAAGTGGAGAAGTTGTCCCCTTCTTTCCGGGGGTCAGTTAACTTTCTGCAAAGGTTTGGTGTTGTATTTAATAGTTAGCATAGCTACTTATGTGTTGCTCCTTGGAGTCTGCTTTGTCAATAGGTCATTGGAAGCTGGTGGGAGGTGCTACCGGTATATGTGCCAGAGGTATCAGAATTCTGACATGCCCAGTGTCCATGCTGCGGGAGGAGGTGCACTACCCAGCAGTGAGGGACTGGACTGGAGTTCTTCAAGGAACAACAATTAGCAGGTAAGTCTAATTTCTCTTATCTACTGATAAGGCACCAAATATGAAGAAAAAAATCACAAAACAGGAAACTATTACTACTTGGAGATTCCATCATCACAGGCACCAACTTGGGAACACAGTCCAAAGGACAGAAGATGGTCAAATGCCTACCAGGCTCTTCAGCCAGCAGGAATAGAAACCAAATTGTTGGCATAGTGCAGAAAGTGAGCACTTCAAAATTGATATCATCCACGTGGGTACAAATGACCTGGCTAGAAATAGTGCCTCTACAGTTCAAAGGGACTTCCAGATTCTGGGGGAGAAACTCAAACCCATTGTTAACACTATAGCAGTCTCAGAAGTTCTACCTGTTCCTGGTAAGGGGGCAGAGAGGCTGCATCGCATGATCAACTTTAATACATGGCTCTAAGCCTAATGTAAACAAGAAGGATTTAGATATATAGGTAACTGGGGAAATAAATGGAACAACAAGAGGCTATACTGTGTTGATGGACTATATCTCTGTCACAAGGAAAAAGATCCTAAGTGAAAAATTCAGCAGTATGTGGACAGGCATTTAAACTAGGGAAAGGGGGTGATGGACGGAAAAGAACAAGTTCAGGACGTCACTCCCAGTAAAAATATAACAACATTGGAAACAGCCACACTAACACAAATATCAATGGCAAGTGGGAAGAGGTGTCTACAACAAAATCATGCAAAATACTTGCAAGCTATCCAACAAATGCTGGAAAGCATTGAGCACAAATGCTTGAAGTCTAGCCAGCAAAATTTCTGACCTGGAAGCCCTAATGGTGGAAATGGACTTGGGACATTGTGGCCATTACAGAAACATGGTTTAACGAGTCACATGAATGGGATATAGCCATAACTGATTATAATTTATTTAGAAGAGATACAGAAGGCGAGAAGTTAGCCCTATATGTTAAAAGTAACATTAAAGCTGCTGAAATGCAGGGAACATGGAGAAAAGAAGCGCTGTGGATTGTGTTGGAAAGAGGAGATGGCGCTATCATCCATACTGGTGTAGTCTACCAACCTCCAACTCAAACCGAAAAAATGGATAGAGAATTGATAATTGATATTGCAGAGGTTGCCATGAAGGAGGATGTGATCATATTGGGTGACTTCAATCTACCTGATGTAGATTGGAGTATTTCTGTAAATCTGGCATAAAAATATTGTGAATGCCATCCAAGAAGCATTGCTTAGACAAATGGTGATGGAACCAACCAGGGAAAGTTCGGTGCTAGATTTAGTACTCACCAATGGCTATAGCGTGCCTAATGTCCAGGTGGGTGCCCACATGAGCATCAGCAATCATCACACAGTGTGGTATGAGATAAAAGCCAAGGCAGAGTCCAATCACAGCAAGCTCAAAGTCCTAGATTTCAAAAACACTGACTTCAGTAAAATGGCTAAGTACCTGAAGGAGGAGTTGGCAGGGTGGGAGGGGATAAGAAGTGGAATTGCAGTGGGCTAAACTAAAGGAAGGCAATAAAAGGAGCAACAGATACATATGTAAGGAAAGGAAAGAAAAACAAGAGAAAAAGGAAACTTATATGCTTCTCCAAAGAAGTGGCTGCACAAATAAAGGCAAAAAACACAGCTTTCACAAAATTCAGAAGCTCACAGACAGAGGAAAACAGAAAAGAATACAGGATAAAGCTAAAAGAGAAATAAGGATAGCAAAGGCAGAAGAAAAGATGGCTAAAGATATGAAGCTTGGTGACTGCTTTTTTCAAGTATATTCGGGAGAAGAGGAAGATCAGAGGTGGAATTGTAGGACTCAAAAGTGCCAAGAAAGGATTTGTGGAAAGTGATATTGAAAAAGCGAAAATGCTGAACAAATACGTCTGTTCTGTTTTTACTAAAAATCCTGGAGATGGACCACCTGTGATTCACAAATATACAAATGTGACTGGAATAGATACACCATTCACAGAAGATGTTTGAACATCTTGCAAAAATGAAAATGGACAAAACCATGGAACCAGATGGGACACATCTCAGGATACTGAAAGAGCTCAGAGGTTCTTTCAGGGCCTTTAAATGATGTTTTTAATAGATCCTCAGAGAAGGTCCGTGGGACTGGAGAAGGGCTGATGTGGTAGTACCTCTTCACAAAAGTGGTAATAGGGAAGAAGTGATAAACTACAGGCCAGTAAGCCTTACCTTGGTGGCAGAAAAAGTAACGGAGGCGCTCCTGAAAGAGAGAATAGTGGACTTTCTCAAAACCAATAGGTTGCATGATCCGAGCAACATGGAATTACCAAAGGATGATCGTGCTAGACCATCTGAATTCTTTGACTGGGTGTCCAGATAACTAGATCAAGGGCATGCGATGGATGTGATCTATCCAGATTTCAGCAAAGCCTTTGATATTGTTCCTCCTAGGAGGCTCATCAATAAACTGAACAGCCTGGAGATGAGTCCCAAGGTAGTAAACTGGATCAGAAATTGGTTGATTGACAGACGACAGAAGGTGATGGTAAACAGAACTCGTTCGGATAAAAGGAAGGCAATTAGTGACATGTCCCAGGGATCAGTCCTGGGACCGGTACTGTTCAATGAATTTGTTAGTTGTACTGCTGAAGGACTGAATGGAAAAGTCTGTCTTTTTGCAGATGATACAAACATTTGCAACAGAGTGGACTCCCCTGTGGGAGTGGACAACATAAGGAAAGATCTTCATAAGCTGGAAGAATGGTCTAATGCTTGGTAGTTAAGATTTAATGTGAAGAAGTGCAGTGTCATGCACTTGGGATGCAGAAATCCAAGGGAACTGTATGTGATAAGAGACAAGAGGTTGGTGTGCATGGACCAAAAGAAGGACCTTGGAGTGATTTGCTTCTGAGGATCTCAAGGTGGCAAATCAGTGTGACAAGGTGGTGGCCAAAGCCAGAAGGATGCTGGGCTGCATACAGAGAGGAATTACCAGCAGAAAGGAGGAGGTACTAATGCCACTATACAAGTCACTGGTGAGGCCTCTCTTGGAATATTGTATTCCGTTTTGGAGACCACATCTCACAAAGGATATAAAAAGACCGGAAACCGTTCAGAGGAAGGCAACGAAAATGATTTGGAGCCTGCACCAGAAGACGTATGAGAACAGACTTATAGACCACCTAAAGGAGGTGAGGAGGGACAGAAGATATGATACAGACCATTAAATACTTAAAGGGCATTAATGATCAAACCTCTTCCAAAGACCGGAGAAGCTGTAAAATTAGAGGGCATACGATGAAGCTGCAAGGGGGTAAACTGAAAGTGGTGGGGGCAAATACAATGACAGAATTCAAAATGGCATGGGACAGACACAGTTTATCCCCTTTATAGCAACAGGATAAAATAAAAATTAAACGTAACTATCTTTTATATCTAAACAAATAGGGGTGACCTGTACAGAGCGGTGGTTACACACCAAACAAGGGCATGAGGAGCGGCAGGTGCACCTACTTTTGCCACCTTGCTGGGCAGACGAGATGGACCATGCTGGTCTTTATCTGCCAAAAGAAAAATTCAGAACCCCAAATTAGGCTCAAAAAATAAAAATTATTACTATCAATACCATGTGAGAAAAAAAAATACAGAACCAAAGAAATCAACCAATTCAGAATTATCATCAATAAATATATTGCCTAGGCAAACATAGAGGAAAAAAGACCTCAACCACCTCTGCCAACATCAGCAAGAATGGAGAGACAGGCACCACTATAATCGAACTGGACTCAGAAGGACATCAGAGGTGTCATGTTCGTTCTGGAGGGATAACTTCAGAACCTTTCCACCAAAGCCAGGGAGTCCCACAAGGTTCCTCCCTTTCTGCCCTCCTGTTCAACATTTACATGCAGCCAATCTGCAAGATCATCCGATCCTTCAATATTGACTGCATGTTATACACTGACGATGTCCTGTTGTACATACCCTTCTCTACGGAACATCTGGACCTCTCTCCACTGACGAGCTGTTTCAATGCAATATCTGACTGGCTTCTCTCCCAAAACCTCCGAATACAACATAAGAAAACGGAAGTACTCTTCATTACGAGGAACCCTAACTTCACCCCACCACAATTCCTTAAAGTAAAAGAAGCTGAGTTACAATCTAAACCATCAATACACTACCTGGGAGTCACCTTGGATCAACGCCTGGACATGAAAGCCTACATAGGGAACACAGTCAGAGCAGTATACTACAAGATCCGCTCACTTAGGCATTTACGATCCATGCTGGAACCAAATGACTTCAGGACAATTTACCAGGCGTTGATCATACCTCATTTTGACTATGCCAATGCCATCCTACAAGGCCTGCCCCTATCCACCTTGAACCCGCTGCAGCTCGCCATGAACGCGGCAGCAAGGGTCATCCAAGGAGCCTCCAGAAGTGACCACGTGACACCTCTGCTGATACAGTTACATTGGCTACCCATCCAGGCTAGAATCGTTTTCAAGACCTTGTTACTCACTTTTAAAGCTATTAACAAGCTCTCCTCTGAATCAATAACTGCCCTCATCCATACCACATCTCCAAATAGAGCAAGAAGATCCATGGCTATAAACTCCCTAAAAGTCCCGAAAGCATTAACAGATTGCACTGCATCCACAGCCAATAGGGCGTTTAGTCTGTGCGCCAAGATGCTGGAACGCATTACCTCCAGATATCCGGGCTATTAAGAGCCTAACACAGTTTAGGAAAGCCCTCAAATTCCACCTTTTCAATAAGTACCTCATAGAGCCCAACGGCACCCCATTGAGACCAGAGATGCAATCCGCTAAGCAAATATATGGTATCCCAACAACATGCCAAGAAAGATACTCTAACCCTTAGTGGTGCATATGTTTCTATGAAATTCATGTTCATATGACTCTATGTAGCAAGATTTGTAAATAGTTTACCCCTGTTATCCAAGTTATTTGCCCTGTTATCTGTAAATTCATACGTGTTAATTATACTGAGCATTTTTGTTCCATGTAAACCGCGCTGATGCTGAATAGTGCGGTAAATAAGAGACTAAATCATAATAATAAATAGAGGTCTTTTTTTCTCTGTTTGCCTAGGAAATATATTTATTGATGATAATTCTGAATTGGTTGATTTCTTTGGTTCTGTATTTTTTTCTCACATGGTATTGATAGGCTCAAAAAAGAAAAATGTTTACTAAGTTGGGGTTTTGAATTTTTCTTTTGATGTTTCTGGCTCCTTGGGGAATTTTTACTATATAGGTCTTTGTCTGCCGTCATATACTATGTTACTTTCTCTGCTGTGGGCACTTTGGAGGGATCCACCTTGCTCTTTGCAGTTCTGTCTGATTGCTATTTAGCGCAGATGTACTGCTTTTCTGCAGGAGCTGAGCTTGCTAGGAACATAGCATGGTTATGCTGCTGTTCGGCTGGGTTTGTGACTGAGCAATTCTGTTTTTCCTCATTAGGTTGGACTTGTAAAGATGATTGTAGCTACGAATGCATGTGGTACACAGTGGCTTTATACGTCGAAGAGGGTCATAAAGTTCCTCAATTCCATGGCAAGGTGAGTGGCTGTCATTAAGCAGTGATATCTTCATTCTTTTATCACAAACGTGCTTCTTAAATAGACATGCTTCTCAAAGTAGGGTTATGGTATTACCACGGACAACCTGCTACTAGTTTTATTGTTGCTAGAAACATGTTAACATGAAAATCTTACCGCCCATATGCAGCGCTCTGTGCCCTGTTAATTTTATTATGCACATAATTGTAAAAAGCAGGCTCATGAAGTCTTCAAACAGAAGAGAGAGCTCTCATTCTCTCCAAATGGGTTAGTTTTCCATAAAACACAGCAGTCATGAGCCTTGCTCCTAAGCCAGGGTAAGGGGAGCATGATCCCAGGCCTTCAGATTTACTTTTAATGCTCGCCGTAGTACTCTGAAATGCAGACGGTGTCTCCTGCTGCTTTTTCAAATGGGTGAATTAGTTTGCTTATCAGATAGTCTGGAAAGCAGACCTGCATGAAACATGTGGAAATGCATGTTGAAGGGCACCTCTAGACTGCTCCCTTACCTTAAGGATCTCTGTCACAGCCCATCAGGGAGCTGTAGACGTATGAAGGATGACTTTACCTTGTCCACACACATGAGTACCAGAGATTAATAGGTTAAATCATATAGATTAATGACCTTCTCCCCCCTCTCCCCCTCCCTCCCTTCCTCTCTGTTCTCTTCAGTGGCCTTTTTCCCGTTTCCTTTTCTTCCAGGAGCCTGCATCTGCCTTTGCCTCGCTTCTTAATGGACTGGCCATCTTCATAATGCTGAATCGGTACCGGACTAGTGTGCCCCCTTCCTCGCCCATGTACCACACCTGTGTTGCCTTTGCCTGTGTAGGTGGCTTTAGACTTCCTGCTGAATGGGATGCGTGCTGGTACAACCTGACATTCCCCTGAATGACGAGGGTGATGATCAGGACCAGCCCCAGAGTTGGTTCAAGGTGTTGGCACTTTAGGCAAGCTTTAAGTGTTCCCCCTTCCCCTTTCCCCCCCTCCCCCGTTTGTCAGACTTTGTTAAGCTTTGAATGCCCTGCTCTTTGCCACCGCCCCCCCCCCCCCCCCTTTAGAAACTGCCTCTCTAGACAACTGCCTAGTTTGCCTGATGGCTGGCCTGGCCCTGGTGATGTTAGGCTGCTGCTCTGTGATTCTCTAGCTTTGGCACACCAGGCAGACAAGCGAGTGAGCTGCATAATGCAGCTCCTTCCCACTCCCCGGCTCAGGCGTGATGTTTGAACAGCGCTGGGGAAACCCTCTGTTCACCCTCTGTGCTCTTGCTATACAGTAGATGAGAGCAGGAGGGGAAAGAGCACCACCTCCCTCTCCCTTCCATACTTTGGTACAGGGTAGATTAAGGAAAGAGACTGAGTGTCACCTAGATCCTGTGGTCAGTCATGCAGGTTCTATCAGAAACAGAATAAGTTACACCCCCAGCATGACTGAACCCCCCCCCCCCCCCATGCTTTTCAGCTCCATGTGGTTTCTTGGACTGTGCTATGGGTGTGAGTTGTGTTACTGCCTTGTCACTCTTCCTTTCTCTTCTAGGTTTCTTTAAATGCCTGGGTCTGGTCAACTGTCTTCCACACCAGGGACACAGATGTGACAGAGGTAATGGGGGGACTTTCTGATGTGTGGCCTGATGAGTGATTGGGATGGGCCAGACTGGGGACTCTAGGGACCAATCAGATTTTATAACAGCACCTGCAAAAGATTTTTAAAAAATGTACTTATTTTTTCTTATAAAAACATATCTTTATGAGTGTTTATAAAATAGGCTTCTGGAATAATCCTGAGTAGCGCAGAAGTGCTGTGGCAGCTGCATCTTTCTGCATATATTCTGTGTGGGTATGCGCATATCTCGCAGCTGTGCCCTTGTGAATGCCTGCATGCAGTCCCTGCAAAAGTACAGATGCCAGTATGCACGCATACACTGCACCTCTGCCTCATGCGAGACATGCTTTACATCCAGAAAACACTTCATTACCCCTATTACTGATTGTCAGCCCCTCAACAACCATAGGGGTGTCAGAATATATTGGGATATTTTCCGTAGATGTAATGAAGCCAGTACAGTAAGGCATGATGTGTTGTGATATTTTCACTGTGCTCAAAGGTGTCTGTGATGTCACAGTAGGTAGGATTATGATGTGTTGTAATTGCATACAGTAGAGGGACCTGCAGCATCACCGCCTCAAGCTGGGTTGCAGAATTCTCACTAACATGTCGTACCTTGCATCCCACAGAAACTGGACTACTTTTGTGCCTCAGCTGTCATCCTGCACTCCATCTACTTGTGTGGTGTGAGGTGAGCCTGCCCCATATCAGAGTGCTCCCGGTCTTCCATTATGAATGCACCATGAAGCACTCTTTTACTCATAAGAGCATTCCTGGAGCTGCCACTCAAGCTCGGCTAGTGTGTTTCAGGACTGGCCAAATTGCCAGTGCCTCCACTGAAAGGGGGTTTCAGCTCCCACGGCTATGTTTGTTTTCTGCAGGACTCTAGGCTTGAAGCGTTCCACCTTTGTGCAGTTCTTTGCTGCTTTCTTGATCCTGCTCTTCGCTGGCCACGTCTCCTACCTGTCCTTGGGCCGCTTTGACTATGGTTACAACATGGCAGCTAACGTAACCCTGGGTAAGGAGAGGGGCGCCTGCATCATGCGTGCTTAACATCCAGGTTCTCGTTTAGCCATCAAAAAGTAGAAAGACTAGGAGACATGCAATGAAGCTACAGTGTAACCCGTTTAAGAGAAAATATTTTTTCACTCAACATGTAATCAAACTCTGGAATTTGTTGCCGGAGGATGTAGTAAAGGCTGTTAGCGTAGCTGGGTTTAAAAAAGGTTTGATCAAGTTTCTGGAGAGAAGATCCATAAACTATTACTAAAGGGGACCCAGGAAATCCACTGCTTGCCCTGGGACGAGCATTGTGAAACCTGTGTGTCTCTTTGGGAACCTGACAGGCAATGCTCCCTCTAATTTTCTGTAGGCTGTGTGCGCATAAAATATCAGCTGTGCAGCTTTTGAAGGAAGGTTAAATTTTTGTGCGCCACATAACAACACTTCGAGTTATATACTTTAAAATTTGACTACACGTCAGAATACAGTATGTACACCACATTGATTGCACTAGAAAATATTGTAGAACTTGTGAAAACCGTAAATACACAACAACTTTTAAATTTTAAGACGTCTGTGTTTTCTATCAGAATCAGAACCGTAATTTTTGTGCGCTCTGCTGTAAAGTATGTGCACACGCGCACAGCTTAGAGGGAACAGTGCTGACAGGTACTTGTGACCTGAATTGGTCACTGTTGGAAACAGGATACTGGGCTTGTTGGACCTTGGTCTGACCCAATATGGCATTTCTCATGTGCTGAGAAACGTTTCTTGGCTGTCAGTTTTCAAGGCTCGGTTTTATTGGCAGGTTCTATATTGTGGTATTGCCTCTCAGGAGCTTTGTGTTTTGTTGTTAGAATGCTCAGTAATTGACTCTTGGTCTGCAGCCTCACCCTTTCCCCAGAAAATAGTCACTGGAGGAATGAAAAACTGTTGAAGGCTGTTTACTTTCTCATTTCGCCCTGTGCCTTGGCAGTTTGCCCTAGGGGAGGGATACGAAGAGCAGAGCAGCTTTTTACTGCTGGGCGGTATGTCAGAAGGCTGCTCTCTAGTTTGGGATTGGACCGGGCTTTACAGACGCCCATGTACCTCTCTGGCATGAGAAATGACTTTTGTTCCTGGCCATGTAACATGGGACGTGCAAATGAGAAAATTGTTAAGTGTGATTCTGGGGCTGTCACAAAGAGGCAGACGTTTCCTGTTCTGCTTGCCCTCCTGGTTCTTACTATGGTTAACCTTGATCTCCTGTTGCAGGCCTGGTTAATCTGCTGTGGTGGCTGGGATGGTGTGTGCGGAAGCAGTCGTGCCTGCCTTACGTCTGGAAGTGTGAGGTGGTGGTGCTGCTCCTTCAGGCATTGGCGCTGCTGGAGCTTCTTGACTTCCCCCCTCTTCTCTGGGTCTTCGATGCTCACGCTCTTTGGCACCTGAGCACTGTACCAGTTCACGTCCTCTTTTACAGGTGGGCAGCAAAGAATTGTGCCAGCGCTTGAGCCAGTATTTTGACCTATGGTTCTCTGCCCTCTCTTTCTGTGTACCTACTGCTGGTAGCACTCTGTTTCCCTTCACGTTGCTGCCCTGAAAGCCACAGAGTTTTTGTGTGTGAGGTTTGCTAGAGAATAGCCTCCTGGGGGGGATTTAGTGCAGGAGAAGAGCTTGCTGGGGGGGGGGGGGTGGGATTTCTGTGGGTGTGAAGCTTGCTGTACAGGAGCCACTGGGGAAGGGCGGGATTCCCTGTGTTCGAGGTCTGCTGGAAAAGTCACCTGGATACCGTGAGAAATGTTGTGCTGTGCTGCTTGAATTCCTGTATCTGTTCCTTTTCCTCCCTGCCGCAGTTTCCTGATGGATGACAGCCACCATCTACTGAAGGAGAATCCCTCAGATGTGAAAATAGACTGACAGAATGCCTGGTGCTTGGGACGCATGGACCCCCTCCCCTGCATTCAGGTGCACTATGTGCGACAGGTGGATCCTGTCCAGCATGTGAGGATGGAGCCCTGGATGGGTAGAGCCTGTTCTGGGTGACGTGCTGTTCCTCTGTTACCTCCTAAGGATCTTTTGCACTTTCATATACAATTTGCCATTTTTTATGCCTCTGATGTATAAGAAATTATTTGTACCTTGCAGAAATGGTATTGCTCCTCTCCCAGCTCTTTCTGAGACTACGAACAATTCAAGCAGTTGTCAGCAGACCATACACCAGGCACAGCAATAACTGTAAGAGTACATACATATTGCCACATTAATTGACATGTAAAATAATGTTATTTTTAGTTGGCAATTTGATTAGTAAGTGGTCCTGGGCATCCCCTGTCTCTCTTTAGGGGGGAGGGTACTGTAGACACCTGAAGAAGGGGCTTCGGGAGGACAAGTGAAAAATACATTGGGGCAGGGACAGTTATAGGAAAGTGCAGCCAAGCTATTCTCATGCTTGGAAATATTTGCTCTGAAACTTGTGGTACAGAGGAAGAAAATGGCAGTATCAAAAGGGATAGAAGGAGATTTACAGCGCACCTGACCTGTATGTGGCTTGTGTGCAGTGTGCTTAGGATACAGCTAGGTGGCACTCTTAGCTCAAGTGTACATGGAGACCTCAGAGACTGTATCTGCTATAGTACTTTTGCACTCTTGTTTCTCAGTGCAGGAGTCAGATTGTTGTCTGCTGCCTTAGGTTTCTGCCGAGGCTGGCTTACAAATCAGATCCTCCCTTCGTATGCTTGTGGGATATACCCTTTATATCCATTTATCCATTCCCTTTTTAAAAGCTTACTCCCACCCAACAGTATTTTTGAGGGAGACTGCACGCAATGACGGATTATCTGGGAAGAGGATATGCAGGATTGTCAGAGATGGCTACCAGAAGGAGAGACCGTGGCCTGTGGAGGATTTTTCCTGGTCCTTCTCTGCTTGATTCTTCAGTTGAAGGCTGGAGAGCTCATTGGGGTCCTTCCTTAATCAGGCAGTGCTAGGGGATGATGTCAGCAACTAAACCCTCCTCCCCTTCTTCACTCCCAACTTTTCCCCTCTACCTCTGCTACCCTCTCTTCATTTTCTGTGATCTGAGGAGGAAACCACACACCTTCTTTGCTCCTCTGAACCTTTTCCCACCTGTTTACTAAGCTCCATCTCCTCCACTGTTGTTCCTTCCATCTCTCGTATTCTCAACCTATCGCTTTCCACTGCAACTTTCCGTGAGGCCTTCAAGCATGCTGTAGTTACACCTCTCCTCAAGAAACCCTCACTAGACCCTACCTGTCCTTCTAACTATTGACCCATCTCCCTCCTCCCCTTTGTTTCCAAACTACCGCCGTTGCCTTGACTTTCTCTCCTCTCAAGCCCTCCTGCATCCTTTGCAATCTGGCTTTCGTCCTTTACATTCTACTGAAACGGCTCTTGCCAAAGTCTCCAGTGACTAGTTCCTGGCAAAATCCAAGGGCCTCTACTCGATCCTCCTTGACCTCTCTGTTGCTTTTAACACTGTTGACCACTACCTTCTCCTTGATATCTTGTCTTCGCTTGGTCTTAAGGGTTCTGTACTATCCTGGTTCTCTTCTTATCTCTCCCATCTTACTTTGTGTCTGCTCTGGTGGATCCTCCTCTACTGATATCCCGCTCAGTTGATGTACCCCAAGGATCTGTCTTGGGTCCACTTCTTTTCTCTCTCTATACCCAGTCCCTTGGTGCACTCATCTCTTCCCATGGCTTTCAAAACCATCTTTACACTGATGACTTCCAGATCTATCTCTCTATACCTGAAATCTCTCCGGTAATCCAGGCCAGGATCTCTGCCTCCCTTTCTGACATTGCTGCTTGGATGTCTCACTACTGCTTGAAAATGAACATGGCCAAAACTGAGCTGCTTCTTTTTCCCCCCTAAAATCTCCTCTCCTCTTCCTCCTTTCTCAGTCTCTGTGGATAACTCTCTACTCCATCCTATCTCCCCAACTCACAGTTTTGGGGTTGTCTTTGACTCCTCTCTCACTTTCTCCACACATCCAACTGATAGCTAAAACCTGCTGTTTCTTTCTCTATAACATCAACAAAATTTGCCCATTCCTTTCTGAACAAATTACTAAGACATTTATCCACTCCTTAGTCACCTCCTGTCTAGACTATTGTAACCTACTCCCTTCTGGTCTCCCTCTGAATCATCTGTTCAGCATGCTGCTCTGCAACTGATCTTCTGCCAGCCTCGTCATGCTCATATTACCCCTCTTCTCGAGTCACTTCATTGGCTCCCTATCCATTTCCGCATCCAGTTCAAGCTTCTGCTGACCTATAAGTGCATTCACTCTGTAGCTGCTCACTACCATTCACCTCTTACCTCTCCCTACACTACTCCTTGGGAACTCTGCTCTTCTGAGAAATCGCTTCTATATGTGCCCTTCTCTTCTATTGCTGACTCCAGACTTTGCCCTTTTCACCTTACTGCTCCTTATGCCTGGAACAAACTGCACGAGTCTGTACATCAGGTGCATTCTTTGACCCTTTTCAAATGCAGGCTGAAAACTCACCTGTTTGCTGCCCCCTTTGGATCTTGACTCGCCTGATCTCCTTTGTGTTTCCTTACCATTCCCCCTAGATGTATCCCTGTCTACACCTACTGTGTTGTCTATCTGGACTACATTATAAGCTCTGATGAGCAGGGACCATCTTATACATGTCTGTGCAGCACTGCATACGTCTTGTACCGCTATAACAATGTTTAGTAGGAGTGGTCTGTATTGTCAAATTTCTTGTTTTAATGTCTCTCCAGCTGCTTGCACTCTTCTTCACTGCGAATAAACCATCTCTAAGCCATCTGGGTTACTTTGTTTTGTGTTTATTGTTACAGGTGGATGGGTGCTAACTGATAGCATTGTTTTGTAGTTTTATACTTTTGATGTCATTAGGTCATTGTACCAGCCCGGGAGCATCTGAAGCTGTGTCTTGAATAGCCTCAGTACCATAAGCTACCTGGATATGTAGACAGCCTCACAGAGGAGCATTGATACTGCTCTCTTCCTCCCCACTTCACCATGGATCAACAGAGCCGACCACCAGCACTCTAGAAATAGCTGCCGCACATGACCTCCAGTTATATCTGGAATGACATTCTTTCATCTTGTTGTTATACTATATATTTAGATCTAAACTTGAACCCCAAGTGTGTGCAGTGTTTGCCTACCTGCCTGCCACCATCTTTCGGTGCTCTCTGATGTGATGGGGAGCAGGTCCTGTGCTGATTTCCCGGTATGTGTTTTCCAGACTGCATAAGATGTGAGAAGTGTGGCCTCCAAAGTGCTTAACTGCTGTGTGCAGGGAGCTATATCTATATCAGGGAGTGGAGGAGTGGCCTAGTGTTTGGGGCAAGGTACTTCAGGCCGGAAGGTCGGGGGTTCAAATCCCACTAGAGGACAGCAACCTTGAGCCGGAAGGACTGGGGTTTCTAGTCCCACAGTTGCTCCTTGTGGTCTTGGGCAAGCCACTTAACCCTCCATAGCCCATGTTCCCTGTAAAATAGTTATCTCCAAGTTATAATGCCCTGTTCAATGTAATTTCAGTTTGTTCAATGTAAACCGCACTGATGCAGAATAGCGCGGTATATAAGAGAATGTAAAAAAATAAATCTAGCTATTAATGAGTGATTTAATTTGCCCTACTCGGGGCAAGAAAGTGAGGCCTGTAGGACTTGGGTTTTATTGTGGATGTTTTGGTGGGGCACCTAAATCAATGTGAGCTCCCCATTTCAGCCAGTCAGCTCGACATGGAAATGCACACACTGCAGTTCTAGGGTGCTGGGTGGAACACTTTTCACTTTATTTTAGAAGGAAAATGTCAGGGCACCAACAGGAGTATAACCCCTTAAGCAGGAGGCATGTTTGAGTTTGCAAATCAAAATTAGCTCCATACACGCTAGGCTTATGCTATGGCTGGCTAGCTGAGCTGAGCTGGACTCAAGTGGATGGCTAGCTTGAAGTGATCGGGGATGGCTGGGCTCATGCCTACATCTTCTTCTGTGCATGCACAAAAAATATGCCTCTGACATCATCCACACCGATTTTCAGGCTGGAGGGCATCACATAGGTGTGGAAATCATGAATCTTGTAGCCGCACTTAGTGAATGTGCCTTTTATGTCCTCTTCCGTCACTGGCACCACCAGGAGTTTGGCTTCGCCAGCTAGGTAGAAGGACTCTTCCAGGGCTCCGATCATCAGGAAGTGTCCTCCAGGCTTCAGCAGTGTGGTGACATTCTTCAGTGCTTGCTGGAAACTCGCATAATCAGGGCTGGCAGCCTCAAGGCAGAAGGTGGATACCAGAGCATCAACGGGCTCTGTTAGTGCAGAGCCTAATGGCTTTAGCTGGTGGATGTCAATGGGCAGAACACACTTCACCTTCTCTCGCAACTTCCTCTCCTTATCCTTCCAGTGTTCACTGGGAAGAAAGCCAGAAAAGAGGGAGGGTCAGTACACGTGCGATAGGTTACAGATCCATTGCCATGACACAGTGTGAGGGAGGAGAGAATGCACTATCTCAGGAGTTGTGGCCAGGCTTCAGGAGCTGAAGGGGAATGATTAGCAAGGAATACTTCAAATGCTGACAATTTAGTGGGAGGGAGAATAAAAACATTTGCATCCCAGTTAGTAACTCTGGTCCTCAAGAAAGCAGATAGTGCAGTTCTCTAGCCAGGTCTGCCTGGTCTCTCTGAGTGAGGACAAGGGCTACCAATAAGGATGTAACTTGCCTGTTCATACCCTTGGCTGAAAGTGATTCATTACAGGCTCAGCTCCTGTATGAGGGGGCTCAGTCCGGGGATTTCTTGACCAGGCGTGGTACTGTTCTGGTGCCAGCTCCAGAACCCTTCCCATTACCACTATCTGCTGAGGTGGCATGAAACAATTTGCATGTGCCTACAAACATTTTCAGACTTGCATGGGAGTTTAAAACATACTGGATCTGCGTCACATCGCTATGCTTAACTAGGGGAGGGAGTGGCCTGTTGGTTGGGGCAAGTTACCTCAGGCCGGAGGGCCAAGGATTCAAATTTCACTAGAAGACAGCAACCTTGGGCTGGGAGGACGGGTTTCTAGTCCCACAGGTGCTCCTTGTGGCCTTGGGCAAGCCATTTAACCCTCTGTTGCCTCAGGTACAAAAACAGATTGTGAGCCCTTCGGGGACAAGGGAAATATATTTATACAGTACCTGAATGCACACCACTTTGACTTCTAGAAAAGCAGTATATAAGCCTAGTTAAATCAACTAGATGGTGTATGCAGATCTTAATGAATCTCTCAGCACGATAATCATTCAGACTGTGCCAAATAGGGGAAAGTGATTATTTTTCCCCAGCACCACTCACCCTTTTCCCTCCAGACTGCAGCTGTGCTTGATGTATGGACTCCAGTCAAAACTACCGGGCTCAGCTTGTAGCCACCTCCTCAGCACCTCCCGGTTTATTTCCAGGAAATCCGTCATTATGATCTCCTCAAAGTGGTCTGGGCTGCTCAGAAGTTGGTAGATGGTGGGTCCTGAGCCAATGTCTATTAGAGTGTGGCCGTAAATCTTGCCTGGTAAAATACAGTAAGAGACTGATAGCAGATAAGAGCTCCAGGCCCATTCAGTTTGTTTGTGATGGTTACAGAATTACTCAAGATCATAAGTGATCGCTGGCTTAACCCCTTGCTCCTCAACTGCTGAGGATCCTGTGTCTGTCCCAGGCTTTACTCATTATGTGCCCCATTGACCACTAAGTGTCCACTATGCCCATGTCAGGTGTTACCCCTCCCCCACAGCTAAGGATTCTCTGCACTTATCCCCAGGACCAGTGCAACCATTAGGCAAGATTAAGGGATTGTCTAGGGTGGCAGCAATTAAAACAAAAGATCCTGACAGCCACACACACTGAGTGCTTAGCACATTCTTTTACCTGCAGGAAGAGCAGGTATATGTGTACATACGAGGTGTGACAAAAAGAAATGACTGTCCCATAAATATTTTATTACAAAATCTACAGAGAAAATTATGCATTGTCCCCTTCAAAGTAATTCCCCCACCCAGAGTTAATGCACTTCTGCCACGTACAGAAGCACTCGGTAAAGTCCTCCCCCTTGAGGTCCCTCAGCTCCCTTGTCACAGTGGCCTTGATCTCTTCTACAGAGGCAAAATGAGTTCCTTTCAGCACAGTCCAGCCGGGGGAAGATCCAGAAGTCACACAGTGCGAGATCTGGGGAATAAGGAGGGTGGTTGAGAGCTGTGATCTGTTTGTTGGCCAAGAACTGACACATTGAGTGCAGTGTGTGTGGGTGCATTGTTGTGGTGGAGCAGCCACAACTTGTCTCTCCACAGAGCCCGCCTGCAATGCTGAACCCGGTCATGAAGGCAATTGAGGACCTGCTGGTAGAAGTGCTGGTTGACTTTCTGACCCTCAGGCACAAACTCATGATGAATCACTCCCTTCTGGTCGAAGAATGCGATCAGCATGATCTTGATCCTTGATTTGGACATGCACGCCTTCTTGGGTCTGGGTGACAGTTGAGTCTTCCACTGCAGGCTCCCTCGCTTGCTTTCGGGGTCATATTGGAAGACCCAAGTCTTGTGTCCTGTGATGACTCTGCCAATGAACTCTGGATCTTCTCTGATCTTCTCTAGCAAGTCTCGACAAACATTGACCCGGTGCTCCTTCTGGTCGTCTGATAAAAGCTTGGGCACCATCTTGGCCCACACCTTCCGCATCCCCAGCGCCTGCACCAAGATGGTCTGCACTGACTCCCTGTTCAGGCTGAGCTCCTCAGCTATCATCTGCACCGTCACTCTGCAGTCACTCCACACCAGCTGGTTCACTCTGTCATTGTTATCAGCTGTCTTTGTCGTGGAAGGCCGTCCTGACTTGGGGTCATCCTCTACTTCCTCGCGGCCAGTCTTGAAGCGTTTGTGCCACTTGAAGACTCGCGGCCTTGGCATTGCATCTTCTCCATAAGTCTTTTGGAGAAGTTGGAGACACTCAGTTGGGCCCTTCTCCAACTTAACCAGAAATTTCAAGTTGATTCTTTGCTTCATATTTCTGCCACCTCCAGCTGTGTGACAAAGCAATGGAGCAGTGTGCTACAAAAAAAAAACCTGAAAAAGAAAAACATAGTGAGAGAGATGAAAAATATTATAGCAGAATAGTGGCAAGATGTTGCACAGCACAGTGACATAAGCGGTTAGCCAATTGGAATTGAGTCATGGGCGTGGCTGCCATAGTCTCGTTTCTTTTTTTGTCACACCTCGTATAAGGCAAAGTTTAATATTTAAAAAGCATGAGGTTGGTGTGTGCCCGAAGGGGCGTGACCAAAGGGGCAGGCCATGCCCCTTTGGAGCCCCTTCGGAGCCTGATGAGACATCTGCACGTTCTCATGGGTAGAAGGAGGAAAAAGGTATTTCCAGTTCTTCCTGCTAAGTCTGTTAAGACTGTTGGACCAATGGATCGTCATCTTGTGGGAACTGGACCTGAATCTTTGGAGAAAGAACTTTCAGGGGAGTCCGTGAGTACGGTGTCTGATTTATCCTCTAATACGTTGGGTGTTGCCCTGCCTGGAAAGGAAGTGTTTATTGAGGATTCCCTCTCAAGGGAGGAAGTCCCTGGTGAGGGTCCCCAGTTTTTTCAAGAACCCTCCCTGCCACAGTCGTCGGGGGAGCAGAAAGCTAAGTTACCATCTCCGGTGGTGTTTTCCTCTGAGCTTGTAGATGTAACTGTCCCCGCTGAGGTTTCTTTGCGTGATGTTTGGACTTTGGTAGCACGTATGGAGGGTTCGCTCCGTGCTTCCCTTTCTCAAGTTACGCAGTTTTCCACGGAGGTGGTACATAAGCTTTCTGAACATGAAGCATTACATGTTAAGAATAATAAATCTCTTAAGTTGGAGGGGAAGTTTTCCGTATTAGAGGCTGTGGTTTCCTCTTCTATTAAGGATAGTGCTGTTATACACCACCAGTAAGAGTCTTTGGAAAATGCTAATCGTTCTAGGAATTTGCGTTTCTTAAATTTTCCTTGTACTCACTATTTAGCTCCTTTGATATTGTTGCAAAAATATTTTAAGGAGGTTTTATTAATTGAAGATGTTGAGTCTATTAAGTTTTCCTCAATTTACTATGTCCATTGATTTCCTCTGGTGCAACCTCCTCTCCGGAATTTGAGAGGAAAGGGAACCCCAATTTGGCTGAGTCATTAGATGTTTCTCAATTTCTGGAGTCTTCTATGGATACGATTCCTCATCGTGTTACCTTAATTGTTTCCTTTTTATCACTTCAGGATAAGAATTTGATATTACGGTTGTATTTTTTGAAAAAAGATCAACTGTTTTGTGGTAATCCTATCCAAATTTTTCCTGATGTATCCAGAAGTACTCAGAATCGTAGGAAAGCTTTTTTGGTCTTGAAAAATCGGAATCTAGCAGTTGGGGCTTCCTTTTTTCTAAAGTATTCTTGTAAATGTATTTTGGTATTAGAATGTGTTAAATATGTCATTCTCGACGTTGGGCAGTTAGAGGCTCTCTTGATTAGTAAAGAAAGTATTTGAACTGTTTTCTTTTTCCTTTCCATGTATAATTTGGGCTAGATTATGAAATGGATCCTGTTTCTTGTGTTTACTTCTTTTGATGTTAATTCAGGTAACTCTCCTCTCGATGTGGACTTTATTGTATTCTTACTTTATTTATTAATAAAGATTGTTGGAAACTTAAAAAAAAAAAAAAGCATGAGGTCTAATTTTTGCAAGATCATTGTGGGAGGGGTAGTGATGGGATCAGGGCCGGATTTACGTATACGCCGTGTACGCCATGGCGTAGGGCCCACAGCTGGCAGGGGCCCACAAAAAAAGAACCAGTTTTTTTTTTTTAAACTCAATTAAAAAAAAAAAAACCTGGTGGCTGCCGCCCCGGGGCCCCCTCTGCTGCCGCGGGGGCCCCGTCTACAAGCTGAAGCGGTCCGGTCCGGTCGGGTCGGGTCCGGTCGGGTCTCTCTCCCTCCCTCCCTCGCTGCAGGCTGCGAGAGACGCGAAGATAGAGCGTCTCCTCGCGTCTGTGTTAAGCCCGCAGGGGCTGATGGGATTTCCCATCAGCCCCTGCGGGCTTAACACAGACGCGAGGAGACGCTCTCCCTTTGCGTCTCTCGCAGCCTGCAGCCTGCAGCGAGGGAGGGAGAGAGACCCGACCCGACCGGACCGGACCGCTTCAGCTTGTAGACGGGGCCCCCGCGGCAGCAGAGGGGGCCCCGTGGCGGCAGCCACCAGGTTTTTTTTTTTAAATTAAATTTTACTTTAGGCCGGGGGGGGGGTAGGACTGGTAATGGGCTATGGGGGGGGGGGGTAGGACTGGTAATGGGCTATTGGGGGGGCTGGGGCTGGAAATGGACTGGGGGGGGTAGGGCTGGTAATGGGCTATTGGGGGGCTGGGGGGGGTTAAGGCTAGAGGTGGGCTGATGGGGTTAGGACTGGTAATGGACTGTGGGCTGTTGGGGGGGCTTAGAACTGGCAATGGGCTTTGGGGGGGGTTAAGACTGGTAATGGGCTGTGGGCTGATGGGGGCTGTCTGGTAATGGGCTATGGGGGGGGGGCTAGGACTGGAAATGGGCTGGGGGTTAAGACTGGAGGTGGGATGATGGGGTTAGGACTGGTAATGGGCTCTTGGGGGGGTTAGAACTGGTAATGGGCTTTGGGGGGGTTAAGACTGGTAATGGGCTGTGGGCTGATGGGGGTTGTCTGGTAATGGGCTATGGGGGGCTAGGACTGGAAATGGGCTGGGGGGTTAAAACTGGAGGTGGGATGATGGGGTTAGGACTGGTAATGGGCTGTGGGCTGATGGGGGGGGTAGGACTGGCAATGGGCTATGGGGGGCTGACTGGAAATGGGTTGATGGGGTTAGGACTGGAAGTGGGCTGATGGGGGGTTAGGACTGGTAATGGGTTATAGGGGGGGCTTAAACTGAAAATGGGGTGATGGGGTTAAGGACTGAAAATGGGGTGATGGGGGGTTAAGGACTGTAAGTGGGGTGATGGGGGGGCTAGGACTGGTATTGGGTTGGGGGTTGCTAGGACTGGAAATGGGCTGATGGATGGCTAGGACTGGAAATGGGCTGATGCAGGGACTAGAAGGGAATGGATGCTGGGTGAGGCTGGAACTAGAAGGGAGCTGATGTTGGGGGAGGATTAGAATGGGATGGGGCTGGAAGAGTAAAATGGAGAAGGGAAAAATATTTTGTGTGGGAGGGATAAAAAATCTACAATTGGCCGGGTATTGGGAGAGTAAGTGGGGATTGAGGATGGAGGGGTAAAATTTGAGTGGATGAAATAGGAATGAGGAAAGAGCAAAAGGAGAAAGATTAGTATGTTAAAGCAGATGTAGAGAGAGAATGGAAAAAAATCTAGAAGAGAGAAGAAAGGACAAATGGACAGCAGACGATGGAGAGTTAGCAGAAGACACGAAGAAACCAGAAGAAAGTGGCTGGAGCAATTGCAGCTGAAAAAAATGCACAAAAGGTAGAAAAATCTCTTTATTTTGAATTTATTAATTGGAATATGTCAGCTCTGGTAAATGTGCATCATTAACATCTGCGCTTTGTTTAGTACAAGAGCAAATTAATGTATAGTTTTATTTCTACAGTGTTGTACATTCCAAGTTTGGCTTTTGGGATTCCCAGTTTAATTGTCTTCCTGTTTCTAAAATGTGATTACTTGTTTGGTGATGGTCTATGTTCTGCATGTGTAACTGAGCTGAGGTGTTCTGTTTATATAATTCCTATTTGACATTGCCACTTGTTCTCTTTCCCCAGTAGGTCATGTATTGTTGTTCTCTGAAATGTATTGGTTTAATATTTGCAGTGTTGCCTTTTGATTGGTAGAGTATGGTGCTTTGTGAGTCCTGGTAGTGCTGTTAGGATACGGCGGGTTTACTATGGGCAGTGTTTGTAGTAGTTCCTAATGTGTCTGGCAGTTGGCACTGGATTATAGTAATGTAGAAATCTTTTAGTCTTTCTTTATCCATACACTCATTAAGAGGCACGTTTACTAAAAGTTAGTATATGGTAACATTATGCAAATATTTATGCAAATGAGGCCCCTTATGCAAATGAGGTCCGCACCCCCTTTGGGCCGCCCCTGCTGGGGGCCCACAATTTTTGTTGGCGTAGGGCCTCACTCAAGGTAAATCCGGCCCTGGATGGGATGAACATGATTATTGACTATCAGGAAAGGAGGGAGGGCGTAAGGCTCAAGGTTCACCTAGGTGTCCAATATCCTTGCATTGGCCCTGCTTACCCCAGTCTTTGCCCCTCACTCATTCCCCCACAGCTAGTAATCCTCTTGCTTATCCCAAAGCCTTTACCTCAGAAAACACACACATATAGGAACAGAAATGAGGAGGCTCTTGAATAGTTTTCAGAAGACTGTGTTCATGAGGAGCTAGCTAAACTAAAGGTAGACAAAGCGATAGGGCCAGATGGGATTCATCTGAGAGTAACAAAGGAACTTAGGGAAGTTCTAGTGTCTCCACTTTCTGACCTTTACAATGCTTCTTAAGACAGGAATGGTCTTGAAGGACTAGAAAATGGGTGCAAATAGTCCCTCCACACAAACACAGAAGTAAAGATGAGGTTGAGATTTACAGGCCGGTTAGTCTAACCTCTGTGGTGAGTAACTTAATGGAAATGCTGCTAAAACAGAGGCTAGTGAAGTTTCTGGAATCCAATGGATTGCAGGATATGAGGCGGCATGATTTTACTAAAGGCAAGTCTTGTCAGACAAATACCTATCATGGTCGATATTATTAATACCAGTCTATCTTCTGGCCACATCCCTTCCCTGTGGAAATCTGCTATGGTCTATCCTCTCTTGAAACAACCTTCCCTTGACCCCTCTGTGCTTTCCCCCTGGCATCCTGTTTCAAACCTCCCTTTTCTGGCTAAGTTACTGGAACGTTTTGCCTTTTCACAACTAAACTCACACGTAGAATCCACAAATACCCTTCACCCCCATCTAACAGGTTTTCGGCCGGAGCACAGTACAGAAACCGTCCTTCTGGCCCTCTTGAATGAAATCCACGTCGCCCATGATCAGGGAGATCTTACCCTCATTGTTTCGCTCGACCTTTCTGCAGCATTTGATTTGATTGACCATCAGACTCTTCTCTCTCGCCTCTATGATTTTGGGTTACGCGCCACTATCTGGCAGTGGTTCCGCTCTTTTCTCACAGCTCGCTCCTTTACTGTCCATTCTAACAATCAGTCCTCCTCCGCTCTCCCTCTCGCCTGCGGTGTGTCCCAGGGTTCTGTTCTCTCTCCTCTGTTTAATATTTTCCTCTCTCCCCTGCCTCTCTTGATTCAACAGTACCCAGTCTCATTTTACATTTATGCTGATGACATTGTCCTCCTGTTTCACACTTCTCCAGTAAACCTGGACTTCTCTCAACTTAATTGTTGTCTCTCCCATGTTGCCTCCTGGCTCTCTCTGAATTTTCTTCATTTGAATCCCTCCAAGTCCACGGCAATGTGAGTTTCCTTGAGCGGCCCTTGCCCAACTGTTGCACCCCAGATTGACCTCACTCTGATTCCTCTAGCCCCCTCTCTCTGTTACTTGGGGGTAATTTTGGACTCCTCTCTCTCTTTTCATAGTCACATATCCACCCTTACTCGCCGTTCTTTTGCAGCTCTGCGGCAGATCAGGGCTGTCTGCCCCCTTCTCCCCTCTAGTTCACTGATCACCTTAGTTCTAGCCCTGGTCACCAGTAGACTTGATTATTGCAATGTGTTCCTAGCCAACTTACCAGCTTATCAACTTCAACGTTTACAGCTCATACAAAACACTGCAGCCCATCTTATCACATTCGCCCAACGATTTGATCATGTCACTCCCATCCTTCTTTGCCTACACTGGTTGCCTCTTTGCTTCAGATTCCGTTATAAATTTCTCATTTTGACACATAGAGCCATTTATACATTGAATCCCCTCTACTTAGCTAATCTTATTTCTCTTCACACACCGTATCGCCAGCTTCATTCATTGCATGCCAACCGCTTGTCTTTACCCTCCCCTTCTCAGGCTCATTTAGAACAGACTCATCACTCGGCCTTCTTTTTTCTCAGCCCCTCACTCTGGAATGCTCTGCCACCCTCCCTCCGTCTGGAACCTTCATACCCTAAGTTCAAAGAATTATTGAAAACTCACTTGTTCCAACAGGCCTTCGACCTCCCTTCTGACAATCCCTCCCTGAGTATTTTTTAGTTTGTGTTTTGTTTAGTTACTGTGTGTGTTTGATCTTGCACTGTTTCTCCCTCTTTCCTATTTTTTATGGCATTCCTTTTCCGTAGTTTAGTGGTGTAGACCTTTTCATTGTAAACCGCTCTAATGTCCCGACAAGAGCGGTATATAAAATGGAGAAATAAAGATCTCATTAATTTCTTTTGACTGGGTGACCATAAGAGTTGGACTGAAGGGAAACCATAGATGTAGTGTACTTAGATTTCAATACAGCCTTTTACACTGTTCTGCACAGGTAACTTTTAAATAAACTGAGCACCCTAGGAAGGGACCCTAAAGTGACCAATAGTATTAGAAACTGGTTGCATGAGAGGTGACAGAGGAGAAGGATTTTACCAGTGGTGGTTTGCTGTAGAGATCTGTCCTTGGGCCAGTTTTTTTAGTTCAACAGATTTGAAACAACATTCCCACCATGTAGGCACCCTTTTATACATTACCAGGAATACATCCATTAATGTAATGACCTAACAGTTTTAATGTTCTCCTCCCTCCCACCCTTTAAAGTCAAATCATTTTATTGACAAAATCAAGTTACCACTCCTGGCATGTGATAACTCTTACACATAAGCGGGCAACATCATAACCTCTTACCATCACACAGTCTTTATTTCCCCCCTCTCCCCACTGAGGATCCTGACCTATCCTGCTCTCCCTTCCCTTCTCATGCATCTGGGTCTGATTCTTTTAAACATTTTTATAAGTGATATTGCGGAAGGGTTGTTGGGTAAGCCTTGCCTCTGCGAATTATACCAAAATCTGCAATAGGGTAGACACCTAGGAAGGTGTAGATAACATGAAGGATCTAGTGAAGCTTGAAGAACAGTTGAGAATTTGGCAGCTAAGATTTAATGCTAAAAAAATGCAGGGTAATAACGTTTGGGCTGCAAAAATCCAAGGGAGCAGTACAGCATAGGAGATGGCTAAAAAGGTAGGAAAGGTGAGGGTAAAAGCCAGAAAGAAGCTTGGGAGCATAGGGAGAGAAATGGCCAGAAGGAAGGAGGTGATAGTGCCTCTGTGTAAGTCTTTGGTGAAACTTCATTTAGAGTACAGTGTGCAATTCTGAAGATGTACTTTCAAAAGGATATAACCAGGATGAATTCTGTGCAGACGGTCGCTACTAAAATGGTCCATGGTCTTTGTCATAAGGTATATGGGGCAGACTTAAAGATTTCAGTATGTATACTTTGGACAAAAAGCAAACGAGAGAGGGTAGAAATGATAGAGATGTACAAATACCTCTGGCATAAATGCACAAGAGGAGGGACTTTTTCAATGAAAAAGCTCGGTAATGAGGGGGCATAGGATAAAAGTGAATGAGGATATACTCGGGCGTAATCGCCTTATTACCTGTAAAAAGTTAGAAATTGTTTTACTATTTAATATAATGATACAGAAGTATACAAAAGTAAACAAAATGTAAATAGTTTTGACAGTTCATCACACTATTATCTGTAAAAAGTTTGAAATTTCTGTTCAATGTAATGGTATACAGAAGTATACAAAACTGTTGACTTGTTCCATGTAAACCGCCCTTGATCTCTGGAAGGGGCGGTATAGAAGAAATAGATAAAAAAATAAAATAAAATAAATGTGAGGAAAATGTCTTTATGGAATGAGTGGTAGATATATGGAATAACTTCCTGGTAGAGATGAGGACTATATGAATTCAAGAAGGCATGGGACATACGCAGAGGATCTCTAAGGGAAAAAAGGAGACTGAAAACGCCAGTAGCTCGGTGTACCTTGTCCATGCAGCCATGCAGTGAGCTCCTCTCTCCTGTGCTTACCAGCCATCTCCTCTCTGCCTGCTGTGGGTACAAGTTTTCATCAGCGCCCCCCCCCCTCTGCTTACTGCTGGTGCCATCGATATGATTCTGACTGTTTTTGTCCCAATCGTTTGTTGCCTGCATTGCCGCCTCTCTCACAGTTCTGACAGCAGTCCTAGTCTGCCATGCTTGATCACATGTGCAGTCCTGCTTTCAGGGATTGGCTCCAGCAAACCGGTGACTTGCTTCATCTTTGCCCTTTCCCTGCTCCTGCAGCATTCCACTGGCCATCAGATGTCGGAGGCAGAAATTGTCGGGGAAGGACTCGTGGAGTTGAGTTCAGCTGAAGCAGGGCCTGTGATTGTGGCAACTGCCTGCTGGTGATAGCCAGTGCATGAAGCTTTTCCCCACTCCGGAGCTGTGAGCCTAATAGATCTCGCTCCTACTGGGACTGACATCCTTGTTTACTGTCACCCAACATCAGTTGGACTCAGCAACTGTGATCATCTGACTGCAGTATCCCAGGGACTCAAACAGCAAAGTACCAGTCCCAGAATACCCTGATGGAGGCTGTCTTCACTGCACTGTGCTGGGCCTTCACTATGAGGTAGGCCTCAACTACCTGCCTACCTCTCCATCTGCTGCCCTGTTGTGGACCCATGTGGACTCGCAGAGGATCCTGAACTATTCCTAATAATTGAATTCTAAATTCTAAATCTGGGCTTTGTACCTGCAATAAATCTATGAAAGCAGTTTGGCCTTCTCTTCCAAGGTAGCTCTGGCCCTCTCTCCCACCTGCCTTGAAGCCCAGTTGTATCTTAAACAACCTTGGTCACCTTTTTATATGTACCAGGCAGCTTTCTGACTCATGAGCAGAACAGACCCCATAAACAGTACAGAAATTATTCACTTGAACTTACTATCTCACAAACTAAGTAGTTTCAACTTTTTGATTAGATACTATTTGCTTTTACATATTAGCTGAATTTTTCACCTTCATCCTTCTCCTTTCTTATCATCACCCCCATCTTAGGTTTGATCTACACCTCCATTGCTTATGGCTCCATAACACTTTTTCTGACACTCCCTAACCACCTCCCCTCTCATTTTCAACTCAAACGATCCCCTCCTTATCACCTTCTCTCCATCTTTCCCATTTCTCCTTCCTTCTTGTCTTCCTCCCTTTCCTTTGCTCTTGAACTTTACCTTCTTCTTCCTCTCATTCATCACTCCTCCTTTCTCTCTTAGACAACCTCATCCTCGTTTCTGCAGTTCTGTCTCCCCCTCTGCCTTGCACTCTCCTCCTCCTCCTTTCATTAATTCTAACCCCGGCCCCCTAGACTTTTCTCTCACTCAACCACTCTAATCTCTTCCATATTCCTCTCCTTTCTCCCTCCTCTTTCTCTTTCTCTTTCTCTTGTGCCTTATGGAATGCTCATTCCATAGTTAATAAACTCCCCTTTACTCATGGTCTCTTCATCTCTGACTCCTTTCAACTTCTTGCTCTTACTGAAACCTGGCTCCTCCCTGATGACACTGCTTTGATCGCTACCCTCTCTCATGGTGGCTACCAATTCTCGCACACTGTGCCACTGGCTGTGGGGATGATGTAGGGTTTATGCTTTCTCCTTCCTGCCAATTTCAAACCTTCCCTCGACTTCAGTCTCACTCCTTTTCCTCCTTTGAAGTCCACTCTATCCATCTTTTTAATCCCCTACTTCTCCGGATAACTGCTATCTGTAGACCTCCTGACAACTCTACCTCTACCTTTCTAACTGACTTTGACTCTTGGCTTTCCTTATTTCTTGATTCTTCTTCCCCATCCCTTATTCTTGGTGACTTTAATATTCATGTTGAAAACCCTTCTGACCCCTACGCTTCCAAACTCCTTTCCCTTACTTCCTCATTTAGCCTCCAAATTTGGTCTTCTGCCCCCACTCATCAGCACGGCCATTGCCATGACCTTGTTTTCTTCTCTAATTGTTCACCCTCTAATTTCCATTCCTCATTTCTTCCCTTATCTGACAATCACCTGCTTAGCTTCACTCTTCATCATTCCCCACCTCAATTTCACCCATTCTCCTCCTATTTTTTAGGAATCTTCATACCATCAATCCATTGTCTCTCTCCACTATAGTCTCATCACCGTGTCTTCTAACTCAGTTGATTAAGCTATAGTTTCCTATAATACTGCTCTCTCCTCTGCTCCGGATACTCTTGCTCTGCCTATCCTATGTCCTGTGAGACACACTATACCGCAACCCTGGCTGTCGTCATCTCCCCATTACCTTCGGTCCTGTGCCTGCCCAGCTGAGCACATTCGGCTCAAATCCCGCTCCCTTTCTGACTTTCTGTACTTTAAATTCATGCTTGCCTCCTTCCATTCTGCCATAGCACTTGCCAAGCAAAAATATTATGTCCATCTAACTCTTACCTCTGACCCCCTTTGTCTCTTCTCTACGCTCAACTCCTTCCTCGAGGCACTTCCACCTCCAACCCCTCCTTTCTCCCCAAACCCTAGCCGACTATTTCCATAACAAAGTCCACAAGATTACACTCCAGTTCCCCTCAAGACCAGCTTCCCCCTCTTCAATACCAATTTTTCCTCTCAATCTCTGCTACCCTTTCTTCCGTCTCTAAGATCTCTGAAAATAAAACCTCTCATCTTCTTTCCTCCTCTAAACTTACTACCTGTTCCTCTGATCCTATCCCAATCTGTCTCAACTCCATCTTCTCTGCCGTTCCTCTGATCCTATCCCAATCTGTCTCCTTAACTCCATCTTCTCTGCTGTTGCCTTGACTTTCTCTCCTTTCAAGCCCTCCTTGATCTATTTCAAACTGGCTTTTGTCCCTTACATTCTACTGAAACAGCCCTTGCCACTTGTTGGCTAAATGCAAAGGCCTTTACTCAGTTCTCATTCTTCTTGACCTTTCTGCTGCTTTTGACACTTGACCACCACCTTCTCCTTGATACATTGTCCTCTCTTGGATTTAGGGATTCTGCTCTTTCAGTGTTTGTTCTAGTGGTTCCTCCTCTATTGCCATCGCTCTCAGTTGGCGTACCTCAGGGGTCTGTTCTGGGCCCTCTCCTTTTCTCTATACACAGTCCCTTAGTGCTCTCATCTCCTCCCATGGTTTTCAGTATCATTTTTATGGTGATGACTCTCAAATCTATCTATCTACGCCTACTATTTCTCTTACACTCCAAGCCTGTATATCTGCCTGCCTATCTGACATTGCCTGGATGTCTCACTGCCATTTGAAATTGAACATGGCCAAAACCAAACTTCTAATCCCCCCCCAACCCCCAAAACCCTCTCCCCCTCCTCCTTTTTCTGTCTCTGCTGATAACACTGCTTCTTCCTGTTTCCTCAGCCTGCAACCTTGGGGTCATCTTCGACTCCTCCCTCTCCTTCTTGACACATCCAACAGATAGCAAAACTCTGTTTCTTTCTCTATAACATTAACATTATCCACTCTTTAATCACCTCTCGCCTCGACTATTGCAACCTCCTCCTTGCTGGTCTCCCTCTGATTAATCTTTTTGCCCTTTAGTCTGTTCAAATCTCTGCTGTGCGGATAACCTTCCACCAGCCCCAATATACTCATATAAACCCTCTTCTTAAATCATTTCATTGGCTTCCCTTCCATTTCTGTTTCTGATACAAACTTCTACTTCTGACTTATAAATGCATTCATTCTGCTGCTTCTCACTACCTTTCCTCTCTTCTCTCTCCCTGCACCCCTCCTCATGAACTCCGCTCTTCTACTGGTTTGGTTCTCTTTATGTCCTTCTCTTCCGCTGCCAACTCCATCCAGCCTTCACTCCTTTCACCTTGCTGCTCCTTATGCCTGGAACAAACTACCTGTATCTTTACATCAGGTTTCACCTCTCCCCCTTTTCAAATCCATGCTATAGGCTCACCTCTTTCAGGTCCCTTTTGGATCTTAATCCTTTGTTCTCCTTCTGTCGCCTTACCCTTCCCTATCGTACCCTTAATCTCATCTTTTGTGCTGTCTGTCTTGATTAGATTGTAAGCTCTGATGAATAGGGACCGTCTTTTTTATGTGTTTATACAGCACTATGTAAGTCTTGTAGCACTATATAAAAAATGAATAATAATAGTGCTGCTTATCATTTCTTTAGTGCTACTGGGCCTATGCAGCACTGTACATATACACATAAGAGACGATCCCTGCCCCACAGAGTTTATAGTCTGTTCAAGATGGAAAACAGGGGACGAGGATAATTCTTAATGACTAAAATGCATATGGACGTAAACAGGAGAATAAGGATTCAAAAGCAGCCTCAACGAGATGAGTTTTTAGCCTGGATTTGAACTGGACCAGAAATGTAGCCCTGGTACAGTGATTCAAGTAGTCTGTCCCAGGCATATGGTGCAGCAAAGTGGAACGAATGGGGTCTGGAGATGGCAGTGGAAGAGAAGGTCATGGATAAAGCTGATTTCCCGATGACAGAGTTGCCAAGGACGAGGGTAGGAACAGCAGAGAAGTAATGAAGAACTGCAGAGTTAATGATGCACTTGTAGGTTAGAAGGAGAAGTTTGAACTGTATGCAGAGATGGATAGGGAGCCAATAAAATGACTTGAGGGGTTACATGAGCCTAGTGACACTGATTGAAGAACAGATGTGAAAGGGAGAGAGATGATTCAGTGGGTGGCCAGTTAGGAGCAAAGCGGGGACGTGACGTCTCCGCAGATAAGGATCCTCTGTGCATACTGCAGAAGTTTTCTCCCCTCTTCTGTTATTTTTGCACCCATCACCCATCACCCATACTGGGTTACTGTTCCTTCTCTTATTCATGAATCTTCCTCCCTATCATCCTGATAGTTTGATCCTTTTAGAACGTCTTCACTGTAACATGGTCAACACCCATGCATTAGTGATGCCTTTGAGGTGGTTCTTCTCATATAGCCCCCTCTAGGTATACATTAAGGGGTATGTTTACTAAGCTGGGCTAAGGGTTAACCTGGGCTGTCTTCAACTTTGTCCCTTCAAATAACATGGGAACTTGTTGCAGATAGCCCAGGTTAACTGTCAGCCTGGCTTAGTAACCATACTCCTAAGTGTCCTTCCAGGTCTTTTGGTGCAGATCACATACCATTTTTTGGCTCTCCTCAGGACCTCCTTTAGCCTGCTGTGAGTGAATGGAAGGTCATGACGACCTTCATGCAGTCACTTTGCTAACAGCTATTGCCTGCTTATACCCTTTGTCTTCCTTTCTATTTCAGGTTCGCATTTTGAGAATGCTGCTTGGTCCTTGAGCCCCCCTAACAGATCTGTTTTTTATGTGAGTATTCATGAGATAGATTTGCATACATTGGGTTACTTTGCACATTTAGATAACCCTGAAAACAGAACTGTCTCTGGGTGTCAAAGACTGTTTGGGAATCATTGACATTTCTATGCTCAAGGTACTTTGACAGTTCATTATAGACCTGCAGCTATGTGTTGGCCAGGCATCTGCTTGGGCATCAGTCTAGCATGAGAAACTGCATGGTACTGATTAAAATAAACCCACATACCTGCATCCTGACACAGAGACAGGCACACATGTATGCACACACACTCCTATAAGGGCACTGTGACATAAAACACACCCATACACCTGCACCCACCCACACTCTCTGTTCCCATAACTGCATGTAGGCACCCAGGTACCTATACCAGGATACATTCACACATGCACTACACACACACAGAGTCAGGTACAACCCTAAACCAAGCCTGCATGGAGTAGCAGATATAACTTTACCTGCCTTATTGGGCAGACAAGATGGACCATTGTCTGTCATCATCTATTATGTTACTATAATGGAAACCTGACACACACCTGTATCTATACCCCAATGAACCCTATACCTGCAGCCTGACATAGACGGGCACCACTTACCTTTCCCAAAAGCCTCCGCTAAACAGCGCAGCTTCCAGGGCACCACAAAGTCATCAGAGCTGAAGTCGGCCCGTGGGGGCATGTAATTATTCTGCAGGTAGGCTCGAGGGTTGAATTTCTGGTAGTTTTCCGCCATTGCAGCTATACTGTTCATGTTTGGAGGGAGCTGTGCAATGTTTTGCAGGGTGCAGTGCTCCTGCCCCTCTATTTAAAGGCTGCTTTTCATGCTCTGGGCATTTCTCTGCACTAATTGTTCAATTCAGTTAGTGCTTCTGTGACTGGCCCCTCCACTTAACTCTGGGAAATCAGATAGAATATCCTACTACCTGCAGGGAGTAGGCAAATTAATGCCATTTCTCTGCCTCCCCCTCCCAAACACTCACATACGCACTACCATCCCCCACATCGGTTTTTCTAGAAGTTTTTTAAGTAATTGGAACACAGATTTTTAAAAGAAGGAGGAGGTATAGTGACCTTTAACCATGCTGAGAAAAGCAGAGTTTTCTTTAACTACAACTCACGATCAATTATCAGAAGGCATTTCAAAGGAAATGTTATCTCCCCATATCCATCTGCCATTTCTCATCACAAGAAAAGATGCAGAGCTGCTCCTGAACAGGGAATCTAGCTGCAAATGCGTGGCCTGTGTTCTGTGCATCTGGGGCACTGGATGGTTCAGATGGTGCTGCAGAGAACTGTGAGAGGCCACCACAGAGAGGGAGGCAGGTACACTACGGGGAAGGTGCAGGATTCAGGACGGCATACCTCAGTTCACGCCGAGTACTGACACCACGCCTCCATAAATGCTGCCAAACCGTGCCAGCTTGCATCAGAGGCACATTAAGGCAAGATTTCTCACAACAAATTTTTGGTGCTTCAAAATGCAGCCAACAGCTCGTGTTGGTGGTGGCAGAATAGACAAATTTAGCTAAAATATGCTATTAACTTTAGCAACTCCTGGCATGGTGGCTGCATTTGAGAACCATTGTGTTGAATGCGTGGGAAGAGGGGCAGCCGGTAACAGTAAGCGCAGAGTTACATAGTAGCTTAGGAGAGGGGTTTATGCGGAATGAGTGGTTTATTTTGTTTGTTTTTTCTTTTTTTTCTTCCTCCTCTCTCTCTCTGGCTTCTCTGCAGCTTCTTCCCCCCTCCCTCACACACACCAGTCTTCCTCCAGTCCCTCCTCACCCGCTTCTAGCCCTGCTTTCCCCATCACTGATCAGGCAGATGGAGGATGAGACTGTCAGTGCATTGGGCTTCATACTTTGCTCCCTGGAGCCCAACTGGCTGTTCCAGCTTTACAGGATACCATATTACTACTACTATTAATCATTTATATACCGCTACAAGGTGCACGCAGTAAAGTACAAGTATATATAGAAGGCGGTCCCTGCTCATTAGAGCTTACAATCTAATCAGACAGTACAATACAAGAGAAACAAGGGCTTTGCGTAGCGAAAGGAGAACAAGGAATTAGGATCCAAACACAGCCTCAAAGAGGTGAGCTTTTAGCTTGGATTTGAAAAGGGGGAGAGATGAGACCTGCCACATAGCTCAAAGTGCTAATCAGGCTTCAGGGCACAGAAGAAGTAAAAGGGAATATTTAGTTTTAAAACTAATTTTAGGAAGTATTTTTTCACTCATTTTAAATTAAGCTGTCAAATCTAGTTTCTGGAAGATGCAGTAAAAGATGGGTTTAAAAATAGTTTAGAGAAATTCCTGGAGGAAAAGTCCATATGCTTTTAGTAGCCAGGGAGATTTGGGAGAGACACTGTTAGCAACCGGGAATGCCACCGCTGAAATAGGTTGCTGGCTCAATGGATCTTTGGTCTGACACAGTATGGCAGCCCTTATGAGGACATGGTTTAATGCATTGCCATTCTCATCTTTCTGTAGTCCTGAATAGTGCCAAGCTGCCAAGTTACCTAGTTCTAGCACAGCTTTCAATGGGCCAGATCTAGAAGTACAAATACCACACTACTTTGCGATGTACGTTCAAAATGAGGGCTGGCAAAAAAGTCTCTTCCAGGAACTTAACTTGGCAGCTCTGTTACTGATGGGGAGAGATATTGGTGGCCCTGTAGCATGGGCTCTGCTGGAACTCCTCATGTTTTTTGCTTTGTATGCCTGTACAAATAATTAAAATTTGCTAAATCACAAGTGGATTGTGAAAAATTGCAAGAGGACCTAGAGAAATTGAGAGACTGAGTATCCAAAGGGAAGATGGAATTTAATGTGAACAAGTGCAAAGTTATGCACTTAGGGAAGAACAACCCAAACTATAGCTACATAATGCCAGGTTCAATAATAGGAGTCACCAGGAAAAGAATCTAGACGTCATCATGAACATCACTTTGAAATCCTCTGCAGCGGCAGCCAAGAGAGCTAAGAGAATGCTAGGTATTATAAGGAAAGGAACAGATAATAAAACAAAGGATATCATAATGCCTCTGTATCATTCCAGAATTAGAAAGCTACAGTGAAGGGTGACCAAAATGGTAATGCGGATGGAAGGATACCCCTATGAGGAAAGGCTTAAAAAGGTTAGGCTCTTCAACTTGAAGAAGAGACGTTTGAGAGAAGATGTGATAGAGGTCTATAAAATAATGAGCAGAGTAGAACAGGTGCAAGTGAATTAGTTGTTTCCTCCTTGAAACGGGGCCGCTCTTGCCTATAGGTAAATGGGGCAGCTGCCCTGGGCCCCTGTGCAACGGGGGCTGAGCTGCCTTGCGGCCCATAGGAAAAAGCAGCTCTTTCGCCCATTGCCATCGCTGCTGCCCTCCTTCAGCACAGGCAGCAGTGCCAGTACAGTTACAGTCTCTTCTGGTGCCACAGTGTATTGCTGCTGCATGTCCTGGAGAGGGGTGGGAGGAAGGGGGCCCACAAACAGGGGGGTGGGGGGGTGGGGGAGGGAGCCTATTCCTAAATACTTTCCTAGGGCCCTATAAGGGGTTGAAGTGGTCCTGCCTTCAAAAAGTATGAAGACTAGAGATATGCATTGAAGCTACAATGTAGCATATTAAAAACTGATCGGCGAAAGCATCTCTTCCCTCACCACGTTATCAAGCTCTGAAATTTGTTGTCAAAGCTGTTAGTGTAACTGGGTTTAACAAAGATTCAGACGAGTTCCTGGAGGAAAAGTCAATAATGACCCCAAAAAGAAACCAACGCTCTCAATTATACATATAAAAGTCTAAACAACTTCAACTCACAAAATAACTACAATTATCAATACCAGGCTTAATGACCTCAGATGGCACAACCCCTCATGTGGCGAAATTCACCATAGGGTGTTGGTAGACGCTCACATCACCGGTCAAGCCTCCTCCAAATCCCTAACTTTATTCACTAATACCATACTATACATAACCACCAACTAACCAATGGGAAAAATCTTATATAAATCTATTTAAAGAAATACACTAACTCACCATTCACTCTCTAACACATCCCTCTCTCTCATTCATACTACTAAAATTTAAAAAGCGTCTATAGCAATTTGTACACAAGGTACAGATACGGCTGAATGCAGCCCTGGCAACTTAGGTAAAAACCTGCAAAAATAAATAATTACAAAAGCTGTAATAAGATAATAAATAGCACCATCATAGTATACAAGAAACTTATCTTTTAACTTGAATCTTGCAGCCGACTGGGTTCTTTGCCTCCCAAACAGACGCGTAGTAATCAAGGGCCAGCACTAACGCCGCCTCCAACGCGGGAAACAATCTTCAAAGCAATCCACATCAATAGCATTTATCACCAAATCACTTCAACTTACGACCTCCGCTCTACAAAAGCTTTCGTTTCGCCGTGAAACGGCTTCATCAGGAGCTTCGCCGTCCAAAATAAATGCTATACAATGGCTCCCGGCAACTTCCCGCTACACCAAAACCAGCGTGTGACGCGTCTGATAACCCCACTCTCACCAATCAAAATCAACCAAAACATGACATCACCTAAAAGCAACACTCCCCTTCACTCTCCATTCTAAAAACCCTATTGAACTGCACAGTAATCCACCCTAAACCAAATACCAGACGCAAAGTGCCACCAGCACTAAAGACAACAAAAAATAAAAAAATATATCAAAAAAATAAAGCCCATTCAAGGCGATCATTTAGACCGCCGGGATGCAACGTATCCAATCTGAAAATCCAGTGTTGTTCTTTCAGTAAAAGCAGTTTCTTGCGATCCCCTCGCCGAGGATTAAATGGCACAACTTCCAAAACAGTACAACGAAGATCTTGAAACTGATGACAATGATCCACACAGTGTTGAACCAATGGAGTATCCAACCGTACCTTCTTCAAACTATATTTATGCTCTGCCAATCTCGTCCTCAAAGCTCTCGTAGTTTTCCCCACATAGAGCAACTGGCATTCACACCATATAGCATAGATTACATAGTCTGTAGTACATGTGGTAATAGCCAATTGTTTCACCTGCCGTTGATACTTTACACAAATAGACGTGCTCATAATACCACAATATGAACAATTTTGACATGCAAAATGGCCAAATGTAGATGTAGAAGGTACCGTATCACGCCTTACCAAGGCAGGACACAGTCGATCTCAAAGATTATGTCCACGGCTATATGCCATCCGCAACTTACATGTAGAAAGCTGAGGATGCCGGTTAATAAGGTGCCAATGCTTCCGTATCATAAGCGCTATCCGAGAGGACAAACTCGAAAAAGGTAAAACACAAGTAACAGTAGGTGACGAATCTTCAAGAGGTACCTTTCTAACTGGACAAAGCAGCCATTCACGATGATTGCATTTCGCTCTTCTATAAGCCTGATGTAAAACTGCAGGAGGATATCCCCGATCCAAAAATTTGCCCATCATACGCTTAGCCTGATATTTAAACTCTTCATTAGTTGAACAAATATGACGACATCGCAACAATTGCGAATAGGGAAGGCTCCGCTTCAAATGTGGAGGATGAAAGCTGGAAAAATGCAACAAAGTATTCCTGTCCGTCGGTTTTGAATAAAGAGTAGTAACGAAACAATCTCGTTGTTTAAAAATCTTCACGTCCAAGAAATGTATTTCGCTCTCTTGAATGTCAATATCAAATTTAATAGAAGGATGGCACTCATTCAAATAAGCAAAAAATTCTTCCAATGAAACCTTAGTCCCTCTCCATAAAAGAAAAATGTCGTCAATATACCTATACCAGCGTATAATAAATTGAGCATACTGTGATGGGTAAACAAAACGTTCTTCATAATCGCTCATAAACAAATTGGCCAAGGAGGGCGCAAAAGTAGCACCCATTGCAGTTCCAGATATCTGCTGAAAAAAAGTGTTCCCATATAGAAAATAATTCTCTTTCAACGCTAAATCTGCAAAAGTCATCAATAAAGAAGTGGGCACCCGAACTGGCTGCTCCCGAGAATCCCAAACTTGTCGTAAGACCAGCAAAGCTTCATCTTGAGGGATAGAGGTGTACAAAGCTGCCACATCCAAACTTGCCATAAATAACACTTCTTCCATTCGACACTCATCTTCAAGAAGTTGCAGAAAATGGGTTGTATCTCTCACATAAGAGCGGATTTTAGGAACTTCATCCTTCAAAAAGGAATCCAAAAACACTCCTACCCGTTCTAGTATGGAATCATTACTTGATAAAATAGGACGTCCTGGAGGAGATACCATACTCTTATGGATCTTTGGCAGAATATAAAATACCGGTATCTTAGGATACTGTAAAAGGAGATATAATTTTTCTTTATTCGTCAAATAATTATTCTCATAAGCACTGGTAACTTCCGCCTGAATACGAGCTTGTAAACCTTCAGTAGGAAAAGACCTCAAAAGTTTATAATGATTAACATTATTCAACTGTCGCCATACTTCTTTCTCTTAATCCATGGTATTCATAACCACCACCGCACCACCTTTATCCGCACGTTTGATCACAATGTGAGACATATGCGCTAGTATTTGTAATGCTGCATAGTCGCCAGAATGACAAGTTCTTCGGTTCATTATGGTATTTCCTCTCTAAAGATGTCAAATCGGCTAATACCAACTGACGAAAGGTATAAAGGAGCGGGTCTAAAGGGCCAGGTGGCATCCAAGAAGATTTCAAATGTACAACTGAAGGATCCAATACCAAAGGAGATTCCGCAAAAAATAACTTCAACTGTATAGAGCGAATAACGTGTTCAACCGCCACCCTGTTTGAAAACCGATCATAGCTAGGGCCATAGACAAAAGAAAGGCCCCTAGCCAAGACTGATACCTGAGCTGGAGTTAAGATAACTGCTGATAGATTCACTACTGTCGCTAATCGAGAGGGATCATCCCATCTTTCTTGCGGAAAAGTCAATAATGCCATATTAAAATGGAATGGGAGAAATCCACTACTTAACCCTGGGATGCATGTTTTCATTTTTGTAAAACATGGTAAAAAGGGGGTGATAATGCAAAAGAACATAAGAAATGCCATACTGGGTCAGACCAAGGTCCATCAAGCACCATGAAACGCTACAGAGGCATTATAATATCCTTTGTTTTATTTGCCATTCCTTTCCTTATGATTCCTAGCATTCCATTTGCTTTCTTGGCTGCCGCTGCACACTGGGAGAAGGGTTTCAATTTATTATCCTCGATGACGCCTAAATCATTTTCCTGAGTGGTGTTCCTAATGTGGAACCTTGCATCATGTAAGCATAGTTTGGGTTGTTCTTTCCTAGGTGCATAACTTTGCACTTGTCCACATTAAATTTCATCTACCATTTGTATGCCCAGTCTTCCAATTTATCAAGATCCTCTTGCAATTTTTTACAATTCTCTTGTGTTTTAACAACTTTGAATTATTTTGTGTCATTTGCAAATTTGATTACCTCGCTCATTATTCCTATTGCCAGGTCATTTATGAATATTTAAAAAGCAGCAGACCCAGTACAGATCCCTGAGGTACTCCACTATTCACCTTTCTCCATTGGGAAAATTGGCCGTTTAGCGCTACCCTCTGCTTTCTATCTTTTAACCAGTTACTGATGCACAGTAGTACACTGCCTCCTATCCCATGACTCTTTAGTTTCACCAGGAGTCTCTCATGAGGGACCTTGTCAAAGGTTTTCTGAAAATCCAGATACACTATGAGGGTCATTCCGTATCACGTTTAGCGAGGATATACGTCCAGGTTGGACACACATATATCCCCGCTAAATGCCAGAGTGCCAATTCCAGACAAGGAGCTCCCCGCACGCACTGCCGAGATGTGCAGGGAGCTCTGGACGGAGGCGGGAGGGGGTGGGCTGGAGGAGAAGCCAGGGCAGGGAGTAGGCAGGACCCTGATCCCGGACGTACAGGGCCGATTCCGGTGTCGGTCCTGTACGTCCAGGTTCAGCAATCTAGATGGGGGACGTATTCCACCTCAGAGGTGGAATAAGTCTCACCCGACTTTAGCGACCAGACCAGCCAGGACCTGGAACGCAGGCAAGTAGGGCAGGGAGATCACCACAGCTCGATCCCGGCCTCAGGAGGCCCAATCTAGGGTTGGGTGGCAGGGAACAAGACATTTGTTGCGGTGTGAATGATCGGGGTTCCTGCATGGAGCCACAGTGCTATAGCGACGGGATGCCACAGCACCATGGTTCCATGCAGGAGCCCAAGCTGGGCTAGCTGGGTCGGATCCAGGATGTTGAGCGGGCCGGAATCGGGCTATGTTTTGCCCGTCCAGGCCTGTTGCACCCAATTCTGATCCCACAGGGACGTAAAGCCCCTGCGGGATCAGAATCGGGTGCAGATCAGGCCCATCCATATTTTGGATGTCCAGATGGGCCGGAATGGCCCCAGTTAGAATTGGCCTCCACATCAACTGACTCACCTTGTCTACCTGTTTATTCACACCTTCAGAAAAATATAACCGATTAGTAAGACAAATCTTTCCTTGGCTAAATCCATGTTGGCTGTCTCCCATTAAATTGTACCAAGCACTCCATTCATAAATACTCTGGAATCCAATAATCCACTGTTGTCTGCCACAGGTCTCAGATAAACGATTAATGCACTTGACTTCTGGGTACTTTATCTCCCCAGTATTGTGCTCGTTCACATCAATGACCCATGAGCAATCTTTTCTTAAACCAATTGTTTATATACCGTATATACTCGAGTATAAGCCGAGTTTTTCAGCACATTTTTTGTGCTGAAAAACGGCCCCCTCGGCTTATACTCGAGTCAACGTCTTGCAGATGTCTAGCAGGGGGCAAGAATGTTTTTTGCACAGGGCCCCGCGTTTCAGGGGGCCCCGCGCAAAAAACATTCTTCATCCCAAGTTAAAAAACAAACAACCCAGCTGCTTCTGCCGCGGCAGCATCAAGAGTGCCGCGGCAGTATGAAGAGTGCCGCCGCCGCCGCGGGGCCCCCCCGGCAGAGCCTCCCTGGATCGCCTCCCTGCATCGCAGCCTATCCCCGAACGCGGGCTTCTTCCAGAGCCGCGAGAGTTTCCTGTCTCGCAGCTCTGTTAATCCCACCGGGGCTGATGGGAAATCCCATCAGCCCCGGCGGGATTAACAGAGCCGCGAGAAAGGAAACTCTCACGGCTCTGAAAGAAGCCCGCATTCGGGGATAGGCTGCGATGCAGGGAGGCTCTGCCGGGGGGGGCCCCGCGGCGGCGGCGGCACTCTTGATACTGCCGCGGCACTCTTGATGCTGCCACGGCAGAAGCAGCTGGTTTGTTTTTTTTTTCATTTGGGTTGATAGGGCGGAAGGGGGTTTAGGACTGGTAATGGGGGGGAGGCCAAGACTGGAAGTGGGCTGATAGGGGAGGGTTAGGACTAGTAATGGGCCATGGGGGGGGGGGTGCTAAGACTGGAAGTGGGCTGATGGGCTATGGGGGGGGGGGGCTGACTGGAAATGGGCTGATGGGGGGGCTAGGACTGGTAATGGGCTATGGGGGGGGCTGACTGGAAATGGGCTGATGGGGGGTTAGGACGGGTAATGGGCTAGGGGGCGCTAAGACTGGAAATGGGCTGATGGGGAGGTTTAGGACTGGTAATGGGTTATGGGGGGGCTAAGAATGGAAGTGGGCTGATGGGGAGGTTTAGGACTGGTAATGGGTTATGGGGGGCTAAGAATGGAAGTGGGCTGATGGGGAGTTTTAGGACTGGTAATGGGTTATTGGGGGGGCTAAGACTGGAAATGGGCTGATGGGGGGTTAGGACTGGTAATTGGCTATGGGAGGGGTTAGGACTGGTAATGGGCTGATGGGGGATTAGGACTGGTAATGGGCTATGGGGGGCTAAGACTGGAAATAGGCTGATGGGGGGGCTAGGACTGGAAATAGAGTGATGGGGGGGTTAGGATGTAATGGGCTGATGGGAGGGGTTAGGACTAGTAATGGGCTATGGGGGGGGGCTAGGACTGGAAATGGGCTGATGGGGGGTTAGGACTGGTAATGGGCTGGGGGGGCTAAGACTGTTAATGGGCTGGGGGGGTTGCTAGGACTGGAAATGGGCTGAGTGGAAGGAGGGCTTGAACTGCAAATAGCTGATGGGGACGGGGGCTTGGAATGTAAATGGGTTGTGAGGGGGAGTGAGCTATCACTGCAAATGGGTGAGTGGGGGGGGGGCTAGGACAGGAAATGGGCTGATGGAAGGGCTAGAATAGGACGAAATTGGCTGTTGGGGGGTGCTAAGATTGGAAATGGGCTGTGGTGGGGGTTTGGATTGAAATGGACTCATGAAGGGGCTAGAACTGGAAGTAGGCTCATGGGGGGCTTGGATTGGAAATGGGCTGAGTGGAGGGGAGCTAGGATTTGACATGGGCTGATGGGCTCATGGGGGGCTGGGATTGGAAATGAGCTGATGGAGGTACTCGGATTGGACTGGAAATAGATGGGGGAGCTAGGACTGGAAATAGGCTGATGGTGGGTCTAGGATAGGACTGGCAATGGGCTTATGGGGGGCTAGGACTGGAAATGGGCTGATGCGGGAACTAGAAGGGAGCGGATGCTGGGTGGGACTGGAACTAGAATGGAGCTGATGTTGGGGGAGGATTAGAATGGGATGGAGCTGGGAGAGTGAAATGGAGAGGGGAAAAATATTTTGTGTGGGAGGGAAGACAAATCTACAATTGGCCGGATATTGGGAGAGTAAGTGGGGATTGAGAATGGAGGGGTAAAATTTGAGTAGATGAAATAGGAATAAGGAAAGAGCAAAAGGAGAAAGATTAGTATGTTAAAGCAGATGTAGAGAGAGAATGGAAAAAAACTAGAAGAGAAGAAAAGACAAATGGACAGCAGACGATGGAGAGTTAGCGGAAGACACAAAGAAACCAGAAGAAAGTGACTGGAGCAATTGCAGCTGAAAAAAAATGCACAAAAGGTAGAAAAATATCTCTTTATTTTGAATTAATTAATTAATTTATTTAACATTTCTTCTATACCGCGCAATTAAAATCAGCGCGGTGTGCATCGAACAAAAATACTGCAATGTACAGAAACAATATTGAGTTTACAAAGAACAGGGAATTGAACATGGGATCGAAACCGGGGAAACTAAATACATGTTAACTCGAAACTATGTACAATACTCTAATATAAATGGGTGTTGCATTGATTTTGTGAAGATGAAGATTAGTGGTTGGTTGGGCTTGAGTGGGGACTACCTATTATATCTGTGGTATTGACGTTCAGGGGCGGCTGGGGTATGAGGGAAGCTTGCTGGTTGTGCTTCTATCACTGGAAGTTTCTGGGTAACATTTTGTGAACAGGTGGAGTTTTAAGGCTTTTCTGAATAGGAAGAGGCTTTTAATACCACGGATTTCATGGGGGAGTGCATTCCAGTTTAAAGGGGCGAATATGGAGAAGGCTCTGTTGGAGGTAGCCTTTGTGCATGTAGTTATTAGCTTGGGGACTACTAATGTGTTCAGTGCAGTAGACCTTCTGTTTCTATTTTCCAGGGTACCATGGACTAGTTTGCTGATTGGCGTAGGGGGGTAGTTATTTAGGGCTTTGAAGGTGAGGACCAATGACTTGTATTGGAGCCTGGCATGTAAAGGTAGCCAATGCAAATCCTTCATGATGGGCGTTATGTGGTCGGATCTTGACGATCCAGAGAGGACTCTTGCGGCTGCATTCAAAGCTAGGCGGAGCGGGTTTAAGGTTTGATACCATATTGTTTTTGTTGACCCCATTTTCCACTTACAGAGCTATTTTACTGTTTTTTCGTTTAAATAAATATTCATGTAATTTTATTGGTCTCTATCTTTATTTTTTACATTGACTAGTAGGTGCCTCATTTCCCACCCTCGGCTTATACTCGAGTCAATAGTTTTGCCCAGTTTTTTGTGGTAAAATTAGGTACCTCGGCTTATATTCGGGTCGGCTTATACTCGAGTATATACGGTACTTCTTAAAATTTCAATTGTAAAAATAGTATGTCTTTTTCTATTGATGTCTCTTTTTATCTCTAGCCCCAACAATAAACAACACTTATGTTCCAAATTTGCTGTCTTGTTCAAAAGCCCCAACGCCACAATATCTAGGCGCCCTCGCGTTTCTCCTATCGGGTTTCTCAAGGGGACTATATTGCCCACAGGGACTGGTTAGACTTGTTTTCTGTAAAAATGACAATAAAACGGAAGGTCGGGGGTTCAAACCCCACTAGAGGACAGCAACCTTGGGCCGGAAGGACTGGGGTTTCTAGTCCCACGGGTGCTCCTTGTGGTCTTGGGCAAGCCACTTAACCCTCCATAGCCCATGTTCCCTGTAAAATAGTTATCTCCAAGTTATAATGTCCTGTTCAATTTAATTTCAGTTTGTTCAATGTAAACCGCACTGATGCAGAATAGCGCGGTATATAAGAGAATTAAAATAAATAAATAAATAAATAAATTGAACTCTACTTATCATCATCTACAATATATCACTATGTTACTGTTGTCACACATGGAAAAATACCTTCACAGCACTGCTGCCCACATTGTTCGCTCCAAAAAGCTTCTTTGCTACTGTCTTCAACTCAACTCTGTAGTTTCCCGGATCACCCCTGGAACCCTTTTTATAAATTGGCATTACACTGGCGATTCTCCAATCTTCAGGTACTATAAATGATTTTAATGATAGTTCATAGATTACGGCAATCTCATATTTCAGTTCTTTCAACACCCTTCAATGTATACCATCTGGTCCAGGTGATTTGCTACTCTTCAGCCTCCCGGTTTATAGATATTTCTTCAATTCTTCCAATACATCAACTTTAAATACCATTTCAGGCATGGGTAACTTCCCTACATCTTCTTCAGTAAAGACCGAAGCAAAGAATTCATTCAGTTTCTCTGCTATGGCCTTGTCATCCCTTAGTGCCCCCTTTACCCCTCTATCATCTAATGGTCCAACTGACTCACAGGGTTTTTACTACAAATGTACTTAAAAAAGGTTTGTATTATGCGTTTCTTCTTCCATGGCAAGCTTTTTTTTAATCCTCTCTGCCTGGCTTGCATATAGCTTGCCAATGCTTATGTTGTTTCCTGTTTTCATCATTTGGCTCCATTTTCTATTTCCTGAAAGATGCTTTTTTGGCTACAACAGCCTCTCTGACCTCACTTTTAAACCATGCTGGCAGTTTTTTGGCTTTCCTTCCATTTTTCTTAAAGCATGAAATAGATGTGGTCTGGGCTTCGAAGATAGTATTTTTAAACAACGCCCATGCTTGATGTAAATTTTTAACCTTTGTGGCTGCTCCTTTTAGTTTTTTCTTAACTTCTTTCCTTATTTTATTATAGTCTCCCTTTTGAATCCCTGTGGATTTCCTTGCTGTCTTCCCTCCATTTATTAAGTCAAATGCGATCATGCTATGATCACTATTGCCCCCATACTGTTATATCTTGCACCTGATCCTGTGTTTCACTAAGGACTAGGACCAAAATGGCTTCCCCTCTTGTTGGTTCATGAGCCAACTGCTCCAAGAAGCAGTCATTTATTCCATCTAGAAACTTTATCTCCCTAGCATGTCCTGCTGTGACACTGACCCAGTCAATACCAGAATAATTGAAATCACTCATTATTGTTACTGTATTTTAACTTTTGTTAGCTTCCCTGATTTCTTTTAGCATGTCATCATCCATCTGTTTATTCTGGTCTGGCGGTTGGTAGTACACCCCCCACTTCCATCCCCTTCCCCTTTTTACATGGAATTTCTATCCATAGAGACCTCACCTAGAATATTGTGTCCTGTACTGAAGGCCTTGTTTTCAGAGCGCAGGTTCTCACATACCTAGCTAGTCAGGTTTTCAGGATAACCACAATGAATATGCATGAGAAATATTTGCATGCACCACCTCCATTGTATGCATCCTCTCTCATGTATATTCATGTGATTATCCTGAAAACCTGACTGGCTGGGTGTGTCCTGAGGACTGGGTTGAGAACTCCTGCTTCGGAGGTATATAGAGAGTTTGGAGGTTCTTCAAAGAAAGGTCCTGAAAATGACCATATGAGAGGAAACTAGAGAACCTAAATATTCCCATCCTAGAGGAGAGAAGAGAGAGAGATTCAAGTGTCTGAAAAGTATAAATACGGGGCCAGTGTTACGGGTGGTGGCAACTGGAGCTATTGCCCTGAATCCCTGGAACTGAAAGAGATGGAGCTTTTATTTGGGCTCCCCAGTTTCTGGCCTGGGCTCTAGCATGTTCAACATCAGCTTTGTATAAGGATTTGAACATCCTTCAGGGAAAATATTCTAGAACAAAGGGTCAAGTTATGAGCTGGGTGGGGAGAAGACTCCGGAATAACAAGGAACCATTCCTTCACTAAGTCTCCAGCTGATGGTGATGGAAGTAATAGAATTCCGGAAAGCCTGGAACAAGCACAGAGGATCCTTACATGAGGAGAACTGAGGGTAAAGCCAGAGGCCCAGTGGGGTCAGTGGGAGTTCACCAGAAGGGTAGTGGGGGAGGTGATAGCTCACAGGGCGCAAAAGATTAGATGCGCAATTCGGGCTGCTGGCCTTGGCTTCCCTCCACACTGCCTGCTGTTGCCCTGCCGCTACCACTATCTTTTGTGCTTTCTCAGCGGCGGCAGCAGCAGCAGCGGAGCAGACTTGACCTCAAATTAAAAACAAAACAAAACACACGGGTCTTTCCGACTCCGCGCTTGCATGCAGGTCTGGTCCCTTCCTCCCTCCTCTGACATAGGTCGTGTCAGAGGAGGGAGGGACCAGACCAACCATTTAAGCGTGGAATCGGAAAGACCCATGTGTTTTGTTTTTTTAATTTGAGGTCAAGTCTGCTCCACTGGTGCTGCCGTTGAATGGTTGGTCTGGTCCCTCCTTCCTCTGACACGAACTTACATCAGAGGAGGGAGGGATCATGTCTGCATGCAAACTCAGAGTCAAAAACTCACATTTTTTTTTTTTTTAATTTGAAGTCAGGTCTGCTCCACAGCTGCCGTCAAGGAAAAAGAAAAAGTGGTGACGGCAGGCAGCTGATTGAACATGGAGATGGGGTAAGATGGGGAGATAGGGGAAGGGGAACGCCTGTTGTACAAGTCACACAGGACACAGTTATGGCTTGGTACGGCCCTGTAGACCTGTTGGCATTTTTACTTTCTTTGCATTTGATATACCACCATTTGGGTACGAAAGTGGACAGCATGGCCATTCACCAAGAGTAAAAGGTCAAAGGGCCAACAGACAGAAAAACAAGATATCACAAACACATAAAGACAACATGAACAGCTACCTCTGGGAGATCAGGATGGAACAGTAGGACTAGGAAATGGAATAGCACAACCATTATGATTCAGTAAGATTCATATAAGAAAAAAAGAGGATCACAGGAATTTTGGAAAAGCCAGGTCTTTAGTAATTTCTTAAATTTGCTATAGGAGCTTTCAGTCCAGATGCCAAAAGGCAGGAAATTCCATAAGGTGGGGGCCTAATGAGCAAAAGCTGCATGTCAAGATCCATTCATATGTCCATCTTATGGAAAGAGGGGACTACTAATAAATTGGAAGTGGACAAATGAAGGGAATGTAACGGAGAATAAGGGTTGAGATATGAAGAATGATACAGAGGGTATCCAGTGTAGAATGAGCAATGGGCCAGAAGGAACATTTTATACTTAGTTGTATTGAGAATTTATCGCCATACTTTGTTACTGATTCTTTGCAAGATGGTCCCTAAATAGAGGTACCCTGGTGGCATTGAAAATCCACCAATTGGCCTGGGGCTGCTACCCTAAGATACTGTTTCTGCACCCCCTATACAGCTAAGAGCATGTGGATTTGGGAGACTGATAGACGAAGCTGTTTTCCAGCTTGTGTCGGTTTCTGGTTAATGTATAATACGACTCATAAACTGAAGGCCTCCCCCTCTTGTGATTCTCCCTCCCCTTCACTAGGAGAAACCAGACTCAAACTTCAGTGTTGGCTTTCTCCTATCCCACAGGTCTGTCATATCTCTACATCCCTGTTTCAGCATCTCCAGCTTTTAACCCAAAGTCAACACAGGGTCTGCCCTCACTCCCCACTCAAGACCTGTTAATTGTATTATCCTCAGTCTAACTCATTTATAACCCCTTCCCCTGGGGTCTGGCATATTTCAGAACTGGGAAAAAACCAGCAGGCAGAGCTGGAGATCGGTCAAATGGGGCAGCAGAAAGTTAGGGGTGGGGGTGGCAGCGTTGAAAGCAGGAATTAATGTGCAGAGCAGCAGAAGTTTATCTTCCTCATTGCTTTCAGGCTGCTTTCAGCTCCCTCTCCTGATGATAAATTATGTCAGTGAAATATAATTAAGTATAAAAGATGTGCAGATGCTGGGTGGGCTGGGCTGGAGAGCATGTGCGTATGTCTGTCTGTCAGCTTCCCTCTGTGAATCTCTGCATGTGTGTCTGTCCATCCATCTGTTGGGCATTTTTGCTCTGTAGATCTCTGTACTTGTGTGTATTTATCTGTACACGTATCTTGCTTTCTGGTTTAAGGGGAGCAGCGTTAGAAAACCACATCCGCTCTCCCTTTTCCTTGCCCTCTGTTACTCCACTCAGGGTCCCCGAAACTGCATTCAGATTGGGTGCAACAAGGCCAGGACAGTGCCTTTCAGGAGTCCTTAACCTTTCCTTCTTCCTTCAGATGTCTACAGGGAGTTAATAATTAGTCTGGTCTTAGACAGCAGTGTCTTTCCTACCAACTGTACCCAAGAGCACTTTACAGTCACAGAGAAGTAAACAATACAGCCCTATCATGGGTGGAAATGAGGCAGAAAATTACATGCAAGTGAATTGCAAGTTAAGAGGGAAAGATTCAAGGAAGCAAATGAGAGATTAAAGGATTTGCTTAAGGTTCTAGAGTGAGTGATGAAGGTGGAATTAGAACCCGAGTCTTTGGGTATCACTGTTCCAAGCTACCTAGTGGCCTGTGTATGCATCTAGGGTTCCAGAACTTTCTTCCTGCCGTGCTAGAGATAGATTTAGAAGAAGGCGGGATGGATGGGATACTGTCACTCTGTGAGTTATGCTCCAATCAGATCTTGCCTTAATCTGGTTACAACTGATGGTTCTCGTAAACTTTCCAATCCAATTTGGATTGAAAGAGCCCAACAGCACAGAGCAGCCATAAGGCAGGGAGGGAAGAGGGAGCGGAGAGAGCGCGAACGAGCGAGCAACTGCTGTTTGCTGAAATATTGAGCAGTCTGGCGAGTGTCTGACACATCTCTGTGCTTGGTGGAGCCGTCTGTGTACACTGCACTGTGTGAGACACTCACGTTAGTTTGGGTGGGTGGGTTTTTCATTATTCCAAGCCACTCAGGCACACAGTGGGCTGCAGTGAAGCTAGATTCTGTGGCTTTTTCATACTTTTGAAAAGGGCAACACATTGCAGTGAAAACAAAGGGTAGTGTCCAAACTTTAAATTGCCTTTTGAGTTAATATTAATCTGCAGCATTTGTGTAGTACCTCTCTTCTGTTCAGAGCCCAGCACATCACCCAGTCGGAGCACTGAGACAGAGAGATATGCAGCCATCTCATGGGTGACTGCAGGTGGAGATGCCATAATTCAAAATTTGGAGAGGCAGTGACATAATATATCAAGTGGGTATTTATGCTGTCTGAAAAGCCCTGCCCTGGGGCACCATGTGACACCTGCGGAGAGAAGAGACAGGTGTCCAGTCTGTCAGCAGCTGAGGTGTGCTGAAGGCAGGGAGCCCCCTGTAAGGAGAAAATGCACTGCTGAGGAATTTTGGGTCTAGTTTAAGGAAGATTTTGGATTCTGGCTTGGAAACATTATAGTAGTAACCTAGATCTGGCAGGTCCCAAACAGTGAGTGCCGTTTGGCATGTTATAGATCCCCTGTGGCACACACGGAGAAGAGAAGAGGCTGTGGATCCTGGACAAATCCTGTCTATGATGGCTGTTCATCAGCTCAATGTCCGAGAACCTGTTTCAGATCCAAGGACATGCGCTGCCCAAATCGCAACCAATGTACCACAACACCTTAGAGCTAGCCCTACGACTCACTCAGGGATAAACCCATGGACAAATGGAGGGTCCTGCCAATTACTGCTCAGGCTCCATACCTGCACTTGTACCTATGTTGGCAATCACCCACCCAACTACCCACCCACAAGCTGTTTCCTGGTGGTTTCAAGGAACATTGAGATCCTGAAAAACCCAGGGGGCACTCATTTCCTAAAACATCACCTACGGGCCAAATACAAAACATTACACTGGATGACTGACCAGTCTCAGACATGGAGCTGATAAACAGAACAATTTATGAACAAACAGAAAGAAAAATAAGATTGAAATTCTATAAACCACACCAGCACTGTAAGTAAAACAAATTCACAGTACTGAGCCAGTGCCTGTGGAGATAGTATGGGCCCCTGGTGAAGAAATTAAGATGGGCCCCTAGAACACCATGTTGCCAAGGTAATGGGAGCTGGGGGATCCTCCTGAGAGCTCGACTCAGGGGAGATGGGGTTGGGGTATGTATGAAAACTGAGGGGGTGTCTGGAACAGGAACCTGTATTTGGGGTGCAGGAGTACGGCGTCTAGGGTAATAGGATATATGTGGGCTGTATAGAGACAGTGAGGGTGTGTATGGGGGTATCTGCTGTGGATACGATAGGAGATGGGGGCTTCTATATGTTGGAGGTGTGTCTATATGGAGGATGTCAGTTGTAGGTGGGGTGTCTGAAGTTGGAGGGGTGTCAGACAAACAGTGGAGGTGTGAGTGGGGGTTCTGGTCTAGGAAGGGGTATGGAGCAGTGGTGTAGATGGGGGTTGTCTTAGTGGGTGTCTGAGGTGTGATGGAGCAATAGTCATCAGCAGATAAAGGTGGTTTGGGGCGCCGGGAAGTAGCCCAGCACAACAGACACTGTACCTACTTCCAGCAGTGCCTGTGCTTATGTTTATTACTGCTATTCAAAAAGATATCACAGTGGTATTGCACTGCCTCCGCTTCTGTCCTCCCTTCCATCCCCCCCCACCCCCCGATGGAACCAGGCAGTAATGGAAGTGCTTAAGTACATCCTCAATACACACACCTCACTGTGATATGTCCCACCTCATACTGCAAAGCATCCTATTCCCACCTTGTACTGCAATGCATCCAACTGCACAGTGCAAAGCATCCCGCTTTATACTGCAATACTTCACAGAAATATACCCTACCTCGCACTCTAGTATATCCAAACTCACACTGTAAAACACCCAGATCACAAGAACATACCCACACTGTAATGCCTACTGTATTGCAATACACCCAACCGTACATTGTAACACATTTGAGGACAATGATTTTTTTTGAATGGGGATCAGATGGATTGCTGATTGTATGATGCTTTATTATTGTATTGTTCTACATTTCAAACATAGTGATGAGGTGAATACATCAAATGTAAAACAAATACTGTAAATCAATAAATCTCATTTCAATGCAAAACACTCCACCTCACACTGCAATATATACACATCACGCTGTAATACAGTCCACTTCACCCTGCAATATACGAGCACCACACTAACACGCTTCAGCTCACACTGCAATACACTCCACAGTGGACTCTAAAAGAGAAATCAAATAATGAAAAGTCCCAGGCTGCCTAGCAGGGAATCCATTACCCGGAGTCACACAGAGAGGGAGACCCAGAAACCCCGCACTACAGCCTTGTGCTAAAGCTCGGTGCAGGGTTTGCTAATGAAGGTCTAATGCAGACGTTTTGCTCACCAATGCTGCAAGCAAACCGCATGCAAATAAGCTGTGTGCAAAACGTCTGCACAAAGGAGAGCAAGCCAGGCACATGCGCGTGGGGGCCTGTGCTAACAGCATCTATATCCTGCGCACCAAAAAAAATAGTTTGCCATTTGTGCGCATATACCGGAATACCATCTTGCGCACAGCGACATTATTCTGCACAGAGCTTCTGCTCAGAATAATATCGGTGTTTAGAAAGAGGAACTATGCTGGAAAGAGGAGCCGTCAGAAACCAAGACACTGACTTCTGCAGTCCTAAAGTTCTGGTCGACATTTCCTAAGCCCCTTGGGGACATACCTCGGAGACCATGATGCAAACACTGTGTTTTGTTTGTATGCCAATGACATCCTGGTGTTACTTCCTGTCAACATCCTCAATGACATATTTCATGAATTCTGTGTCTCACTACTTTAATCTGATTTACTACTGGATTTATCCCATAAATTTAAGATCAACTCTGAGAAGACTAAGGGGGTCCTTTTAAAAGCCTTAGTCACAATTTGGACATCCAAACTGTCCCCTGAGCCATTTCACAAATGGCTTTGAAAGATGTCCCTGGTGCAGGAAGTATGGTGAAGGGGTGTCTGGGATAGTGCAGTGGATTTAGACGTTCCCGCTCAATTTCAGAAATGTCAGGGCATCTGCAGCCCATAGAGAAGATGGCACACCACTATCTCCACTACGCTGCACAACCACAATGAAAGAAGCATTGGGATTTGACCCTGGCTTACATGGGTGTAGTGCACTCTTCTAACCACTAGGCTATTCCTAGATGTCCATAGTTTTGAATACGTCTGTGCAGATGTCCATGTTTGTGAAACTTAGATGTATCTGCTATTTTTTCAGATGTTCTGGCTTGAAAGTCCCAGTTTGCACTTGGACAAAATTGTAAAATGTGCCTCTAAGCTATTATGGGTGAATTCCAGAGGAACCTCTTACACAGGAAGGTAGCAAGGTGAAACAAAGCACTGAAATCAAATTACTAGGAATCCTTGCTGAGTCCAATCTCACCGTGAGCCCACAAATCTCATCATTATCCAGAAAACTCTTCCTAATTCTGAGATGAATACGAGAAATCAGAAACCTCATCACCTCAGACCACTTTCGTAAAATAGTCCAAGCAATATAGTTGGCCTAGGATTAGTCAAACAGCAGATTACCTGCCTACAAACCCTCCAAGACACAGAGCCTTTAGATGGGATAGCACCTCAGCTTATCTTGAAAAACGCCACTGGCTTCCACGCCAGAATGAATCTACTTTAAATTAGTACTACTCATTTTTAAAATTCGAGAGGGCCTAGCACCAGGCTATATGTCTGACATCCAAAATTACAGCGCAGCCAGAGAATTACAATCCACTGAGGCTCGCAAAATCTCAGTCCACTCTCCTAAACTATTCCACTCAATGGACACTTGGAAAAAGACATTCTCGGCAGCAGCCCCAAAGGCCTGGAATAACCTGCCACATTTCATATCTCATTTAGAAAATCCTAAAAACATGGATCTTTCAGAAATGTTTTTAACCCTTAGAAAGAGTTCCCTTAGACATTCACTGCTCTAACTTTGATGCTATTGACTAACGACCCCAAGTTATTGTGGACTTAATGTGCCTTCCAAAGAGTCTGCTATTCAACCATTAATCTCTGCCACCTATTGGAACCCTCTCCCTACTTTCTCCCACATTGTTCTGACACTTCTTTGTAATCTGCTCTCAGCTCTACTCTTAGGAGAATGGCTCTGGAATACCATAAACTGTATTACATTAAATTCTGCACAAAATTTCTGCGCAGAGTATTGATGTTTATGTGCCAGACAGTATTCCAGCCATTATTCCAGCACACCTCCCCAGTGTGGCTTTTTCACCACTCCCTTCAGCAAAGCCAGAAAAATGTTCTGGGTGCTGTATGCTCAAGATAGAGAAGAAACAGGCATAAATAAATTCATCATGAGGGCACACCGCAACCTATGAGATCTAACCCTTTACATCTCCTTAGACCTCAAGTTAGAAAAAATAGAAACATGATGGCAGAAAAGACCATATGGCCTCTCCAGTCTGCTCTTCCATATCAACTACTATAGTTCCCTGTTTTCCTTTAGAGATCTTCTGTGTTTGTCCCTTCCCTTCTTGAATTCAGATACTGTCCTAGTCTCTACTACCTCCTGAGTCTATCCCCTTTCATCCTCATCCTATGTCCCCTCAATTGAAAGAGGCTCTCCTCCTGTGCATTTATGCCACGGAGGCATTTAAACATCTCTAATATATCTCTTCTATCCCACCTTTCTTCTAAAGTATGTAACATAGAAACATAGAAACATGATGACAGAAAAAGACCACATGGCCTATCTAGTCTGTCCTTCCATATCCACAACTACAACAGTCCACTTATTACCTTTACAGATCCTCTGTGTTGGTCCCATGCTTTTTTGAATTCAGTTACTGTCCTCATCTCTACCACCTCCACTGGGAGACTATTCCATGGATACACTACTCTTTCCGTAAAGAAATATTTCCACATGTCACTCCTGAATCTATCTCCCTTCACCCTCATCCAATGTCCCCTCATAGCAGAACTTGCTTTCAATTGAAAGAGGCTCTCTCCCTGAACATTTATGCCATGGAGGTATTTAAACATCTCAATCATATCACCTCTATCCCGCCTTTCCTCTAAGGCAGTGGTTCTCAACCTTTTTTGTACCGTGACCCCTTTTACCATTGGTCAACTTGTGGTGACCCCTAATGATAAAATCAAATGCGTCTCTCTTCCTTTACCATTAACGCATTGTCGCTGTAATCATTTGTTTGAATTATTAATATATTATAGGCCTTTGCAATATGTTTTTATTTATAAAATTTACTTATTTAAACCACAATATTATCACAATAACAAGTAACAATATTTGATTTCAAAATTATGATGCTTTTGTAGTCAAATCACTAATATGAAATAAAATTATTTTTTCTACCTTTGTTGTCTGACCAATTTATTCTCTGATCATGCTGGTCACGATCTAAGGCTTCTGCTTTCCTGTCTTCTCTTAGCTCTCTTTCTGTGGTCTATGGTCCATCTGCCATTTCTTATCTCTTCTTTCGTTTTCTTCTTCACTTTCTTTCCATCAGCCTATTTCCAGTCCCCTAACCATCCCCATATCAGCCCCTTTCCAGTCCTCACTCTCAGTACCTTCCAATGTCAACTTGCATTCCTATGACTGCCACTGGTGTCCATTCCCTTCCAGTCCCTCTCCTTCCCCACTGAGCAGTCCCTTCTAGTACAAATACCATGGCAGCCCCTCGCAGATCCAGTCTCTTCCAGTTCCATTCTCCCATCTCCTCGTATCAGCCCATTTGTAGCCTTAGCCCCCAGTTTTCTTCCAGGGCCAGCAGCTCTATCCTCCCCTCCCCCAAATCATCCCATTCCCAGTCTAAGCCCCCCAATCAGCTCGCTTCAATTGCTAGTCCCCCCTCAAACCCATTACCAGTGCTAGCCTCCCCTAATCAGCTCATTTCCAGTGCTAGTCCCTCTTCAACCCCATTACCAGTGCTAGCCTCCCCTAATCAGCTCATTTCCAGTGCTAGTCCCTCAACCCCATTACCAATGCTAGGCTCCCCTAATCAGCCCATTACCGGTCCTAACCTCCCCGATCAGCACATTACCAGTCCCAACTCCCACCCCTTGATCAGTCCTTTCCCAGTCCTAGTCTTCCCTAATCAACCCATTACCAGTCCTAGTCCCCCCCATCTGCCCATTATAATCCTAACCCGCACTGTCTCTCCCCTCTGTCCAGCATTTATTGCCCGTCTGTACAGTATGTCCCCCGTCTCTTCCCTTTGTCTATGTCAGCCCCCCTTCCTCCCTCCCTCCATCCATCCGTCAGCCCCCTCTGTCCATGTCAGCCCCCTCCCTCCCTCCATCCATCAATGTCAGCCACCCCTCCCTCCCTCAATATCAGCCCTCCCCAGCCACCTTTCCTCCATCATGTCAGCCCCCCTCTCTCCATGTCAGAGCCCTCCCTCCCTTCCATGTCAGCCCCCTCTGTCCATGTCAGCCCTCCCCTCCCTCCCCTCCATTCATGTCAGCCCCCCTCTCTCCATGTCAGCCCCCCTGTCCATGTGAGACCCCTTCCTCCCTCCCTCCATCCATCCATCCCTCCATGTCAGCCCCGTTGCAGGTTCCCTGCCCCCTCCCTCCTCCCCTCTCCCTGTCTGCCTGTTGATGCCCTGCTGTTCTTCTACAGCTGCGGCTCCCTGCCTCTTAGGGAACCACGGCTATACCTGTAAAACCATTGCGGAGCCTTCCCGTCTCTCGACGGGCTCCGTGCAGCATTGTCCCACCTCCAAAGGTAGTGGTAAACAACTTCCTTTGGAGACAGGACAATGCTGCACAGAGCCCGTCAAGAGACAGGAAGGCTCCGCAATGGTTTTACTGGCATAGCTGCGGTTCCCTAAGAGGCTGGGAGCCATGGCTGCATTAGAAGGGACTGGGAGACAGTGAGTTTGCCACTGCCGAAAAGCGGACTCGGCAGCGGCAGCAACTTGGGTGCTTTTTTTTTTTTAACAGCAGAGTGAGGTAGGCGAGGCGACCCCCCGCTAAATCCTGTGGTGACCCCTGTGGGGGTCGCGACCCACAGGTTGAGAACTGCTGCTCTAAGGTGTACATATTAAGATCCTTAAGTCTGTCCTCAAATGCTTTATAATGAAGCCAGTCACTAATCATTTTAGTAGCCACCCTCTGCACCGACTCCTTCCTGTTCACATCCTTTTGAAGGTGCGGTCTCCAGAATTGCACACTATACTCCAAATGAGGTCGCACCAAAGACTTATACAGAGGCATTATCACCTCCTTTTTTCTGCTAGCCATTCCTCTCCGTATGCACCCAAGCATCCTTCTAGCTTTTGCCATCGCCTTTTCTACCTGTTTAGCTACTTTAAGATCATCAGACACAACCACGCCTAGGTCCCGCTCTTCTTTAGTGGACAAAAGTACTTCACCTCCTATACTGTATTGCTCCCTTGGATTGCTGCAGCCCAAATGCATGACCTTACATTTTTTAACATTAAATCCCAGCTGCCAAATTCTAGACCATTCTTCAAGCTTAGCTAGATCTCTCCTCATGTTATCTACACCTTCCTGGGTGTCTACTCTATTGCAGATTTTGGTATCATCTGCAAAGAGGCAGACCTTACCTGACAGCCCTTCTGCTATATCACTAACAAAGATGTTAAAAAGAATCAGACCAAGGACAGATCCCTTAGGCACACCACTGGTAACATCCTTCTCCTCAGAGTGAGCTCCATTTACTTGTACTCTTTGTCGCCTCCCACCCAACCAATTTCTAACCCAAGCAGTAACTTTAGGGTCTATCCCTAGGGTGCTCAGTTTGTTTATAAGTCGCCTGTGAGGAACAGTGTCAAAGGCTTTACTGAAATCAAAATACACCACATCTAGAGCTCTCCCTCGGTCCAACTCCCTGGTCACCCAGTCAAAGAAATCAATCAGATTTGTCTGACAAGACCTGCCTCTGGTGAATCCATGCTGCCTCGGATCCTGTAATCCGCTGGACTCCAGAAACCTCACTATTTTCTCTTTCAGCAGCGTTTCCAATAATTTACTCACCACCGAAGTTAAACTAACCGGCCTGTAGTTTTCAACCACATCCTTACTTCCGCTTTTGTGTAAAGGCACCACATGAGCCTCTCTCCAGTCCTTTGGCACCACTCCCAACTCCAACGAGGTATTGAAAAGGTCAGTCAGTGGAGTTGCTAGAACGTCCCCAAGTTCCCTCAGTATTCTAGGGTGTATCCCATCCGGTCCCATCGCTTTGTCTACTTTAAGTTGAGCTAGTTTCTCACGAACACAGTCTTCTGAAAATTGTTCAAGATGTCCCTCGCTTCTGTTCCTATTTGTGGGTGTTTTCTGAGGTCCTGCTCCTGGTTCTTCATCTGTGAACACAGAACAAAAATATTTGTTAAGCAATTCTGCTTTATCCTTATCAGCTTCTACATATGTATGTCTATAACATTTTACTACATATGTATGTCTATAACATTTTACTTTGTCGCCCTCATTGTTTACCTGTCACTTTACTCTCTCTCCTCTCTTTCCTGTTTCTTCATTATTTTGGCGTTCCTTTTCTTTTTCAGCAGCCTATCTATTTTGTTATTGTACACCGCTCTGGTGCCACTGGTAAAGTGCGGTATATTAAATGTGTCAATAAAGATAAAGATATTCCCCCCCCTGCTTCTACATATTCCCCCCCTGCACCCTTGAGTCTGACAATACCACTTTTGCCCTTCCTCTTCTCACTAATATATCTGAAAAATGTCTTATCCCCCCATTTTATTGCATTGGCTATTTCCTCCTCCTTTTGAATCTTTGCCTTCTTGACTACTTTGCCAGCTTCTCTAAGTTTTTCCAAATACAGACGCCTGTCTTCCTCTCTCTGTGATCTCTTGTATTTCATGACGGCCTCCCTCTTTTTCTTCACTTTTTCAGCTACTTCCTTCGAAAACCATAGCGGTCTCCTTTTCCTTTTGCCTTTATTTACCATTTTAACAAAAAGGTTGGTTGCCCTTAAAATACCCCCTTTCAGTTTTGCCCACTGTTTTTCTACATCCCCCAACTGTTCCCATCCCACTAACGACTCCCTGAGGTATTGGCCCATCTTCGCAAAGTTAGTCTTCCTAAAGTCTAAGATCCTCACCTTTGAATGGATTCTAACAGCCCTAGTCCTAATACTGAACCACACCATCTGGTGATCACTGGATGCAAAATGATCTCCCACTACAACATCAGAAACACTTTCACCATTGGTAAGCACCAAGTCCAGTATGGCCCCTTCACGTGTGGGGTCTGTTACCAATTGCCTGAATAGTTCTCCCTGTAGAGAATCCAGGATCTCCTTACTTCCAGATGATACTGCAGCAGGAATGTGCCAATCAACATCAGGCATATTGAAATCTCCTATCAGTAGCACTTCCCCTTTCCTAGCAATGCTGCGTATGTCTTCAATTAACTCTCTGTCCACCTCTTCCTCTTGTGAGGGAGGTCTGTATATCACACCAATGCAAATAGATTTCTCTTTCCCTCTTTCTAGTTTAACCCACAATGCCTCCTCTCTCCCTTTTAAGCTCTGTAATTCCAAAGCTTTAATAGTAGTTTTTACATATAGTGCCACTCCTCCTCCCCTTCTTCCTACCCTGTCCTTTCTGAATAAAGTATAGCCAGGTATAGTTACATCCCAGTCATGGTTTTCTGTGAACCATGTTTCTGTAACTGCCACTAAATCCAAGTCAGCCACTCCCACCAAAGCTTCAACTTCAGGGATCTTATTTCCCATGCTACGGGCATTAATACACACTGCTTTCCATATGTTACCCCTGTTACCCATTTCCATAAAGGTATTTAATGTATCACCTACCTGGGGGCTTTCACTTACCTGGTGGCTTTCTTCACCTATCCCCAACGAATCTAGTTTAAAGCCCTCTTCAGTAGATTAGCCAGTCTACTACCGAAGATGCGTTGACCTTTCTTGGACAGATGGATGCCATCTCTGCTCTGCAACCCTTGGAACAGCATCCCATGGTCTAGGAAACCAATGTATATGGAGATCTTTAAGTCTGTTCCCATATGCCTTATGATGAAGTTCACTGACCATTTTAGTAGCCACCCTCTGTACTGACTCCATCCTGTTTATAACCTTTTGAAGGTGCGGTCTCCAGAATTGCACACAATACTCCAAATGAGATCGCACCAAAGACTTATACAGAGACACTATCACCTCCTTTTTTTTTGCTGGCTATTCCTCTCCCTGTGCAACCAAGCATTCTTCTGGCTTTCACTGTCACTCTTTCTACCTGTTTATCTACTTTAAGATCATCAGAAACAATCATACCCAGGTCTTGCTCTTTTTTCGCAAACAGAAGTACTTCATCCCCTATACTGTACAGCTCCCTTGGATTTTTGCAGCCTAAATGCATGACCCTGCATTTTTTAGTGTTGGTATCATCCACAAGGAGGCAAACCTTACCTGACAGCCCTTCCGCAATATCACTATCAAAAATGTTAAAAAGAATCACATCAAGGACCACTCCCTGTGGCACACCACTGGTAACATCCTTCTCCTCAGAGTGAGCTCCATTTACCTGTACTCTTTGTTGCCTCCCACTCAGCCAACCCAATCCGTCACTTTAGGGTCCATCCCTAGAGTGTTCAATTTATTTATAAGTCCCCTGTGAGGGATGGTGTCAAAAGCTTTTCTGAAATCTAAGTACACCACATCTAGGGATTTCCCTCGGTCCAACTCCCTGGTCACCTAGTCAAAGAAATCAATCAGATTTGTCTGACAAACCTGTCTCTGGTAAACCCATGCTGGTTTGGATCCTGCAATCCACTGAACTCCAGAAACCTCACTATCCTCTATTTTAGCAGTGTTTCTATTAATTTACTCACTGCAGAGGTCATATTAACCGACCTGTAGTTCTCAACCTCATCCTTATTTCTGCTTTTGAGTAAAAGGGACTACATGCACCTTTCTCCAGTCCTCTGGGACCATGCCTGACTCTAAAGGAGCATTAAAAAAGTCAGACAGTTTTGCTGCTAGAATTCCCTCAAGTTTCTTCAATGCTCTGAAATGTATCCCATTCAGCCTCATCGCTTTGTCTACTTTTAGTTTTAGCTACTTCCTCACAAGCACAGTCTTCTGAAAATAGTTCAAGATCCCTGTCACTTCTGTTTCTGTTTGTGGGTGTTTTCTGAGGTCCTTCATCTGTGAACACAGAACAGAAATATTTGTTAAGCAATTTCGCTTTATCTTCATCAGCTTCTACATATTTCTCCCCTTCACCCTTGAGTCTGACGATACCACTTTTGCACTTCCTTCTCTCACTAACGTATCTGAAAAATGTCTTGACCCCCATTTTATTGCATTGGCTATTTCTTCTTCTTTTTGTACCTTTGCTTTCCTGAATTTTTCCATATATTAGAAACACAGAAACATAACGACAGAAAAAGACCACATGGCCTATCTAGTCTGCCCTTCCATATCAACCACTACAACAGTCCCTTTTTTCCCTTTAGAGATCCTCTGTGTTGGTCCCATGCTTCTTTGAATTCAGATACTGTCCTCATCTCTACCACCTCCACTGGGAGACTATTCCACGGATCCACTACTCTTACTGTAAATAAATATATCTGCATATCACTCCTGAATCTATCCCCTTTCACCCTCATCCCATGTCCCCTCGTAGCAGTATTTAAACGTCTCAATCATATCACCTCTATCCCGCCTTTCCTCCAAGGTGTACATATTAAGTCTGTTCTCATATGCTTTATGATGAAGACCACTAACCATATTGATGCTTGTCTTCCTCTTTCTTGCACTGAGGATGTGTCTCCATGGCCTTGTGCCATTATAGAATGGCCATTATAGTTAGCGATTTAATCATTAGGTATGTAGATAGCTGGGTGGCTGATGGACACGAGGATTGCCTGGTAACATGCCTGCCTGATGCAAAGGTAGTGGACCTCATGTGCCACATAGACAAGATTTTAGATAGTGTTGGGAATTGCCTGCTGTCTTGGCAACACAGGCATAAATAGCTCAACCAGAGCTCTGTGATCCTTAGTCTTGAAGGACTAGAAAAGGGGACTGTTATTTCTGGAGAGAGATCTGCAATTGTGAGTATATACTTCTGGGAATTTTCTGAAAGGACTTCTTTGTATTAAAGCTAATTAATCTGTGAACCCACAGTTTTTTGTTAAATCAGTCAGGGCCTAGTAGCAGCAGTTTAAGTTTAAATTTAAACGCAGAAGAGAACTTTCTGGTTACATTTCATACCCAGCAGAGAGCTTGTGGTTTAAATTTAATAGTCATTCAGGGTCTAGTATCAGCAAAGTACTTTTAGTTTAAATTTAAAACACAGAAGAGAGCTTTCTGGTTAGATTTGGAACCCAGCAGAGAGCTTATAGTTTAAATTTCATAATTCAGAGCCCAGCAGCAGCAAAGAGCTGTAATTTAAATAAAATCAGAATATAGCTTGGCATAAAAGGCAAAACAGGGTCAGTACTCTTTGAGCAACAAATAAAGTCTTCTAGAGACCTTTAAAAAGAGGCCTTCTACTTAGGGGGCAAGAGACCTGTGAAACCTTTTCAATAGGTGTTAACATCAGGTGGCAGGTCAAAAAGCCATTTTGAAAGACTCTTTCTATCCAAGCAAGGACTGTTAATCACCCAGGAAGTTGGTCACAGCTTAGTTCAGCAGCACAGGACAGGGTACTGTGTAGCAGCCCTCTTTTAATAAGTGTTATTTCCCTCCCTCCCTCCCCAACACCCACCCACCCCTGGGATAATTGTAGCTTTATAGGTACTTACACATCTTAAAAGAAAGGAGGTGTCTCAGGTGAAGCTCGTTACCCAAATCAGTCATACACTAAGGACCTGAGCTTAATTAAGCTTCAGTTGAACAAGGTATATTAAACATATTAGGTACAGTTTTATTAGTATAAATATCCATAGCAACCCTTAGTAAGTAAAGAACTTAAAGATCTAAACACAAGCTTAAAACTAAGATGCAGACAGCAGTCCAGCAGCGAGATGGGGGCTTTCCAGTCTCTTGCATTGAGTATCACATGTATGATTTGCTCCCAGTTGGTGAGAGGTCTTACGTGTGCACTAGGTGCAAGGAGCTCTTTGCTCTCAGGGAACGAGTCCGTTCTCTAGAGGCTAGAGTAGCAGACTTGGAAAACATAAGAAAGACAGAGAGGTACATAGACGAGACCTACAGGGATATAGTCCTGAAGTCCCACCTCCAGTCTGGCAGCATCCCTGTTGCCATGGAGAAGAGAGGTCACGTGACAGGAGAGCATCACCCTGGTGTGGCAGGAAGTGATCCTGTAACTAGGACCTGTCCTCCAGGTGATGTAAAACCCTCTCGCACCGAGGAAGTTTCTCCAGGGCCATGTGCCCATGAGGGAAGGGTTAGGACAGCCGTTGTAGTTGGTGATTCGATCATTAGGCATGTAGATAGCTGGGTGGCTGGTGGACATGAGGATCGCCTGGTAACATGCCTGTCTGGTGCGAAGGTAGCGGACCTCACGCGCCACCTAGATAAGGTCTTAAATAGTGCTCGGGAGGAGTCTGCTGTCTTGGTACATGTCGGTACCAATGACATAGGAAAATGTGGTATGGAGTTCTGGAGGCTAAATTTAGGCTTTTAGGTAGGCAATTGAAATCCAGAACTTCCAGGGTAGCATTCTCCGAAATGCTTCCAGTTCCACGCGCAGGACCCAAAAGGCAGGCAGAGCTCCGGAGTCTCAATGCGTGGATGAGACAATGGTGCAGAGATGAAGTTTTTGGATTTGTTAGGAACTGGGGAACATTCTGGGGAAAGGAGGGGCTCTTCCGAAGGGATGGGCTTCACCTTAACCGGAATGGTACCAGGCTGCTGGCATTAACCTTTAAAAAGGAGATAGAGCAGTTTTTAAACTAGATAATAGGGGAAAGCCGACAGTCGCCCAAAAGCACATGGTTCAGAAGACTGTATCCTCGAAGGATACTACCAAAAGCAGAGAGGTTCCAAAAAAGAGTAAAGTAGCCCAAATGCCCTTGAGTATGGAGCAGACAGAGCTTAAAGATCCCAAATTACCCATGTCTACCAATAGCCAGATTAACATGAATAAAATACAGTCTCTAAAATGCTTGTATGCAAATGCTAGAAGTCTAAAAAATAAGATGGGAGAGTTAGAATATATACCACTAAATGAGAGGTTAGATATGATTGGAATATTAAAGACATGGAGGAAGGAGGAAAACCAGTGGGACACTGTGATACCTGGGTACGAACTATATTGTAATGATAGAGCTGATCAAATTGGTGGAGGGGTTGCGCTCTATGTTAGAGAGGGTATTGAGTCAGAAAGGATTAAAGTTTTGCAGGAAACAAAATTTGCTGTAGAATCTCTGTGGATTGAAATTCCATGTAAAAAGGGGAAGGCGATGGCAGTGGGGGTGTGCTATCGACCGCCTGGCCAGAATGAACAAATGGATGATGAAATGCTCAAAGAAATCAAGGAAGCTAACAAAGGTTACAGCACGGTAATAATAATGGGTGATTTCAATTACCCCGGTATCAACTGGGTCAGTGTCACGGCAGGACATGTTAGGGAGATAAAGTTCCTAGATGACATAAATGACTGCTTCTTGGAGCAGCTGGTTCATGAACCGACCAGAGGGGAAGCCATATTAGACCTAGTCCTTAGTGGAACACCAGATCTAGTGCAAGAGATAAGGGTTTTGGGGCCACTTGGCAATAGTGATCATAGCACGATCGCATTTGATTTAATTAGTGGAGGAGGGATAGTAAGGAAATCCACAGTACTACCTTTTAACTTTCGAAAGGGAGACTATGATAAACTGAGGAAAATAGTTAAGAAAAAACTAAAAGGAGCAGTTGCAAAAATACTATCTTGGAAGCCCAGACCAGCTGTATTCCACGCTTTAAGAAAAGTGGAAGGAAGTCCAAAAAACTGCCAGCATGGTTTAAAGGTGAGGTCAGAGAGGCTGTTGTTGCCAGAAAAGCATCTTTCAGGAAATGGATAAAAGAGCCAAACGATGAAACCTGGAAAGAGCACAAGCACTGGCAAGTCAAATGCAAGGCATTAATAAGGCAGGCAAAGGGAGAATTTGAGAAGAAGCTTGCTGCGGAAGCAAAAATGCGAAATAAAGACTTTTTCAAGTAAATTTGCAGCAGAAAACCTGTGAGAGAGTCAGTTGGTCCATTAGATGATAGAGGGGTTAAAGGGGCACTAAGAGGTGACAAGGCAATAGCGGAGAGACTGAATGAATTCTTTGCTTCCGTCTTTACTGAGGAAGATGTAGGGATGTTACCCATGACTGAAGTGGTATATAAAGGTGCGGAAGAATTGAAGGAAATATTGATACATCGGGAAGATGTATTTCAACTATTAGATAAACTGAAGAGTAGCAAATCACCTGGACCGGATTGTATACATTCAAGGGTGTTGAAAGAACTGAAATATGAGATTGCAGACCTGCTATTAGTAATCTGTGAATTTTCATTAAAATCATCTGTAATACCTGAAGATTGGAGGATCGCCAATGTAACGCCAATTTTTAAAAAGGGTTCCAGGGGTGATCCGAGAAACTACAGACCGGTGAGCCTCACGTCAGAACCGGGAAAAATGGTAGAAACCATCATAAAGAATAAAATTACTCAGCATGTAGATAGTTATGGCCTAATGGGAGACAGCCAAAATGGCTTTAGACAAGGAAGATCTTGTCTTACCAATCTGTTATGTTTTTTTGAAAGTGTGAATAAACAGGTGGACAAAGGTGAGTCGGTTGATATAGTCTATCTGGACCTTCAGAAAGCCTTTGACAAGGTCCCTCATCAGAGACTTTTGGCAAAACTAAAGAGTCATGGGATAGGAAGCAGTTTACTATTGTGGATCAGGAACTGGTTAAAAGATAGAAAGCAGAGGGTAGGGCTAAATGGCCAATTTTCCCAATGGAGAAAGGTGAATAGTGGTGTACTCTAGGGATCTGTGGTGGGTCCACTGCTTTTTGACATATTCATGAATGACCTGGAAAGGGGAATAATGAGTGAGGTTATCAAATTTGGAGATGACACAAAACTATTTAAAGTTGTTAAAATCCATGAGGATTGTGGAAAATTGCAAGAGGATCTTGATAAATTGGAAGACTGGGCATCAAAATGGCAGATGAAATTTAATGTGGACAAGTGTAAAGTTATGCACCTAGGGAAGAACAACCCAAACTATGGTTACACGATGCAAGGTTCCAGATTAGGAACCACCACCCAGGAAAAAGATTTAGGCGTCATTGTGGATAACATGTTAAAACCCTCAGCCCAGTGTGCAGCGGCGGCCAAGAGAGCAAATAGAATGCTAGGTATCATAAGGAAAGGAATAGAAAATAAAACAAAAGATATTATAATGCCTCTATATCGTACCATGGAGAGACCGCACCTTGAATATTGTGTTCAATTCTGGTCGCCGTATCTTAAAAAGGATATAGCGTTATTAGAAAAGGTTCAGAGAAGAGCCACCAAAATGGTAAAGGGGATGGAAGGATTCTCCTATGAAGAAAGGCTAAAAGGGTTAGGGCTCTTTAACCTGGAAAAGAGACGGCTGAGGGGAGATATGATAGAAGTCTATAAATTAATGAACGGAGTGGAACGGGTAAACTTAGATCGATTGTTTACGTTATGAGAATATAGAAAGACTAGGGGACATGCAATGAAGCTACAGGGTAAACTATTTAAGACTAATTAAAGAAAATATTTTTTACTCAACGTGTAATCAAACTCTGGCATTTGTTACCGGAGGATGTAGTAAAGGCTGTTAGTGTAGCTGGGTTTAAAAAAGGTTTGGACAAGTTCCTGGAGGAACTGTCCATAAACCATTATTAAGAAGGGACCCAGGATATCACTGCTTGACCCAGTACAAGCATTGTGGAACCTGTGTCTTTTGGGGAAACTGCTAGGTACGTATGACCTAGATTGGCCACTGTTGGAAACAGGATACTGGGCTTGATGGACCTTGGTCTGACCCAGTATGGCATATCTTATGTTGTTATGGTATATGTTAGTACCAATGACAAAGGAAAATGTAGGAGGGAGGTTCTGGAAGCCAAATTTAGTCTTTTAGGTAGAAAGTTGAAATCCAGAACTTCCAGGATAGTGTTCTCAGAAATGCTTCCCATTCCACACGCAGGACCCAAAAGGGAGGCAGAGCTCCGGAGTCTCAATGCGTGGATGAGACGATGGTGCAAGGATAAGGGTTATGGATTTGTTAGGAACTGGGCAATATTCTAGGGAAAGGAGGAGCTTTTCCGAAAGGTTGGGCTCCACCTTAACCAGTGTGGAACTAGGTTGCTGGCATTAACCTTTAAAAAAAAGAGAAAGAGCAGCTTTTAAACTAGATAATGGAGGAAAGTCGACAGTCGCCCAAGAGCGCATGGTTCAGAATAATGTATCCTTGAAGGATACTTGCAAAACAGGGAAGTCAGGGCATCCTGATAGAGAGGTTCCAATAAAGGTAAAAGTAAACCTAGGTGCCTTTAAGTAAAAATCAGACAAATGTGAAAGATTCCAAATTAACCCTGTCATCAGCCAGACTGCTAATATTAGCAAAAACAAACTTTGAAATGCTTGTATGCAAATTCTAGAAGTCTGAAAAATAACATAGGAGAGTTAGAATATATAGCACTGAATGAAAGGTTAGATATAATTGGAATTTCAGAGACCTGGTGGAAGGAGGATAATCAATGGGACACTGTGATACCAAGCTACAAACTATATCGCAATGATATGGTAGATGATTTTGGTGGAGATTCTATATGTTAGAGAGGGCATCAAGTCAAACAGGAGAAACACTTTGCAGGAAACTAAATACAGTGTATAATCTTTATGGATAGAAATTCTATGTAAAAAGGGGAAGGAACAGCAGTGTGGGGTGTACTACCATCTGCCTGGAGAGAATGAACAGACAGATGATATGCTAACAGAAATTTGGAAAGCCAGCAAAGTTTACAACACAGTAATAATGGGAGATTTCAATTACCCCGGTATTGATTGGGTCAATGCCACATCAGGACATGCTAGGGAGATAAAGTTTCTAGATGAAGTAAATGACTGCTTCATAGAGCAGCTGGTTCAGGAACCGACATGAGGGGACACCATTTTAGACCTAGTCCTCAGTGGAATGCAGGATCTAGTGTAAGAGGTAACTGTTTTGGTGCCACTTGGCAATAGTGATCATAACATGATCACATTTGATTTCACAAATTGATGGAGGATATCAAGGAAATCGACTACTCTAGCATTCTACTTTCAAAAAGGAGACTAAGATAAAATGAGGAAAATGGTTAAAAAAACTAAAAGGATCAACTGCAAAGGTTAAGAGTTTACATCAGGCCTGGGCGCTATTTAAAAATACTGTCTTGTAAGCACAGACCAGATGTATTCCATGCTTTAAAAAAGGTGAAAGGAAGGCCAAACAACAGCCAGTATGGCTTAAATGTGACAACAGAGAGGCTGTTAATCTTTCAGAAAATGGAAAAAGAGCCAAATGATGAAAACAGGAAAAAGAATAAGTATTGGCAAGTTAAATGCAAGGCGTTAATAAGGCGGACAATGAGAAAATTTGAAAAGAAGCTTGCCTTGGAAGCAAAAGTGTGTAATAAAACCCTTTTCAAGTATATTCATAGCAAGATACCTGTGAGGGAGTCAGTTGGACCATTAGATGATGGAGGAGTTAAAGCACTGAGAGAGGCCAAGGGCATAGTGGAGAGACTGAATGAAGTTTTTTTCTTCAGTCTTTACTGAAGAAGATGTAGGAAACTTACCCATGCCAGAAATTATATTTAAAGATAATGTATCAGAGGAATTCAAACAAATCTCAATAAATTTGGAAGATGTAATATAGCTAATTGATAATCTAAAGAGCAGTAAATCACCTGGACCAGATGGCATGTATCCCAGGGTGCAGAAAGAACTGAAATATGAAATTGTAGAACTACTATTAGTAATCTGTGATCTATAATTAAAATCATCTGTAGTACCTGAAGATTGGAGAATGGACAATGCAAGGCCAATTTTTAAAAAGATTTCCAAGGGTGATCCAGAAAACTACAGACCAGTACCCTGACATTGGACCAGGAAAAATGGTAGAAAGCATTATAAAAAACAAAATTATTGAACATGTAGATAGTTATGGTTTAATGGCAGAAAGCCAATGTGGATTTAGCAAAGGAAAGTCTTGTCTCACCAATCTCTTATATTTTTTCAAAGGTGTGAATAAACAGGTAGATAAAGGTGAGCTGGTTGATATAGTGTATCTAAATTTTCAGAAAGCTTTGATGAAGTCCCTCTTGAGAGACTCTTGTGGAAATTAAAAAGCCATGGGATAAGAGGCAATGTACTATTGTGGTTTAGGAACTGGTTGAAAGATAGAAAGCAGAGGGTAGGGCTAAATGACCAATTTTCTCAATGGAGAAAGGTGAATAGTGGAGTACCCCAGTGTTCTTTGCTGGGTCCGCTGCTGCTTTTTAACATATTCATAAATGACCTGGAAATGGGAATAATGAGTGAGGTGATCAAATTAGCAGATGATACCAAATTATTTAAAGTTGTTAAAACACAAGAGGATTATAAAAAATTGCAATATGAACTTGATACATTGGGAGACTGAGTATCCAAGTGGCAGATGGCATTTAATGTGGACAAGTGCCAAGTTATGCACTGAAGAACAACCCACAATTGTTACACGATGCAAGGTTCCACATTAGGAACCACCACCCAGGAAAAAGATTTAGGCGTCATCATGGATAACACATTGAAACCTCTGCCCAGTGTGCAGCAACGGCCAAGAAAGCAAATAGAATGCTGGAAATCATAAAGAAAGGAATGGAAAATAAAATGAAGGATATTATAATGGCTCTATATCGCTCCATTGTGCGACCACACCTTGAATATTGTGTGCAATTCTGGTCGCCGTATCTTAAAAGGGGTATAGCAGAATTAAGAAAGGTACAGAGAAGAGCCACAAAAATGGTAAAGGGGATGGAAAGATATCCCTACTATTACTACTATTACTATTCATCATCATAAAGGCGGGAAGCAGCACCATCTTGAATCTCCCCCGAGAGGGGTCGAGCACCTCAGCCGACATCCAGCCCGGACACTCCAGCCCAATCGGGGCTGTGGGAGGAGTGCAGCAGCACTCTTAATTCAAGCCGACGTGAGGCAGGCCCACACCTGTCAGGCCCGCGCCTGAGGGCCTCGCCAGAGGGCCCTTGGGCGTGGCCCTTAGGCAGTGGCCCATATAGAATCGCCCAGGATGCCTCACAGAAGCCCCTGACATCTAAGCTGCCCAGAAAAGTACTGTGCAATTGCTCAGCCAACACCACCTCTCTGGTACATACACGCCAACGGAACAAAGTGAGTCAATGCTATTTATCACGAACTCTCACCTCTTACCATTGCTATTCATTCACAATACTATTACCAGTAGCACTGTCTTTGCTAGTTACTATCTTACTGTTGCTGTATATGACCATTGCTATCTGAATCAATGTACTGTTGCCAGTACTGATCATTGCTAGTTACTATTTTACTGTTCCTGTAAATGACCATTGCTATTTGAATTACTATACTATACTATACTATACTGTTGTCACTATACCGTTACCATAACATGGCCATCTACTTAGCTGCAATATTTAGCTTTTACCTCCTAGCCGACACCATTCAATATACATCAGCTTATTCACCCATCTATAACTATATCCCTATTCTGCATAGTTTGGGAAATAGAAACAACAGTAGTTACCATCACACACAACCACACACACATCATATCAGACATTCACATTTACTTTGTTTCCATTAACAAATCCTATAGTCCAGAGCCTGAGAACGTTCTCTTACAGGGCAACCTAAAATGCGCTCTCATCAACTCACGTTCAATTCGAAAAAAATGGCCAGCTATCACAGACCTTATCACCAATCAGAACCTTGATATCCTCATGGTCACAGAAACCTGGCTATCAGAAACCGATACCGTCGTCATGAATCAACTCATCCCCCATGACTATGTGATGCACGCTTGCCATAGAAGCAACCGGAAAGGAGGAGTCCTTATCCTGTCAAAAAGTAATCTCCAGCTTCAATCGATATCTTCAATGAGTACCCTGCACATGGACACATTATCTGTTGCTAACAAATACATCAACATAAATCTCATTTACAGAGCTCCCTCTTCACCTTCAGAAGAGCTATCCAACATTATAGACCTTGCATGTAACCCTGGAAGCCCAAGTAAACCTAATTGGCTGATTGGAGATTTTAACCTTGCTTCATTGCAACCTACCTACTCTAACGCATTCCTTGATGCTATGAAGGACCTTAGTTATAGTCAGTTGGTGAACTCTCCAACACACATTAAGGGAAATGCCCTTGACCTCATTTTTGCCCCTCAGTCAGAATCAACCAAGAACATCAGCCTATCATTCACTCCGGTCCCATGGTCAGACCACAATTTAATCTCCTTCCAAATCCCATACCAACATATCCAAACTCTTACCAACCATTCAAATTCAGACTCTTCTGGATCTAAAACTCGTTTCAAATCCCTAGACAGAGATGACTTCCTTAGCAACACTCTTCCAATACTCCGTCAACCATTGCAGAACCTTGACGAAATGATCCATAGATGGAACTCCATTCTTATCTCTTTCTCACAACTACCTTTGTCTAAAAAATCACCAACATCCGCCAAACTACCACGAAACAGAAAACCAGCCCCTTGGTTCTCTGCTGAATTACGTGCTTCGCTTCAGCTTTTAAGAAGGCAAGAAAGAAAATGGCGCAAATCTCGATCTACATCCGACAAAGCAATTTATGAAAACACTCTAAAGCAACACCGTGAAAAAATTTACATAAAATGAGAGAGCACCACACGGAAACCCTCCTTCGATCATTAAATAAACCACGTGACCTCTTTAGCATCGCTAAAGCTTTAACCAAGACACCTTCCTCCAATCAAGAAGTAGCTATCCATCCCCAGGCCTTCGCTGAATACCTACAATCTAAAATCACAAAGTCAAATTCTACACAAAGCTCAACACCCTCCTTCTTCCCCCAAATACAGCAACCATTAACAAAATTCACCTCACCGCCAGAGAAGCACATTGCTGACCTTATTGCCACCATCAACACTACCACAGCTCCGAATGATCCTTGTCCTGCCCATTGGATTAGATCGATGCGTGTAGAACTCAGCTCAACTCTATCCCACATAATGGAGCTCTCCTTTACAACAGCAACATTCCCAGAAACCTTGAAACAAACTTCAATACGCCCTCTCCTGAAAAACAACAAACTTGACCCAACAATGTCAGTCTCAAAAAGCCCGATTTCAAGTATACCCTATCTAGCCAAACTTATAGAGAAGGTGGTTCAAATGCAACTACAACAACACATAGATATATCATCCCCTCTTGATCCTTGTCAGCATGGTTTCCGAGAGTCACATGGTGTAGAGACCCTACTCACTATACTCATCAATACATTATCCAGAGGTATTGACAAAATTGAGAATGGGTTTGTACTCATATTTCTTGATATAGCAGCTGCATTTGATTCCGTTAACCATGAACAACTCCTCTCCCACCTCCAGGATAAGGGAATTCATGGTATTGCCTAGGAATGGTGCAAATCATATCTCACGAACCGCTGGCAACAAGTACGGATAGGTTCATCAACTTCGGAACCATTCCATCAGCAACAAGGAGTACCCCATGGATCATCCCTTTCAGCTCTACTCTTTAACATCTATATGCAACCCATTTGTGATATCATACGTTCTTTTAACATCTCCAGTCTGATCTATGCGGATGATGTACTTATCTTCGCTCCAATTAAAATCATGCACCCAAACCTTGTTCCACTTATTGAATGCTTCAATGCAATTACTGATTGGCTCCTGTCCCAGAATCTTCGCATAAACTTTAAGAAAACTGAAGTCCTTTTCATAACCAGGAACGGAAATTTCTCTCCTCCTACCTCATTGAAAGTTCGTGACACCGAGCTCCCATGCAAGTCTGTAATACGATATCTAGGGGTTACAATTGACCAGCAGCTTAACTTCAAAGAGCATATAAAGAATACCACCAAATCCATTTACAACAAAATGCGAACTCTACGACATTTGAGACCCCTACTAACCCCAGACAACTTCAGAACAATATTCCAGACACTATTAATGCCACACTTCGATTACGCCAACATCATCCTACATGGACTCCCAAAGAGCACTCTCAATCCCCTTCAGATGGCGATGAACACTGCAGCCCGTATTCTCTGCAGCATTTCCAAGAAAGACCACATAACACCCATACTTATGGATCTACACTGGCTACCATTACAATGCAGAATCACCTACAAGGCGTTAATCCTATCATTTAAAGCAATTAACCGGATATCTGCCACATCCCTCTCTTCACTCCTGATCAGTACCCCGACTAACAGGTTAAGAAGGTCAACCACTAGCAACACGCTATCTATACCACCTGAGTCCACTAAATGTAACCAAACAACTAGAAACAGAGCATTTACATTATATGCTCCTAAGTGCTGGAACAACCTCCCACCTCATATACGAGCAATAACTGACCTCTCACAATTCAGAAAAGCTATTAAACATTACTTATTCTGCCTTCACTTTACCCACCCTAACCTAACACATTCACATCCAACACCTCATCTCATTCACACAGCATCTGACGTACCAACAACATAATTCTCATGATTTACAAAAGAAACTCAACAACAGGCATATTCTCAATGAGCATGATTACATTTCTACTCTAATAGATAAGATAACTTAAATAACTATAAACTCCTTTGTTTTGAACTGTATATAGTTACCCTGTTACTTCCAAGTTATAATCCCTGTTACAATGTAAGCAAAAGATCTTGTTTCTAATGCAAAATGTTGTTCTTATGTAAACCGCACTGATACTAAATAGCGCGGTATATAAGAATTTGTAATAAATAATAATAAATAAATAAATAAAATTTATATAGCAGTACAATGAGGAAGGGCTTAAAAGGTTAGGGCTGTTCAGCTTGGAAAAGAGCTGAGGGGAGATACGATAGAGGTCTATAAACAATGAATGAAGTAGAATGGGTAAATGTAGATCGGTTGTTTACTCCTTCAAAAGAGTAGAAAGACTAGGGGACATGCATTGAAGCTACATTGTCGCACATTTAAGACTAATTTGAGAAAATATTTTTTTCACCCAATGCTTAATGAAACTCTGGAATTTGTTACCAGAGGATATAGTAAAAGCTGTTACTGTGGCTGGATTTAAAAGAGGTTTGGACAAGTTTGTGAAGGAAAAGTCCATAAAACACTATTAAAGAGCAGGACCAGCCCAACCATCGTGCAGGAATGTTGCCCACACACATGTCTGACTGGCTTCAGAGGGAGCCGGTGAATCCCGGAGCTCGGTGCCGTTGTTAACCGCTGCACAGCCGCGGGAGTAAACAACGACATCTGGCTTTATTCCTGTGGCTGTAAGTCACAGATACCAGTGCTGCCAAGTTCAGGGAGTTAAACAGAGGCTCTTCCTGTCTTGCTCCATTGTCTGCTGTCCATTTATTTATTTAACATTTCTTATATGCCTTCTTTCAGTGCTATTAAGGTGGTTTACATCGAACATAAATGACAAAAGTTACATAGAACATGGTTACAACTAACAAGTTACGTGCAATTTGAATCCTTGTGCAGTTAACTATTTACAGTTTAACCCTTAAACAGAAGTATTTACTGTCTAATCCATGGGCTGTTAACTATTTACAGTTTGACTAGAATAGGGACCAGGTCTTGGTGATTTGGGTGTGAGGGAGTTTAGCAGTTTGTCCCGTAACATTTCTGGAATATATGCGTTTTTAGCATCTTCAGGTCAGTAGTTGCTCTGAGATTAGCCGGAGGGAGCTCCATAGGATAGGTCCGTGTATGGAAAAGGCGTGATGGTATATTTCTTGCATACTGGTTGTTTTATGTCTGGGGACTTTAAGGAGATTGGTGGTTTGGTCTCTGCTTGATCTGTTGTCTGTAGGCGCAGGTATGAGGGATTATAGGCAGCCAACAGTTAGGTTCTGGATACTCTTGAAAATGTTCGTGATTGATTTGTATTGTATTCGTGCTTGGATGGGCAGCCAGTGTAGCTCTTTTAATACTGGGGTGATATGCTCTTGTCTAGGTGTCTGTGATATCGAGTGAGCTGCTGAGTTTTGAGCTATCTGGAGTGGAAAGAGTGTACGTTTTAATAGTCCTTGGAGTATTGAGTTACAGTAATCCCAGATAGGGTTAGAAACATAGAAACATGATGACAGAAAAAGACCACATGGCCTATCTAGTCTGTCCTTCCATAACAACAACTACAACAGTCCACTTTTTACCTTTAGAGATCCTCTACGTTGGTCCCATGCTTTTTTGAATTCAGTTACTGTCCTCATCTCTACCACCTCCACTGGGAGACTATTCCATGGATCCACTACTCTTTCTGTAAAGAAATATTTCCGCATATCACTCCTGAATCTATCTCCCTTCACCCTCATCCCATGTCCCCTCCTAGAAGAACTTGCTTTCAATTGAAAGAGGCTCTCTCCCTGAACATTTATGCCACGGAGGTATTTAAACATCTCAATCATATCACCTCTATCCTGCCTTTCCTCTAAGGTGTACATATTAAGATCCTTAAGTCTGTCCTCATATGCTTTATAATGAAGCCCATTAATCATTTTAGTAGCAACCCTCTGCACCGACTCCATCCTGTTCACATCCTTTTGAAGGTGCGGTCTCCAGAATTGCACACCATACTCCAAATGAGGTTGCACCAAAGACTTATACAGAGGCATTATCACCTCCTTTTTTCTGCTAGCCATTCCTCTCTGTATGCACCCAAGCATCCTTCTAGCTTTTGCCGTCGCCTTTTCTACCTGTTTAGCTACTTTAAGATCATCAGACACAACCACGCCTAGGTCCCGCTCTTCTTTAGTGGACAAAAGTACTTCACCTCCTATACTGTATTGCTCCCTTGGATTGCTGCAGCCCAAATGCATGACCTTACATTTTTTAACATTAAATCCCAGCTGCCAAATTCTAGACCATTCTTCAAGCTTAGCTAGATCTCTCCTCATGTTATCTACACCTTCCTGGGTGTCTACTCTATTGCAGATTTTGGTATCATCTGCAAAGAGGCAGACCTTACCTGACAGCCCTTCCGCTATATCACTAACAAAGATGTTAAAAAGAATCGGACCAAGGACAGATCCCTGGGGCACACCACTGGTAACATCCTTCTCCTCAGAGTGAGCTCCATTTACTTGTACTCTTTGTCGCCTCCCACCCAACCAATTTCTAACCCAAGCAGTAACTTTAGGGTCCATCCCTAGGGTGTTCAGTTTGTTTATAAGTCGCCTGTGAGGAACAGTGTCAAAGGCTTTACTGAAATCTAAATACACCATATCTAGAGCTCTCCCTCAGTCCAATTCCCTGGTCACCCAGTCAAAGAAATCAATCAGATTTGTCTGACAAGACCTGCCTCTGGTGAATCCATGCTGCCTCGGATCCTGTAATCCGCTGGACTCCAGAAACCTCACTATTTTCTCTTTCAGCAGCGTTTCCAATAATTTACTCACCACCGAAGTTAAACTAACCGGCCTGTAGTTTTCAACCACATCCTTACTTCCGCTTTTGTGTAAAGGCAGCACATGAGCCTCTCTCCAGTCCTTTGGCACCACTCCCGACTCCAACGAGGCATTGAAAAGGTCAGTCAGTGGAGTTGCTAGAACGTCCCCAAGTTCCCTCAGTATTCTAGGGTGTATCCCATCCGGTCCCATCGCTTTGTCTACTTTTAGTTGAGCTAGTTTCTCACGAACTCAGTCTTCTGAAAATTGTTCAAGATGTCCCTCGCTTCTGTTCTTATTTGTGGGTGTTTTCTGAGGTCCTGCTCCTGGTTCTTCATCTGTGAACACAGAACAAAAATATTTGTTAAGCAATTCCGCTTTATCCTTATCAGCTTCTACATATTCCCCCCCTGCACCCTTGAGTCTGACAATACCACTTTTGCCCTTCCTCTTCTCACTAATATATCTGAAAAATGTCTTATCCCCCCATTTTATTGCATTGGCTATTTCCTCCTCCTTTTGAATCTTTGCCTTCTTGACTACTTTGCTAGCTTCTCTAAGTTTTTTCCAAATACAGATGCCTGTCTTCCTCTCTCTGTGATCTCTTGTATTTCATGAAGGCCTCCCTCTTTTTCTTCACTTTTTCAGCTACTTCCTTCGAAAACCATAGCGGTCTCCTGTTCCTTTTGCCTTTATTTACCATTTTAACAAAAAGGTTGGTTGCCTTTAAAATACCCCCTTTCAGTTTTGCCCACTGCTTTTCTACATCCCCCAACTGTTCCCATCCCACTAACGACTCCCTGAGGTATTGGCCCATCTTCGCAAAGTTAGTCTTCCTAAAGTCTAAGATCCTCACCTTGGAATGGATTCTAACAGCCCTAGTCCTAATACTGAACCACACCATCTGGTGATCACTGGATGCAAAATGATCTCCCACTACAACATCAGAAACACTTTCACCATTGGTAAGCACCAAGTCCAGTATGGCCCCTTCACATGTGGGGTCTGTTACCAATTGCCTGAATAGTTCTCCCTGTAGAGAATCCAGGATCTCCTTACTTCTAGATGATACTGCAGCAGGAATGTGCCAATCAACATCTGCCATATTGAAATCTCCTATCAGTAGCACTTCCCCTTTCCTAGCAATGCTGCGTATGTCTTCAATTAACTCTCTGTCCACCTCTTCCTCTTGTGAGGGAGGTCTGTATATCACACCAATGCAAATAGATTTCTCTTTCCCTCTTTCTAGTTTAACCCACAATGCCTCCTCTCTCCCTTTTAAGCTCTGTAATTCCAAAGCTTTAATAGTAGTTTTTACATATAGTGCCACTCCTCCTCCCCTTCTTCCTACCCTGTCCTTTCTGAATAAAGTATAGCCAGGTATAGTTACATCCCAGTCATGGTTTTCTGTGAACCATGTTTCTGTAACTGCCACTAAATCCAAGTCAGCCACTCCCACCAAAGCTTCAACTTCAGGGATCTTATTTCCCATGCTACGGGTATTAATACACACTGCTTTCCATATGTTACCCCTGTTACCCATTTCCATAAAGGTATTTAATGTATCACCTACCTGGGGGCTTTCACTTACCTGGGGGCTTTCTTCACCCATCCTCAACGAATCTAGTTTAAAGCCCTCTTCAGTAGATTAGCCAGTCTACTACCAAAGATGCGTTGACCTTTCTTGGACAAATGGATGCCATCTCTGCTCTGCAACCCTTGGAACAGCATCCCATGGTCTAGGAAAACAAAACGCTCTCGATGACACCATCCACGCAGCCATGCATTCATCTCCAGGATGCGAGCCTCTCTGCCTTGGCCTTTACCCTCAACAGGGAGGATTGAAGAGAACACCACCTGTGCACCTAACTGCTTCACCCTCTGTCCCAGAGCCATGAAGTCAGTTTTGATACGTTCCGAGGTATACCTGGCAGTATCATTTGTTCCAACATGGATTAGCAACATTGGGTAATAGTCAGTGGGCTTGATGAGTCTCGGCAAACTCTCCGTAACATCTTGGATTTTGGCACCAGGCAGACAGCATACCTCTCTGGACATCAAGTCTGGTCGGCAGATGGACACCTCAGTACCCCTCAGAAGAGAGTCTCCAACCACCACTACCCTTCGTTTCCTTCTGGTCACTGATTCCGCAACTTTGGGGTACTTGAAGTCTGGTTCTTCACTTTCCAGGGATGCTTTCACCTCCTCCACTTCCAGGGCTGCATAATGATTCTTCAATTCAAGGGCTGGAGAAGTTGGATTGGTGATTTTGCAGGCCCTGGTGACTTGTGTCCAACCATCGACATTCTGTTGGCACCCATCTTCTCCTGTGCTGGAGAGCCTGGTTGCTGCAAGAAGCATCTCATCAATGTACTTCTCACTGTCTTGAATGCTCCTCAGCCTCGCCACCTCCTCTCTGAGTTCCTCCACTTGTTTCTTCAGAGCTTCAGCATGCAGGCACCCTGCACATGGAACCGGTCCTTCAACTGGCATTAGGACCTCTGTCTGGACCGAGGCAGAAGCTGTAACGGGGGCAACAGCTTTAGCAATACAATTTTTCCCAGCCATTGTTCTGTTCGTGGAGCTTAGGTATCTGTTAAAGCAAAAGAGAGAGATCTACCAAGTACCAGCCGGTTTCGCAGCTGTCCTTTCAGAGAAAAAGCAGTTAAATCTCTTTAATTATATACAAATGTGCTGGTCCAATTCACTGTGATTTGTTAAAGGGGGAGGTGCCCTATAAAACAAGACTGCTCACTAGGGGTGGGTGGGAGTCGGGGTGGGTAGGGAGGGAACTAACACCTGATTAGGTGTTAGCAGTTTCTAAACCTGAGGAGGTTACTGGAGTTCAGCAACCTACTGTGCTCAAGGAAAGTTCCCTTAAACAGCAAAAATGAAAGTAACCTTGCTTTAAAAAATATACACAAAACCCTTTTAAGAACTCCCAGTCAGAGAGCTAGCAATGTAATATAATAAAACAAACAAAGAAACCCTCAAATCCTTACTGTTTGATCTGTGGAGCCCTGGTTAGGAAAGCCTCAAAAGGGTAGGGCACTGGAGCCTTTTATGCAGGCTTCAACTGCACTCAGGAAACAGGCCCACTAACTGGGGTTAATGATTGCTTGGCAGACTGTGTGGAATAGATTATGGTCCCGCAATGGGCAGAGGTTATGTAGAATCCTTACTTTTTGATATGTCACTGCAGTTGCTTTCATAATGTGTGCCTGGAAATTAAGTTTCTTGTCTAGTGTCACACCTAGGATTTGACTTCTGATTTGATGGGGATATCGTAGTTGTTGAAGGTGGGTTTCTCCATGGACGAACAGAATGGGTCAGCCACACCTAGTGACATCTTCCGGGCAGCACCATAGAGATGGACGTGCTCTCCAGAGCTCAGAAAGATGAACCTTTCTGAGCATGCACAGGTAGCCCAACTCACCAGCCCGCCCCTAGCACAGCCAGTCTTTGTTCTTCCATCTTGCCAGCAAGACAGATCTCAGCTCTCCAGACTACTCCTATCAAAATATCAGCATTAATATGCCCAAACAGGTCTCTGTTCACCACCAGTGCCTCTGTTTTGCTCAAATTCAGCATGAGCGAGTGTTTGTGTAGCCACTGCATCACTTCCTTAAAACTTGAGAGGATGGTGGAGAAGTCTGGGTTCCTTTGTCCTTTCATTTGTCCTTTCTTCTCTCTTTTAGTTTTTTCAAGCGATCAGGCTGATTTGTGTGGCGGTGGCACTCTGGTTGTTTTAATTTTAGATTTTGCCGCCTCTGCCTTCCTGCTGCTTTTTTTTTTTTTTTTCTGCAAGCATTCTTCAGGAAAAAAACGCAGCGGGAAGGCAGAGGCAGGGCAGAGGCGGCAAAATCTAAAATTAAAACAGCCAGAGTGCCCCCGCCACCGCCGGATGAGAGGTGCAGGTGGAGGGAGGGGGGACAGGAAGAGGACAAGGAGAGACAAAGGTGAGAGATGGGGGACAAAGGGGGAGACAGGGGGACATACTGGACAGACGGGGATAAATACTGGACAGACAGTGTGGGTTAGGATTATAATGGGCTATTGGGGGGGGCTAGCACTGGTAATGGGCAGATCGGGGGCGCTAGGACTGGTAATGGGCTGATTAGGGGGGCTAGCACTGGTAATGGACTGAGGGGGGACTAGCTATGGAAATGAGCTGATTAGGGAAGGCTAGGACTGGTAATGGGCTGATGGGGAGTAGGACTGGTAATGGACTGATGGGGGGCTAGCATTGGAAATGAGCTGATCGGGGAGGTTAGGACTGGAAATGGGCTGATTAGAGGAGGCTACGACTGGTAATGGACTGATGGGGGGAGGTAGGACTAGTAATGGGCTGATTAGGGGAGGCTAGCACTAGTAATGAGCTGAGGGGGGACTAGCACTGGAAATGAGCTGATTAGGGGAGGCTAGGACTGGTAATGAGCTGATGGGGGGGGTAGGACTGGTATTGGGCTGATTAGGGGAGGCTAGCACTGGTAATGGGGTTGAGGGGGGACTAGTACTGGAAGTGAGCTAATTGGGGGAGCTTCAACTGGAAATGGTGGGGAGGGGAGGATAGAGCTGCTGGCCTTGGAAGAAAACTGGGGGCTAGGGCTACAAATGGGCTGATGCGAGGGGATGGGAGAATAGGACTGGAAGGGAGTGGATGCTGAGAGTGGCTGCCATGGTATTTGGACTAGAAGGAGCTGGACAGTGGGGAAGGAGGGGGACTGGAAGGGAATGGACACCAGTGGCAGTCATGGGAATGCAAGGTACCGGGAGGGAGGACTGGAAAGGGGCTGATACTGGGAAGGGTTACGGGGACTGGAAATAGGCTCATGGAAAGAAGTGAAGAAAACAAAAGAAGAGATAAGAAATGGCAGATGGACCACAGACCACAGAAAGAGAGATAAGAGAAGACAGGAAATCAGAAGCCTCAGATCAGGACCAGCATGATCAGAGAATAAAATGGTCAGACAACAAAGGTAGAAAAAATAAATTTATTTCATTTTAGTGGTTGGACTTTGCGCTATCTTTATATTTTACACAGTATTGGGGAACTGCATCTCTTATTTATCTGATGTTGCACTGCATGTGGACTCTGACTTCTTGGGGTTTCAGTTTAAATTTTGTCTACATATTTTTATTTTTACTTTAGATTATGGTTACTGATTCTGTACTTGGTGAGAGTCGATACTGTGAGTGTGTGACTGAGGCCAGGTGTTCTGTTAATATGGAGTTTGTACATAAAGATCTATACTGTACTGTAGTAATTGACGTCCAGCTTTTCAGATGTATGGATGTTCCAGGGTCCACTGTAGTATTTACAGTGACGCTTTTTTTGGATGGGCTCCTTATGTGAGTTTTGGAAGTTTGTGCTGATATGGTATGGTATAGGAGGTTTGCTGTTTGTTGTAGGGTTTTGTATTAGTTCACAATATGCCTGGTACTTGAGAATAGTAGTTGTTGTTGTTAGTGAGATGATCAGAATCAGATATTTTTTAAATATTGAGTTCTGTGGGTGAATGTCCTGGTTCTGCTCTGCACCTACTGTGGATGCAAAATATATGCCGAAAAATAAAAAGCAAGAACCATAACGCAGTTTATAAGAACAAAATAAAAATGAGTTATAATTTAGTTTTATAAACTGTGCTGTTGGTTCTTGCTGTCTTTTAGTTCCTTGGTGTGCAAACAGGACCGTACCTAGCCCTGTGCAAGCGGTGCAGCCGCACAGGGCGCAAAGGCTTGGGGGGGCCCATTTTGGCTGTCTGCTGTTGCCCTGCTGCCGCTGGCAGGACAATAGCAGGCAGCCAAAATGTGCCCCCGAAGCCTTTTCGCAGCACTTTTAGCAGGTCTGGTTCCTCCCTCCTCCGACGCGATGTCAGAGCAGGGAGGGACAGATCTGCTTAAAGTGCCAGCGCCTTTCAGATCGGGCGCATGCCCCCCTCCTTCTCCCCATACCTCCTTCCAGCACTGCCTGCTCTTTCCCTGTTGCCAATGCCGCCGTGAAAAAAACAGAGGGCGGCAGCAGCAGGGAAAGAGCAGGCAGCACTGGACGGAGGTATGGGGGGAGAAGGTGGGCGCACGCCCAAGCTGCAAGTCGCACAGGGCGTGATTGCAGCTTGGTACGGCCCTTTGTGCAAACATCTTGCATTCTCTCCATATAATCTAATTGGCTTTTTGGATTGGTTCAGTCCCTTATTGGAGTTCTGAAAAAGCCCCTCCCCCCTCTAAGGGGGGGGGCACCATCTCATTCTTCACCTCAGGCAGCAGATTGCCTTGAGCCACCCCTGGATGTATTGGTTTAATATTTGCAGTGTTGCCTTTTGATAGGTAGGGTTTGTTGCTTTGTGAGTCCTGGCAGTGCTGTTATGATAGGGCGGGTTTGCTTTGGGTTCTAAATGAGCAGAGTTTATAGTACTTCCTAATGGGCCTGGCAGTTGGCACTGGAGCATAGTAATGTAGAAATCTGGTAGTCTCTATCCTCACTGCCCATGCAAATGGTATTAAGAGGCATGCTATGTGCATTAACACCCATTTATTTCTATTAGCACAGTGGCACTTAATGCACATTAATATTTAGTAAACATTTATTTATTTAACAGATTTTTTATACCACTTTATCATTTCATCAAAGTGGGTTACATTGTAACTTAAACTTGGTAATTACATTAAACAGGGACATTGATAACTGAGGCAATGGGGGGGGGGGTTAAGTGACCTGTCCAAGGCCACAAGGAGTGTTAGTGGGAATTGAATGCTGGTCTCTGGGTTCCCAAGCCTGTGTTTGTAACCATTAGGCTATTCCTCCACTCCCCTAAGTCATTGCCACGACAAAAAAAGAGGCTTGTGAAGGGCTCCTTGGAAAGCCACCTAAAATTTTAGATGGGCGACATATAGATTTTAAAATAAAATAAATTAAATATACGCAAATGAGGCCCCACAATGAGTCTCCTAACAAGGCCCCATATCACCCTTGGGTGCCCCTGTTAAAGAGGACTGGGGAGATCCACTGATTACCCATTGGATGAGCAGCATGGAATCTGGATGGCTTTTGGGAGCTTGAGAGGTACTTGTGACTTGGATTGGCCACTGTTGGAAAAAGGATAGGCAGTATGGCATATCTTATGTTCTTATGTGATCTCTTGTATTTCATGAAGGCCTCCCTCTTTTTCTTCACCTTTCAGCTACTTCTTTTGGGAACCATAGCAGCCTCCATTTCCTTTTCCTTTTATTTATCATTCTAACAAAAAGATTGATCGCCCTTAAAATATCCCCTTTCAGTTTTGCCCACTGTTTTTCTACTTCCCCGGCTGTTCCCATCCCGCTAATGACTCCCGCAGGTATTGCCCCATCTTGGTAAAGTTAGTTTTCCTAAAGTCTAAGACCCTCACTTTTGAATGGACTTTATCAGCCCTAGTCCTAATACTGAACCATCATCCGATGATCACTGGATGCGAGATGATCCCCCACTATAAAATCAGTTAAAATAGCAGTGTTCAGCTCAGTCTCCTGCGCATGTCTCTCCATCTAGACTGCATGGCGAATTGCTTCATTACCAAAATTGTGCGCTAAAAGTGAGCTAAGCTGTGCAAAATCTTAGCACACTTTTCTTTATCGACCTGAAAGTCAATGGTAGAAATGACTGTAGAACTGCCGCAGTTCTGTACTCTATCCAGCACTCTTCCTCTTCCTTGAAGTTCATCTCGGGCACATGTTGTAATAAAACTCAGCTGACTGAACCCTGAACTCTCCCACTCCCGTACCACCAAGGACATAACAGCCTTAAGATTCCAAAGCCCAGAGCCTTGGCTGCCCTTCTTAGAGTGCAGGGAATACAACCCCGTGGTGATATCCTAAATGACATTTATCACAGAAACTTCCCAGTGCAATGCGGCGTGATGTACAAGAATCTGGCACACACAGAGCACATACTAAAACAGCCTTCTAAAATAGAAGCAGCAGGGGTCTGTATAAATAACCCTAGAGGGGTTAGAGAGAGAGGCAGAGAGCTCAGGGGGAGAGAGAGACAGAGAGGAAGACGGACATACACTAGTCATGAAGGGCACACAGACTGAGAGAGCAGCAGAGTTCAGTTGTCAATGGAGGGAGGATAACACAGACAGGAAGGAGCATTTCTTAGCAGATTGGAAGGACTTTCCCCTATCCTCCAGACCTGAGCAAGGGTGAGTACATCCCACAGCTAGACTGAAAAAACAGCTTTAGTTTTTCTTGATTATGGCTCTTACAGATATATTCCGTTCATATGTAAATAGCCAATGTGTTGTATTCATTGTAAATAATTGCCCCGGTTATCCAAGTTTTTGTTCCTTGTTCTATGTAAAAAACAGATAACATGTACCTTATCTGATGTTTTCTTGTTCTATGTAAACCGCGCTGATTATAAATAGAGCGGTATATAAAAGATGTTAAATAAAATAAATAAATATCATCCCCCTCCCCCACCACATGCTGCATCTGTCTCCCTGCTCTGAGTGCGAATCATTTCTGGGAAGACCACATGTTCTTCCCTTTGCATTCTCTGCTGCTAGACGGAGGATCAGGCAACACTGCGGTTCAGCAATGAGAGTGACAGGTTGCCAGCTTGCTCCGTATTTGCCTGGCAGAATTAATTCTGTCCTGGGTTTGCCTAGGAGCCTGTAGTTCTGGTTTTCTAATTGCATTCCTTGAGAAAAACAAGACTACAAGTCCCTGCATGCAATGTGATAAGTCCAGGAATGGATTAATTGTTAGCCAAAACTGGAGCCAGTTGGCAACTCTAGACAGAGTTGCTCCCACGCTGATGCTTTTACGCTGGCTTAGTAATATTTTTTCACAGACTTGATGGTAGGGTTGGAAGATGAGGTTTGACACTACCTCTGCCAGATTTCCTGATGTTTTCTTCTTTCTGATCTCCCCACAGCTGCTCTTTCAAGGAAGCCAATGACCGTCAGCGAGAAACCTATAGCCAGCAGCGCCAGACCCAGTTCATGGTGCAGAGAACCCCCTGGAACATCATGAGGATGGGCCGCCTGGGAGACAGAACAACTGAGTACCACCTGCCCTACCAGAGATCTCTACCTGTGCCCATCTTCAAACCTGTGGACCTCAGCACCAAGCCAGAGTGGGTGGCCCCCCCGCCACAGCTGCCTAGCAGGATAGAGTTTCAAAGGGCCCTCAGCAACTCGATGGTTAACGGGCTATGCCAGGACAAGAAGCTGATCTCTGAGATCAAGAAGGATTTACCCCCAGTCACGCAGCCAGTCCGAATGACGTTCGGAGAGTCAGGACTAGTGAGGTCCTTCTCCAGGTCTGTGTCTCAGGAGTTCCAGAGAGGCTGAGTTGGGGGGAGGGAAGAGATACCACAACCTAATAAGGACCTTTGCTGGAGATTGTGTGGGGGTTTAGGTTAATTACACATATGCCATGTAATTAGAGCTGTTCCAAATTCCGGGTCTGCTGCTCCCTGGGTACCAGCCTGGCACAGAAGGGGGAAGGGATGGCTTTAAGATTCATGCAACCAGGTTTGTGCCATCTCACTCAACTTACTGAGCCTATAGTCAGAATTTAGTGCTTCTGATAGAAGAGAGCTATGCTACTGAAGATTTGTTAGAAGAGAATCCTTCTTGTCCTGCAACGGGGAAAACTGAAGACTGGCATTAAGGCTTTTGGACTAGATGGGACATATGGTATTGTGCCTTTTAAGTCATGCTTAAAAGTTAAAGATGTATTTTATGAATTAAGATACAGCTAATGTCATGAGCTGCTGGAGTCTGTGCGTGAGGATGAAGCTGCTTTTCCCAATACAGACAGGAACTACAAATCCCAGAATGCTTAGAGAATAAATTCAAAGATCAGTGCTGACTCCATAGCCTGTGAGCTGGAATCAAGCCATCATCATCCTTGTACTGTATTTGGTCAGTCTGTATCTCAGATAGGATTTCACTGTTTAAACATTATTTTTTTTAATTTTGTGGGTTTAATTTTGTATTTTCCATGTGGGCATTTTAAAAAGTGTTCGTATATTCCCCATTGAAAGCTAATAAAACTCAGATGTGCATGTGATTATTGCCCAGTGTGTCTTGAAATTCAGCTGTGGGCTCTGGTTAGGCTGATCTCAGGGTGCTGCTAAGGGCTGTCTAAAAACATTGTCCTGGTGTACAGCAGTGGAGCTATTAGGAAAGGGATTGCAAAGCCCAGAGATGTTTTTCTGCTAGGACAGAACATAAGACATGCTATACTGGGTCAGACCAAGGGTCCTTCAAGCTAACACCATACCAAGCTAAAAATGTACCCTGTGCAACTAACAAATCTGGTGCCCCCTTCCAGCCAGTCACATTTAGTAACACTCTTTTTGAGCTTCCTGTAAGCCCAGTGGTGACATCAGCGCCCCCGTCTGTACTTGCGCAGCCCTTGGTACAGCCCTGCATCAAGCCCAGTATCCTGTTTCCAGCAGTGGTCAATCCAGGTCTGAATTGCCTGTCGGGTTACACATTCCATGCTGCTTGTCCCAGGGGTAAGCAGTGCTGGATTTCCCCAGTCCTCTTTAATAATGGTTTATGGACTTTTTCTCCAGGAACTTGTCCAAACCTGTTTTGAACCCAGCAACACTAACAGCTTTTACTATATCCTCCGGTAATGAATTCCAGAGTTTGATTACATGCTGAGTGAAAAAATATTTTCTCCAATTAGTCTTCAATGTTTATGTTTATTGGCTTAATATACCACTAAACGAAAAAACATCATAGCGGTTTACATATTACAAATCATTAAAGAAAAGAAAAAGGAAAAGAAGTTACAATGGCAGATAGGAAAGCAAACCAGGCAGATTCATACAACAAGACAATAGAGAGGAGAGAGAGAGAGGGAAAAGGGGAAGGCAGCAGTAACTTGTGGTGAGGCCAGAAAGGGCAAAGACAGGACAAAATCATGTGAAGGGGTCAGGGAGGTCGAAGGCAAGGGCAAAGAAATGGGTTTTGAGGCTGTTCTTGAAGGTGGTATGTTCTGATTCGAGCCGGATAGAGGAAGGGAGGGAATTCCATAGGGCAGGGGCAAGGAAAAAGAACGCAGAGGAGCGGGTGGATTGGAGGCGAGCACAAGTGGGTGAGGGAAGATGCAGGCGATTCAGATGGAGCGAGCTGAGGTGTGGAAGTGGACAAGGTCTGCTAGGTACTGAGGTGAATGAGTGTGAAGAGCGCGGTGGAGGAGCACCAGGACTTTGAAGTGAATGTGGAATTTAATGGGGAGACAATGGAGACGGATGAGGAGAGGAGTGATGTGATCGCGCAAAGATGCATGAAAAATGAGCCGGGCAGCGGTATTCTGAATGTGTTGAAGGCGGTGCAATTGTGTGGCGGGGAGACCTGCTAGAATAGAGTTACAGAAGTCGATGCGAGATATAACCAGGGACAGAAGGAGGGTAGAGAGAGCCTGTGTAGAGAGAAAAGGCCTGATGGCGCGTATCTGACGTAGAAAGTAGAAGGAAGTCTTTGAGATGTGTGCGATGTGATCACGAAAAGTCAGGCCGGGGTCAAAGAGGACCCCTAGATAGCGAAAGGAGGAGACTAAGGGAATGGGTGAACCAGAGAAAGAGGGGGGCGATCAGAGGGGGGAACTATCACGGGAGAACCAGATGGCCAGGGTTTTAGTGAGATTAAGGTGGAGGCAGTGAGTGGTAAGCCAGTTGGCTACGGCTGTGAGACATGTGTTCAGAGGGGAGAGATCGAGGGAAAGGGGGGAGGTATGATAGAGAAGGAGCAGGTCATCAGCGTAGTAGAAGGCGGAAATCCCATGTTGTTGGACCAGTAAAGAGAGAGGTGTGAGAAAGATGTTAAAAAGAAGAGGAGCTAGAATTGAGCCCTGAGGAACACTGCAGAGAAGGGGAGTGGGTTCAGAGACAGACGGAGGAGTAGAAGTGGAGAGAACAGAATAGGACCTGGAGGAGAGAAAAGAATGGAACCAGTGAAGGACTGTGCTAAAGAGACCTGCCTCCCGTAGACGAGCTAGAAGAAGGGAGTGGTCAACAAGATCAAAAGCGGCTGACAGATCAAGGGAAACCGCCACCGAGAGATCACCACGGTCGTGGGCAGTGTGGATGTCGTTTAGGAAGCCAAGAAGGACAGTTTCGACACTGTGGCCGGGGCGAAAGCCAGATTGGCGGGGATGAAGGAAATGAGTAGAGTCAAGAAAAGAGGAAAGTTGGGAAAAGACGGCTTTTTCAAGAATTTTAGATAGGAAGGGCAGGTTAGAGATTGGACGGTAGTGTGCGGGAATCAAAGGGTCGAGTGAGGACTTTTTAAGGATAGGCCGGACCAGGGCATGCTTCCAAGGTTGGGGGAACGTACCTGAGGAGAGACTGGAGTTAATCATGGAAAGGAGTGGAGGGATAAAGGCTAAAGAGGGGGAAAGCAACCAGGAGGAGGGGACGGGATCCAGAGCACAGGAAGTTTTCTTAGAGGAGGAGATAAGTGCAATGAGCGTGGGAGGTGAGCGGATGGAATGAGTGCCAGACGTGGAACAGTTGGGGGGAGGGAGGGGGAGAACAAGGAGGGGGACTGGAGATGGGGGGAGGACAGTAAGGCAGAGAGTGTCTAAGAGTGGATATCTTGGTACTGAAATAGTTTGCTAGCTCGGAGGGAGCGGGTGATGGGACAGGAGGGGGAGGGGTGGTACGAGATTGAAGGGAAGTAAGAGATTGAAGTACAGAGTAGAGGTGACGGGTCTGGTTAGGGGCGGAAGAGATGGCAGTGGAAAAGTAGGCTTGCTTGGCTTTGTGAACGTGAGATCGGTAGTGAGAGTGCTCAGTGTGCCACATTGTAGCTTCATTGTGTGTCCTTTAGTCTTTCTACTTTTTGAAGGAGCAAACAACCAATCTACATTTACCAGTTCCATTCCATTCATTATTTTATAGACCTCTATCATACCATCCCTCGGCAGTCTCTTTTCCAGGTTGAATGCCCCAGGTAGTCCTACTGCAAAGTTGCCAAGTTACCCAATTCCAGGAGTGAACTTTTCAGCCAGTCCCGGATTTCTTACAATCTCATTCTGATGCATTATGGGACCTGCAGCACTGATCCCAATGGGTAAAATCAGGGACTATAAATACCATATTGCACTGCAATGCAACTTTAAAACCAGAACTGGCAAAAAATCTCACTCCTGGGACTAGATAACTCGGCAACTCTGCTGCTGTGAATTGTTTCTTTTTCAAAGGCTGCCAGGGTATCAGCATGCCCTTCTTGTGTCCTTCTGTGTACACACATGCACACATGCATCTACATATGCCAAGGGCTGTCGTGACCCCTCTCCTGCTACCTTACAAACTCCGAAGGAGGGAGACTCAGGTTTCATGCATGTCAGCTCTTTAATAATAAAACTGGCATGGCTGATGTTAAACACACTGGGGCCCATCAATACCCAGCACCCTGAAGCTGTGAATCACTGAAAAGAGGTCCCGAGGCATCAGGCAAATGCCCTGCCTGCCCCTTTCTACTCAGAAAAGCTGGCTCTGAAGCTGGTTACATAGGGTCAGTGAGAGCAAGAGAAACACAGAGGAGATGGGTGGATACACCATGCCACTCCCGGTGCCCTGCCTTTGAAGAGCTATATGACGTGTTTTCCCCATAATGTTTTATTTAAAAAAGTTACCTCCAAGACACTCTGGTTTTTGATGAAAAAACGTGTTCTAGATGATTTTATACAGAGCCCTGGATCTTATATTGGGAATAAGGGGTACTGAGTCACCCCAGTTCATAGCTGGGTTTGTAATTTACAGACTGACACACTATACAGTGTTCCCTTCCTAAAAATCAGCTATAGGCTTCCTGCTAAAGGTTGCTTGCATTTCTACTAAAGGGTCATTGGATTTTGCTCACCCCTGGTCTGTACGTCCTCCCCAACCTTCCCAAATCTCTAGCCTCGGTTCTCCCATCTGCCCCTAACAGGGAGCCCAAGACTGGCCGAGAAATGCGTATGCAGGCTCCAGTCTGGAGGACCTTTAACTTCTAAATTACATATCTGGCAGCCATGAAGAGAGATTTCCTGGAACTCCCTTCATCCCCCCAGTGTTAGCGGGATCAGGCGGGCTGAAGGAAGTTAATCCTGTTTTGATGAAAGGGCACAGCTCAGTGATTAGGAGGGGGCTGCCTTGGGATTTACTGCTATTCTAGCTGCTGACTCCTGGCATGTTTAATTTTCCAACTCAGAACGGCTAAAGAAATATGTGAAGATCACATTCAGTGGGAAGAAGGGCGGGCAAGGGCAAGGGAGAGGATGAAAGCAGTTTGGTACCGCAGTTGCGTTAAACGACTTAATTCAGTAGGTGGAAAGTCCTGCTACCTTGCGATGGGAAGGACTGGGTTTAGGTGGCCCAGTTCCCCTTGTACTGTTCAACAGCTGCTAAACACCTTTATCAGTCTCCCTTTTATCTTAGTCCTGGGGACCATTGACAGCATCATTGAGGCAGCTGGGGATAAATACTCAGCTGTTACATTCTTAGAGGCAGGAGTGAGGTGCATTAAGACAGTTGTGTGTTGTGTCCCAGTGCTGAAATAGCAGGGTGAGCAGTAGGGAAGGAATGGGATGTATTAGCATAGCCGTGTGTGAGGTCTCGGTGCTGGAATAACAGGGGGAGATGCTGGGCACAAGAGGCGTGTCCCTGCAGAGGGACATCTCACTGCTAAAATAGCAGCGTGAGCTGTAAGGCAGGAATGAACTGTATTACGAGAGATTTCAGAACTGGAATAGCAGATGATGCTACAGGGCAGGAGTGAGGTGCCAGGGAAGAGCTGGGTGCGGAGGTGGGGGGGGGGGGGGGCGGGGCTTAATATTCGAACATCATGTATAAAGTGTGAATTGAGGCATGTATGTTTTGAAATAACTTGCATCCATACCACACATAATTATTTGAAATCCTGCACTGTACATTTAGACATATGGTAACGTGCGAGACTTCCACACAGCTGAAATTTGGCATGTGTTGATATGCCATTCCCTGCTGCTTGTTTTTATTTATTTGCTTCCCTGGGGTGCTTGAAATCTAATCTTCTGCTGTGGTTTATATTAAGTCAAGTCCTGGTTATGGCTGCATCTTTTACGTCTGACATTATTTGCAAAAGTCTACTGATAATTTTGGGTACTTTTCCTGAAGGTAAACTCCATTTACCTGAGGAGGGGGAGGTTACCAGTGGTGTGCCCTAGGGATCTGTCCTTGGTCTGATTCTTTTTAACATCTTTGTTAGTGATATTGCTGAAGGGCTGTCGGGTAAGCTTTGACTCTTTGCGGATGATACTAAAATCTGCAACAGAGTTGACACCCAGGGAGTTGTAGATAACATGAGGAGGTATCTACTATGCTTGAAGAATGGTCTAGAATTTGGCAGCTGAGATTTAATGCTAAAAAATGTAGAGTCATGCATTTGGGCTGCAACAATCCAAGGGAGAGGTACAGTATAGGGGGTGAAGTACTTCTGTCCATGAAGAAAGAATGGGACCTGGGTGTGATTGTGTCTGACGATCTCAAAGTAGATAAACAGGTAGAAAAAGCGACTGTGAAAGCCAGAAGGATGTTTGGGTGCATAGGGAGAGGAATGGCCAGCAGAAAAAAGGAGGTGATAGTGACTCTGTATAAGCCTTTGGTGCAACCTCATTTGGAGTATTGTGTGCAATTCTGGAGACCGCACCTTCAAAAGGTTATAAACAGGATGGAGTCAGTACAGAGGGTGGCTACTAAAATGGTTAGTAGTCTTCATTATAAAGCATATGAGGACAGATTTAAGGACCTTAATATATAAACTTTAGAGAAAAGGCAGGACAGAGGTGATATGAGTGAGACATTTAAATACCTCCATGGCATATATGCACAGGAGGAGAGCCTCTTTCAATTGAAAGCAAGCTCTGCTACGAGGGGACATGGGATGAGGGTGAAAGGGGATAGATTCAGGAGTAATATGCAGAAATATTTCTTTACAGACGGAGCGGTAAATGTGTAGAATAGTCTCCCACTGGAGATGTAGAGATGAGGACAGTATCTAAATTGAAAAAAGCATGGAGCAAACGCAGAGGCTCTCTAAAGGAAAAAAGGGGACTGTCGTAGTGGTTGATATGATAGATAGGCCATGTTTCTAATTTGATTGTTGAAGATGCTGCTAAAAGAAGAGGGAGACAACGACTCTAAACAATAGCAGACTTACAATGGGGAGATATCTTCCAACCCATTATGGGTCATCTACGTATTAGTCGATGCTTGTTAGACTCATTGTTAGAGAATGTGAAACATTTTAGAAAAAAATGAAGGTGGGTGGGCTTGGGAGCAGCCATCTTGCTTGCAAGGAACCCAGGTTCCCTTCCCAGAAGTGTCTGAAGTGATGAAGGCACAGCTCTCTCCTGCTGGAAGAACAGGATGGTCCCACTGTGCCCCAAAGGCTTCAGCCCTTTCTGCTTCCTTCAGACAATCAGAACAGCTCTGCTTCAATGGAGGGGCAGGGTTACAAGAATCGACACAGTACCACTGGCAGCCATCTTTTAAAACTCCTCAGAAAAAACATAGTTCTGTTAATAGGTCACCTGGCCAGGACTCACCTGATGATGTCAGCAGTATGCGACCTTTCTGGGCCCTATTCTGTGTGGTGGCAGAGTTGTTTTATGGTATTATCTTCAAAAGGCAGCTAATATTTTAAAGAGGTAGAAGAGGCTAAAAGGCTATAAGTATTTTTAAGGGTGAAAAGGCTGGTTGTTGAAGAGCGGAAAGAAGACCAAGGTGTCCACTCCCACCCCCCTCTCAAAGTACTTGTAACGGGGGCTGCAAGCCCTTTCTGTCCCCAGCCAGCCTTTTCACACTCCTCCACATCAACTCCTCACCATTAAGCACCAGCCATGCTTTGGGTCTCTAAAAATTTTATTACAATACAAATATAAAGATGACATTTTTATTTGTGCAAAATAGAAAAATAACTTTCTTTCCAGAGAGAAAATGCAGTCCTAGTTACTAAAATGAAAGACACTGCACACTGGGGCTGCTTCAGCCCCCTACACTAATCCCAGAAAACAGAAGAGCTGGAGTGAGACACTGTATGTCTCTTCCATTGCAGCACTAAACTTGGAAATTCCTCCATGCCCATCGCAGCCTGGGAGTGTTAGCAACGTTCCCAATCTAATCCTGGGGTCAAGGGTGAGATTCTGTCTAAATGCCCCCCCAGCATAAATTGAGGGAGGGAAATACTTAGGTCTGCACTTTACAGTGGAGCTGCCAAATAACCCAGTTCCAGGAGGGATCATTGGCCAGTCTTGTGTTATTTGGAACTTACAACCCACTACACTGTAGGAGGGGTACCAGCCAGCATATGCAGCCTAAACTAAGCCAGTAATTCCAGTCACCAGTAGAGGGACACCTCTCCCTCTCCCACCACCTCTCGTTCTACTTCCTCTTCCCACCTTGGTTAAGATTCACCACTTCCGTCCAGCTAGTCCAGCTTATCTTGCAGGGGCTCACTTTCTCCTATCTCAATTGCATCCCTTTCTTCTTGTTTTGTGACTCTCTTAATAACACTGGGGCCGATAGTCAGAAGCAGTGTCTAGGTGCTTTTATATTTTTAAATTGCTTGACCACCACCACTTAAAAAAAATTGGATGTTCATTGCTAGAACTTATCTGTTGTATATCTCTTCACCTTTGCTGTGTTTTTACCGGTGTCCCTTTCTTTCTTCTTGAGTTGTTTTACGTGCACTGCCCTGTGTTAGGAAGGGTGGTATAGCAAATTTTATAAACCATCCCAAAACTTGTAAGACCCCCACACCTGACACTTGCTTAGTCTTTCCCTGTGAGCCCAGGAGCTGCTGCATAGGCAACCTACAGACTCTGACCTCCCTCAAGTACACTCCTGCTTATATGACCAATTCCCCACCCCCCTTCAAAAGAAAATGTGCAGCCTGTCCCCACTGGAATAGAATTCATTTTATCCCCTCATTTCCAGGGTAAAGAAGGGAATTTGGATTTTTACTGTTGCCTTTCCAAGACATTCTTAAGGCAGCAAGTTTAGGATACATGTACAAGTTCCTTTCGAAGAGGGCTTACAAACTGAGCCTCTGAGGCAACAGGAGACAAAGTGACTTATTCAAGGTCATAAGGATTTGAAACTTGGCTCTTGGCCTCATTTCTCTAACTAGGCCACTTCTCAGATCATACTGAATGGTGCATGTATATCTGATGCCTTGCAAATCATTTATTGAACAGATCTCCCTCTTTTAGTGCTCAGGAGAGGGGCACATGGTGCACGGGGGGGAGGCAGAACTCTCTCTCAGACACATGCTTTGCCTTAGCTCCTTTACCATGCAGCATTTCCAAGGTCAAAAGCTCTCTACCTGACAGGCATCCACAGCTACCAGTCCACTGATTGCCCTAACTGGCCTTGCAGGAGGCTAACACATTACATACACAAACACCTTACTGTTCAAGGGAGCCAGTTTCTAGGTAGACTAGCTGCAGCAATGCGCTATTTACTAATCGGACAAAGGTTGTGCATAGGCAGAAGGCAGCTGGCTCCCTCTCAACCTCTCTGGGCTTCCTGAGACATGGATCTGGAAAAGGACTTTAGAAGTCCCGACTTCTCAAACTCTATTTTAACGGGCTGCATGACTGGGGGAAGCTCCTTCTTGATTTCAGAGATCACCTTCTTGTCCTGGCACAGCCCGTTGGTCTCAGGATTGCTCAGGGCCCTCTCAAATTCCATCATACCACGCAGCTGCGGTGGGGTGGCCACTCTCTCCATCTTGGTGCTGAGGTCGAGGGGTTTGAAGATGGGCAGAGGCAGTGATCTCTGGTAGGGCAGGTGGTACTCGGTTGCCTGGTCTCCCAGGCGACTCATCCTCATGATGTTCCAGGGAGATCTCTGCACTATGAACTGCGTCTGGTGCTGCTGGCTATAGGTCTCATGCTGGAGTTCATTAATTTCCCTGAGAGAGCAGCTGTGGGGAGATCAGACAGCAATAGATATTAGGGAACCTGGCAGCAGATGCAGCATCAAACCTACCTTCCAACCCCACCATTGAGCCTGCAAGGAAATGTTCCAAAGCCACTATAAGGCAAAGTAAAGTGGGAGCCCACTTTGTACCCACTGAACCCCTGTTCTGCTGATCCTTCACTGAGCAGCAGAGCATGCAAAGGGAAAGAATATGTGGCTTCAGGCTTTGCACTTGGAGCCATTATCAGTACCTTCAATTTACAGAAACAGATACAGGGAAGGGGGAAAGCGATGGGCACATAACATGGGTTTTTTAAGCTAGCAGTGGGATGTACTCACCCCTGCTCAGGTCTGGAGGCCAGGGACAGGTCCTTCCATTCTGCTGAGAAATGCTCCTTCCTGGCCGTGTTATCCTCCCTCCAGTGACAGCTCAGCTCTGCTGCGCTCACAGTGCCTCCCGTCTTCAGCAGCACACTTCTCCCATATGCCTCCATCACTCTGTTCTATGCCGTCACGGCTTCCCTTACAGCAGCAAGCCTGGACTTTGCAGATCTGAGACTTCACCGCCTGTGGATTCTCTCCTGTCTCGTCAGTTCTCTCTCTATCTTACTCTGGGCTTTCTGCCCAATGATGTGGGATTTATAGGAGGTATCTGCTGCTATTTTGGTGCTGTGTTGTAAGGAACTATATCGGGTCTGGAGATGTATGCCCCCTCCCGGAGGTGACATGTAGTCAGAATTCAGCTCTCAAGCTGGGGCTTTAGACCTTCATTGTTTTAAGCTAAGCTCATCATACATTAATTATAGTGTCACTATGTTCTGCAGGACATGGTGACCCTCTAGTGTACCTTTATATGATCCAGTGCCCCTGCTGTGTCTCCAGTGTGCCTTCCATGAGATCTACTAACCTTGCAGTGCTTCCTGTGTCCCCTCTGCAGTCCATCCGCACTGTCATAAGGCCGCTTTACTGCTGGATCTGCACCTTGCATTACTCAGCAGTTTTTCTGATGCATGTTTTAAGCAGCAACTTTGAAGTCTCAGGGGTACCAGCTGCACCCCTGAAAATGCTCCATATGCCTGCGATCAGACATGCACAGGACTGAGAATTAAACATCAGATGCTGAAGGATACCCTGTGTGCCATGAAACTGCCTCTACGTTAGCTGGACTGTAGATTAAAGAATTAGTGTATTTTATAAAAGGAAAATCGATTTTTCACTTGCTTGTGTGGTTACATCATCAATGACTTTACCAGCCTCTCACCATCAGGGCCGGCTCAACCTATAGTCAAACTAGGCAGTCGCCTAGGGCACCATCTTTTGGAGGGCAGCAAAACCAGGCCATTCAGAGCTAAATAATAGATTTTGACATCCAGAAGGGCTATGAAGCTTGAGGTTCACCTTGGGCCCTGCTCACCATTACACTTTAGAAGACAGACCTCCCCAGAAACAGTAATTCACCAGTTCACCTTTCCTAAACAGAAAGCAAAGCTGTCGATTGGGAGGGGAGGGGGGGGGGGTCTTAGGTTTTTGCCACACAAGTAAAGAGTCCTGCAAGTCTTCCCCTCTTGCTTTTCTGGTTGTATAGTGACTGGAGAGCCCTGAGGTGCTGGATATCATATCTGCTCTGTGTCTGGAACAAACATTTTTTTCTTACTCTGAAAAATGTAGCTGCAACTGCAACCTGTCTAATGACATGCAGTCACCTCTGATGTTACAGAAACTGGGCCTAAAACTCCATCTAGATGCACTGGGGTAAAGCAGGGCCTGGCTCAGCTGATCCTGTTACTTTTTCAGGAGTGCCAGTGATTCCAGCTGGTGCTGGGTGTTTGTGTGTGAATGTGTGAATGTGTGATGTGAGAGACAAGGCTATCAGAGTACATCCTGGAGACCTAAACCAACCAGAACATTCCTTACACAGCTATGTTTTGAGAAATGAATTTATCTGCATGTTATTATGACACTGAACAAACAGAGCAATAGGACAGCCTCTGTTTACAGTAAGAGTGAAGGGCTCAGCATTGCGGCATACAGCACAGCCCTGAGGCACTCATCTAGAGGTGCAGCTTTGGAGGCCAGAAGGATCACATGCCTTTCATTTCTGCAGCAAGTCCTGTTCATTGATCAAAAGACCTTCACTTTCTTTAAATGAGTTATTTTCATGTGATGAATTCTGCTGAAAGAGGCATTTTTTCTTTTTGCCAGGATTGTCCTCCAGGCAATGAAGAGTGGTTGGGACGGAGGCACAGAAGAAGACAGTGAGTTGGGATTTAGAGACCTTCATTCTAGTAAATTAACCAAGAAGCTGTCCTCATCCACTTCCAAAGATGACTCCTTGTCCCCTTCCTCTCTCCCAGCTGGTGCCTCACCAGACGTGTGTATAGTGAGGAGAGGGGGCCCCCCCTCACCCTGCTCCTTGCTCTCTGGAGGATAGTATTGCTTGGCTAAGGACACGAAATCCTTTCCCACATCCAGCATGATCAGTCGATCCTAGGAGGGACACAGACAGTTCACAATCAGCCACTACTGCCCACGTTGTAACCCCCCTTTAACAGCCTGAAATTGTAGAGCAGTGACTCAGCCTCAGTTCTTCTCCAAGGAAGCACATGAAGAAGCAGGCTTGAAGGAGCTCAGGGTAGCTGGGTTTTCAGGATATCCAGCATCCCTATTCATTGGATAATTTTGCATTAGTTTGATCTGAGAACCAGGTAATTTGCATATAGTGGGTGTGGCCCTTGAAGGACCCTAGTAAGGAGTTGTGTCTGCATACAGTGGAGGAAGGGCATGCAAAGATATCTCATGCGTATTCATTGTGGATATCCTGGAAACCAGACTGGCCAGGTGGTCACTGAAGATCAGGCTGAGAATCAGTGTCTTAGGTTAAACAAATCAGCTCCTTCAACCACTCTTCCCAGAGTTGCCAAGGTACCCAGTTCCACGAGTGAGATTTTTTGCCAGTTCTGGTTTTAAATTTGCCTTGCAGTGTGGTATAGTACTTGTAGTCTCTGATTTTACCCAGGCGGGTCATTCCGAACGATGAATAGCGGGATGTACATCCCCACTATTTGACCGGGCCTCTATTCCCTGCCCAAAGCTCCCCACATGTACACAGGAGATGTGTGGGGAGCTCTGAACAGGGGCAGCGATGGGAGGAGCGTGAGCGGGGCTTCTCAGCTTCTAACACTCCAGATGCCTATGGGGAAGATTCATGAGCTACACCCAGATTCTATGCAATGAAGGAACCTGCTTATGTTGATTAGACCTAAAATCAGAGCAGTTTGGGGGCCTGGAGCTGATATTAATCACCAGAAATCATGCTACCTTTACCTTGAGTTTCTTCACTACGTGCTTCAAGTGAAGGGCCCAAAGCCATGAATGCATCAAGAATGTAGTCTGATCAGTGTTGAGCAGCATAGGGGTGGGGAATTATTTCATGAGCCATCAGAATGGAGACCAGTCTGCTGACTCAGATGGTAAGTGCTGTGCATTACCATGTGTTCACAGTCCCAGAGGGTAGGGGGAGTTGCGGACATTGCCTAGGAGTGATGCCCAAATAGTCAGAAAGTTCCACGGGAGTCAGGCTTATTAGCCCCAACCCAGCATGACCCAAGTGAGTTGGGGGCAATTTAAAATATAGGGGAAAAAATTCTCAGGCAGTGTGCAAATGAAGGCTCATGGTACCGAATCCCAACCAGGATCTGATTGAGCTTAAGAGAAGGAGCAGGAAGGAACTACCTGGTCAAAAGCATGCAGCCTCTCTGCGGAGGGATCTGGATATCCTCATATTTAAGACTAATCAGAGAAAATATTTTTCACCCAATGCGTAATCAAATTCTGGAATTCGTTACCAGAGGGTGTAGTAAAAGCTGTTAGTGTAGCTGGGTTTAAATTAGATTTGTTGGGGATGGCTGAAGAAAGCCCCTGGTAAGTAGAAGCCCTCAGTGAAACATTTAATACCTCTGTAGAATGAGTAAAAAAGATACAGTGTGCATTAATGCCCATAGTATGGGAAATAAGATCCCAGATGTTGAGACTTTATGGAGGAGACTGACTTGGAGTTAGTGGTGGCTGCAGAGACAAGGTTCATGGGCAGTGAAGTGATCGAATTTGCAGAGAACAGAAAATTATTCAAAGTTCTTAAAATTCAAGAGGATTGTGAAAAATTGTAATTAGATCTTGAAAAACTGGAAGACTGGACATCCAAATGGCAGATGAAATTTTATGTAGACAAGTGCAAAGTTATAGGCACCTAGCAGTGGCGGACCTACTGTACATTTCTGGGGCCCTGAAGCTTGAACTGTTATGAGGGCACCTTAGCAACCAGCAACAAGGGCTGGGTAACCACCATTATCTTCTTCAATGGGGTTGTTCCACGACAGATCACCACAACCTTTTTAAAAATTTAACCACTACCTCTCAGAACATTTTTTTTTTATTTACGGCTATCCTAAATGATACTTTAGTAACTTTTTAATTTTTATTTTAACTATTATTTTGTATTGAATTATACTATATTATTTTTATTTTTAAAAACCCCTTCTCATACAGTAGACTCAAAATTGTTAAGCAAGGTGAACTAAAGTCGCTTCAGGGGCCCCTCTGAGATTAGGGACTTTGAAGCTTAACTTCATTAGTTTCACAGTAGACCCGCCCTGGCACCTAGGAAACAACAACCCAAACTATGGTTACACAATACAAGGTGCCACCTTCTTCTTCTTCTTTAATCCTTAGCTGGCGTTTGGGGAGCAGGTCGTCCTCTCAACCAATACGCTGCTGTAGGTGTCACTGGATTCAGTGTGTTGTTCACAATATGCTTCCAACCTTGGCGATTGGTGGCAATATAAAAGGCCTCATCAATGGTCAGTCGCTGGTTCCTTAGGTCTTCCTTGATGTGTTTGAGCTACGTTTTCTTCGGTACTGCTCATTGAACTCTCCAGTAGACAGGTCGCTCTCACCAGAGGAGTTTGTATGGCAGTTGACTGGTGTTCATTCTGAAAAAATGGCCAAACCATCACAGTCTGCATTTTTTGATTTATTCTTCAGCTGAAGGTTGATGGTCGCACCTTGTACCACCTTAAAAACCACCACCCAGGAAAAAAGATCTAGGAGTCAACGTGGATAATATGTTGAAACCCTCGGCCCAGTGTGCAGCAGCAGCCAAGAGAGCAAATAGAATGCTAGGAGTCATAAGGAAAGGAATGGAGAATGAAACAAAGGATATTATAATGCCTCTATCATTCCATAGTGCGACTGCACCTTGAATATTGTGTGCAATTCTGGTCACCATATCTTAAAAAAGATATAGCTGAATTAGAAAAGGTACAAAGAAGAGTGACAAAAATGGTAAAGGGAATGGAAGGCTACCCCTCTGAGGAGAGGATTAAAAGGTTAGGGCTCTCCAACTTGGAAAAGATACAACTGAGGGGTGATATGACAGAGGTCTATAAATTAATGGAGTAGAACAGGTAAACATAGATAGGTTGTTTACTCCATGAAAAAGTAGAAAGACTAGGAGACATGCGATGAAGCTACAATGTAACCCATTTAAGACTAATAAGAGAAAATATTTTTTATTCAATGTGTAATCAAACTCTGGAGTTCATTACCGGTGGATATAGTAAAAGCTGTTAGTGTAGGCGGGTTTAAAAAAAGATTTGGACAAGGTCTTGGAGGAAAGGTCCATTAACCATTATTAAAGAAGACCCGGGAAATCTATTGCTTGCCCTGGGACAGACATTGTGGAACCTGTGTGCCACCATTATTAAAGAGGACCCAGGAAATCTATTGCGTGCCCTGGGACAGACATTGTGGAACCTGTGTGCCTTTTTGGGAACCTGCCAGATACTTGTGGCCTGGATTGACTACTATAGGAAATAGGATACTGGGCTTGATGGACCTTGGTCTGACCCAGTATGACCTTTCTTATGTTCTTATGACAATCATGACTGGGATGCAGTTATATCAGGCTATAATTTATTTAGGAAGGACAGGGTAGGAAGAAGAGGAGTGGCGGCATCAGGGGCTGCTCTATATTGAGGCAGAGTAAGGCGGCTGCCTCAGGCAGCAAAGGTTTGGGAGCAGCAAAAAATGCCCCCAAAACAGCCAAGTGGCCGTCGTCTCACTCTGCCTTCTAAAGGAAAGAAATTTGACCAGCTGCGGCAGAATCAAACCCCTGCTGCCGCCGCCACCCCTGTCCCTACCCCAGATCCAAGGACACTGGGGCAGTGGCAGCGAGCTATCAACTATGAAAAGAAAAGAAAAGCGCAAAGTCTTTAGGATTCCAGCGCGCTTGTAAGTCCCTACTGCTTCTATCCCCTTCTGACACGAAAAGTATCATCAGAGGGGGAGGGACCCGTCAGGGCCTTACAAGCATGTCAGAGTCCGAAGAGCCTGTGCTTTTGCATTCCATTGTTTTTCCCAGTTGTTAGCTCACTGCAGGAGCTATGGGGAACTTACAGCTGCAGCGAGATAGCAACTATGAAAAGAAAATGGAATGCAAACGCGCAGGCACTTGCGACATCGACATGCTTGCAAGGCCCTGACGGGTCCCTCCCCCTCTGATGATACTTTTTGCATCAGAGGGGGGCAGAACCAGCAGGGACTTACAAGCGCGCCAGAGTCTTGAAACCCCCGGACGTTTGCTTTCCTTCTGCCAATATTGAGAGGTGGATAGCGGATGCTGGACAACGGGAGGAGAGGCAGGAAAACAAATGCTGGACAATAGGGGGAGGGGGCAGGAAGACAAATGCTGGTCAATGGGGGGGGACAGACAGGAAGTCAAATGCTAGACAATGGGGGGGAGGTGGGGGGGAAGCAGGGAGACAAATGCTGGACCAGGGCTGGCGCTACCCAGTAAGTTGGGCAAGCACAGGAGGAGGGCACTGATGTCAGGAGGGTGCTGTCTCTAGCCATCTGCCCCCATTCCCCATTCAGCATGGCCTGCAGAGCGCTGGCAGCCTAGTGGAAAGCCTGCTCACAGGATACACTGCTCCTGTGGACAGAGAGCTGTGAGAGGCCACAATCGTTACTCATAGCCTTCTGCCTGTGGGAGCAGTGTGTCCTGTGGGCGGGCTCTCCACTAAGTTGCTGGCACTCCACAGGTCATCCTTAATGGAGAGTGGGGGTGGGCGGCCAGCGATGGCACCCTCCTAACGTCTCCTGTGGGCATGCTCTGTTTCTCTGGGCCGCAGTCATGGCTTGCACAGCCCCTATGCACAGGACATGCTGCTCCCGCAGGCAGAAAGGGGTGGGAGGCAGTGATCATGGCTCAAAGAAGCAGAGCCTGCCCGCAGGAGCTGCATGTCCTGTGCTTAGGGGCTGTGCAAGGCCAATTGTGCCCTGCCTCTCTGGGCTGGGATCACAGCCCCTACCCATAGGACATGCTGCTCTGCGGGCAGGCTCTGCCCCTTGTACATACAAAGGGTGGACATAGGGGGCATTGGGAAGGGGAAAGTGGACATGAGGGGGCATTGGGAGGTGGACATGCACAGGGAGTCAGAAGGGAGATGCTGGGTGCAGGGGGGGGGAATAGGGAGGCAGCAGGGATAAGATTTAGATGGGGGGCTAGGGAGATAAAGTGCGATACTGGACATAGAAAGGGACATAGGGAGAAGCCAGGAGGGAAATGGGAAAATGTGGGACTTAAGGAGGAGAGGACAGAGGGGAAATGCTGCACACAGGGTAAGGGGAGATGCAAATGCAGTGCATGGGGGCAATAGGGAGAGAGAGGGAAGAAGATGAACAGGGGGTAAATAGGTTGAGAAAGAGACGGAGAGATGCTGGACATAGGAGTAATAGAGAGGGGATGGGATGGAGATGGGTAGATGCTGATTGCAGACGGATAGGAAGGGAGAAAGCAGACAGGGAAGGAAAGAAAGGGTGGAGGTACTGGATGAAGGGAAAGAAAGAGCCTGAGAGAGAAAGAGACACTGGATGGGGGGTGAGAGATGTTAGTCAAGGAGGGGGCGAGAGAGTGAGTAAGAGACTAGGGAAAGGAGTAGTGAAGTCTGAGTGGACAGGGAGAGAGAGAGAGAGAGAGAAATGGAAGAAAGTTGAAAAGAACAAAATCAATATCCAAGATGGAAGGAAATGAAGAAAATAAAAGGAGAGGCAAGAAATGGCAGATGGACTAGAGACTGTAGAAAGAGAGCTAAGAGAAGACAGAAGAAAGCAGAAGCCTCAGATTGCGACCAATATGATCAGAGAATAAAATGGTCAGACAACAAAGGTAAAAAAAAAAATTAAAAATTATTTTCAATGTAGTGATTGGACTTTGAGCCGTCTTTATATTTTACATAGTATGAGCAACTGCATCTCTCTTATTTCTCTGGTGTTGTTCCACATGTTGAGTCTGGCTTCTTGGGGTTTTAGTTTAATTTTTGTCTCTATATTTTTATTTTTACTTTAGGTTGTGGTCACTTATTCTGTACTTGGTGAGGGTCTGGGTTCTGAGTGTGTAACTGAGGCCATGTGTTCTGTTAACATGGAGTTTGTACATAGGGATCTGTACTGTATTAATTGGACTTGTTCAGCTTTTCAGATAGATGTATGGATGCTCTAGGGCCTGCTGCAGTATTTATAGTGCTGCTTTTTTCTGGGTAGGCCTCTTGTATGAGATTTGGAAGTTTATGCTGGTATGATATGAAGATTTGGTCTTGTAGCTCTTCAGTGACTTTTGTAGGGTTTTATATTAGTTCACAATATGCCTGCTAATGGGGAATGTTTATGTTATTGTTAGTGAGATGACCAGAATCAGATTTTTTAAAAAATATATATATTGAATTCTGTGGGTGAATGTCCTACTTCTGCTCTGCACCCATCGTTGAAGGAAAGGTTTCTGTGGATCCAGAATATAGATTCAAAAAGAAAAAGTGAGAACCACACCGCAGTGTATAACAAAATAAAATGAGCTATAATTTTATAATTTGGTATTATAAACTGCATTGTGGTTCTCACTTTTTCTTTTAGTTCCTTGGTGTGCGAGCATCTTGCATTTCCTTTGTTTTTTTGCGGAATATATATTTACATTAACATCATGCTGGTCCAATGCGCAGTTTCAGGAGTTATGTTGGGGCTGCGAAACCCTTCTTGATGTTTATGTTGGAGTGGGAGGTGCTGTGTTGGGATCACAAAGTCCATCTTGTTTTTCAGAGGCTGGGAAGTGCTGTGTTGGGTGCTAAGTTGCTCTTTTTTTTTTGTGGAAGTGGGAGGTGCTGCATGGGTGCTGTTGAGCCCCTCTTGTTTGGCATATTTAGCAGCATGTTTCCTAAACTCTGTTTGTAACATATGCCATATTGGGTTAGTCCAATGTCCATCAAGTATCCTGTTTCCAACAGTGGCCAATTCAGGTCATAAGTACCTGGCAGGTTCCCAAAAAGGCACACAGCTTCCACAATGCTCATCCCGGGACAAGAAGTGGATTTCCCAGGTCTTCTTTAATAATAGTTTATGGACCTTTCTTCCAGGAACTTGTCCAAACCTTTTCTAAATCCAGTTAAAGAAACAGCTTTTACTACATCCTCCGGTAACTAATTCCAGAGCTTGATTACGCGGGGCTATAGGCTAACTGCAGGGAGACAGTTATATCCCCCTGCAGTTACCATATATCAACATGGCAAAACGGCTGCAGGTGCAACTTGCTCTGAGCCATTATGATAGTTTCTGCTGACAATGCAGATGTCTGCATGTGAGAGTTCTTTCTCTCGCCTCACTCTGGAATAAAGTATAATTTAGGGAAAGAAGTCCTGTAAACCTAAGAGTAATGGGTAAAGCATTTTTTGTCTACATATGCCTGTCTGTTTCTAGTTTGAAATAATATATTGCCTATTTGGTGAAGATCTATCTCTGTTCTGCATGTGTAACTGAGGCTATGTGTTCTGTTAGCATGACGTTTCTATGTAGGGATCTGTAGTAATCCTGCTTGTTCAATTTCATGAATAGGAATATCGATGTTCTAGAGCCCATTCCAATATTTGTGGTGCTGCTCTTTTCTGGGTATGCTCCATGTTATGTGAATTTTGGAAGTTAGTGCTATTATTAGATTTGCTCTATGTGTCCTATACTCTAGGGGCCCAAATTTCAGTTGAGCAGTGCTATGCGCTGCGTCGGCACATAGTCCACCCACCTCCTGCCTAACCCAGATTTTCTATGCCGGGGTCATATGCAGCCCCAGCATCAAAAATGTGGATGTCGCCACGCAGCCAGGTAGCCGCAGGAGCTACCCGTGTAGCACAGATTTTCGATGCCACACAGCCGCAGTGCCTTAAAGATAGGCAAAGTTTTCCCATGCCCATCTTTAAGGCACAGAGTGCAAAGCGTGTAGCATTGAAAATTGGTGCTACACGGGTAGCACCTTGGCCCCATGCTAAGCGGATAGCATCTGGGCACGTTAGGGACATATCCGGGATTTTCAAAGAGCACTAGCCATGTAGGTGGCCTTCGAATATCCTGGATAAGGCCTTTACACTGGCAACTAGACCCTAGGTTCTTGGTGTAGTCAACTGTAGGGTCCTGGTTGAGGGGGTACTGGAATATGGATTGCCTTTATTTGCAGTTTTGCCTTCTTTATGCTGCCAGACTGAAATTTAAAATAGATGTCAGTTCAGATTCAAGGAAAGTTCACATTTTAAGGGAAGGTCTCGGTTTAATTTTCTTTTCTGCCGTCATTTACTATGTTACTATGTTAATAACCTGACAGCTTCACCACTGCGGAGTTCCGGACTTTTCCAGCTCTAGCAAAATCCATGCAGCCTTTGAATTCATGGCTATCAGGATTAGTTTTTCTTATTTTATAGCTTCCCTCCTCGTCAATAATCTGGTCATAGCAAAATAAATCTGATGTGCAGATACTTATAATGGTTTGATTTGGGGGGAGGGGCTGTGTAAGTGGCTTTTCATTAATCACATTTAATATTTTATTATGTTTGTTTTATTGTAACATCTGTTTTACTAAATTGCAAGTGTATGTTTGGAAGCCACCTAGGATTTTAGATGAGTGGCATATACATTTTAAAATAAAGTATACTAAATGTATGCAATTATGCCACAATGAGTCTCCGCACATGGTCCTGCATTACTCTCATGCCATCCCTGGGGGGAAGTAGATGGGGGGGGGGCACTGGGACGTGGAGGAAAGCAGAAATCTCAGATTGGGATCAGCATGATCAGAGAATAAAATGGTCAGACAACAAAGGTAGAAGAGAATTTTATTTTCAATTTAATGATCGGACTTGGTGCTATCTTTATATTTTATACAGTACAGGGAAATGCATCTCTTTTTATTTCTCTGGTATTGCACTGTATACCGAATCTGGCTGCTTGGCGTTGCAGTTTAATTTTTATCTACATATGTTTAATTTCTCTCACTTGGTTTGCAGCTTGTCGTGCTGTGAGAGCTTGTGTGCATCAGTGATGCTGAGAGCTAAACTATCAGTAGTTTAACTACTGGCAGGGTCTCCCAAGATGGACAGGTCTCAGCTGAGGTGCCAGACCAAGACAAACCACCCATCTGGGCAGCAGCAGAATGGGACAGTGTTGACGGCGGAGGATCACATTTTTGTGACAACGGCAACAACACCAAACTTAAACTGCACGGAAGAAAGGCCCGGCAATCTACTTCTGTATCTTGCCATGAAAACCCAATGGATAGTTACAACAAAACAAATTGTGCTATGGTGCTGGAAGATGAGACCCCCAGGTCGGAAGGCACTCAACTAGCTACTGGGGAAGAGTTGAAGACTTTTCAGAGTAAAGCCAGCATTTATGATGTGGTTGGATCAAAGCCCTCAGGAAGTCTGACTGCTGATGTAGCTGTGCATGAAATGAGAGTCAGAAGCTGTAAAGATGTCTTACACATTGGAACATGGAACGTACGAAGCATGAACCAAGGGAAGTTGGAGGTGGTCAAGAATGAAATGGAACGTGTACAACTTGATCTGTTGGGTGTCAGCGAACTGAAATGAACTGGCATGGGGCACTTTGCATCAGATGATCACATGGTCTACTATGCTGGAAATGAAAGACAAAGAAGAAATGGTGTTGCATTTATAATAAAGAAGAAACTTGCAAGAACTGTAATGAAATACAATGCAGTCAGCGAACGCTTAATCTCTATTCGTCTATGAGGATTGCCTATCAACACAACTATAATTCAAATATATGCCCCAAGAACAGCTGCAGAAGAGAATGAAATTGAAGAGTTCTATGAACAAGTACAAGCTGAAATTGACAGAACATGCAAACAGGATATCCTGATAGTCATGGGTGACTGGAACGCAAAAATTGGCAACAAAGAAAAAGGCAAAGTAGTTGGAAAATATGGACTTGGCAACAGAAATGAAGCTGGAGAAAGACTGATAGAATTCTGCAAGACCAATGATCTATTCATCTCAAACACCTTCTTCCAGCAACACAAGCGGCGACTGTACACATGGACTTCACCCAATGGATTGTATAAAAATCAAATTGACTACATCTGTGGAAGTCAACGATGGAAAAGCTCTGTAACATCAACAAAGACAAAACCTGGAGCTGACTGTGGTACAGATCATCAACTACTAGTATGCAAACTCAAGCTAAAGTTGAAAAAGAGCAAACCACTCATGAATGCAGCAAAATATGTCCTTGAGAATATACCACTGGAATTTAAAGACTGCCTGCAAAATCGATTTGCTGCTTTAGATACAAATGACAGAGCTCTGGAAGAGTTATGGAATGACATCAAGAAGGTTGTGTTGGAAGAAAGCGAGAAGTCTCTACAAAAGGTGAAAAAGCAAAAACGGCCAAAATGGATGACGGAAGAAACTCTGAAAATTGCCCAGAAACGCAAAGAAGCTAAAGCCAGAGGAGAAAGAAAGACAATCGCAAAACTCAACAGAGATTTCCAACGTGCAGCAAGACAGGACAAGGAAAAGTACTACAATGACACTTGCAAGGAAATAGAAGCAGAAACTATTAGAGGAAGAACAAGATCGGCTTTCCTAAAGCTACGAGAGTTAAAGAAAAAGTTTCATCCTCAAATTGGAATGTTACAAGATGCTCAAGGTTCTATGTTGAATGATGCTGAGAAGATCAAGAAAAGGTGGAAGGAATATACAGAGTTTTTATATGATAAAGATCAAGTGGACCAACAGCCGTTTCAACTTGTACTTTATGATCGGGAACCATTGGTGATGAAAGAAGAAGTTGAAGCAGCATTGAAAGCCTTATCAAAGAACAAAGCACCAGGCATTGATAGCATTCCCATAGAAGTATTGCAGCAATCTGATGCAGCTGTTACCGTACTCACAAGGCTCTGCCAAGAAATATGGAAGACAACATCATGGCCAACTGATTGGAAAAGATCTGTGTTTATACCAATACTAAAGAAAGGTGATCCAACTGACTGTGGAAATTATCGCACAATCGCTCTTATCCCACTTGCCAGCAAGATTCTACTGAAGATCATTCAAAAGAGACTACAACCATACCTGGAACAAGAACTACCTGAAGTGCAAGCAGGGTTCAGGAAAGGGTGAGGAACGAGAGACATCATTGCGGATGTGAGATGGATCCTTGAAAAGACTAAAGAATACCAAAATGATATCTATTTGTGCTTTATCGACTATAGCAAGGCTTTTGACTGTGTAAACCATGAGAAATTCTGGGCCACATTAAGAAGCATGGGTATACCAGAACACCTGATCGTTCTCTTGCGCAATCTGTACATTGATCAAGAAGCAACAGTTCGAACGGAACAAAGAGAAACAGAATGGTTTAAAATAAGCAAAGGTGTAAGACAAGGCTGCCTACTTTCCCCCTACCTGTTTAATTTATATGCAGAACAAATCATCAGAGAAGCAGGATTGTATGAAGACAACAGAGGTGTGAAGATTGGTGGAAGACTCATCAGCAACCTTCGCTATGCTGATGATACCACATTACTGGCTGAAAGTGAAGATGATCTGAAACATTTGCTTCTCACAATCAAAGAACATAGTCTCAAAATGGGCCTGCACCTTAATGTAAAGAAAACAAAGATCATGACAACTGGCATAATCAACAGGTTCATCGTTGAAGGAGAAGAAATTGAAATTGTGAACAACTTTAACCTACTTGGATCAACTATCAATAAAGAAGCAACAAGCAGTCAAGAAATCAGACGATGCATTGCTCTTGGCAGAATGGCTATGAAAGACCTAGATAAGATTCTCAAGAGCAGAGATGTCTCTCTCCATACAAAGATTCGACTTGTTCAAGCCATGATATTTTCAATAATATCATATGGATGTGAAAGCTGGACAGTGAAAAAGACAGATAGGAAGAAAATTGATGCCTTTGAATTATGGTGCTGGCGGCGAATACTGTGTATACCATGGACTGCCCGAAGAACAAACCAGTCGGTACTAGAGGAGATCAAACCTAAGCTTTCTTTAGAAGCTCAGATGACAAGACTTCGACTTTCATACTTTGGACACATCATGCGAAGAAAGAGATCATTAGAGAAAGACATTATGCTTGGCAAGATAGAAGGTCAACGCAAAAGAGGAAGGCCATCAATGAGATGGATCGATACAATAACAGTAGCTACGGGTACCAGTCTGTCAACAATGAGCCGCCTGACTGAAGACCGAACACAATTTAGGATAGCTATCCAGAGGGTCGCCATGAGTCGACTCCGACTTGACGGCACTTAACAACAACAACATGTTTAATTTTAGGTTATGGTCACTTATTCTGTACTTGGAGAGGGTCTGTGTTCTGAGTATGTGACCAAGGCCAGGTGTTCTGGTAACATGGAGTTTGTATGTAGGGATCTGTACTGTAGTAATCTGAATTGTTCAGCTTTTCAAATAGGTGATGGATGTTCCGGGGCCCACTGCAGTATTTACAGTGATAGTTTTTTGGGGTAGGCTCCTTATGTGAATTTTGGAAGTTGGTGCTGGATGGTATGGTAGATTTGCTCTACAGATCATTGGTGACTTTGTTGTTGGGTTTTGTATTAGTTCATAATATGCCTGGTGCTGGAGAATGTTTGTTATTAGTGAGATGACCAGAATCAATTTTCTTTTTAGATACTGAGTTTTGTGGCTAAATATCCTAGTTCTGCTCTGTTCCCATTGTTGAGGGTTCTGGTTCTGTGAATGCAAACTGTTTAAAAAGTAAAAGCAAGAACCATAACACAGTTTATAACACCAAAATAAAAATGAGTTATAATTTGGTGTTATACAGTAAACTGGATTATGGTTCTTGTTCTTTCTTTAAGTTCCTTGGTGTGCGAAAATCGTGCATTTCCTCCACATTATCTAACTGGCTTTTTGGTTTGGTTCAATCTCTGAATGGAGTTTTGAAGAAGCCCCCCCCCCCTGCTCTGGGGGGGGGGGGTCCTATCTCATCCCTCACCTTAGGCAGCAGATTGCCTTGAGCCGCCCCTGAGTGGCATTTTTTGTAAAAAATCATATTAAAACTACAGACTTACTGGGCTTACTAGAAAAAGGGAATGAGGAATCTATTTGCATTGGTGCAATATACAGATCTCCTTCACAGGCGTAAGATGTGCACAGAGATTTAACTGAAGACATTTGCAGTATTGCCATGAAAGGATAAGTGCTGAGCTACCTAACACAATACGAGTCATCAGAGACATATCAGACTTCAGAAAGGCAAAAAAGACATTCCTATTTACGGAATACTATGTGAATACCCCATAAACAATGGACACATACTGAAACACCTCAGCAGACAAACCCATATCCTCCTAACTATCTGCCCCATATATGCGGCAGTAAATCACCCCAACACTGCTACAATTGCATTATCTGTTACCTCATATAATCCTCCAAGTTTAATCTCCCCTGTTCAATGTAAATTTTATTTGTGTTTTGGTTCATGTTATATGTAAACCGCTCTGAATTTTATGATAGGACGGTATAGAAAAGCTCTTAAATAAATAACCAATTTCAATATGCCAGATGTTGATTGGCACATCCCCATGCAGTGTCATCTAGAAGAAAGAAGATCCTTGATTCAGCGGGGTTACTTACCTGTAACAGGAGTTCTCCATGGACAGCAGGATAAGTCAGCCACACCTGGTGTCATCATCCGACGGCGTCGTGGACAGAAATAGCTCTCCCAAAGCTTAGAAAGGCAAGCCTTTCTGAGCACGTGCACAGTAGCCCTAGCACCCAGGCCTGCCCCTATCTTTCCCAGTATGTTCCCTAGCATTATCTTGTAGGCTAGGTAGGCCAGGTTCTGGTCTGATGGGTCGTCCTCATCCAGGGGAGGCAAGCGGGAATGTGTGGCTGACTTATCCTGCTGTCCACGGAGAACTCCCGTTACAGGTAAGTAACCCTGGCTTTCTCCTAGAACAAGCAGGATGAGTCAGTCACACCTGGTGACACTGCAGCTGCGACCGGGGCCACCTCGGTGCTGTGGTGGATGAAACCAGGCGGATAACCCAATGTGGTTATAAATTTTATTGTAATGGAGTAAGAGACCCAACAAGAATGGCAGGGTCATAGGAAATAATGGCTCCCAATGCAATGGGAGTAAACAACCACAGCCATGGCCACTGCTACTGATGCAACAGAGTAGGCAAATAGGGCTGTGCATAGCTTTTAGAACACATAAGGCCCGATTCAGTCCTGAATGTCCCGGCCCTCTGTACCCTGCGGGATCAGAATTGCGTCCAGGCCTATATGTGCAGGCTGGGACCCTGATTCTGGTCAGCCTGCACATATGGGACTTGCCCGGGTAACTCAATCAGGGCTCTTGAATAGAGCCATGGCACTATGGCGTCCGGTTGCCATGGCACCGCAGCTCCATTCAAGAACCGCGATCAATGGCTGCCAGAACAAATGCTTCATTTCCCGCAGCCCAATCCCTGATTTGGCTGCTCAAGGCCAGGGTCGGGCTGCAGGGAATTTCCTCTACCCGCTCCCGCCATTTTGGAGCCCTGGGCCTGCCCAATCCACCCGACTAGGGGGAACTTATTCCACTTCAGAGGTGGAACAAGTTCCCTGTTCATGCCACCGGCCCCAGACGTACAGGGCCGACATTGGAATTGGCCCTGTACATCCGGGGCCACGGACTGCCCACTGCCTGCCCTAACGCCACCCTTTTCCCATCCCCCGTCTAACCTCCCCATAGAACAAGCTGGTTAGTTAATCGGAGTCAGATGAGGGCCCGAATAGCGGGGATGGACGTCCCAATGGGACGTCCATCCCCGCTATATGCGGCTCGGAATGACCCTGATAGCTTTTAGAGTAACATAACCTCATAACCTTCTTCACATCAGACTTTCATAACAGCAATGCAAGCAGCATTAGGTGGAGCCGAGCATCCTAGGAGCCCAATGTGGGCCATGACGCTGCAGTCAGTATCGTTCAGCTGAAGGCGCTGTCCCTCAGTGCACCCTGTCTAGGCTGTAGTGTCTCTGGAAAGAGTGCACGAACAACCAGTTGGCCACTCGGCAGATGTCTCACATGGGTGCAGATTGGCTATGGTGGCTGCCACGTCCCTGAGTTGGTCGGTGTGTGTGGGCTTGGTGCCTGCCTGTGCGTAGTAGAAGGCTATGCAGTCCGATATCCATAGTGACATGGTCCTATTGGTGATGGGGTGTCCCAGCTTGTTGGGGTCAAGGGAGACAAAGAGCTGGGCTCCTTTCTGATGTGGTTCTGTTCTGTGGATGTAGGTCTGTAGGGTGTGGATGCAGTTGAATGTGTGGAGCCTCTGCTCCTCTGGTGAGCAGGGCTCTGGGTGGAAAGTGGTTAAATCTATCGACTGGTTGATGTGGAAAGCAGATGCCACCTTTGGCACAAATTTGGGGTGGTCCTGAGTGTGGCACGGTCCGAGAAGAGCAGTGTATATGGCGGGTACACCACCAGAAACTGGAGCTCACTGATACGCCTAACAGAGGTGATGACGATGAGAAAGATGGTCTTCCAAGTGACATAGTTAATGGCACGGAGAGCATTGGCTCAAATAGGTGTTGTGTGAGCCGGTGCCGGCTGTCTGATATCGGGCCGGAGGTTAGTCAGTCCTCACATGAAATGCAAGACGAAAGGCTGAGTGGTGATGAATGCATTACCTGGGCAGTCGTGGTAGGCCACGATGGCAGCTAGGTGGCAGTGGATTGACAATGTCTTAAGTCCTGTGTCAATAAGCAAAATAATTCACTGTGACACGAAAGTCCTCATATATCAAACATTCTTTTAGTCGGAACGCACCGAGGGAGGAAAGGAATGAAACTCCATTCACACCAGTCGGTAAGCTTCTTTTATTCAAAGTAGGTTCCCTCACCTTAAGGTATTTTCCAAAAAAAACCGTTACTTATCTGAAAGTCCCATATTTAAAGTGAATTCTTCAAGGCACACCGCTATCAATCGCCAAAACTTTCACACAATGTGCACGTTTCAAGATAAAATCCCTGCTTCAAGTTCTTCCATCATGAGGTATATGGGCAACTGTGCCAAAAAAACGCCATCAAACGGCCAAGGACAGTTGCCCATATACCTCGTGATGGAAGCACTTGAAGCAGGGATTATATCTCGAAACGTGCACGTCATGTGAAAGTTTTGGCGATTGATAGCGGTGTGCCTTGAAGAATTCACTTTAAATATGGGACTTTCAGATAAGTAACGTTTTTTTTGGAAAATACCTTAAGGTGAGGGAACCTACTTTGAATAAAAGAAGCTTACCGACTGGTGTGGATGGAGTTTCATTCCTTTCCTCCCTCGGTGCGCTCCGACAAAAAGAATGTTTGATATATGAGGACTTTCGTGTCACAGTGAATTATTTTGCTTATTGTTACAACATTCACTGGTTAAGGTTTTGTGATTTGTGATTTAAGTCCTGTGTCGGCAAGGGCAGTCTGGTACTGTAACACCTTTGCAGTAGAGTATGAGTAGGGGTCGAACTCCTCCGAGGCACACCACACCATGAACCATCACCATTTTAAGGTGTACAAATTCCTTGAGCGGGCATCTTGCGACCAGGGTGACCTGTTGTACCTTGATGGTGAGGTGTAGGGGCGCCAGGGTCAGCCTCTCAAAATCCAGGCTGTCAGTGCCAAGTTGGATAGGTTGGAGTGTAAGGTCGTGTCCCTGTCCTGAGTGATGAAGTCCAGTGTCAGCTGCAGTCTGATGGGCTGGTCTCGTGCCAGTGCTTCAGGAAGAGAAACTATATCTGCTTGGTCCAGAACGGGGCTACGAGGATGACATGTGCCTTGTCTTGGATCATCTTTTGGATCGTCTTGGAGATCAGTGGCATGGAGGGAAGGCATACAGGAGTGGCTGGCTCCCCCAGGATAGGTTGAACACATCCGTCATTAGGCTGTCGGAGGACGGGCGCTTGGAGCAGAAGCTAGAACACTTCATGTTCTGTTCGCTGGTGAAGAAGTCGAGGTGTGGATGGCTCCTTATGTGGAAGAGATGTTCCGCCACTCGTGGGTTGAGGGACCACTTGTGGGGGTCAAGTTGACGGCTGAGGCAGTCTGCTAGCTGGTTTTCCTAACCCGGCAGGTAGGAGGCCTGCAGAAGGCATCCCTTGGACAAGCCAAAGGATCAGAGTTTGAGCGCTCCCTTGCAGAGGGACAGGGATCTTGTGCCCCTTTGCTTGTTGATGTAGAACATTGATACCCGATTGTCCATTTGGACTAGGATGTTCTGTGCTTGGATGATGTGCTGGAAAATTTGCAAGGCATATCTGATTGACCAGAGCTCCAGGAGGATGATGTGGCAGAAGCGTAGTATGTGGGCACCCAGCCCATCTTGGATGCGTCGGTCATGACCATCAGGTGGTGCTGGGCTTTTGGAGCAGTCTCCCTACAGACAGGTTGTTCTGGTCAGTCCACCAAGTGAGGGCCTCCTGGATTTCTGCGGTCATTGGAATGCAGCAGGAGAGGGGCTGGGAGTGCTGTTGCCAGTGCTTGCGGAGGTGCCATTGTAGGTAGCACATGTGAAGTCTTGTGAGTGGTAAGACCTGTGTGGTGGCTGCCATGTGCCCTAACAGACGTAGTAGCATCCTGGCGGTAACTTGGCCTGCTGAGGAGACTTCCCGGCTAGGAAGGTGATGACCTCTTGGCGAGGAGATGGGAGGAACGCCTTGGATAGAGTGGTCTGGATCTGTGCTCTGATGAACTTCAAGTTCTGTGTGGGCTGGAGGTGTGACTTCTGGTAGTTTATCAAGAAGCCCAGCAGAGTCAGCAGTGTTGTCACTTGAGTGATGGAGTCCTTGACCCCTTGAATCGAGGGGGCCATCGTAGCCAGTTGTTCAAGTAGGGAAAAATGCAGACTCCTTGTTTCTGGAGGTGTGCTGCCGCCACCACTATGCACTTTGTAAAGACTCGCAGGGCAGGCGAAAGCCCAAAGGGGAGCACTCTGTACTGGTAGTTTCCAAAGCACATAGAAACGGAGACACTTCTTGTGGTTCAGGTGTATGTGGACGTGAGTGTAGGCATCCTGCAAGTCCAGTGAGGCCATCCAGTTGTGGGGCTCTATGAGCGAGTACATTCTGAACTTTTCCTTGCAGATGAACTTGTTCAACTTACAAAGGTCGAGGATGGAGCAGAGACTGCCAGATTTCATGGGGATGAAGTACCTGGAGTAGAACCCACCGTCAACCTCCTCTAGCAGGACCAGCTCTATGGCCATCGATGCTAGGAGTGCCAGGATCTCTGCAGTGATGATAGGCACCAGACTCTGGGCTGTCGTTCTGTGTGATCAGATGCATTGCTGGGGTATCGATAGGAAGTTCATCCGGTATTCATTGGTGATAATGTCCAGGACCCACTTGTCCATTGTAATCTTTTGCTAAGGCCCCCAGAAGGCTGAGAGGTGGCCCCCCACCTGGGGTTGACATGTAACAACGTGTCAAAAGGAAGGCATGCTCTTGCTGGATGAGGAGGACTGCTTTTGCTGTTCACAGCCCCTCTGGCGAAACTTGTACTGGTAGGGGGAGTGGTATGGTTGCTGTTTATTTATTTATAGTCTCTTCTATACCGCACTATTCAGCATCAGCGCGGTTTACAGTGAAACAAAGAATTTACACATTTACGATGGTACTTTGTGTTTACAGTTGAACAGGCATAAGCAACTTGGATAACAGGGGTAACTATTTACAATTTATAACATAATCATGAATTCTTTAAACTGTTTAAACTGAGGAGGCTGCCATCAGTGATGGGAGCTGTAGGAGTTATATTGTTAAGATGCTTTGTAGGGCTTTTTCGAGTGGGTCACCGTTTTCCTGCTGGAATTGTGGTCTAAGCCGTCCACCACAATGGTTTGCAGAGTGGCGCAGTGGTCTTTGAGGTTATTAACCATGTCCTTGACCTTATCGCCAAAGAGGTTGTCTCCCCCGCAGAGCATGTCCGCAATGCAGTTGTGTGTGTCCTCTCTAAGCCCTGACGCTCTGAGCCATGCCATGCGTCTAGCCACTATGGCCATAGCAGCTGTCCTGGCTGTGGTGTCAAAGGCATCAAATGTGGAGCACACGAGATGATTCTCACACTCAGCTAGGTCGGCGACGATTGGTGAGAATGCAGCAGTGGATTCTGCTGGGAGCAAGCTGAGGGCATCCTTCAGCTTGTCTAGAAGGGCATCATGGAACAGGATGTGTTGAAATTGATGAGCTGCGATTTTTGCATTCAACATGGTGCCCTGGAAGGTTTTCTTGGCCACCTGGTTGAGGAACTTGTATTCTTTGCCTGGTGGTGCATTGGAGTATGTGCAGGATTTTTTCGTACATTTCAAGGCCGACTCCACCACTATCGACTGGTGTGGCAGTTGCAGCTTGTCAAAACCTAGTGCTTCCTGTACTTGGTATTTTGCTTCAAGTCTCTGTGATGTGGTAGGACCTGTTAGCGGAGCTTCCAGGAGCTGAGGAGGCTATCCTGAAGGAATTTGTGGACCAGTAGTGAAACCAATGTTCTTGGTGCCTCCAAGTACTTGAGGACCCCCAGGACCTCATTCCGTGGGTCCAGAGCATCCACTGGGGTGAGGGACAGCTGAGAGGTGAGTCGCTGGAGGAACTTAGGGTATGTCAGATCCTCTGGTGGGGATGGTGGTTGAGGTGGAGGTGGTGATGGTGATGGTGATGGTTCCAACCACGTGTCCTGTGTCCCCGCGGATTCCCTGTCCTCTTGTGTGGCTCCTTTAGTGGCAGCTTCCTCCCCTTCAGAGTCTGACATCATGGGTTCTGGAGAGAAGTGTGATGGCACGGGCAAGGGCATGCGATCCATCCTGGGTGTCATTGGAATGTGCATCTTGTCTGTAATTATTGGCATATCTTTTTTGCATGGGGGAGCATGCTGCTCTAAAAATTGTGCCAGAAGGTCTAGCAAGATTGATGGTGAAGTGCTGTGCCTCTTGATCCTACTGCGTAGGGAGTCCAAGCTGAAGGAACTCACAAGGGAGCTGTGGTTTCTGGGAGCCTCTGGGCTGTGGATCTGCCCCTCCTGGAATGTTTGCTGGGGCTGGGGCTGCTGCTCCTGCTGCTGCTGCTGCTCCAGCGTTTCTCTCTGTGCCTCTTCCTGTCCCTTCTGTGCTGTGGTGTGTAGTTCTCCACGTCCTGCAAGGGCTGCTGATGAGGGGTGACTGAATCGCGGCGGGCACAGTAAGAGGCCAGTTCTGTGCATGCTATGGGTCTCCATTGCTCCTTTTCAGTGCGGGAAGGCTCAGGGGGTGTCCCTGGTGCGGAAAAAGGCTCCCTCCCCTGGTGCGGTGATGCGTCTCAGCATAATGACATGCGGGCCTGGGGCTCCTCCTGGCAATGGCATGGCCAATGGTATCACTGGATGTGCCATCTTGGGGGGTGGAGTTTCTGGTCACAATGGAGGAAGGCAGCATGGCCAAGGTGGGGAAGGAGGCATCTGTAGGGATCGAGGACACCAGGGGCTGGACAGCTGGGGTCAACGAGGGCTGGGCAATGCTGGAATTCATTGAGCTTACTGGGCCAGAGATGGAGGCCTTCTCCAGCACATTCTGTGCTGCAGTCGCCTGTTTCTTCTTTTTGCACTGCTTTTCCACGTATGCCCCAGTGTGCAGATCAGCGGAGGTAAGAGCTGCGGTGAAATCACGGATGGCATGGCTTCAGGATCTTCGTGCCCTTGGGGACATGCGGGCACAATGTGGACAGCTTTCCATGTGGAGGCCCACTCCTAAGCAGCATATGCAGCGGCCATGGGCATCTTCTGTGTTCATTTTCCTGCTGCATTTGGGGAATTTTTTGAAGCTCATTGTAGGTTTTTTCTAGATAGTCTTTCTTTGATGGTATTTCCTGAGTTGAATCGGTGGATTGGAGAGCTGAGAATCTGTCCTTTCTGGCAAGGTGGAAGAAAGGAAACTGAGCAAGGTAGGGATAGGCCTGGGGGGTAGGGCTACTGTGCATGTGCTCAGAAAGGCTGTGGAGCTTGCCTTTCTGAGCTCTGGGAGAGCTACTTTCAACTATGGCGAAGTTGGATGATGTCACCAGGTGTGGCCGACTCATCCTGCTTGTGCTAGGAAAATCTACAGGGAGAATTATTCCAGCAACTGGTAATAGAACCCACACGTGAAAGGGCCTTACTGGACCTGGTGCTTACCAATAGGGAAAGTCTTTCTGATGTTATAGTGGGGGATCATCTTGCATCCAGTGCACACCAGATGGTGTGGTTCAATATTAGGACTAGGGCTGATAAAGTCCATTCAAAGTGAGGGTCCTAGAATTTAGGAAAACTAACTTTGCCAAGATGCAACAATACCTCAAGGAGTCATTACTGAGATGGGAACAGCTGGGGGATGTAGAAAAGCAAGGGGCAAAGTTAAAAGGGGATATTTTAAGGGAAATTAGCTTTTTTTTGTTAGTAAAGTAAATACATGTAAAAGAAAAAGGAGGCCACTATGGTTCTCGAAAAAAGTAATTGAAAAGGTGAAGAAAAAGAGGGTGTCCTTCATAAAATACAAGAGATCACAGAAAAAAGAAATCAGGCATCAATATTTAGAGAAGCTAGGAAAGTAGTCAGGAAGGCAAAGATACAAATAGAAGGAAAAATAGGCAATGCAGTAAAATGAGTGGGCAAGACATTTTTCAGATATGTTAAGTGAGAGGGGGAAGTGCAAAAGTGATACTGTCAGACTCAAAGGTGAAAGGGAGAAATATGTAGTGGCTGATAAGGATAAAGCAGACTAGCTTAACAAATATTTTTGTTCTGTGTTCACAGATGAAGGGCCAGAAGCAGGACCTCAGAAAGCATCCACAAATAAGAACAGTAGTGAAGGGGATCTTGAACAATTTTCAGAAGACTGTGCTTGTGAGGAACTAGTTAAACTAAAATTAGACAAAGCGATGGGGCAGGATGGGATACATCCCAGAGTATTGAAGAAACTTGGGGACATTCTAGCAGCTCCACTGTATACCCTTTTCAATGCTTCTTTAGAGTCGGGAGTGGTCTCAGAGGACTGGAGAAAGGCGCAAATGGTCCTCTTGCACAAAAGCGGAAGTAAGAATGAGGTTGAGAAATATAGGCGGGTTAGCCTGACCTCTATGGTGAGTAAATTAATGGAAATGCTGCTAAAACAGAGGATAATGAGGTTTCTGTAGTCCAATGGATTGCAGGATCTGAGGCAGCATGGTTTTACTAGGGGCAGGTCTTGTCAGACAAATCTAATTAATTTTTTTGACTGGATGACCAGGAAGATGGACTGAGGGAGAGCCCTGGATGTGGTGTACTTAGATTTCAGTAAAGCTTTTGACACCGTTCCAAACAGACAACTTATAAATAAATTGAGCATCCTAGGAATAGACCCTAAAGTGACTGATGATTGAGTGGGAGGCAACAAAGGGTAGAGGCAAATGGAACTTACTCAGAGGAAAAGGATGTAACCAGTGGTGTGCCGCTGGGATCTGTCCTTGGTCTGATTCTTTTAAATATTTTTGTTAGTGATATTGCTGAAGGGCTGCTGGGTAAGATTTGCTTCTTTGCAGATGATACCAAAATCTGCAATAGAGTAGACACCCAGGAAGGTGTAGAAACATAGAAACATGACGACAGAAAAAGACCACATGGCCTATCTAGTCTGTCCTTCCATATCAACAACTACAACAGTCCCCTTTTTATAGAAACATTATTTGCCCGAATTGTAATTGCCATACTTCGTTTTACCTCATACTTTGCTTTATCCCAAATTAACTATTGTTCCGTGTCACCATAATTGTTTTCCCGATCTGTCTATTGTTCTGTGTTGTCTTGACTAAATCGTAAGCTCTGACAAGCAGGGACTGTCTTTTTGCTTATATTTCTGTGCAGCGCTGCGTGCGTAGCGCTATATAAATGCTAAATAATAGTAGTGGTAGATAACATGAGGAGGGATCTTGCTAATGAAGAATAGTCAAGAATTCGGCAGCTGAGATTTAATATTAAAAAATGCAGGGTCATACATTTGGGCTGCAAAAATCCAAGGGAGCGGTACAATATAGGGAGTGAAGTATATCTGTCTACAAAAGAAGAGTGGGACCTGGGGGTGATTGTGTCTGATGATCTTAAGGTGGCTAAACAGGTAGAAAAGGCAATGGTGAAATCTAGAAGGATGCTTGGGTGCATAGGGAGAGGAATGGCCAGCAGAAAAAGGAGGTGATAGTGCCTCTGTATAAGTCTTTGGTGTGACCTCATTTGGAGTATAGTGTGCAATTCTGGAGACCACACCTTCAAAAGGGTGTGAACAGGATGGAGTCCATACAGAGGGTGGCTACTAAAATGGTTAGTGGCCTTCATTATAAAGCATATGAGGACAGACTTAAGGATCTTAATATGTACACCTTAGAGGAAAGGCGGGATAGAGGAGATACGATAGACATTTAAATATCTCCATGGTGTAAATGCACAGGAGGAGAGCCTCTTTCAATTGAAGGCAAGCTCTGCAATAAGGGAACATCGGATGAAGGTGAAAAGGCATAGACTTAGGAGTAATATGCGGAAATATTTCTTTACAGAAAGAGTGGTAGATGCATGGTACAGTCTCCCAGTGGAAGTAGTAGAGACAAGGACAGTATCTGAATTCAAGAAAGCATGGGACCCACACAGAAGATCTCTAAAGGAAAAAAAGGGACTATAGCAGTTGGCATGGAAGGGCAGACTGGATAGGCTATATGGTGTTTTTCTACAGTCCTGTTGCTATGTTTCTGTGTAAAAGAGGTTTGGATGAGCTCCTGGAGGAAAAGTCCATAAACCGTTATTAAATAGGACCAGGGAAATCCACTGCTTACCCATGAAACAAGCAGCATGGACTTTATATACCTTTAGGAACCTGACAGGCACTTGTGACCTTGGTCTGACCCAGTATGGCATATCTTATGTTCTTATGGGTTCAGTTTCTGGCTCAGGTCTTCTGCTTTGTGGCTCAGCCAGAGAAACTGTGGAGGCAAGGGGGAGGGAGGGAGGGCCAGTGCAGCATCCTAGCTACTGCAGAATGTAATACTCAATGGCTGGATTTAGGGCCTATGACTTCTGGCAGGAACCGTGGGGCATGCCACCCCCTACCAAGGACTGTCACAATAATAATTTGATTAGGAAAGCAATGCATACCTTCCTACTGAGGCCAGAATCCTCCTTTACTCAGTTTCAAATTTGGCTCATCTGACTAGTTTTTGGAGAGGGGAAGTAGGTACAGTCTGCACCAAGGAAGACAGACCTTTCGGTAGAGATGTCTCAGTGGCTCATTTCTGTTGTCTGGTTTTTCATGTCTCCTGTTTTTATCATTATTTTTCGATGTTATTAAGTCTGTCAGCATTTGGGGTTAAGCCATACACGCTGAAAATTGGAAAGCTAGATCTTTGGTAGTTCAGTGCTTATATTTATTTCAGACATACTGTGTGTGTGAACATAAGAACATAAGATATGCCATACTGGGTCAGACCAAGGTCCATCAAGCCCAGTATTCTGTTTCCAACAGTGGCCAATCTAGGTCATATGTACCTAGCAGTTTCCCCAAGAGACACAAGTTCCACAATGCTTGTACTGGGTCAAGCATTGATATCTTCGGTCACTTCTTAATAATGGTTTATGGACTTTTCCTCCAGGAACTTGTCCAAACCTTTTTTAAACCCAGCTACATTAACAGCCTTTACTACATCCTCCGGTAACAAATTCCAGAGTTTATGCTCTGTGATTGTATAGTTATTCACTGGTGCTCCACTCCCGTGGACAGCTACATGTAGATCACATAACAGTAAACACACTCTTTCCAGATGCCTGCTCTCTATGCATCTATATCCCCATGAGATTTTACAAGAGGCTTTACTCTGCTTTATAAACTTACCCTCATGATATACAGGCATCATGCACATGACTATCGCACGCATACTGCAGGGACGGTAGGGGTGATGAGCAAACCACTGGCAAGCACCCCGCAGTTTCAGGTATAGCAACACATTTGAGAAAAGCTGGGGGGAGGGAGGCAGGTACAAACCAGCACAAAGAGGTATCTCTCAGGGGGGCTGCTCTGCTGCTCGAAGATGCTCGTTTCTTCTGCCAGTGCTTGCAGCAGCGACTGGGCCTCTGATGCATCCTTCAGGCTTTTGTAGCTCATGTTTGAGGTCACGCTTAGCAGGGCGTCTGCTTCACTGCTGAACCCTGTGGAGCAAGGAAACGGCATCTTAAAGTGAAATGGGGTAGACTCGAGTAATCTAAGGAAATATTTCTTTGGGGAAAGGGTGGTGGGAGCTTGGAGCGGCCTCCCAGCAGACATGATGGAGATGAGGACTGTATCTGAATTCAAGAAAGCAAAGGATAAGCACCGAGTCTCTCTGACACAGAGGAAGGGATTGAAGAGCTTAGCTGGTCTGGATGGGTTGTATGGTCTTTGTCTGTCATCATTTTTATGTTTCTGTGTAAGACCCTTTGACACAGTCCAAGTGATTCTGCTGAAACAGAAGCTGAAGACTGCCAGGGGTCACCTTAGTGATTGCCCCTGTCTACAGGTGCTTTCCATTGAGACCAGTAGATGGCTACCAAACCTCTGCTCTTGCCTTGAAACATGTACAGAACAGCTGGTGTCGAGCTGTTAGCACACAGCTGGGAATGGGAGGGGTAAGGTCAGAGGTTAGAGCTCTGGTATAAGTGTCTATATCCTTCTGCAGCCAGCATGTGGCTGTTCTGAATTCTCTGGCAGTCAGCAGGAATGCTGTATCCTAAATCTATCTCATTATGTCAGCCCTGTTTGTTTGGGCACAGCAGCTATGGTGCCATCTTGTTCTAGTTTCGGTATGTTATTTAACTTCCAGAGTCCCGGAAGATGGTAATAATCTTGCTGTCCCCTTTCTGCCCTATTCCAGGGGGCAGGATTCTGTCAGTCTTCCCATTTCAATCCGCATGTTCCCCTTCTCTTCTAGCTCCTCACCTAAATTCTCCAGGATCATCTTCCAGCGGTCCTTCACGTCTCTGCGAACCTGCCGAAGTGCACCAATGTCAAAGCTGAGCCTCCGGTAGCCCTGTAAAGAACAAGGACACTACACAAAGGTCAGCGTAAGAGAGTGAGGAGCACTAGCACTGTGGCACTGAGGACATCCGAACTTTAGCCTTCCTACCCCAGCCCCCCTCACCTTTTAGAGCCTCAGTTCTAATCCCTGGACCTGGCGCGACCCTCTCCGTGAGCATCTGGATAAGTCACTATTGTTCCCTGTGCCTTATTTATTTATTTATTTATTAACATTTCTTATATACCGCACTATTTGCCATCAGCGCGGTTTACATTGAACAGAAACATCCGACAACTTTCATATGTCACATTTAACAGGAAGTAGAACTTGGAGAAACAGGGTAACTATATACATAGGTGGTTCAAATGAAAAGGGAACATGGTTAACTATAACTACATACATAGGTGGTACAGTGATACAGGAAACTGCTTGTTATTTACATTGTGGGGTACGCCTGTTGCGAGGGTCTGCCTGTTTGACTACTACTACTATTGTAGTGGTGCTCACTATTCGAGTGGTGATTATGTTCGGAGCTGTTAGTGAGATATTTAAGGAAGAGGAAGTGTTTTAGTGCCTTTCTGAACTGGCTCAAGTTGGGGATTGCTCTGATATGTGCTGGTAAGGTGTTCCATCGAGTTGGGGCGCAGAGTCGGAAGGCTCTGTTAGCTATTGATTTGGTGCATCTTGTGGTTTCTTTTGGGATAACTAGCATGTTCAACTCTGCGGTTCTTCGTGGTCTGTTTGGTGCAAGTGGTTGGATGAGTTCAGAAAGAGAAGAGGAGGTGAGCCCCTTGCCAGCTTTGAAAGTTAGCAGTAAGGTCTTAAAACTGATCCTTGCTTGAATGGGGAGCCAGTGTAACTGTTTTAGGAGGGGTGTCACGTGGTCTCTCCTGGATGCCCCAAAGAGTATCCGCGCTGCACTGTTCATAGCCAGTTGCAAGGGGTTCAGGGTGGACCGGGGGAGCCCTTGTAGTATGGAGTTTGAAAAATCGAAGTGGGGAATCATCAGGGCTTGATAAATGGTGCGGAAATCATCCGGTTCAAGTAGCGTGTGTAGGTGTCTGAGGGATCTGATTTTAAAGTAGATCGCCTTTATGGTATTGGCTATGTGGTTCTTCATGTCAAGGTTTTGGTCCAACGTTACTCCAAGGTAACGTATCGCAGGTTTCACTTGTAGCTCAGCATCCCTTACCTTAACGCAGCTAGGTGGAATGAAATTTATATTCCTCGAGACGAAAAGAACTTCTGTCTTTTTGTGTTGGATTCGCAGATTTTGTGACAGGAGCCACTCCGATATGGTGTCGAAGCAGTTAGTCAGAGGGGTGAGGTCTAGGCTATCCAATGATATTGGCATGTATAATAGCACATCGTCTGCATATATCATGTAGCTGACATTGAAGGATCTGATGATGTTGCAGATGGGTTGGATGTATATATTAAACATCAGGGATGATAGGGAGGATCCTTGAGGCACACCTTGACTTTGTTGGAATGGTTCAGACGTAGCCCCGTCAGCTCGGACATGCTGCCATCTTCCGGACAGGTAAGATTTGCACCATTCTAGTGCTGTTCCGCAGATACCTTTTTCCCTTAGCCGGCAGATGAGAATTTCGTGGCATACAGAGTCAAAAGCTGCTGCTATGTCTAAAAAGATGAGAGCGAAACCATGTCGTATGTTATCCATACCTGAGATAATATTGTTGAAAAGGGCTGTGAGTAGTGTTTCCACTCCATGTGACTCTCTGAATCCAAGTTGGGCTGGATCCAGTGGGGCAGAAGTGTCTATATGATCCTGTAGTTGCCTGTGCACTGTTTTTTCAATGATTTTTGCAAGCATCGGTATGCTAGATATGGGCCTGTAAGACTCTACCTTTTGAGGATCAAGTTTGGTGTCTTTTAAAAGAGGTCTTACAGAGGTCTGCTTGAGGGTAGGTGGGAAAGAGCCAGTGGTAAAGGATTGGATTAAGATTTTGGCTATAATTGGAGATAGGTCACATCGCAGGTCCTTTATCCAGTGTGCAGGACAAGGATCTGTGTGCGCAGTGGTAGTATTTAGGGCTAGTATGGTATCTTCGATAATTTTCTTTGAAGGAGTATAGAAGGATGTTAGCGATGCCGGGTAGTCTTGCTCGTCAGGAGGGTCCGGTATTACTATTCTGTCGGTCTTGCACATTTTGGATTGCATGTATACCGCATAGTCCTGTGGGTGAATACCGCTATGGTGCTCAGGGGTTGGTTCTTTAGCAAGCGTTTTGACCAAGTTAAACAAGTCATGCGGTTTATTCAGTGACCGTTTCAGGGTGTCTGTGTGGTATTGCCTCATCTTGTCTGTGATTTAATTAAATTAATGTAATTAACAGATTTTTTATATACCGCTCCTTCCATTGATCAGATGCGGCTTACATGGAACAACATGGAACAACAACAACATCTGCTCCCCGGTCGGGGTAGAGCACAGGGCGTGCGGCAAGTTCCCGCTCCTGCACTCCAACCCAGTCGGAGTTGTGGGAGGTCCCAGCGGCATAATTAAATAGGTGCCGCCGGCAGGAAAAAAGCCCCGTCAACTTCAGCAGCCATCTTCATCTGCTCCCCGGTCGGGGTAGAGCACAAGGCGTGCGGCAAGTTCCCGCTCCTGCACTCCAACCCAATCGGGGTTGTGGGAGGTCCCAGCGGCATAATTAAATAGGTGCCGCCGGCAGGAAAAAAGCCCCGTCAACTTCAGCAGCCATCTTCATCTGCTCCCCGGTCGGGGTAGAGCACAAGGCGTGCGGCAAGTTCCCGCTCCTGCACTCCAACCCAATCGGGGTTGTGGGAGGTCCCAGCGGCATAATTAAATAGGTGCCGCCGGCAGGAAAAAAGCCCCGTCAACTTCAGCAGCCATCTTCATCTGCTCCCCGGTCGGGGTAGAGCACAGGGCGTGCGGCAAGGTCCCGCTCCTGCACTCCAACCCAATCGGGGTTGTGGGAGGTCCCAGCGGCATAATTAAATAGGTGCCGCCGGCAGGAAAAAAGCCCCGTCAACTTCAGCAGCCATCTTCATCTGCTCCCCGGTCGGGGTAGAGCACAGGGCGTGCGGCAAGGTCCCGCTCCTGCACTCCAACCCAATCGGGGTTGTGGGAGGTCCCAGCGGCATAATTAAATAGGTGCCGCCGGCAGGCGCACCCGCGCCTTGCGGGCCCGCGCCTGAGGGCCTCGCAAGAGGGCCCTTTGGCGTGGCCCTTAGGCGGGGCACGATAGGCGGGAAATCAAACCATCAACCCAAGCGAACAACCTCCGAACGAAGCTTCAGAAAGACACCAGCGGAGCCCAGTCTTTCAAGTGTTTGTGTCTCTAGCTCTCCTAGGAAGGATTTGAGCTCAAAACGAGGTTTACACCACCCACAATCAGTCACACCTACATCAGGAACTGCAAGTATTACCAACACCATTTGAACTGTATCAGCCTCTGTAATATCTCCTATCCCCCTAACGCTACCTGTTGCCATTATTTACTGTTGCCAGTAGTTTATCTCATTTACAGCACCCATTGTTGCCTGTATTTACTGTTGTCAGTATCTACTCTCATGCTACTGTATTTACTGCTTCCATTACTTAATGCTGCCAATACCTTCTCTCACTTACTGTATCCATTGTTACCTATATTTACTGTTGCCAATATCTACTCTCATTTACTGTATACCGCACTACTGTAGCCAGTAACCTACCCTCACTTAAATGTGTTAATCCTCCCGAAGCACATTGGAAGCAACTACATCTAATGCTTTTTATGCAATTATCTTACTGTATACCAGTAATTAGAATCCGTATGTACTATTACCACTATTGCTATTACCACCTGCATTCACAGTACTATTGCAAATAATCTTTCTTGAGTGCGAATACTGCATCACACTGCACTGTAACCAACATTTCCTACAATTATCCTTCTCATTACTAACACTCAAGAGAATGTACAAAATTCTGCTCTTATTCATGACCTTCCTTATCCTTGGTCTCCCTTACACATCAAATGCATTCAACCATGAGACATATCATATACCAATCCGACGCTCATACGGAAGGAGATGGTCCGAATTCCCCCACCACACTACAGCAAAAAATAACTTTACATCCCACTCCCATCTACTCAACATTCCTCTCCAAACCATCAAAAGTATACAAGAAGAGAAGCAACATCACCAACGCCTATTGAAATGTGCACTGATAAATGCCAGATCAGTACGATCTAAGTGGCCCGCAGCCATTGACCTGATACCCCAATATAATCTCGACATCTTGATGATCACGGAGACATGGCTATCCGACTGTGACAACGTACTACTGAATCAGATGCTGCCACCAGGTTTTGTGATATATACATCTCACAGATCCAGTCAGAAAGGGGGTGGAACCCTCATCCTGGTCAAAGCTGATTTACACTTCAAGATGTGCAAATCCTCTAGCTCAACGTACCTTGACTCCCTCACTATAGCTAATGAGCTCTGCACAATCAACCTTTTCTATCGGGCACCCTCCCCCTCACCAGATGATCTTCCAACTATAATTGAGCAGGCATGTACCACGTCTACCCCACGCTCACCAAGTTGGCTAATCGGTGACTTCAATCTCCCATCTCTGCAAGACAGCCACTCAGCAGCATTCCTTGACGCCCTGGAGGACCTAGGTTACAAACAGCATGTCGATTCCCCCACCCACATTAAGGGTGGCAAACTAGACCTCATTTTCGCACCTCTCTCCAACGCCACAATACCCCTAACCCTTGCACTATCTGTAATACCAGTACCCTGGTCGGACCACAGTCTTCTCAGTTTCAACATACCCATTAATACATCCCACAAAAGCCAAAAGTCTCCTAATACATCTGGACCCCACACAACCCGCTTTAGACCACTCAACCAGAGCATAGTCCTAGAGAATCTTAGACCTCTCATGGCCAACACAACCATGGACTTAGATGATCTCATATCAAAATGGGATGAAAACCTGAGAGCTGCCTCCTGCCCATCACCCACCAAAAAGAGAATTCGAAAACGTGAACATTCTCCATGGTTCTCCACAGACCTTCGTACATCCCTCCACCATCTACGCAAACTTGAACGACAGTGGCGACGAACTCACTCCCCTGAGGCGCTGGTAGCATACAGCTCATACCTAACTACCCACCGAGCAAAGATATCACAGAGCAGGAAAACTTACCACACAGGCTTAATAAAACGCTCCATCAACAAACCACATGCATTGTTCAGCATAGTAAAGTCCATAACAGGTGAACCGATCTCAGCACAACCCCCTATGCCTCAGCCGCAGGACTACGCAAACTACCTCCAATCAAAGATGATTAAAACCAACACAGACTTAAATGTCAATAACGCCTCCACTTCACCTAAGACATCCCATGCAATGCCACTACACAACTTCTCCACTGTATCAAATAGAGAGGTTGTGAACATTATTGCCTCAATCAACCCCAGTACAGCTCCTAACGACCCGTGTCCAGCCAGCTGGATCAAGGACATGCGACATGACCTCAGTCAAATACTGAGCAAAATACTGAACCAGTCTTTCTTAACAGGTTCATTCCCACAGAGTCTAAAACATACCTCCATCAAGCCCCTACTGAAGAATAATAGACTGGACCCATCCAAGGTTGATTCCTTCAGGCCTATCTCAAGCATCCCACAGCTTGCAAAAATCATTGAGAAGGCCGCCCAACAACAAATCCAACATCATATTGACACTGAAGCACCACTAGATCCATCTCAACATGGCTTCAGGGAAGCACATGGAGTTGACACAGTCCTTACAACCCTATTCAATGTTCTGGTAACAGGAATAAATAACATACAACAGGGCTTCGTCCTCATCTTCCTGGACATCTCCGCCGCTTTCGACTCTGTGAATCATGACATACTCCTACAACGTTTGAAAGATAAGGGGATTCAAGGCACAGCACTCGAGTGGTGCAAATCCTACCTATCTAACAGATGGCAACAGGTAAAAACGGGCCACGCATCCTCAGAACCTTTCCTGCAATCACAGGGAGTACCACAAGGATCGTCCTTATCGGCACTAATGTTTAACATCTACATGCAGCCGATATGTGACTTGATCAGATCCTTTAATGTACAATGTCTCGCTTACGCAGATGACATCCTCCTATATATGCCGTTCACAATTGAACATCCAGTATTCTCCCCAATAATCAACTGTTTTGAAGCTGTAGCCGAATGGTTGCTATCACAAAACCTTCGGATTAACCACAACAAAACTGACGTTCTTTTTGTCACAAGGAATCGTAAGTTCATACCTCCTCCATCACTACTCGTCAACAACATAGAGTTGAAATCAAAAGCTACCATCCGTTACCTCGGCATCACATTGGATCAGCACTTGGATATGACAACGCATGTCAAGAACATCACAAAAAATATATATTATAAAATCAAATCGCTACGTCACCTCCGCTCTCTACTTGATCCCACAGACTTCCGAACAACCTTCCAGGCATTAGTCCTCCCACACCTGGATTTTGCCAACATCATCCTCCACGGCCTCCCTCAATCAACTTTAAATCCACTCCGCCTAGCCATGAATACAGCCGCCAGAGTCCTCTCCGGCTCATCAAGATCTGAACATATAACACCCATCATGAAGGAACTGCATTGGCTACCATTACATGCCAGAATCCAGTATAAGTCTTTAGTCCTTACATTCAAGGCACTAAATAACTGCCCCCCTACGCCAATCAGCAAGCTTATCCACTGCACCCTGGAAAACAGAAAAAGGAGAACCACATCAATGAACACCTTAATTGTCCCAAAAATAATAACGAAGTGCACTAAGGCCACCTCCAACAGGGCCTTCTCCTTATTTGCACCTCTAAACTGGAATGCGCTACCTCACGAAATCCGTGCTATCAAAAACCTAACCCTATTCAGAAAAGCATTGAAATACCACTTGTTCACAAAATGCTACCCAGAAGTCAACCCGTACATTAACAAAACTATCACCTCAATACAACCCGAAAAGGGCTAGTTGGCCAACCTTCTCTCTAGTCCTATTAGGAACCACATTGCAACATCCAAACGAGTTTTATATCACTGTATATACCATTAAGTTAATACCATTAAACAAGATATGCCATTAAGTTAATCTGTACATAGTTCCCCCGGTTGTCCTATTGTTGAAGTTCCCTGTTCAATGTAAAACTCAATGTTACTTGTATGCATTGTAGTATGTTCTTGTTCTATGTACACCGCACTGATTTTAATAGCGCGGTATAAAAGAATTGTTAAATAAATAAATAAATAAATAAACAGTAAACAGGGAGAGCTGTTTATACAGATAACAAATTGGAACTTACATTTAACAATTAACAAATTGTGAACTATGTACAAAGGAACAAAATTAAACTATATACAGAGGTATTTGTTATTCGTTTGTCATCAAAACATTGTTTTAGGGCTTCAGTACTTCATTCCTTTTCTGGAAGAATTATATTAGCTGGAGAAGGACTATCCTTTATCTAGTTGAGAGGTGAATTCATCAAAGGATCCATAGTGCATTGTAAATAAGTGTGTTTTAAGGTTTTTCCTGAGCTCCATGATTTCGGGTAAGGATCTTAATTCTGATGGGATTGTGTTCCACAGTATGGGGGCTGCATGGGAGAAGGCTTTCTTGTTTGTGGTTTTTTTGGCCTTTATAAATTCTTTTGGTGTTGTTAATTTGTTTAACTGGTCTCTCCTTTGAAGATTATGAGTGGGCTCTATTTTGATGAGGTTATTTATAGTCAGGGGTGCTATTTTGATGGCTTTACGATGTGCAGCCAGGTGTTGGATGTAGGCTGATTGGTCACTACTGGTGCGTGACTTCCTCCAGCGCTTTTCCAGCCTTCTTAGAAAGGTTAGTGAAGCCTTCAAGTCGGCTGTGAACCAAGGGACTGATGATCTTTTCTTTGGGTCCTTGTTTGTTGGAGGGCGGATCGCAATTGTGCTGAGTTTGCTGTTCCAAGCGGTGATCAACTCATCTAGGCCTAAGGAGGTCTCATCAATGAGTGTGCGTGTTTCGGCGAGGATGCGTTCTCTGTCAAATGGGTGGAATCTTCTGGTAGCTGAGTTAGCCGTCTTGCTTGTATCCGTTTTGGGCTTTTGTGACCAGTTGAGGGTAGGAATCTGAAAAGTGATGAGTTTATGATCAGACCATGGGACTGCAGTTACTGATAGCACGATGTTTTGTGGTTGATCGAGAATTAGCTGCGGGGCGAATATGAGGTCAAGAATGTTGCCTTTCTCGTGAGTAGGTTCCTGCACCAATTGCGTGTATCCAAGGATATCTAGGGCTTCTATGAATGCAGTTGCTTGAGTGTCCTGTAATGATGGTAGGTTGATATCCCCTAAGATCCAATTAGGTTTATTTGGACCCTGGGTGTTGGATGCCAGATTTATTATGGTTGCCAGGTCGTCTGGATCTGCTGAAGGTGATCTATAAATCAGGTTTATGGAGCATATGTTGTTGGAGATTGATACAGTTTCTAGGTGGTCATTACTGTTGGAGTCATCCATTTTAAACTGGAGATCAGCTTTGGTGATGATGAGTACTCCTCCACCTCTTTTGTTCTGTCTGTGGCTGGTGAAGGCAACAAAATTAGATGGGAGTAGCTGGTTGAGGATGGTATTATCTTCCGATGAGAGCCATGTTTCAGTGACCATGATGATATCCAGGTTGTGGGATGTTATTATGTCTGTGATCACTGGCCACTTATTTCGAAGTGAGCGGGCATTTATGAGTGCACACTTCAGGCTACTAGGGTAGAGGTTTTTAGTTTGTCTGGCTTTCGTGTTGTGTTGTAATGGGATGTGTAATAAGAGGTGGTGGTGCGGATAGTTAACCCCGCGTGAATTGTGGTAGGAATCCCCTGACCATTTTCTCTCACTGGTTGGTACGATAGGGATGTGATTGTGTGACGTAGTGAGGGCTAGTACTTTGGATGGCCAAAATATGATGAGTAGGTACAGGCTCATTACAGGGTGATGATAGTGTGTTCCATTCTGACTCTGTGAAGTAGGAGGCTTGTGTCGGGGGGAGTAAATCAGAGGGGCTCTAAGAAAGGCTGTAGCTGGCTGGATCTTAGCTAGGATATTGTGCAAACAGGCAACCGGCTCTTTGTGTCATACAAAATAACCTGCTGGAACATTCCTTTCTTAGGTATGGGATGTGTCAGGGTATATTCCTACACACCTAATGCTTCAAGAGATCTTGGTGAATAACAAAACTTTCCTGGCTAGTCTGTTCTGGTACAGATATCTGTTTTACACTGCTGCAGACATATACTACATGACATCTCGGTGAATAAGGCTTTCCTGGCCAGTCTGATTTGGTGAGGGTATTTGCCTTGATTTGCTTAAGACTGATGTGGGTATTAACAGAAACCTTTTTCTTTCCACTTATGAGAAGCTGCCAGTTTGCAGATGGGACTGTCCATGTCAGGGGTTGCAGCATGTGTATTGCCAAAGGTCCATGAAAACATGGCAGGGAAACGCTGCTGAGTTTTACATGCAAGGTCATTTTCCTTGCTGTAGGAATGAGGTTTCACTGGGCCAGAGAGCCAGGCTTTGTTTGGTCAGCTTTGGAAGCAAGATCGCAATGTTAAAAGTGAGTATTGTGCATGAAATCAGCCTGGCGTGCCATACTGAGGGCCCCTGAGGAGCGGGACAGGTGATGCCTCTGCGTCATCCTGCTGGGACACAAGCTTGACATAGCTACTGAATTACAGATATCTGAGTGACCCGCCACTGCTCCCAATGTCAGCAAACCCACTCACGCAGAGACATTCCTCGCCCCTGTATGTCCAGTGAAGGCTAACAAGGGTAGAAGATGAATGTTACACAACTCCCAAAAGTTGTGACCATGCCTCTGACTGTCCTCTGTGTCTCAGGAGGTGCTGCGTGCTGCTGATCTGAGGAATTCTCACAGTCTTTCCTTTCAGTTCAGGATGCTTTTCGCCTTCTATAAATGGATTTCCAGTAACAGATTACAGACTAAGAGGCACAGACTGTGCTGTCCAAATAAACCATTTCCATACAGTGTGCACTTTCCATCTGCATAGGATAGCAAAGTCTGCTACAGTCATACACGCATGCACACACAATCACGCACACACAATGCAGCCACCTCTAGGGTGGAATAACACAATAATTCTTTGGCACATAACAGCGTGTGAAAGGAAATGAAAACCTGAGCCCTGTCTCTTCAGTAAAGTTAATATCCAGGGGCTTAGAAGGGAGACGTGGCTGACCTTGGAGCCCCTGCGGGTCCTGGCTCTTCTCTGAAGCAGGTTGTACAGTTCCCTGTCATCATCCCGTTCTGTGTGAGATACATCCTGCGGCTCGTTCCAGAGGTTTGCCTCTTCTGCCCGCTTCCGCTTCACCTCTAGATTGAAGTACAGCTGAGTGTCACTGGAACATAAAGTTGATGGAGATAACAAACATAAAAAAACAGGGGTATATATTCCATAGACTCTGGGAGCTTACTCAGATTACATGCTTCGCATGCATAACGGATTTGAACATCAGCTTTGAACTACAGATAGATGGAGTCTTTTTAAAGACTAATACAAAATCACACGGTGCCTTTCGATGCGTACCCCCTGAGGAAGGCGTCCCGCCGAAACGCGTTGGGGTTTCTTTGAATAAATATAGCACCAGTGACCTTACCCACCCTCGCCTCTTGTGTTTGCCTGTACTTCAGTGTGACGGTTCTGTGCTTTCCTTGAGTTTCCTTTTCTCAGCAAGTGACTGCACCTGCTTCCCACTCTTTGAGAATTGCCTGTGACTCTCCTGATATAAGGCTGCTGCACCTCGTTCCCAGACCCCAGTAAATGTGATTGCAAGACTGTCTGTTACACTAGTGTATGCCTGATATATCATAACTATTAAAAGATGTTATTTATTACAGCACTCTCTCACGCTGCTCTTTCTTAGCTACGAACAGCACTTAGCAATTGTAACTTTTCTGTAACGCCCACACAACAGAGTGAGAAGCAGGCAGACTACAAAAATCATTTCCAATCACGTTTGTAATACAGAGGTCTAATAGCCAGGCCAGCCTTGGAGAAAGCATAGTTCCTTACCTGTAACAGGGGTTCTCCGTAGACAACAGGAGTATGCATCCACGTTATATTGGTGACGTCCTTGATGGCGCCAGATGTGTTGGACTCTCCCCTAGCCCAGAGAGGTCTTTTGGACTTCTGAGCATGCGTGCCACTTCCTGTCTTCTGCCTCAGTTATTTCATAGCTTGTGTCATGACGACGAATCCCGTGAGATAGTGTGATTCTTGGTTTTGTCATGTCCATTTTCTTTGCTTTTTTTTTTGTGGGGAAGGTGGGTAGGAGAGTGTGGCTGCATACCCCTGCTGTCTACAGAGAACTCCCGTTACAGGTAAGCAATTATGCTTTCTCCAGAGACAAGCAGGGGGATGCCACCATAGCCCCGACTCTATGGGCTCCAATGCACCCTGGGGATGGTACTTTGACCTGGCTGTAAGAGAAGTGGATGCAGTCCGCTATCCAAGAGGAGATAGACTGCTTGGATGCTAACTTGCCCGGGTTGTTTGGGTTGAAGGTTACAAAAAGCTGAGAGGATGAGCTTATCTCTGTCACTGCTTATAAGTAAAACAAAAGAGCCCTTTGGCAGTCCAGGGAGTGTAGTGCTTTCACTGGTGAGCTGGTGTGCAGAAAAAAGTTGGAAGGACTATATTCTGGTTGAGGTGGAAGTTGGAGACAACCTTCAGGAGGAACTTTGGGTGTATTTTGGAGGATGACTCTATTGTGTAGAAATTGAGTATATGAGGGGTAGTGAACCAGGGCTTGCAGTTCACTGACATGCCTGCAGAGGTTATTGCAATGAGAAACACAGTCTTCCACATGAAGTGTTTGAGAGAGATGGAGCTCATTGGTTCAAAGGGGGGTTTCATGAGCTCAGAAAGGACTATGGAGATCTCATGCTGGTGTGGGCAGGCGTGTTGGGGGTTTTGTGTTCATGAGTCCCTTCATGAATCTGGTCACTACCAGGTGAACTGAGAGGGACTTGTTATTGGCATGAGAGTGGGAAACTGCGATGGCAGATAGATGATATCAGACTGACATGGTTTGGACTCCTGAGCAGGATAGGTGTAGAAGATATGCAAGGACCGTGCTGACAGGGCAGGATACTAGGTTGAGTTGCAGAGCTTCAGCCTAGTGCGTGAAGCATGCCCATTTCCTTTGGTAAGGATGCTGCATAGCTAGTTTCCTGGAGGCAGAGATGATGGCCTGATCATCATCTGGGAAAGAACTGTCTATTAGGGAACTTTGAAAATTCTCCAGGTGGCCAGGAATAGGCTGCAGAAACTGGAATGGATTAGATGCCTACTGTGCTGTGTGAGAACAAAACAATGGGCATTTCACATTGTCCTCCGATGCAAAGAGATCCACTTCTGGCATGCCCCAGTTGTTGAAGAGGTGCCAGATGGCCGTAGCTGTGGAACAGGCAACAGAGTCATATGCATCATAGGTGTTTAGGATGATATGGTATAGAGACTTCTGCAGATTGTCCTGAAGCTGAATGCGGTCCTCAAGCGCGGAGTTGCCGGTATCATCCATCTGCAGGAGAAGATCATGGTGATAGTGGAGGATCTGAAGTTGTTGCGCCAGAAGTGCACTCTGATATGTTTTCCTGCCAGTGGCATCCAGGGTACTTTGTTCCTTGCCAGGAGATGCTTGCGCAATAGAATTCTTTGATTTTTTTTTTTAGGATAGCCCCCAAGACCACTGATTGGTGAGGCAATTGTTGGTGGTCAAACGCTGAAGCAGGAAGTACTTTGTACCTGAGGTCCAGCCAGTTGGAGATTGCGTTGATGCTTGTGGGGTTTTCCCAGATGGAAGATTGGGGTCCTGGAGGAGTTGATGCACAGAAAGAGCCAGGACGACTTTGGGGGCACTGCAGGAGTGGAGGATGGATTGGAAATCCTACTTCTTTGTGGGAGTCTGGGATTCACCAAGGACGACCACCCAGGAGATCTTCTGTAGGAACATGGGGTACAAATAGTCTTCCCTAGGCTCTTTGGGGGCCCCTTTTCAGATGGGGGATTTGGGAGATCTTAAGCCACTAGAGAAGAGGCCATCTCCTATAGACAGATGGAGCTGGAAGCTGCTGTATAGACATTGTCTTCTGGGGGGGGGGGGAGGTGGGCAGCAACCAATGAGGGGGGAGAAGGTGCCCAGAGGTCTGAGGGGGCTGGGATCCCATTGTGGGGAGGAGGGGCCTCCTGAGAGTCAGCACGGTGAAGGATTGCGGCACTATCCTGGATGAACCGTCACAGGAGACGGATGAAGGTGGAGTTGGGGCTCAGTTCCCTCTTGGGGGGGGGGGAGGAGTCTCCTCCAATGACAGGGAAGGCCTGGTGGTCTCTCTGTACATTTGCTGAGTTTCTGGGTGGATCCCCAGTGAGAAGGAGGGGTCTCCAACCTGTAGCACTTGAGGGGGTTGCCAGACATACCAGAAGTGGAGGCAGGGTCCCCTGGTCGCAGTGTTGGAGCAAGCGTAGTTACTCACCTGTAATAGGTGTTCTCCAGAGCAGAAGGAAGCAGTCCTCACATATGGGTGACGTCGGCGCTGATGGAGACCTCGTGCTGAGCATTTCCCCAGCTTTCAAAGAAAGCCTTTGGGAATGCAGCGCGCATGAGTGGTCCCCTTCCTGCCCAAGGGTGCCATCTTGCTCAGTCTAATGGCATAGCTAAAAGACAGCAAAAATCAAAATGAAGGATAGGACTGCAACTCCAGGGGAGGAGGGAGGGTCGTGAGGACTGATTCCTGTTGCTCCTGGAGAACACCTGTTACAGGTGAGTAACTATGCTTTCTTCAGGACCAAGCAGGAAGTCAGTCCTCACATATGGGACTCCCCAGCTCTAGGCTACCATGAACCAGAGCTGAAAAAATGGCTCCCTCTCAAGAGCCTCAGCATCCGTGATAAGAATTTTCTCTGAGAATGCACCCCGTACAGTAGCCCAACACAAAAGGCCGGAGGGTAGGAGTTGCCTAAACCTCAAAGAGATTACGGAGTACCGCCTGGCCGAAAACACTGTCCCGCCGGGACTCTCTCTCCAGGCAGTAATGGGCTGCAAAGGTCTGGCTTGAAGACCAAGTTGCGGCCCGGCAGATGTCTGCCAACGGAACAGAGCGGAGATGAGCTACTGATGCGGCTTTCGCCCTGTCACGGTGGGCCATGACCCGACCCTGCAAAGGGAGGTCGGCTGCCCTGTACGCCCAGGTGATGCAATTTGCTACCCAAGTGGACAATGTACGCTCGGAGACAGGTAACCCCATCCTATTAGAGTCAAACGAGACGAAGAGCTGAGTAGCCCTTCGATGCTCCTGCGTACATTCTATATAAAAGGACAACGCCCTTTTACAGTCCAGGGTATGCAAGACTGTTTCAGCCTGGCTGGCATGCGGCCTGGGAAAAAAGGTCAGAAGAACCACCTCCTGATTGAGGTGGAAAGAGGAGACCACTTTTGGGAGGAACTTGGGATGGGTCTGTAGGACCACCCTGTTCCTATAGAACCGCATGTACGGTCTATCAGAAACCAGAGCTTGTAGTTCACTCACACGTCTGGCCGAGGTAAGAGCCACCAGGAAGAGCGCTTTTCAAGAGAGGAAGCGCAAATGGCAAGTAGCCATTGGCTCAAATGGTGTGTGAGTAAGTTGCTGCAAGACCACATTCAAATCCCACTCAGTCGCTTTTGGACGGCTTGAGTAGAAGCAGACCTCTGAGAAATCTGGACACCAAGGGGTGAACCGGTGAGTGGTGCACTGACAAAGCACTGAGGTAGACCCAAACAGAGTTAGACTTAAGGCCTAGGTCTGAAAGGTGAAGTAGATACTGCAGTACTGATGCAGAATAGCGCGGTATATAAGAGAATGTAAATAAAAAATAAGGCAAGAGAAAGGATCTTCATTGCGCTGAGCACACCATACCGTAAACCTACACCACTTGAGAGCATAGGACTTTCTGGTGAACTGCCTCCTGGAGGCCAACACCACCTCCTCAACCTCCTTAGGTAGAAGAAAGGGAGCTAGCACTATCCTTTCAGCAGCCAGGCCATCAGATTGAGGGACCTGAGATTGGGGTGCAGAAGGGAACCCTGCTCTTGAGATAGGAGATCGCGTTGCAGCCCCAGAGGGAATGGAGCTTCCACTGCCAACTGCAGAAGAAGTGGAAACCACGGCTGCCTCGGCCATCTGGGGGCTACCAGAATCACCGAGGCCTTGTCCCGGAGGATCATGAACAGAGTTCGGGCTACCGGGGCGTGGGAGGAAACGCATACAGGAGGCCCGTAGACCAAGAGATCAGAAAAGCATCTGCTGCCATCCTCAGGGGATGCGGCTGTCTGGAGCAAAACCTGGGCAGCTGACGGTTTAGTGGACCTGCAAAGAGATCGATGGATGGAAGTCCCCAGCGGAGGAAGATCTGCTGGACCACCAATGGATTCAACTGCCATTCGTGAGGCTGGAGAATCCTGCTTAGCTTGGCTGCTAGGAAGTTTTCCTGACCAGGTAGATAAACTACTTTGAGAAACATGCCTTGCCTGACCGCAAAGGAGCAAAGAGCCAGTGCCTCCTGACATAGAAGCCTGGACCCTGTGCCCCCTTGTTTGTTCACGTAGAACATTGCTATCTGATTGTCCGTCTGAACTAGGACAGACTGTTGAGAGAGAGCATGGCAGAAGGTCTGCAGAGCTAAGTGGATTGCTCGCAGCTCTAAAAGGTTGATCTGCTGTGTGGCCTCCTGAGGGGACCACAGACCTTGAGTGCACGTGCCCTGGCAATGTGCACCCCAGCCCTTTAAGGACGCATCCGTCGTCAGCACCCTTGTGTGTGCTGGAGCCTGAAAAGGTATACCCCTGAGAAGGTTTGGCAGATGTAGCCACCACTGTAAGGAGTTCAGAAGTCGTCTGGACACCTTTACTCTGTCTTAGAGGTTGCTGGTGGCTTGTGTTCACTGATTTCTGAGGCACCATTGAGCAGCCCGCATGTGTAAATGGGCATTCAGGGTCACATGTACCATGAATGCCATGTGGCCCAGGAGCCGCAGGTAGTGCCTGGTGGAAACACGAGAATTGCTTTGGAACTGGTTGGCCAAGTCCATAAGTCTGTGGGCCCTGTCCTTGGGCAAATAAGCTCTTGCCTGAAGGGTGTCCAACCTGGCCCCTGTAAACTCTAGGTTCTGAGATGGGAGCAAAGTGGGCTTTGCATAGTTTATGACAAAGCCCAGATGCTGAAGAAGAGAGACAGTGCGAAGAGTGGTCTGTCGGGCCTCCTGGAATGACTGACCCCTGATTAGCCAGTCATCCAGGTACGGGAAGACAAAAATCCCCTGATTTCTGAGAAGAGCCGCCACCACTCCCAGGCATTTGGTGAAAACCCTGGGGGCAGAGATCAGGCCAAAAGGAAGCACTCTGTACTGAAAGTGGTTTCCTCCCACCACAAATCTGAGATATTGTCTGTGGTCTGGATGGATGAGGATGTGAGTATAAGCATCCTTTAGGTCTAAGGAGCATAGCCAATCTCCCTGATGGAGGTAGGGCAGTAGTATCCCAAGGGTAAGCATCTTGAACTTTTCCCTCTCCAGAAACTTGTTCAGGTTTCGCAAGTCTAGGATAGGTCTGAGGCCTCCTGTTCTCTTTGGTACCAGGAAGTACCTGGAGTAGAAGCATTGCTCTTCCAGGTGGTGTGGTACCAGTTCCACTGCGTGTTCCTTTAAAAGAATTGCCAACTCCTGAAGGAGGTCGTCCCTGTGTAGAGGGAGTCTTGGAGGCTCCCCTGGATAGTAGGAGGGGGGGGGGGGGTAGCTGGTGGAAATGAAGCATATAGCCCTTCTGGACTATGCTCAGTACCCAGGAATCCCCTGTGATGGCTGGCCACCTGCAGGCGTACAGGGTCAGCCGACCCCCTGTGCAGAGTGGAGCCACCGGCGGAGGAGAGGCTATGCTGTGGGAGTCAAAACCCCACTCCCTGATGTGCAGGAGCCAGAGCTGGCGGCTTGGGGGTTTTCTGCCTACGGGGCCCATGCCCCTGCCCCTTGGCCTGCTGGCCCTGTTGGGGAGCTGGAGAGGCCTGATACTGAGGGTAGGTTTTGTAGGCAGCACCCTTCCTCAGGAAAAAGGGCTTCTTTCCCGAACCCTTCTTTTTGTGAGAAGGGGCAGAAATCTTTCTGGACAGTCTTGTCCTGGTGAGAGTCTCGGTCTCAATTTCTGCAGCCTTCTCAGTCATGGGCTTGCCCACAGGTTGTCACCTTGGCACGGACATCGACCAACTTGTCCTGTACCCATGACTCCAGGTCCGACGACTGTAGCCAGGCCTGACGGCGTGCACCGATGCAGGCCATGGCTACCCGGGCCGAAGCCTCGAAGCCATCATAGGCTGCTCGAGATATAAACTTCGAGCACTCCCGGATCCCTGAAGTCAAGGCTTTGAATCTCTGCAAGGGTTCCTCGGAGAGGCCAGCCGAGAACCCGGCAATCTCCTTTGCCAGGTCCCGTAAGTACATGCCCATGTACAGCTGGTAAGTCTGGACATGGCAAGACAGCATAGAGCCCTGGAAGCACTTTCTACCGAGGGCATCCAGGTTCCGGGCCTCCCGGCTGGGAGGCACCAAGGAGTGTATCTTTTGACTTTTTAGCCTGTGCATGGCTGATTTCACAACCATGGAGTTGTGCGGTAGCTGCGCCTTTTGGAACCCAGGGCTCTTATGGACTCGATAAATGGAATCGACCCGCTTGCTCAGAACTGGCGCCGAGGCCGGTGCTTCCCACATATGGAAGAGCAGCCGTTCCAGCATCGGAGGAACCGGAACAGTAAAGGCTTCCTTCGGAGGAAAATCATACTGGAGGGCATCGAGCTCTTTGGCTCGAGGCTCCTCTTCGGCGTCCGCCGGGAATGCCAAAGCCTTGGCCATGTCCCTGACAAAATCAGAGAACCGGGTATCCTCCGGGTGGAGGACCTTCTCAGAGGCTCGGACTCCGGGGAGTCCGACGGGACGCACCAGGTCCAGAAAGTGTCAGGAGACTCCTCGTCCTCCGTCTCCCACGCCGACTCCTCTGAGGAGGAGTCGAGCAGCTCCGGCTGTATGGGCCTCGATGCCACCCACCCCGACACTGAGGGCACCGGCGTCGACGACCTCGGCCCCGCATGGGAGGTCGAGGGAGACCTTGGCTGAGGATCGACTTGAGACTTAATGGACTCGAGGATCGGCTCGGCCTCCGGGGTCGACAGACGTCGAGGTCCCGGTGGTCGGGGCAGATGCACCGGTCAGACCAATGATCAGTAGCCGCTGCTGCTCCATGAAGGCAGACAGGCTGCTCTCCAGGGCCATCAACCTGAGACCGAGCTCAGGAGACTCCACAGCCCCCGACTCGACATCAGTTCTCCCGGAGGAGAGTCCACAAGGACAACAGAAGTTACCTGACTCAGGGACTCCGGCTCCAGGCGAGGTTGCTTGGTCGGCCGCTCTGACTCCGAGAGCCCGGGACGGCGGTCAGGGCTGCATGACCTGGCCCTCGAGGATCCAGGTGCCTCTACTGATGCTGCCCTCATGAGCTTCTTCTTCCTTTTGTGCTTGGTCCTGGAGAATTTTTGTGATGCTTGCGTTTGGCTTTGGTTACAGCCTTTGGCACCTGATCAGCCCTTCGGGAAGATGGAGCTGGTGGTGAAGGAGTGAATCTGCCCTGTATGAACCTTCCCCAGCGAAGAGTCTGTTCCCAATGGCGTGGCAGCAGGTTCCTGCCCCCAGTCATGCAAGTCTGGGCTAATGGGGGTGGGGCTGATGGAGATTGCTGTTCATGGGACATCGCTGCCTCCTTCCACACAGCAGGCCCTGTGCGATCACTGGGAAACTGCATGTAGGGCTGTGCCGGTGATCAGCTGTGTAGATTTTATTTATTTATTTATTTAATACACACTTATATACTGCTGCTTCCAGCGATCAGCAGCGGTTCGATTCTTCTTTTGGTGATGAGAGGCAGTGACTGTTGTCGGACGATTGGCAACCTGTTTGGGACTGCCATGTTGGTTATCTCGCTATTGGCAACCTGAGCAGAAGAGCAGCATGCCGCAGTAGAGCTGGGGGTGAGCACGCTGACCTTGCCGAGGCCTGCCTGAGCCATTGTCTTCCTCTTTTCCTTAATGTTTTTGCTTTTTATTTCATTTATTTAAGATTTGATATACCACTTAATGTGGGTGCAGCAAAGTAGTTTACAACAGAATACAATAATTGTGAAGATTTGCAAATTCTTTTTGTTTTGTCCTGTGGGGTCCATGATGGAGATCAAAGAGGGTAGCAGAGGTTGTTTATTTTTCCTTTTCCTTATGAGGCACGGTTTGCTGGATCTATCTGGGAAGAGGGGAGAGCTGTGCAGCCTACTAGCACGGCAAGAAGAAACAGGCAGAAAGCTGGAAGTGGCATGCATACACAGAGAAGTCCAAAAGACTTCCCTGGGCTAGGGGAGAGTCTGACACACCTGGCTCCGTCAAGGACGTCACTAATACAGCGTGGATTCATCCCTCTGCTGGTCTCCGGAGAAAAGCAGCTTCACCTGGGCCATGCTGGGTCAGCCCAAAAGTCCATCAAGCCCACCTGCCAATCCTGTCTGCAACAGTGGCTAATCAAAGCTACTAGGAAATACCCAGCAGACCCCAAAGAATAGACCCATTCCTTGCACCCCCCCCCCCCCCCCCTCCGAGGGATGAGCCGTAGCTGTCTGAAGTCAGTCTGATTAATAATTGTATCTGGCTGTTTCCTCTAGGAATTTGTCCATATCCCTTTTCAACCCACTTTGGTTCAACGCCTTGTCAATATCCTTTGGCAACAAATTCCACAGCTGGATTATTCACCGAGTGAAAAAATACTTTCTACAAATTTGTTAGTTTCATGAAGTGTCTTCTAGTCCTGGGACAGTTTGAAGGCATAAATAGCAGTTTCCTATTTATCCGTTCGACTCCATGTCTGCTTTTTATAAACCTGTATCATATCTCCTCTCCCAAGCCAAAGCGACCTATCTATTTGGCCTTTTTTCATAAGGCAACTTATGGAACCAATGCAGGGACCATAGTGTTTGAACCCAGAGGCCCCATCTTCGGACAGCTGCAACAAAGTCAGTGGGGAAAGCATTCGTATATAATCACACATAGCAAATGGACAGCAGATAAAGATCAATGTGTCCCTCTAGTATACCCAGTCAAGTGGTTAGGATTGTAACTGCTGCCCCGTGTAGGTTACTCCCCACTATGCCTTTTTGGGGGTTTCAGCTTTCTTTTCATGCAGGTTACTGCCCTCTCTGCTTTTTGAAAGTGTGAGTCAAAATAGAAAGTTGACACACAAGTTTGTTTGTACAATATGTTCCCTGTAAATAGTTGCCACCACTGGTCCATGTAAAAGTTGTTCAATTGTTAACTGTAAACCGCCCTTGATCTCTGGAAGGGGCGGTATAGAAGAAATGTCTAAATAAATAAATAAAAATTAAAATTTTTTGAAATACACATTTACAGCAGTATAAACTCATTGTAGCTCCTGGAAAGAGTTTTATGAAAGAGACAGGCAGATTTCTTTTCACGTCTTTTTTAGGAATAGCTCAAGGCTAGTTACATTCAGTTACAAATCACCAGCATAAGGAACCATGACTGAGGCAATAGCTCTCCATGTTACGAAGTAAAGAATTATGTTTTTCACCTAGAAAACTACAATCAGATCTGGTTAATTTCTCCACACTTCTAATATCGACAAGGCTGAATCCTAAAAGATCCCCAGAAAGCACCATCGGGAAGGGGGTGCCATTTCAATGCCCCCTACATTTGGGCAGCTGTATCATTCAGGAAGATGTGCATCTCCCAAGCATAGGACAGTCCTTGAATTCTCTTTCTCTCTGGTCTAGATGCAACCGTTACCTTATCAGGGGAGCCTTCTGCCATTCCTCATCACCATCATAGCAGCAGCAGCAGCAGCAGCTGTAAAATGCATGGTAGAAGACATTCTTTCCTCCCATGTTCCTTTGCTGGCTGTAGTCTAGGATCAAGAAGAGACAAACCCCAGTTTAAAGAGGGCATGAAACAAAGTAGTGTGAAAAGAAAGCCAGATAGATGGAGGTAAGGTGAAGAAAGCACTGGTGCCGTGTGCTGGAACCAACCAATCCTCCACACTATGCGCGCGCACACACGCGCACACACAGAAGTGATGGGTGTCCAAGAGAATAGCTCTCTTATCCCCAGCACATCAGGGGAGTCATGTGAATATGTAGCCTGTCTCATCGTATCCGCCTCAAGCTAAAGGGCTGCACCAGGGACTTGCCTTTCTCCCTCCCTCCCCCCCAATTCAGGGCTCAGCTCTGTGATACTTGCACCCCCTCCCACTGCATAAGCTGGGCAGCATTTTACCAGCTCCCGCCAATTTCAGCTCTTCTTTTCAAGACTGAAAACCACCAAGACCCTGCGTCACCACTGTTCACCCAACAAACAGATTGAATTTTAATTCAGTGTTTGAACTGGATTCTTTAAAATGTTTACAGGCCCATCCCTTGACTCAGTTATTATTATTATTATTATTTTTTGCTATTTAGCTCTCACCCTTCCATTAGTAGTTTGAGGCAAATTACATCAAGTACAGTAGGTATTTCCTTATCCCTGAGGGCTCACAATATAAGATTATACCTGAGGCAATAGAAGGTTACATGACGTGCCTGGGGCCACAAAGAGCATCGGTGCTATTTGAACCCAGGTTTCCCTGCCGCTTTAACCACTAGGCTACTCCTCCACTCTGGCTTAATGCTAGGCCTCTGTTCTTTTGTACCTGAAAAATATTATATTTTTTCTAGTCTTATACTTCAGTGACATACCAGCACATATCTTTTGCATCATAGTAATTGTAAACAGGACCTCTCCAAGTCTTCTCTTAAGCTCTACTCCTGACTTACATGTATCAAGGTGCTTTGTTGATGGTGCGCTCTTCAGTTGTTCATATTTTCTTCACATATATAAAGGAGGAATGGTGATGAAAATCAGCCCTGAAGCACTAATAATCCTAGATGCTGACTGTGCATTGTGAGCATCAGGATTTATAGTGCTGCTGGGCCGAGTATCGTCACCCTTCCTGCTTCCTTGACATCACCCTGCAACAAGAATAGCAAATAGTAGGAAAAGTTGTTAAAAGAGCTTTAAACATCAACACTGCATCGAGACTAATTATACAAAGAAAACTCCATATCATCCCTCCATCCAGATGTGTGGGTTATCTCCCATTGCCAGCAGATGGAGACTGAGCATGTTATGGTTGTGGTTTTAGGCACTTGATATACTGCCCTTTACTTGTGCATCACAGTGGTTTACATGAATACTAACAGGTACTTTTCATTCCCTTGTCCCTGAAGGGCTCACACTCTAAGTGTACCTGAGGAAATGGAGGGTTAAGTGGCTTGCCCAAGGCCACAAGGAGTGGCCATGGGACTAGAAACTCCAGCCTCTCTGGCCTGAGGTTGCTTGTCCCCATGTGGGAATTGAACCCTGGCCCTCTGGCCTGAGGTAACCTTTCCCAACCACTGAGCCACTCCTCCCACCTTGTAAGGATTTTGGTGATGTTATGCCTTAAGAACCCTGTGCAGACCACCTCAAAACAGTATTCTCAGTCTCCAGCAAATGGTGATGAGTTCCTGTGCAGTCTGGACTTCACTGAAGAGACTTCAATAAAAAAATTTTTAAAAAATTGAGCCCACTTGATAGAGGATGGAGAATTTGAAATATCCTCTGTGAACCTACCAACATACGTGCAATCACTGACTTGGTCCAATTTAGGAAAGCAGTGAAACATTACCTATGCCTTCAGTACTACAAGATAGATGAAGATACAGTAGTGTCACCCGCAGTCTAAGATCGATATTATGACTAAACCTAACCCATAAGACACTCATGAGTATAACCTGTATAATATGAAAATCCGATGTAAATAGTTACCCCAAGTTAACCAAGTTTTATTTCCTGTTTCCTGTAAGCACAGTTCATTATATGCAACGTGTATGTTTTATGTAAACCACACTGATATCGAATAGCGCGGTATAAAAGAAATGCAAATAAATAAATAAATAAACCTAAGCTGTTTAGTCAGCAACAGTTTGGTATAGGGATGTTAAACCTGATAGTGCCAGGTCACTCCCCCCCCCCCCCCAACTCTTCAGCAGTTGATTGCATGTGGTTTCCTTTTTTCTTTGGTTGGGGACTGCTGTAAGTAATACTTACTTTTTTTTTGTGTTTAGTGGTGTCTGTGACTTTAAAATTTCTTCTACCATGTTGGCGGTGTCTGTCACTTTAAAACTTTGAGTTTGTGTTTCTCTCTGGGGAGTGTGGCTTTTCGTTGATGCTGACAGAGAATGCTGTTTTCTGACCGCAGCTGCGGTTTTCCTGTCTTTCTTTAGCAAACTTTTTTTCTCTCTCTCTCTTTCTCTTCGGGGCTCTTCTGCATCAGGGTTGAGGTTTCCGCATCAGGGCTGTGTTTTCCATTTGCTATGCCGGCAAATGAACAGATTTGTGCAGCCTGTGTCTCCCACTGAGGCTTGGTTTCCTTGGCCAACTTGTGTCAGGCATGTGAAACGGAGGATCACACGGATGAGCAGGAGGTGTCAGATTTTGGCGGGAGAGGCCATTGCGACAATGGGGGAGCAGCCTTCTCAGAGAGAGAGAGTGCTTTCATAGCCATTGGCTCCTGTGGTTTTAGCGGGAACTGCAGCCATTTTAAGAGATTCTGAGGCTCCTTCTCTGAATACAGCAAGCAGAGGGGATTCTTTACATAGAAACATGATGGCAGAAAAAAACCCACATGGCCTATCTAGTCTGCCCTTCCATATCGACAACTACAACAGTCCCCTTTTTACCTTTAGAGATCCTCTGTGTTTGTCCCATGCGTTTTTGAATTCAGATACCGTCCTCATCTCTACCACCTCAACTGGGAGACTATTCCACAGATCCACTACTCTTTCCGTAAAGAAATATTTCCACATATCACTCCTGAATCTATCCCCTTTCACCCTCATCCCATGTCCCCTCGTAGCAGAACTTGCTTTCAAATCCTCCTGTGCATTTATGCCACGGAGGTATTTTAACATCTCAATCATATCACCTCTATCCTGCCTTTCCTCTAAGGTGTACATATTAAGATCCTTAAGTCTGTCCTCATATGCTTTATAATGAAGGCCACTAACCATTTTAGTAGCCACCCTCTAGCCACCCTCCAGCCTGTTTATATCCACCCTGTTTAGTAGCCACCCTCCAGCCTGTTTATATCCTTTTGAAGGTGCGGTCTCCAGAATTGCACACTATACTCCAAATGAGGTCGCACCAAAGACTTATACAGAGGCATTATCACCTCCTTTTTTCTGCTAGCCATTCCTCTCCGTATGCACCCAAGCATCCTTCTAGCTTTCGCCGTCATCTTTTCTACCTGTTTAGCTACTTTAAGATCATCAGGCACAACCACACTGAGGTCCAGCTCTTCTTTAGTGGACACAAGTACTTCACCCCGTATACTTGCTCCCACGGTATTTCTCAGCGGGAGGGTGCTTCTGTGTCTTCAGGCTCGACTCCTTTTGCTTCTGATTTTCTGCTTTTGCTTCACAAAGTCCACTGCATGAAGCAGGATTTGCTGGAGGTTTCTGCTAGTAAAGCTCACGGTGCTTCTCACAAAAATGGGCTCAGGGCTCCTTTGGAGTCTGTGTTGGATTTACTCCTAAGAAACATGATTTAGAGCCGGATGCGCTAGAAGACCAAGTTTCTGTGTTATCTGGGGCTTCTGAAGATCCTCTAGAAGGTCCCTCAGGGCTCTGGGAAGAGGTTTTACTAGCAGACCCAGAGGAGAGAGACATTCATCCGTAGGATGACCTTAATATTGTCAGAGTGTTTAGACAAGAAGAATTGTTGGACTTAATTGCTCAATCCTTAGCAGCATTTGATATTCCTCAGGAGATGCCAGTTTCGGATATTGCGCTACAGGATCCTCTCCTACAGAGCACTCATACGTCTCAGACCTCCTTTCCAGTACATAAAGCCATTAAGCAGATAATAGAGGCAGAATGGGAAATTCCAGAGCCAGGGCTCCGGGGAGGAAGAGCCATTACCTGTTCATATCCTACTCCACAGAGGGAAAAGGATCTTTTTCAGTTGCCTCGAGTGGATGCTCTGGTTACGGCGGTTACCAAAAAGACTACTATCCCTGTTGAGGGTGGAGCAGCATTGAAAGACGTTCAAGGATAGGAAGTTGGAATCTTTGCTGAAATTAATGCATTGGCATTTCAGGCCTCCATTTGTGAAGCCTGTGTTGCTTGAGCCTGTTTGAGATGGTCACAGAATTTGCCTGATTCTGGGTCAGAGCTCCATCAGGTGGGTTCAGAGGCTGCAAAGTTGGAGTATGGTTCGGCCTATTTGGCAGATGCCTTTTATGATTTTGTTGGAGCTTGCTCTAAGGGCATGGCCTCAATTATTGCAGCTCGGCATTTTCTGTGGTTGCATAATTGGTCGGTGGATGTTTCTTCCAAAACCTGTCTTAGTAAGCTTCCCTTTTAAAGGAAAGTTGCACTTCAGGGAGGCGTTAGACAAGTTGGTTGAGGATCTGGGTGAATCTAAAGGGGCTCAGCTACCAGCGGATAAGCCTAAATCTTCTAAACCACCTACGGCTGGACATGGTCAAGTTAAAGATTTCTGCCGGTTTTGGGCAGTGCGTTTTGCCCCCTATCAGCGTGCTTGCTATTACTCTCAGGGTCATTCTTTTTTGAGGGAGTAGGGGAGCAGGTAGAGCCTATTATCCAGGAGCCAGTGCAGGCTCCAAAAAGCCACAATGAAGCGAGGGGAGCCCAGTAGGAAGTGGTGCCGGTTAGGGGTTGGCTTCAAAATGTTTATTCTGCCGGGGTCCAGATTACATCAGACCAGTGGGTTTGAGAGGTAATACAGCAATGTTATGGTCTAAAGCTCACGCATCCTCTACCAGAGGCCTTCATACTGTCCTCCTGCAAGGCTCTGGAAAAACTTTAAGCAGTAGAGTATCCAACATAGGTTAATTCAATTGCAGGCAGTGGTGCAGGTCCCTCCAAACCAGTTAGGTCAAAGTTGGTACTCCATTTACTTCATAGTTCTCAAAAAAGAGGGATCTTTCGACCAGTTCTGGATTTGAAGTCAGTAAACAGGGCTTTTTGAGTGCCTCATTTTCATATGGAAATGCTAGTCTGTGATTGTAGTGGTGCAAAAAGGAGAGTTTCTCTCTGCTCTCAACCTTACCGAGGTCTACGTGCATATCCCCATCCAGCTACATCGCCAGTGCTTGCTCAGGTTTACTGCCTTGATAGGCCACTTTCAGTTTTGTGCACTGCCGTTCAGCTTGGAAACAGCCCCGCAAACTTTCACAGAGGTCATGGTAGTTGTGGCAGTGGCTTTTCATCAAGAAAGGGTTCTTGTACATCCTTATCTGGACGATCGATTGATCTGCGCAAAGACAGCGGAGGAAAGTTACAGGGTTACACAGTGGGTCATACAGCGTCTGCATGAGCTGAGGTGAGTGATCAACCAGGGCAGCCCATCCACTAGGCTGTCACCTAAGGAAGCAAACCTCCATGGGCATGCTGAGCAGAGCTGTGCCATGCTGCCAGGCCCTACTACCAGCAGCAGGGTCAGATTGGCAGCGGCCGCAGGCCATGTACTTCAGCACAAGGTCTGCTGCTTCTGACCCCCCCCCCCCCCCCCGAAGTTGCAGCAGGCCATGTGTGCCAAAGCACATGGCCTGCTGCTGCTGAGCCTCCCCCTCCCGACAGAATCAGTGGCAGTGCGGCTCAGCACAGGGAAGGGGGAGGGCAGCATGGCAGAAACCCTTCAGCCAGCTCTGTGATCAACTTTACCAAAAACAAGCTGACTCCCGATCAGGATTTGGTTTATCTCGGGGCTCGTTCCAACACTCTCAGTGGCCTAGTATCTCTTCCACTGGAAAGAGCAAGCAAAGTGCAATTTCAAGTATGACAGGTCCTCAGCTGTGAACATCCTCAGCCTGGCAATACCTTCAACTTCACGGGTCCATGGCAGCACCCTTAGATCTTGTGCCATGGGCTTCAGCCCATGAGAGACCACTTCAGCAGTCTCTTCTTTATTGCTGGTCTCTGCAGTACCAACTGCTTTTGAGGTGGCTACCTTGCCCAAGGCAAACAAGACTAAGTTTGTGTTGATGGCCGACACTGGCAAATCTTTTGGCAGTGACACTGCTGGAACCGCTCAGCTGGGTAATAGTAACCACAGATGCTAATCTTTCCAGATGAGGAGCCCATTGTCTGTCCCAGGTGGCCCAGGGTTCTTGGTTGAGATGAGGGCAGTCTTTCTGCTCTGCGGTTCTTCCCCTTATTCAGGGCAAGGCAGTGAGAGTGTGCTCCGACAATACCACGACGGTGGTGTACATCAATTACCAGGGAGGCAGCGGGAGTGTGCTATTGGCAGAGGAGGTGACCCCTCTTCTACAATGGGACGAGTCCTATATTCAGGCGCTGTCTGTGATGCATGTGGCAGGAAAAGAGAACTTGCAAGCAGACTTCCTCAGCCATCATCGACTAGATCCAGGCGGATGGACTCTCGAGAATTCCGTGTTCCAGAACATAACTTGTCGGTGGGGAACACCGATCATGGATCTGATGGCATCTGCAACAAATGCAAAGATCAGTCTGTTCTTCAGCCATCAGTGGGAAAGAATGTCTGAAGGCCTAGATGCTCTAGCATAACCCTAGCCTCGGGATGGTCTCCTCTATGCCTTGCCTCCATGGCCATTGATAGGGAGACTTCTTCAGCAGATAGAAGCTCATCGGGGGCTTGTGATCCTAGTGGCACCGGATTAGCCGTAGAGACCTTGGTATGTAGATCTCATCTGCCTGACAGTGGCAGGTCCATGGTGGCTTCCAGCATGGAAAGATCTTTTCACTCAGGGCCCTGTTCTAATGCCTCAAGTGGATCGATTCTCACTTACAGCTTGGCTCTTGAAAGGGCTCAGTTGTTGAAGAAAGGTTATTCGGCGGCAGTGATTTCTACTCTTTTGCGTGCAAGAAAACTATCCACAGTGTTATCATACATTCAGGTGTAGCAGATTCTTGAAGACTGGTGCTCAGAAGGTGGTCATAGTGCCACAAATTCGGACCTTTTTGTCAAAACCAGCTTGTAAAGGTCTTGCCCTAAAATCTTTACAAGTGCAGTTGGCAGCTCTGGTTTCTTTCTTTTTTTTTTTTAGGTCAGGTGCTCAGCCAATCTTTGGCCAATCTGGACGTGGTAATGTTTCTACAGGCAGTCAAGCAAGTCCATCCTCTGCTATGTTCTCTCGTTCCTTCTTGGGATTTGAATTTGTTGGTGGCACTGACTGGTTCTTCTTTCGAGCTGCTCTTTGCTGCTCCAATCAAAGATCTCACTTTAAAGACAGTTTTTCTAGTAGCCATCCATTCAGCTCGGAGAATTTCCGAACTACAGGCTTTGTACTGTAGGGAGCCCTTTTTGGTGTTTTCCAAAAAATGAGTGGTTTTAAGGTCAGTTCCTTTCTTTCTCCCAAAGTTTGTTTTGAAATTCCATTTTAATCAGCAGATTTCTCTTCCGGTCTTTTTAGCATCAGGTAATAGTGCAGAGGATAGATCCCTTTACTTGTTAGATGTGCGTCAGGTCCTTCGGTGTTATCTGAAACTAAACAAATCCTTTCAAAAGTCTGATCATCTTTTGGGGGGTCCACGTAAAAGAGAAGCAACTTCCAAAACTTCAGTGGCTCGTTGGCTAGAGGAGGCAATCTCCGCTGCCTATTTGTTGAAACGTAAATCTCTACCAGAGGGATTACAGACTTATTCAACTAGAGCTCAGGTGACTTTCTGGGCGGAGTGTGCTTTGGTTCCGACACGATATTTGTTGGGCAGCTACCAGGTCTTCTTTGAACACATTTGTGAATCACTACAAGCTAAAGGAGATGCTCAGTTTGGCACTAGTGTGTTGCAGGCTGGACTCACAGGTCCCACCCGGGTGTAATTGCTACAATGGTACATCCTACATGTCTGGATGGGACTGGAGGGACACTATGGAAGGATTAATTAGGCCTTACCTGCTAATTAGCTTTCCTTGAGTCTCTCCAGTCCAGTCCCCACCCAGTCTCAGTGTTTTGCACGTGAGCCCGGAATCTTAAAATTGTAGATGCAAATGCAACGTGTGCCTTGGAGGGATAAGTGACTTGTCCAAGGCCACAAGGAGAGCTAGTGGGAATCGAACCCTGGTTGCTTGGTTACCAAGCCAGTGTTCTAACCACTAGGCTACTCCTCCACTCAATACAAGGTGTGATAAAAAGTATTGAGACTTGTACAATAACACAAAGTATAATACTGACAGTTATTGCGCTCAGTCTCCTTCAAAGTAGCCCCTTTCCAATAAAACACTCTTCCTCTAGCGTCCCTGCCAATGCTGAAAACAATTTTGAAATGCCTCTCATATTATGCTGGGAAGCTGCTGTGCCAAATTTTGCTTAATGGTGTTCAAGTTGTCAAATCTCCTTCCGTTCAGTGGTGATTTCAGTTTTGGAAATGAGAAAAAGTCCTAGTGTGCAAGGTCAGGTGAGTACAGAGGCTGAAAGACTTGCTCTATTTGGTGTTTGGCCAAGAACTGCTGGACAAGATGTGGTGCGTGAGCTGGGACGTTATCATGATGAAGCAACCACTCACCATTCCTGTGCAACTTTGGCCTCTTACCATGAGCTGCATTCCCTCAAATGAATCAGAACTTGGACATAATACTCTTTATTGATGGTTTGGTCCTTTGAAGCATACTCATGATGAACAATACCCTAAGAACATAAGATATGCCAAACTGGATCAGACCAAGGTCCATCAAGCCCAGTATCCTGTTTCCAACAGTGGCCAGTCTAGGTCATACGTACCTAGCAGTTTCCCCAAAAGACACAGGTTCCACAATGCTTGTACTGGCTCAAGCAGTGATATCCCAGGTCCCTTTTAATAATGGTTTATGGACCTTTCCTCCAGGATCTTATCCAAACCTTTTTTAAACCCAGCTACACTAACAGCTTTTACTATGTCCTCTGGTAGCTAATTCCAAAGTTTGATTACACGTTGAGTGAAAAAATATTTTCTCTTATTAGTCTTAAATAGGTTACCCTGTAGCTTCATTGCATGTCCCCTAGTCTTTCTATATTCTGTTGATGTAAACAATCGATCTATGTTTACCCGTTCTACTCCATTCATTAATTTATAGACCTCTATCATATCTCCCCTCAGCCATCTATTTTTCAGGATGAAGAGCCCTAACCTTTTTAGCCTCTCTTCATAGGGGTATCCTTCCATCCCCTTTACCATTTTGGTGGCTCTTCTCTGTACTTTTTCTAATAATGCTATATGCTTTTCAAGATACGGCAACCAGAATTGCACACAATATTCAAAGTGCAGTCGCACCATGGAACGATACAGAGGCATTATAATATCCTATGTTTTATTTTCCAATCCTTTCCTTATACCTAGCATTCTATTTGCTCTCTTGGCCGCCACTGCACACTGGGCAGAGGGTTTTAAAATATTATCCACGATGACACCTAAATCTTTTTCCTGGGTAGTGGTTCCTAATGAGGAACCTTGCATCGTATAACCATAGTTTGGGTTGTTCTTTCCTAGATGCATAACTTTGCACTTGTCCACATTAAATTTCATCTGCCACTTGGATGCCCAGTCTTCCAATTTATCACAATCCTCGTGAGTTTTAACAACTTTAAATAGTTTTGTGTCATCTGCAAATGTGATAACCTCACTCGTTATTCTCTTTTCCAGGTCATTTATGAATATGTCAAAAAGCAGAGAACCCAGCACAGATCCATGGGGTACTCCACTATTCACCTTTCTCCATTGGGAAAATTGGCCATTTAGCCCTATCCTCTGCTTTCTATCTTTTAACCAGTTCCTGATCCACAATAGTACAATGCTTCCTATCCCATGACTTTTTAGTTTTGCCAAAAGTCTCTGATGAGGGACCTTGTCAAAGGCTTTCTGAAAGTCCAAATACACTATATCAGCCGACTCACCTATGTCTACCTGTTTATTCACACCTTCAAAAAAACATAACAGATCAGTAAGACAAGATCTTCCTTGTCTAAAGCCATGTTGGCTGTCTCACATTAAGCCATGACTATTTACATGTTCAATAGTTTTTTTCTTTATGATGGTTTCTACCATTTTTCACAGTACTAACATCAGATTCACCAGTCTGTAGTTTTCCGAATCACCCCGGAACCCTTTTTAAAAATTGGTGTTACATTGGCCATCCTTCAATCTTCAGATGATTTTAATTATAGTTCACAGATTACTAATAGCAGGTCTGCAATCCTATATTTCAATTCTTTCAGCACTCTTGAATGTATACCATCTGGTCCAGGTGATTTGCTACTCTTCAGTTTATCAAACAGTGTAATACATCTTCCCCGTGTATCAATATTTCTTTCAGTTTTTCCACAGTATCACCTTTAAAATACCACTTCAATCATGGGTAACATCCCTACCTCTTCCTTAGTAAAGACCGAAGCAAGGAATTCATTCAGTCTCTCCACTATGGCCTTGTCCCCTCTTAGTGACCCTTTTACCCCTCTCTCATCTAATGGTCCACCTGACTCTTTCACAGTTTTTTTTTTTAAAAAGTCTTTATTACACATTTTTACTTCCACAGCAAGCTACTTCTCAAATTCTCTCTTTGCCTGCCTTATCAATGCCTTGCATCTAACTTGCCAGTGCCGCTTCCAGTTTTCATCATTTGGCTCTTTTTTCCACTTCCTGAAAGATGATTTTTTGGCAGCAGCCTCTGACCTCACCTTTAAATTATGTTGGCAGTTTTTTGGACTTCCTTCCAGTTTTCTTAAAGCATGGAAGACAGCTGCTCTGGGCTTCCAAGATAGTATTTTTAAACACCAAAGCTTGATGTAAGGTCTTTAACCTTTGCAACTGCTCATTTTAGGGTTTTTTTCTTAACTATTTTCCTCATTTAATCATAGTCTCCCTTTCGAAAGTTAAAAGGTAGTACTGTGGATTTCCTTACCATTCCTCCTCCATTAATTAAATCAAACACGATCATGCTGTGATCACTATTGCCAAGTGGCCCCAACACCCTTATCTCTTGCACTAGATCTGGTGTTCCACTAAAGAGTAGGTCCCAAATGGCTTGCCCTCTGTTCATGAACCAGCTGCTCCAAGAAGCAGTCATTTGTTTCATCTAGAAATCTCCCTAGCATGTCCTGCCGTGACACTGACCCAGTCAATATTGGGGTAATTGAAATCACCCATTATTATTATTACTGTTCTGTAACTTTTGTTAGCTTCCCTGATTTCTTTGAGCATTTCCATCATCCATTTGTTCATTCTGGCCAGGCGGTCGATAGTACACCCCCACTGCCATCGCCTTCCCCTTTTTACATGGAATTTCAATCCATAGAGATTCTACAGCAAATTTTGTTTTCTGCAAAAAACTTTAATCCTTTGTGACTCAATGCCCTCTCTAACATAGAGCACAACCCCTCCACCAATTTGATCAGCTCTATCATTATGATATAGTTTGTACCAAGGTATCACAGTGGCCCACTGACTATCCTCCTTCCACCATGTCTCTGAGATACCAATCATATCTAACCTCTCATTTAGGGCTATATATTCTAACTCTCCCATCTTATTTTTTAGACTTGTAGCATTTGCATACAAGCATTTTAGAGACTGCATTTTCTTCATATTAATCTGTCTATCGGTAGGCAGAGGTAATTTGGAATCTTTAAGCTCTGTCTGCTCCGTTCTCAAGGGCTTTTGTCTTTATTGGAACCTCTCTGCTGATATACCCTAACTTCATTCTTTTGGTAGTATTCTTCAAGGATATGTTGTTCCAAACCATGCGCTCTAGGGCGACGGTCAGCTCTCCCCCATTATCTAGTTTAAAAGCTGCTCTATCTCCTTTTTTAAAGGTTAATGACAGCTGCTTGATTCCATCTCGGTCAAGGTGAAGCCCATCCCCCTTTAGAAGAGCCCCTTCTTTCCCATCCACGCATTGAGACTCTGGAGGTCTGCCTGCCTTTTGGGTCCTGCACGTGGAAAGGGAAGCATTTCAGAGAACGCTATCCTGGAAGTTCGGGATTTCAGCTTCCTATCTAAAAGCCTAAATTTAGCCTCCAGAACCTCCCTACCACATTTTCCTATGTCATTGGTACCGACATGTACCAAGACAGCAGACTCCTCCCCAGCACTATCTAAGACCTTGTCAGGGTGGTGTGTGAGGTCCGCTACCTTCGCACCAGGCAGGTATGTTACACCAGGCGATCCTCACGTCCACCAGCCACCCAGCTATCTACATGCCTAATGATCGAATCACCAACTATAACGGCTGTCCTAACCCTTCCCTCATGGGCATAAGGCCCTGGAGAAACTTCCTCTTTGCGAGAGGGTTTTACATCGCCTGGAGGACAGGTCCTAGCTCCAGGATCACTTCCTGCCACACCAGGGTGATGCTCTCCTGTCACATGACCTCTCTCCTCCATGGCAACAGGGATGCTGCCAGACTGGAGGTGGGACTTCAGGACTATATCCCTGTAGGTCTTGTCTATGTACCTCTCTGTCTTCCTTATGTCTTCCGCTACTCTAGCCTCCAGAGATCGGACTCATTCCCTGAGAGCAAAGAGCTCCTTGCACCTAGAAGTGGAATAACTCCCCTGGTTCCTCTGAGGTGGAATACCTGCTCTGGTCATATTTTTTAAGCAGCGGGGGACAGAGTTCATTCCCCGCAGCCCAATCTTGGCCTTAGGAGGCCGGATCGGGGGGGGGGGGGGGCGGGAGGGGGGAGAGAAGAGGAGGGCTACGGGGAAATAACTCCATTTGCAAGCAGTCGGCATCATGGCTTTTAAATGGTACCATGGAAACATGATACCATGGCACTGCAGCGCCATTCAAAAGCCCGGCAGAGTTAGCCAGATTGTGGCTGTACATGCAGGTTGGGACTGAATCGCAGTCACGGCCTGCACGTACATGCCTGTTCACGATTCTGATCCCGTGGGGCTAGACTTGCCCCGCAACATCAGAATAGCGATTTCTTTGAGCGTCCGGGTCAGCCCAGACATACAAAGGAGATGTACGTGCGAGACAGAATCAGGCCCCATGTGATTTTAGTAAAGTACAGGTGTGCTGCAGCCACGCTACACTCTGCACATGCAGAGCCCATAACTAGGTCACTGCATGCTCAATAGCATCATAGTGCGACGTATTGTTACACAGGTACACAACAAATCTCAATACATTTTGATCACACCTCCTTGCTTGTGTGCCTTTATTCCGGGTTACTTACAGGTCTTCCCTTCAGAATCTGTTGAGGCGAGTGTTGTGTTACAAAGGGAAGGGTTTTTTTCTCTCTCTCTCTCTTTCTCCATGCTGCCTCTTAGGTTGCATTTTTTTTTTCTTGGTCAGTTTTCACATATTAACAATGTTTTTGAAAGTTAAAATTTGTTATTATTCTAACCTTTCTCTTCTTAGAGTCTGCACAGGGTCCTTAAGGCATGACATCACCAAAACCTGACATGCTCCTCCCCCCTCCCCACCACCAAGGTCAATCCAGCCAAAGAGAGGAGAGACTTTTAAAACTTAAAAGCCAGCCCCCTCAGGCGCAGGCAACATCTTCGCTGTAGCAGCACACAACTCCAATCGGCATCGGGGAAGGGAGCGGGAAGGTAAGCTCCTCCCTGCTCCCCACTACCAAGGCCAATCGAGCCGAAGAGAGGAGAGTTGGTTCCACTCATATCTCAGTGATCGTCAACAGCAAGTCATAATGGGAGCCAACTCCTCATCACCCTACCTGCAAACACAAGGCGTCTCACAAGGCTCTTCCCTATCAGTCCTACTATTCAACATCTACCTACAACTTTTATGCTCAATCATCCGCCCACACAATATTCACTTCCATATCTATGCAGATATAATGATCTACGCTCCATTTACCATTAGCAATCCAACATAACACTATTTATAACAAAAAGACACCAGTTTCCAACCTCCGACCTCCATAACCCTTAATGACACAAACGTGAATGTACAACCAAAGGTCAGGTACCTCGACATTACTCATGACCAGCATCTCACCGTTAAACCTCACATAAGGAACTTAACAAATTTATCACAAAATCAGAACTCTCCGTCATTTCCGCTCCCTATGGGACCCATCCAACTACCGCTCTGCTTTCTAAGCAATTATAACATCCCACTTTGACTACTGTAATTCAATCTACCATGGGCTGCCAAAAAACACTTTACTTCCACTAAACACTGCCTTGCATACAGCAGCACATACAATTCAAGGGGTGTCAAGGTACATACATATAACCCCCAAACTCAAACAGCTCCATTGGTTGCCACTATTCAGCCACATACGCTACAAGATCCTACTCCTGTCTTTCAAAATCATCCACAATCAATCTCTCATTACCTCCAATTACTCCTGAAGACCACCAACCCCCTCAGGACAAAAAAAAAAAAAAAATAAAAACTTAAACATGGTAAGCATACCTCAAGAAAAAGCCAAAATCACTCAGTACGCCTGCAACAGAGCAAACTGTATGCACCATCCCCCTGGGACTCTCTACCCAGAACCCTCCGATCAACATACAAACTGTCCACATTCAGGAAACTCCTCAAAAATCACCTATTTAATGAACATTTCGGTCCCATTACATAACCTCTCCCCCTCCCGCATCCCCCACAGTACCAAATAGCAGTCTATTATGTATCTAACTTATTATAACTCTATTCTACCGCCCCCCCCCAATTTACCCTCCATGTATATAAACCATACTGCTCTAATGTATCAACCATTGCATATAGTAATAAGTCTTATAAATATGTTTCACTGTTCTATGTACCAATTACTGTTCTAGGTATCAAATTCTGTTCTAGGTATCACTTATTACTTACAGCAGTACGTTTTGTAAATAAGTTCCACTGTTCTATGTCACATCAATTGTTGTAATGTACACCGCTTTACTCTGGTGAAAAGCGGTATAAAAAACCCCCAGTCAAATAATAAATAAATAATGCTCAGTCTCCATCTGCTGGCAACGGAAGATAACCCACACATCTGGACTGGAATGGAGGGATTCAAGGAAACAAATTAGCAGGTAAGGCCTAATTTATCCATACTAAAAGTTTCTTGTTTATTTCATTGTCATCAAAGTAAATAAATAGATCCTAGTGCAGCAGCTATAAAAGCTTTTCATGTCAAATGCTCGACCATTTTTTTTTTGGTCATGAAAATAGGGACATGATTACACATCCTACTGTTACTGCAAGATTAAATTATTGCAGCACAGCACTGCTGAACTTACTAAAGCTTAAGGTTATGAGACTTTAAACAGCACAGACTGATATAAACAAATGTGATATGTTATTTTTACAATGTAATATAATTCTTGTATTCCACTCATTTACCATTCTGTAATATAATTTTGTATGCAATGACTTTCCGACTCCCTTTGTTGTATGCCTGCATCCTGGAAGGAGAGGCTACATGGCTAGTAATACGTAGCCTGACACAGGTGCAGAAGTACAAAGAAGTGGAGTGAGATGGTATTAACCAATGAGTTATGGACATGCTGGAAGGGGGAGAGGACATAGTGTACTATAAAAGAACTGTGAAACAGAGGATAGGTGTGAATGCTTAGTCAAGCATTCACCCTTCTTGCAAGAATATAATGTGATTAAAGTAACTCTTTGCTTCACTGAGGAGTCTGTTATTGTGTAAACGTGTAATAAACATAACCTGACTGCAGCACCTCATGTACTGACAGGGTGTAAAGTCCAGTAATACATGAGATACCATTGGAAGCACTAGGGTTGGGTCTTTGGCCTCCTCAGGAAAAGTTACAGTATTGTATTTGAAGAGAAGGGCTCTCGCTGTGAATCTTGGGGAGGAGAGGAAACATGAAACCAACTTTTTCTTGGAAATGCTTCGCCTGTCAAAATTCTCTTCCAATTGATATTAGGGCCAATATTAATGGAATGGAAGAGCAGCCTAGAGGTTGAAAACCAAGAAAATAACTTGTTTACCCAAATGTAACTCACCTTCATCTACCAATGAAAAGCTATCCAATAAAGTCAAATACATTTTAAAATTAAGGTAAAGAGTGGGAGAATTTTCCCACAAAAGGGCAGAATGGGGAAATGTTTACTCTCAAAGTCTGTTTACAACATGCATTTTTAGCAAACTTGTTTCTTAAGGTTGGGGTGCAGATTATACAGTCAAAGGAACTTTTTTGAATAGTTATCAGATCAACCAGAGAATAAGACATCACACAGGTGACATCATAAAATAATCAACACAGAATATATTGTACAAAAATTAGTTTTATTGACCAAACATAGTTACCGAGTGGAAACCAAAACAGTAAGGATTAGAGAGAGGATGGTTAATTTTTACATTAACTAGAACTTGAAAGTTTGAAGCGTGTCTTCTCATCAGAATTTCACAGTGAAGTTAGTTTGTGGGATTACATTTTAGCTTTTTTCTCTCTTGGTTTTAGTTCATGATTACGTTCTGTAAAAATATTTATCACTTTGGTAGAAAACCAAAAATTAAATTCATGAATAAGATAAAACTTAAAGAACATAAGCTGTCCTGCGAGACCAGAAGGCAGACTCAGTATTAACATGGGGAAATTACTACTTCACTGAAAGAGTGTCAGAGACCAAAACAGACAGAATTCAGGAAACCCTGCAATAAGCACAGAGGATCCTCGGCTGTGGGGAAGAAGTGAGTGAGGGGTAAAGCCTGGGAGAAGCAGAGGAGCCTTAGTTCTGGGGAAAATAAGGGGGAAAACCTGGGATAACAAAGTATCATTGTGAATAATGCATCAAAATCTTCTGCTCAATGTGTGGTGGCGATGATGCACACAAATACGAGCAGAAGTTGGAAATTATTAGGACAATATATGCTGCCTTCTACCGCTCCATGGTGCAACTGCACCTCAAGCACTGTGCGCAATTCTGGTCTCTGCATTTTGAAAAAGATGCAGCGATATTAGAAAAAGTACGAAGGAGGACAACCAAAATAATAAAGGGGATGGAAAACCCCCTAATAAGAAAAGGCTTAAAGAGAGAGATAGGCTTTTCAACTTGGAGACATGATAGAGGTCTACAACATACCGAGTACAGTGGAACAAATGAACATCAATCGAATCGATCGCTTACGCTTTCAAAAAGGTACAAATTTATTTATTAGTATTTAGCTCAGGCCTTTCCAGTAGTAGTTCAAGGCAAGTTACATCCAAGTATTGCAGCTATTTCCCTCTCCACAGGGGGCTACAATCTAAGTTTATACTCAGGCAATAGAGGGTTACATGACTTGCCCAAGGCCACAAGGAATGTGAGTGGGGTTCACACCCTAATCTTTCTGCTCCCTGTATGCTCCTTCACAAAGACTAATGGACACACCCTGAAGTCACATAGTACATTTAAAATAAATAGGAGAAAATATCATTTCACCAAACACCTAGTGAAGCTTTGAAATGCATTGCTGGAAATGCGATAAAAGCTATTAGTGTAGCTAGGTTTAAAAGTATGGACAAGTTTCTAGAGGAAAAGTCCTTAAACCATTATTAAAGTGGACTGGGGCAAAAACACTGCTTACCCCTGGGATAGGCAGCATGGAATCCATCTGCCTAGGTACATGTGACCTGAATCGGCTACTGTTGGGAACAGGATAGTCGGCTTGCTGGATCTTTAGTCTGGCCCAGTTTGGAGGGAGGGACAGTGATGAGCAAGCGAAGGCGAGGCAGGGCTCAAGTTAAGTCTGTGGTATTTAACAGTAATGAAAAATTTCTCTGTATTAGCTCAAAGTAAAAATATCTTAGATTGGTCTAATAGGAAAAGATCTTGGCTACAACATGTTTCTTTATTTTTACATGCTGAAGTGCCAACTGCAGGCAGATAATTTTCTGAATTTTTTGTAGGCCATCGATGATGAAATCACAGCCAGTCACACTCCACAGCAAACTTTCAGCTCAAAGTCAGTAGACAGGAGCGTGCATAGAGACCCTCAACGGCATGAATGGACCCAACTCTCTAATTAGATTCTTTTCCATTTATTTGCATTTCATAAGGTTACAAAGTCTGAAGGTAATACAGATTGTGGGGCTTTTATTAAATTAACTGGAGGCATTAGCAAGATTTGAGATAGACCCAGGGCCTAAAATCAGAAAATGAAGTAAAGTAGCACCTGAGCAGAGATCCAGTAAAAGCTGCACCGTGCGGCAAGGTCACCCCTCATGTGAGACTGCTTCTCAACCCCGTCCTTGCGGCACGCCCAACCAGTCAGGTTTTCAGGATATCTTTGTATCTGCATACAATGGAGGCAATGCATATTCATTATGGAGACCCTGAAAAGCTAACTAGCTGGGTGTGCCTTGAGGACTGGGCTGAGGAGCACTGTTCTAGAAAACACACCTACTTCAGGCCAGCCCGTTTGACAGCAGGTGCTCCACCCAATAAATATTAGTTAGTAATCTTGGCCTTCTGCCAAAAGTGCTTGGATTAATGTGTTATGGGGCAGAAAGGCACTATAACCCCCCCCTCCCCAGAGTAAGCACACACGCAGTTACCTGATCTGTTAATTTCCCCCTAGTTCACAGGACAGTTTACATATCCAACGAGGCAAGCTATCAGAAATGCTGGGTGCTTGGAATGTTCTGTCTGTTTCCATCGTGAAAAACACAAGCGAGTCAGAGGTCCAGACTTTTAGGAAAAAAAAGCAACCCGTGCCCTAATTGAAACCACCCCTCCAATCCTAAATCTGACATTACATCCTTGCATTCTCGATGCACTGGGAGGTCAGTCTGTAAATATGTTCTGCATATAGACAGCCTCTCTGGATCCCCCAGCAAGGTGCTTCAGCATGCATCAAAGGGAGAGAGAAGCCAGCATTCACACAAACAGCTATCTAGAAACCGTGCTCTGTGGAAGTCCTGGAGAGGTCTCCAACCCTCCTTCAGACTGATGCCATGTGTCTGATATAAGAGCTCCAGGACAAACACTCCCACTTCCTCCCAGACCCCCTTCCCCATCACAAATACAAAGCACTTGGCCATAATACCTGCTAGGACCCCAAAACACCTGCAGAGCTCGTAGTTTCTCCAACTTGCATCATGCTGCCACAACCACTGTAAGGACAACCGAGATCTGAGCTAGGATCCCAGCTGACACCTGCACAGGAGCATCATGGCTGACTGCGTCTCCAGCCTCACCAAACCTTGATGTGCAAGAGATAAGGAACCGCTACTTCCCTGCTCTCTGCAAAGACAGATCTGATACCATGTACCTCAAGGCAAGGCAACCAGGTCACAACACTGAAAACAATGGTAGGAACTAGATGACTAGGTCCTGTACAGGTGCTTTGGCACTATCCAGTAGCTGTAAAGAGGCTTGCACTGCCTTCCAGGCACAGCAGCAAAGTGAGGGGTCAGAAGAGTTGTGGGAATTGGCAACTCTTATGAGTTACTGACAGTCTCGCCTCTCAGACAGTCCCCGGTTACACGTTTCCAGAATCCTCGTAAGACGACTCCGCCCACTTTCCTCAGTGGACAGGCATCACCTCCCAGGCACAATGGCTGCTACAGGGCTCCAAGCACTGCAGCAAAGGTGGGGTGAGGACTGGTGGCAGGCTTGTGCTAAGGGGCACTGCTGCAACACATCTCCGCGACTCGCTGTCGGAGGTGAAATACAAATTCAAACATCGTAGCAGCCAGGCTCTGATGGATGAGATATCGAGGCAGACGACCCTAGGGGGAAGAGAAAATTAAACATGAAAAGAACCCTGAAGCCCCATCATGAGAATTTAATTTCCTTCCCAGCGAAATGCTGCCTTTTCCTGGGGCACTTCACATGTGGCGAGCATATCTTGCGTTCTTCACTACTGTCAGAAGTGACCGGCTGAGCAGGGGGTTCCAGCAGCTTTAGAACAGGTGTGCCTCATGACGCAACGAACGGAGGGTCCTGATAATGGAATCTTACCTTTAGGTCCGTGTTCAATATCCACAGAAGCGTGCAGACTGTGGGGTTCCGAGAAGACTTTAGGATAGCAAAACCTCCAGGGCCATTCTCCCCCCTGGGGAAAGGAAGAGAAAGCTAACACAGCGAATACAACCTGCAGCAGGTAGACACACAGCCTTCTGCACCTTCACTGAACTCTGGAGTGCTCAACCCCTGGATTAAGGGGGTTTGAGCGGTTCTTTAATGGAGCCAAAATGACTAAAATGTCTCAGACACACACCCTCTTTGGCTGTTTACACAGCAATATATAACATCATGCAGAGAGAAGAAATTAACTAGGATAAAGCCTATGTACTGAAGGTGCTTCGCTGATCTTACATAGGACATGAACCTACTTCAGGGACTAAAAGTCATAACTCCTGTATTTAGCAGTGGAATTGGTCCTTTCAGGTCTCAGAACAATGAAGAAAAAGTAGTCATTCTAGAGTGTCCAAACACCCCCCCTCCCTAGTATTGCTCTTACCGAATATATTTCTGCAAAGGTGGTTTGCAAATGTGTGTGGTGGCCATTCCAGAGGAAATGTAGCTATCCTTCCGCCGTTCAATACGGCGCACATTCACAAAATCCCTGCAACACAAAAAACTATCACTTATCCATCTTTCTAGACTCACCTAAGATAGCAGCCCAAAGAGGATTGAAGCCTCAACCTTTTGGTCTCATTATTCAGTACCCAATAAGAGTTAAGAGCAGAGCCCCAGCCTGGTGTTTGTACCCCTGAGGGATGAGTGATGGACTGGCATAAGTAGCTAGGAAACACAAGGAGCAAGAGATGTGTGTATTTATGTATTAGTTTCCCCTTTTTTAAAAAAAAGTATGTATTTTGTATCATTTCTAATTGTTTTAAATGTCATTTTCATTTTATTTTATTTTGTAAGCTGCATACCCCCTGAGGAAGGCATTGCCGAAACGCGTTGGGGTTTTACCTAATAAAGGCTCCTGTGACCATCACACATCTCTTGTTCCTTGTGTTTCCTGGTTCCCACTGCAAGAATGATTGCTCTTCTTTGTGTTTCATGGTATAAGTAGCTTACCTTGCTGTTACAACCCCCCCAGCAACCCCCGAAGCCACATCGTATGAGATCAATGTGTTGTCTTCCACCCGTTGCAAGATCTGAAAGAGAAGAAAGGAAGAGGCTGGGGTAACAGGAAGTGTGTGGACTCTGCGGAAACCAGGGAAGAGCTTTTTTTTGACAGTTTTATCCCCACTTGAAGCATGGAAGGATTCTAAGGATTTGAGTTGCTTCTTTCATCATCTTCCCAATGCCCTGTAGAGGATTTAGCTTCCTATTTTTCTGATAAGATTGCCAATATTAGGAAAGAGCTTCAGCAGACTTCTCCACTTACAAAATTCTCCCTTAAGTTTACCTGGACAGTCAACCCAAATTAAAATACCCCAGCCTCAACTTGGCATTTGTTCCTTTTATCCACTATTTAATTTCGAAAACGTCCTTTTACCTATGAACTTGCCCTCCTCAGGCTCGGATCCCCTGCCTGCCATGTTGTTAGAACTCAGTGTCATGGATCTACTTCCAGTTCCCCTCACTACTGTTACCAACAGCCTTACAACAGGAGATGGTCCAGTAACCTTATTGCACTCTTATGTTGTCATTCAGAGGCTGATTGATCAAGACTTTTATGCCCTGGTTGCTTTACTACAATCATCTTCAGTGTCTGTGTAATAGACCATTAGCTTTTACTCACCTTTGTTCTCAATTAGGACCGATGGTCAGGTCAGAACCTGGCTCACATCTTACTTAACATATATTCTGAGTTCAGACCAGCTTACATGTGCAGTTAACCCAAGGCTCAAACCTTGCTCCGCTTTTAAACATAATACTTTTATCAGTCTGCTTGCTATACTAATTCAATCATTTGACATCACTGGCTATTATGCTGAGGACACCCCCTGAACTGACCCAAAGTCACCTCACCTCTCAGTTCTGAATTCCTGCCTATTTGCTGTATAGCGCTGGCTTATAGATAGCAAGTTCAAACAGCACCCTCGGAAGTAACACTATGTGCATCACTGGGACATGTGAATAACCAGACAGTGCGCCCAGACTTTCAGGTTCACTTCTAACAGTTCAGAAGAGTATAAAGATTGGGGGGTTGACAGTTTGACCCAGAACAAAGTTTTTCCACCCAAATTTCTGCAGCTGTCTGCTCCTATTTTGCTTTGCAGTAGATCCGCAGCGATCACTAACCTAAGTCTTACTTGATGCAAATTGATTGAGACCATTATAAACTGAATTGCAAAGTCCCCGCTATAAGACAACAAATTTTGCAGTATGCTTTTATTGTGATGTAGCTGAAGTGCAGCAAGTTTGACCATAGTCGCTGCATTATTTCAACAGAGCGCTGACTTCATAATTAAATTAAAGACCCTCAAAGCAAAAACTTACTTGTAGTCCCTGGTCCATTGCAGGTACATTATGAACAACTCACTAATCAGCATTATTTTTTTGTTTATTTGGCTCTTACCCTTTGAACACCCTGCCACAATATTTACGACAGTAAACCTCCCTAGAAAATTTTAAAAAAGGCCTTAAGGCCCATAATTTTGAACTGGAGTTTGGTGATGTACTGAAGTGATGGAAGAAAAAGGCTACATTCACGCTACATTATATTTCTTCTCTCCCTTCCTTAACTCCCCTATGCTGCCTTTTCTCTGTCCTTAGATGTTTAGTTACGTGTATTTATGACGTGTGGTCATGAATTGTAATTTATGTTGATTTTAGATTTCGGCGATGTATGACCCCTTTCCTTTATTTTACTGTTATGTTCCCCGTAAACCGTCTTGATTTGTAGAAAGTCGGTATGTAAAAACTGTTAAATAAATAAATAAATCCGCACATTGTCTACAACTACTTTGGTATATTATGAAAGATGATTTATCGAATGAATAAACTGAACCGACATGAAAGGAAGAATTTTGCAACTGCCGTTTTTAAAAAGAAAATGTGCAGAAAAAAAATGTCCTGAAGTCCGACGGGCTGCATCCTGGAACTCCAAAAGGAAATGATCCCGACAGGTCAGCACTTTCAGCTAGAGAGACTACAAAATGCTAAATTTGAATCCAATCCATAGATTTTGAAGGGTGGGGGAGATTTACACAGAGGACACCCCCCCCCCAAATAACTCTCTAAGCTTCTAACAAGAGTGATGTCCAGTGACTGGGATTCCTCAATAAAGATTGGACAGGGAGAATTTACGTAAAAATATTCTGCACGAGCACAAGTTAGGCAAATCATTCACAAATCCAAAGGTTCCAGACTGCCACTGAGCTCTGATGATGCGTCACCAACATTTACTTATTAGAGGGCATGAAGGGTGAGAGATTAGTCGGCCTCTACCACTTACACAGTTTTAAAGAGACCACAAAGCTTAGAATTTAGGACTTCTTTCTTTGGCCACTGTTCAGTGCAGCATCTGATTTATCACTGATGCTAAGAGTTCCTGCATCCTGTGACTAGTCAAATCTGTTATTTTAAGTTCATTTAGGATTTGCTATTCTACCTTTGCAATAAGAGCAGAGGCTGGGATTAACACTGCACAGGTGATAATTCTTGTGGACAGTCTGCCCCCTGGTGGTCACATCATTGTCATGAGACGCTGAAATCTCAGGTTTCTCCAGTTCTCTGGTTAGTGGCTAGTAATCAGATAACAGATGCCCTCTTGGAGTTAGGGGTGGGAATACATAAGAACATAAGATATGCCATACTGGGTCAGACCAAGGTCCATCAAGCCCAGTATCCTGTTTCCAACAGTGGCCAATCTAGGTCATACGTACCTAGCAGTTTCCCCAAAAGACACAGGTTCCGCAATTCTTGTACTGGGTCAAGCATTGATATCCTGGGTCCCTTCTTAATAATGGTTTATGGACCTTTTCTCCAGGAACTTGTCCAAACCTTTTTTAAACCCAGCTACACTAACAGCCTTTACTACATCCTCTGGTAACAAATTCCAGAGTTTGATTACACGTTGAGTGAAAAAATATTTTCTTTTATTAGTCTTAAATAGTTTACCCTATAGCTTCATTGCATGTCCCCTAGTCTTTCTATATTCTGATAACGTAAACAATCGATCTACGTTTACCCGTTCCACTCCGTTCATTAATTTATAGACTATTATCATATCTCCCATCAGACGTCTCTTTTCCAGGATAAAGAGCCCCAACCTTTTTAGCCTTTCTTCATAGGAGTATCCTTCCATCCCCTTTACCATTTTGGTGGCTCTTCTCTGAACCTTTTCTAATAACTCTATATCCTTTTTAAGATACGGCGACCAGAATTGCACACAATATTCAAGGTGCGGTCTCACCATGGAACGGTATAGAGGCATTATAATATCTTTTGTTTTATTTTCCATTCCTTTCCTTATGATACCTAGCATTCTATTTGCTCTCTTGGCTGCTGCTGCACACTGGGCCGAGGGTTTTAACATGTTATCCACAATGACGCCTAAATCTTTTTCCTGGGTGGTGGTTCCTAATGTGGAACCTTGCATTGTGTAACCATAGTTTGGGTTGTTCTTCCCAAGGTGCATAATTCTGTCCACATTAAATTTCATCTGCCATTTTGATGCCCAGTCTTCCAAATTATCAAGATCCTCTTGAAATTTTCCACAATCCTCTTGGGTTTTAACAACTTTAAATAGTTTTGTGTCATCTGCAAATTTGATAACCTCACTCGTTATTCCTCTTTCCAGGTCATTTATGAATATGTCAAAAAGCAGCAGACCCAGCACAGATCCCTGGGGTACACCACTATTCACCTTTCTCCATTGGGAAAATTGGCCATTTAGCCCTACCCTCTGCTTTCTATCTTTTAACCAGTTCCTGATCCACAGTAGTACACTGCCTCCTATCCCATGACTCTTTAGTTTTGCCAAAAGTCTCTGATGAGGGACCTTGTCAAAGGCTTTCTGAAAGTCTAGATACACTATATCAACCGACTCACCTTTGTCCACCTGTTTATTCACGCTTTCAAAAAAACATAACAGATTAGTAAGACAAGATCTTCCTTGTCTAAAGCCATGTTGGCTGTCTCCCATTAGGTCATGACATGCTGAGTAATTTTATTCTTTATGATGGTTTCTACCATTTTCCCGGTACTGACGTGAGGCTCACCGGTCTGTAGTTTCCCGGATCACCCCTGGAACCCTTTTTAAAAATTGGTGTTACATTGGCGATCCTCCAATCTTCAGGTATTAGAGATGATTTTAATGATAGTTCACAGATTACTAATAGCAGGTCTGCAATCTCATATTTCAGTTCTTTCAACACCCTTCGATGTATACCATCCGGCCCAGGTGATTTGCTACTCTTCAGTTCATCTAATAGTTGTAATACATCTTCCCGATGTATCGATATTTCCTTCAATTCTTCCGCACCTTTAAATACCACTTCAGTCATGGGTAACATCCCTACATCTTCCTCAATAAAGACCGAAGCAAAGAATTCATTCATTCTCTCCGCTATCGCCTTGTCACCTCTTAGTGCCCCTTTAACTCCTTCCTCTATCATCTAATGGACCAACTGACACTCTCACAGGTTTTTTGCTACGAATGTACTTGAAAAAATCTTTATTTCGCGTTTTTGCTTCCGCAGCAAGCTTCTTCTCAAATTCTCCCTTTGCCTGCTTTATCAATGCCTTGCACTTGACCTGCCAGTGCTTGTGCTGTTTCCAGGTTTCGTTGTTTGGCTCTTTTTTCCATTTCCTGAAAGATGCTTTTTTGGCAACAGCAGCCTCTCTGACCTCACCTTTAAACCATGCTGGCAGTTTTTTGGACTTCCTTCCACTTTTCTTAAAGCGTGGAATACAGCTGGTCTGGGCTTCCAAGATAGTATTTTTCAACAACACCCAAGCTTGATGTAAATCTTTAACCTTTGCAACTGCTCCTTTTAGTTCTTTCTTAACTATTTTCCTCATTTTATCATAGTCTCCCTTTCGAAAGTTAAAAGGTAGTACTGTGGATTTCCTTACTATCCCTCCTCCACTAATTAAATCAAAGGCGATCATGCTATGATCACTATTGCCAAGTGGCCCCAACAGCCTTATCTCTTGCACTAGATCTGGTGTTCCACTAAGGACTAGGTCTAATATGGCTTCCCCTCTGGTCGGTTCACGAACCAGCTGCTCCAAGAAGCAGTCATTTATTTCATCTAGGAACTTTATCTCCCTAGCATGTCCTGCCGTGACACTGACCCAGTCGATACTGGGGTAATTGAAATCACCCATTATTATTACCACGCTGTAACCTTTGTTAGCTTCCTTGATTTCTTTGAGCATTTCATCATCCATTTGTTCATTCTGGCCAGGCGGTCGATAGTACACCCCTACTGCCATCGACTTCCCCTTTTTACATGGAATTTCAATCCATAGAGATTCTACAGCAAATTTTGTTTCCTGCAAAACTTTAATCCTTTGTGACTCAATGCCCTCTCTAACATAGAGCGCAACCCCTCCACCAATTTGATCAGCTCTATCATTACGATATAGTTTGTACCCAGGTATCACAGTGTCCCACTGGTTGTCCACCTTCCACCAGGTCTCTGATATTCCAATCATATCTAACCTCTCATTTAGTGCTACATATTCTAACTCTCCTATCTTATTTTTTAGACTTCTAGCATTTGCATACAAGCATTTTAGAGACTGTATTTTATTCATATTAATTTGGCTATTGGTAGACATGGGTAATTTGGGATCTTTAAGCTCTGTCTGCTCCATACTCGAGGGCATTTGGGCTACTTTAATCTTTTTTGGAACCTCTCTGCTTTTGGCAGTATCCTTCAAGGATACATTCTTCCGAACCATGCGCTCTTGGGCGACTGTCGGCTTTCCCCTATTATCTTGTTTAAAAGCTGCTCTATCTCCTTTTTAAAGGTTAATGCCAGCAGCCTGGTTCCATCCCGGTTAAGGTGAAGCCCATCCCTTCGGAAGAGCCCCTCCTTTCCCCAGAATGTTCCCCAGTTCCTAACAAATCCAAACCCATCATCTCTGCACCATTGTCTCATCCACGCATTGAGACTCCGGAGCTCTGCCTGCCTTTTAGGCCCTGCACATGGAACGGGAAGCATTTCGGAGAACGCTACCCTGGAAGTTCTGGATTTCAACTTCCTACCTAAAAGCCTAAATTTAGCCTCCAAAACCTCCCTACCACATTTTCCTATATCATTGGTACCGACATGTACCAAGACAGCAGACTCCTCCCCAGCACTATCTAAGATCTTATCTAGGTGGCGCATGAGGTCTGCTACCTTCGCACCAGGCAGGCATGTTACCAGGCGATCCTCATGTCCACCAGCCACCCAGCTATCTACATGCCTAATGATCGAATCACCAACTATAACAGCTGTCCTAACCCTTCCCTCATGGGCACATGGCCCTGGAGAAACTTCCTCGGTGCGAGAGGGTTTTACATCACCTGGAGGACAGGTCCTAGTTACAGGATCACTTCCTGCCACACCAGGGTGATGCTCTCCTATCACGTGACCTCTCTCCTCCATGGCAACAGGGATGCTGCCAGACTGGAGGACTATGGTTCAGTACCTGGCATGCTGTGATGGTTTTGTTCCAGATCACCATCTTCTCAGGCTGAAGGATGACTTCCTGATATACTAACTCTGCAGGACATTGCATGAGAGCCTGTGGGTGGGAAAAGATAAGGTAACGATGAGTAAGAAAATTGTCGTACCATCATCAGCCACTGCAAAGAAAGTTTTCTATCATTTATTGGTTATTAAGGGATTCCAGGGGATGAGTGCTGGACAGCAGCGTTATAGAATTGGTTAAGAACCACTTGCTCCTTCAACAATTATGGAGTTTTGGTTAAAAGATGCGGAACGTACAAATTAAAAACAGAAAAAAAACCAGATGTCTGTGCAGCTTATGTACAAAACACCTAGTACTACCTGTGAAATAGATTTCTCAGGTTTTTATTAAACTGTAATAAATTCAGCAATGTAAACAAAGCAACACTGCATGGGACTAGACGGACCCAGAACACTCCCAACTCCCTAGCCCTTCCCCAACACTGCATATGTGATTCCCCCTCCGCAAATATGGTTCCTGCATGAGGGCTCCCTCACTTCCTTACCTTTAAGATATAGGTCTTTCCATGGAAAGGTACTTCAATGCTGTAAACCATATCGCCAGCTTCCTGAGCCAAGAAACAAAGTGTTCACAATACTGACCAAGAACGCTCCTGTAGCACATGCCACAGGACTCCACACCACCCTCCAGCTATTCCCCCAGTCAGGAAGGGTAGACCTGCAAGCAACAGTCTCTTGGTGCCTTGCAATAGTGGTCCCTACACTCTCCCTACCCCTGGTGTAGGTCCTGGGAATGGCTGCCAGCCAGTCTTTCCCCTACAAGACTTATTTTGGTGAGACTATGGTTGGTATTTAAACAAGAAATTCTTACATTGTTCTTCTCGAAGTTCCAATTTGCTTCTTGGGCCAAGATCTGATCCATCACCTCCATGGCTTCCTTTCCCTGTCGGATGTATTCCTTCTCCTGGAACAAAGCATAACTCCTTACTCTTGTGGGCACCACACACCTGTCTATGGCTAGCAGCAGGCTGGGTGTGCTCTCTGCCAGAAGAAAAGGGAAAGCTTTGTGTTATAGCACTGGTGAGGAGGGGGGCTTACCACTGTACAACAAAGAATATTTGCTTCTCACCAGGAACTGATCCACCTCCATAGATCACAGACAGAACATTCCAGATAAGGTTAGAGGCAAAAGCTTGATAGATGGCTCCAAGTTTACCTGTGCACTGAGCGTTTTCCTTCCTATGCCCTCATCATCAGATCCGTCATCAGAGCCTAAAATTGTACCAAAAATCAAAACATTACAGATCAGATAAATATTGAATGTTAGCACAGGAAGGTGTACAACAGGGCATGCGACTCACCTGCAAAGGATTCTGGGGGCGAGTAGAACTGTCCATCAGAGAGTGCATTGGGATACAGGAGGGGTGGGCGGATGGCCACAGCCTGCGCAGCCAGATACCCTACAGAGAAAAAGGTGCAACAACTTTACTTCCTGCATGCACTGCAGCTCCCCACCCCATCACCTAAAGCAGCTCTTCTCACACCAGAGATTCTGATGCATCAGCACGTTGCAGGAGAGGAAGCAGAACAGTCAGGCTAATATGGTTTAATGCATCTGAAACTCAAGACCAACCAGCAAGGGCTTGCTCAGTAGCAGTGCTTTGAGCTGCCTTGTGGAGGGCTTGGATTCAATTTGCAGATCAGGTATTCCATTACCTGAACTAACCAGGACTAGGGTCACAGTAATTATAAGTTCTCTGTAGCATCTTGTGATGATCACTGCCAACAGAATTTCTAGATAAAATCCTGCAGTAGACTGAATAAAAGGTTGCATGCAGGTCAGAATGGACTGTGCAATTCACACTCTGTGCCTCACAGCATCTCACAACATGGAGCACACCAAGGACACATGTACTGTAATCCCTCCCATTACACCACTCACATCTCTCCTCCTCCGCCTCTTGAGTTAAGACCTTAAAATCCAGGAACCATGTTTCCAGCCAGGCAAGGACAAAGGACACAATGGGAAGGAGGTAGCCAAACGCTCCTTTAGCTAAAAGCTGGAGACGTAAATACAGAGAATGTACATAAGCACTGACCCATAGTTCTTCCACTATCCACTTGTAACCCTGAAAGCTGTAATTCAATTCCCTATCTCCACTGCTCTGTTCATGGGAAAATCCCAACCTCCGTGTGCTCATACTTTGGGTGTGTATTATCTCTGTGCTACCCACTGGATGACGTGTTCTCTGTCTGAAGGCACTGCAAGAGCAAGCATTTACTAGGCACAGTTGAAGTATATGCTGATCACTGACACGCCATTTAATTTCAAGATGAAAGGCAACCCTCCCATCTCTCCCACTGTCACTGCCGTCAAATTGCAGTGCCCTTCACTACAACACCCATTTCTTCTTCAAGCTCTAGAATAAGTCTTTTGTTCTAGAAAAATGTTGATTTTTAGTTTGCATTTTGAGAGTCCTCATTTTCAAAAATATTCAAAACAAATATCAAACTCAGAAGCAAACCCCTCTCCCCTCCAAAATCCATTTAGCTTGCAAACACAGAAAGCCACTTACGTCAGACATGATCACTTTCACGATCAGGAAGACACTGCTCACCAGAGTTGTGACCTGGAAATCAGAGATTCCAATAAGGTACAAGCCCGCACTATTTCATTCTACTGCTTCATCATACTGAGTTGCTAACTTCTATTCAAGTGACTATACTTGCCTTTCACTGAAGTGGTTGTGCAAGGTGAGAGGGGCCACTCTCAGATTACCCTGCGTGCAGGGGTGCCTCAAGACTTCAAAAGCGTGACAAATTTAAACTAAGCCAACTGTAGAAGCATACAGAGAAGCTACTTACTGCTATAACCCACCAATGGCGCAGCCGTAAAAGTGCATATCCCAGTAGTAGAACGGAAAAGCGGAAAAACGCCAGGAGCTTAGTAGCATGCAGAGAAAAAAAGAAGAAAGAAAAAAAGATTAACAACCAAAACACAAGATCTTACAAAATGCTGCCTTCTCCAAGGGGCCTGTAAAACTTACAAATATATCAAAGAAGGAAGATCTAAAATTGTATTGAATGACTTCATTTTTCAAGTTATCCTCAATGCCATTGTTGGTCTGTGGGGAATAAAGAAAAGAAGACTTAAGACAGACAAGAGCTTTCTGCAGAACAGCTTCAAAATCATGCTTAGTCTGAAAAGAAAACCCTACGCCATCTTTGGTGACCCATTTTATCCAAGAGTGCACACAACACTGTGTGCTGCCTCACAGTACAGATCTGATGCTTACTGACCCTACTGAGGGGGTCAGAGTTACTGCCAACTAACAAACAAAAAAAAGCTTGTAATCCACAGGGGCCAAGCCAGATGATCAGGACATGGAGCTTCACGTTGCAAATCTCCATCACATCCAAGAGTCCCGCCTGTGGAATTTACATCTTCAAAGCAAGGTCCACTTTAATGTGGAACTAAGAAGTAAGGCATGGCCATTGCATAAATACTAGTGGAGGACCAGACCTCCACCATATATTGTTAGATTGTAAACGCTCTGGGGACAGGGAAAATAACTACTGTACCTGAATGTAACTCACCTTGAGCTGCTACTGGAAAATAAATACTAAGCACATAATGACAATATTTATGTATTTACCAAGTCAATGTCAGCTCATGGCGACCTTGTGGATAAGAACATAAGATATGCCATACTGGGTCAGACCAAGGTCCATCAAGCCCAGTATCCTGTTTCCAACAGTGGCCAATCTAGGTCATACGTACCTAGCAGTTTCCCCAAAAGACACAGGTTCCACAATGCTTGTATTGGGTCAAGCATTGATATCCTGGGTCCCTTTTTAATAATGGTTTATGGACCTTTCCCCCAGGAACTTGTCCAAACGTTTTTTAAAACCTACACTAACAACTCTTACTACATCCTCCGGTAACAAATTCCAGAGTTTGATTACACGTTGAGTGAAAAAATATTTTCTCTTATTAGTCTTAAATAGTTTACCCTGTAGCTTCATTGCATGTCCCCTAGTCTTTCTATATTCTGATAAGGTAAACAATCGATCTACGTTTACCCGTTCCACTCCGTTCATTAATTTATAGACTTCTATCATATCTTCCCTCAGCCGTCTCTTTTCCAGGTTAAAGAGCCCTAATCTTTTTAGCCTTTCTTCATAGGAGTATCCTTCCATCCCCTTTACCATTTTGGTGGCTCTTCTCTGTACCTTTTCTAATAACACTATATCCTTTTTAAGATATGGCGACCAGAATTGCACACAATATTCAAGGTGCGGTCATACCATGTGAACGATACAGAGGCATTATAATATCCTATGTTTTATTTTCCATTCCTTTCCTTATGATACCTATCATTCTATTTGCTTTCTTGGCCGCCGCTGCACACTGGGCGGAGGGTTTTAACATGTTATCCACGATGACTCCTAAATCTTTTTCCTGGGTGGTGGTTCCCAATGTGGAACCTTGCATTGTGTAACCATAGTGTGGGTTGTTCTTTCCTAGGTGCATAACTTTGCACTTGTCCACATTAAATTTCATCTGCCATTTGGATGCCCAGTCTTCCAATTTATTTAAATCCTCCTGCAGTTTTCCACTGTCCTCTTGGGTTTTAACAACTTTAAATAGATTTCTAAACTGTATTGGACTGATTAGAGCGGCATCCATGGCTGCTGTTATTGTATCAATCCATCACGCTGCCGGCCATACACCGAGATCACAGGAAGATACGGTCCGAGTACCCAGGGAACATGCTGAATTCCAGGAGGACAAAGAACAACTGGTACACTGAAGCAGGCTATAGGAACTTTCAGCACGCCCCACCCACCGAACCGGTAAACCTGCTTCTCCTCCCCCTTCCCCCCAAACCGGTCACCTGCTTCTGCTCCTCCTTCCCCCCCCCCCCCAAACCGGTCATCTGCTTCTGCTCCTCCTTCCCCCCCCCCCCGAACCGGTCACCTGCTTCTCCTCCTCCCCCCCCCCCGAAACGGTCACCTGCCTCTGCTTCTCCTCCCCCACCCCAACCGGTCTCCTGCCTCTCCTCCCCCCCAAACCGGTCACCTGCTGCTTCTCCCCCCCCCCCGGCTTCTCCTCCTCCACTCCCGAACCGGCCACCTGCTTTTCCCCCCCCCCCGAACCGGTCACCTGCTGCTTCTCACCCCTCCCGAACCTGTCAACTCCTGCTTCTCTTCCTCCTCCCCCCCTCCCGAACCGATCACCTGCTGCTTCGCCTCTCCTCCTCCTCCTCCCCCCCCCCTCCCGAACCAGTCACCTGCTGCTTCGCCTCTCCTCCTCCTCCCCCCCCCCCCGCCCCAGTCACCAGCTGATTCGGCTCTCCTCCCCCCCCCCGAACCGGTCACCTGCTGCTTCTTCTCCTCCTCCTCCTCCCCCCGAAATGGTCACCTGCTTCTCCTCCTCCTCCCCCCCCCCCACCGGTCACCTGCTTCTTCTCCTCCTCCCCCCCCCCACCGGTCACCTGCTGCTGCTGCTTCTTCTCCTCCTCCTCCCCCCCCACCGGTCACCTGCTGCTGCTGCTTCTTCTCCTCCTCCTCCCCCCCCCCCCACCAGTCACCTGCTGCTTCCCCTCCTCCCCCCCCACCACAGGTCACCTGCTGCTTCCCCTCCTCCCCCCCCCACCACCCGTCACCTGCTGCTGCTTCTTCTCCTACTCCTCCTCCCCCACCACCCGTCACCTGCTGCTCCTCCTTCTCCTCCTCCCCGCCCCCCACCCGTCACCTGCTGCTTCCCCTCCTCCCCCCCCCACCACCAGTCACCTGCTGCTGCTTCTTCTCCTACTCCTCCTCCCCCACCACCCGTCACCTGCTGCTCCTCCGTCTCCTCCTCCCCGCCCACCACCCGTCACCTGCTGCTTCCCCTCCTCCCCCACACCACCCGTCACCTGCTGCTTCCCCTCCTCCCCCCCCCCACCACCACCACCAGTCACCTGCTGCTTCCCGTCCTCCCCCCCCACCACCACCAGTCACCTGCTGCTTCCCCTCCTCCCCCCCACCACAAGTCACCTGCTTCCCCTCCTCCCCCCCCCACCACCCGTCACCTGCTGCTTCCCCTCCTCCCCCCCACACCACCCGTCACCTGCTGCTGCTTCTTCTCCTACTCCTCCTCCTCCCCCACCACCCGTCACCTGCTGCTCCTCCTCCCCGCCCACCACCCGTCACCTGCTGCTTCCCCTCCTTCCCCCCCCCACCACCACCGGTCACCTGCTGCTTCCCCTCCTCCCCCCCCCCACCACCAGTCACCTGCTGCTTCCCCTCCTCCCCCCCCCACCACCAGTCACCTGCTGCTTCCCCCTCCTCCCCCCCCCACCACCAGTCACCTGCTGCTTCCCCTCCTCCCCCCCCACCACCAGTCACCTGCTGCTTCCCCCCCTCCCCCCCCACCACCAGTCACTTGTTGCTTCCCCTCCCCCCCCACCACCAGTCACCTGCTGCTTCCCCTCCTCCCCCCCCCCAGCACCAGTCACCTGCTGCTGCTTCTTCTCCTACTCCTCCTCCCCCACCACCCGTCACCTGCTGCTCCTCCTTCTCCTCCTCCCCCCCCACCACCCGTCACCTGCTGCTTCCCCTCCTCCCCCCCCCACCACCAGTCACCTGCTGCTTCCCCTCCTCCCCCCCCCAGCACCAGTCACCTGCTGCTGCTTCTTCTCCTACTCCTCCTCCCCCACCACCCGTCACCTGCTGCTCCTCCTTCTCCTCCTCCCCACCCACCACCCGTCACCTGCTGCTTCCCCTCCTCCCCCCCCACCACCCGTCACCTGCTGCTCCTCCTTCTCCTCCTCCCCACCCACCACCCGTCACCTGCTGCTTCCCCTCCCCCCCCACCACCAGTCACCAGCGGCTTCCCCTCCTCCCCCCCCCACCACCAGTCACCTGCTGCTGCTTCTTCTCCTACTCCTCCTCCCCCACCACCCGTCACCTGCTGCTCCTCCTACTCCTCCTCCCCCACCACCAGTCACCTGCTGCTTCCCCTCCTCCCCCCCACCACCCGTCACCTGCTGCTGCTTCTTCTCCTACTCCTCCTCCCCCCCACCACCCGTCACCTGCTGCTCCTCCTTCTCCTCCTCCCCGCCCACCACCCGTCACCTGCTGCTTCCCCTCCTGCCCCCCCCACCACCAGTCACCTGCTGCTTCCCCTCCTGCCCCCCCCCCCACCACCAGTCCCCTGCTGCGTCCCCTCCTCCCCCCCCACCCCCACCGGTCACCTGCTGCTCCTCCTCCTCCTCCCCCCCCGGTCACCTGCTGCTGCTTCTCCTCCTTCTCCTCCTCCCCCCCGGTCACCTGCTGCTTCTCCTCCTCCTCCCCCCCCGGTCACCTGCTGCTTCTCCTCCTCCTCCTCCCCCTCCGGTCACCGGCTGCTTCTCCTCCTCCTCCTCCCCCCCCCCCCCCCGGTCACCTGCTGCTTCTCCTCCACCTCCTCCTCCCCCCCCCCCGGTCACCTGCTGCTTCTCCTCCTCCTCCTCCTCCCCCCCCCGGTCACCTGCTGCTTCTCCTCCTCCTCCTCCTCCCCCCCCGGTCACCTGCTGCTTCTCCTCCTCCTCCTCCCCCCCCCCCCCCCCGTCACCTGCTGCTTCTCCTACTCCTCCTCCGCCCCCGGTGTCCTGCTGCTTCTACTCCTCCTCCTCCCCCCCCGGTCACCTGCTGCTTCTCCTCCTCCTCCTCCCCCCCCGGTCACCTGCTTGCTTCTCCTCCTCCTCCTCCCCCCCCCCCGGTCACCTGCTGCTTCTCCTCCTCCTCCTCCCCCCCCCCCCGGTCACCTGCTGCTTCCTCCTCCTCCTCCCCACCCCGGTCACCTGCTGCTTCTCCTCCTCCTCCCCCCCGTCACCTGCTGCTTCTCCTCCTCCTCCTCCTCCTCCCCCCGGTCACCTGCTGCTTCTCCTCCTCCTCCCCCCCCCCCGGTCACCTGCTGCTTCTCCTCCTCCTCCCCCCTCCCCGGTCACCTGCTGCTCTTCTCCTCCTCCTCCCCCCTCCCCGGTCACCTGCTGCTTCTCCTCCTCCTCCCCCCCCCCCCGGTCACCTGCTGCTTCTCCTCCTCCTCCTCCTCCCTCCCCCCCCGGTCACCTGCTGCTTCTCTCCTCCTCCTCCTCCCCCCCCCGGTCCACCTGCTGCTTCTCCTCCTCCTCCTCCTCCCTCCCCCGGTCACCTGCTGCTTCTCCTCCTCCTCCCCCCCCCCCCCCGGTCACCTGCTGCTTATCCTCCACGTCCTCCTCCCCCCCCCCGGTCACCTGCTGCTTCTCCTCCTCCTCCCCCCCCCCGGTCACCTGCTGCTTCTCCTCCACGTCCTCCCCCCCCTGGTCACCTGCTGCTTCTCCTCCTCCTCCTCCTCCCTCCCCGGTCACCTGCTGCTTCTCCTCCACCTCCCCCCCCGGTCACCTGCTGCTTATCCTCCACGTCCTCCTCCCCCCCCCCGGTCACCTGCTGCTTCTCCTCCTCCTCCCCCCCCCCGGTCACCTGCTTCTTCTCCACCCCCCACCCCCCCCCCGGTCACCTGCTGCTTCTCCTCCACCTCCTCCCCCCCCCGGTCACCTGCTGCTTCTCCTCCACCTCCTCCTCCCCCCCCCGGTCACCTGCTGCTTCTCCTCCTCCTCCTCCCCCCCTGTCACCTGCTGCTTCTCCTCCTACCCCCCCCACCCCCACCCCCACTGGTCACCTGCTGCTTCCCCACCCCCACCGGTCACCTACTGCTTCTCCTCCTCCTCCCTCCCATCCCCCCCCACCGGTCACCTGCTGCTTCTCCTCCTCCTCCCCCCCCCACCAGTCACCTGCTGCTTCTCCTCCTCCTCCCCCCCCCACCACACCTGCTGCTTCTCCTCCTCCTCCCCCCCCCACCAGTCACCTGCTGCTTCTCCTCCTCCTCCCCCCCCCACCAGTCACCTGCTGCTTCTCCTCCTCCTCCCCCCCCCCAACCGGTCACCTGCTGCTCTCCTCCTCTCCCCCCAATAGGTCACCTGCTGCTGCTTCTCCTCCTCCCCCCACCGGTCACCTGCTGCTTCTCCTCCTCCTCCTCCCCCCCCAACCGTTCACCTGCTGCTTCTCCTCCTCCTCCTCCTCCCCCCCCCAACCGTCACCTGCTGCTTCCTCCTCCTCCTCCTCCTCCCCCCCCGAACCGGTCACCTGCTGCTCCTCCTCCTCCTCCTCAACCCCCCCCCCAACCGGTCACCTGCTGCTCCTCCTCCTCCTCCTCCTCCTCCTCATCCCCCCCCCCCAACCGGTCACCTGCTGCTCCTCCTCCTCATCATCATCATCCCCCCCCAACCGGTCAGCTGCTGCTGCTCCTCCTCCTCCTCCTCCCCCCCCACCCGGTCACCTGCTGCTTCTCCTCCTCCTCCTCCCCCCCCGGTCACCTGCTGCTTCTCCTCCTACCCCCCCCCACCCCCACTGGTCACCTGCTGCTTCTCCTCCTACCCCCCCACCCCCACTGGTCACCTGCTGCTTCCCCACCCCCACCGGTCACCTACTGCTTCTCCTCCTCCGCCCCCCTCCCACCGGTCACCTGCTGCTTCCCCACCCCCACCGGTCACCTACTGCTTCTGCTCCTCCTCCTCATCCCCCCCCCCGCAACCGGTCACCTGCTGCTCCTGCTCCTCCTCCTCCTCATCCACCCCCCCCCAACCGGTCACCTGCTGCTGCCTCTCTTCCTCCTCATCCACCCCCCCCACACCGGTCACCTGCTGCTCCTCCTCCTCCTCCTCCCCCCCCCCCACCGGTCACCTGCTGCTCCTCCTCCTCCTCATCCACCCCCCCCACACCGGTCACCTGCTGCTCCTCCTCATCCACCCCCCCCCCCACCGGTCACCTGCTGCTCCTCCTCCCTCCACCCCCCCCCCAACCGGTCACCTGCTGCTGCTCCTCCTCCTCCTCCACCCCCCCCCCCAACCGGTCACCTGCTGCTCCTCCTCCTCCTCATCCACCCCCCCCCGGTCACCTGCTGCTTCTCCTCCACCGCCTCCCCCCCCCGGTCACCTGCTGCTTCTCCTCCTCCTCCTCCCCCACCCCCGGTCACCTGCTGCTTCTCCTCCTCCTCCTCCTCCTCCTCCTCCCCCCCCGGTCACCTGCTGCTTCTCCTCCTCCTCCCCCACCGGTCACCTGCTGCTCCTCCTCCTCCTCCCCTCCTCCTCCTCCCCCACCGTCACCTGCTGCTCCTCCTCCTCCTCATCCACCCCCCCCACCGGTCACCTGCTGCTCCTCCTCCTCCTCCTCATCCACCCCCCCTACCGGTCACCTGCTGCTCCTCCTCCTCCTCATCCACCCCCCCCAACCGGTCACCTGCTGCTCCTCCTCCTCCACCCCCCACCCAACCGGTCACCTGCGGGGCCTCCTCCTCCTCATCCACCCCCCCCCCCCCACCCGGTCACCTGCTGCTCCTCCTCCTCCCTCCACCCCCCCCCAACCGGTCACCTGCTGCTCCTCCTCCTCCTCATCCACCCCCCCCCCCAACCGGTCCACCTGCTGCTTCCTCCTCCTCCTCATCCAAGCCACCCCCCAAACCGGTCACCTGCTGCTCCTCCTCCTCCTCCTCATCAACCCCCCCCCACCGTCACCTGCTGCTCCTCCTCCTCCTCATCCACCCCCCCCCCACCGGTCACTCTGCTGCTTCCTCCTCCTCCACCCCCCCCACCGGGTCACCTGCTGCTCCTCCTCCTCCTCATCCACCCCCCCCCCCACCCGTTCACCTGCTGCTCCTCCTCCTCCTCCACCCCCCCCCAACCGGTCACCTGCTGCTCCTCCTCCTCCTCATCCACACCCCCCCCAACCGGTCACCTGCTGCTCCTCCTCCTCCTCATCCACCCCCCCCAACCGGTCACCTCTGCTCCTCCTCCTCCTCCTCATCCACCCCCCCCCCCAACCGGTTCACCTGCTCCTCCTCCTCCTCCTCATCCACCCCCCCCCCCCACCGGTCACCTGCTGCTCCTCCTCCTCCTCCTCCCCCCCCCGGTCACCTGCTGCTTCTCCTCCTCCTCCTCCCCCCCCGGTCACCTGCTGCTTCTCCTCCTCCTCCTCCCTCCCCCCCCCCCGTCACCTGCTGCTCCGCCTCCTCCTCATCCACCCCCCCCACCGGTAACCTGCTGCTCCTCCTCCTCCTCCTCATCCACCCCCCCCCAACCGGTCACCTGCTGCTCCTCCTCCTCCTCCTCCCCCCCCCCCGGTCACCTGCTGCTTCTCCTCCTCCTCCTCCCCCCCCGGTCACCGGCTGCTTCTCCTCCTCCTCCTCCCCTCCCCCCCCCCGGTCACCTGCTGCTTTCTCCTCCTCCCCCCCCCCCTGGTCACCTGCTGCTTCTCCCTCCTCCTCCTCCCCCCCCCCAGTCACCTGCTGCTTCTCCTCCTCCTCCTCCACCCCCCCCCAGTCACCTGCTGTCTCTCCTCCTCCTCCTCCCCCCCCCAGTCACCTGCCTGCTTCTCCTCCTCCTCCTCCTCCCCCCCCCCGGTCCACCTGCCTGCTTCTCCTCCTCCTCCCCCCCCCCGGTCACCTGCTGCTTCTCCTCCTCCTCCCCCCGGTCACCTGCTGCTTCTCCTCCTCCTCCCCCCCCCGGTCACCTGCGGCTGCGCCTCCTCCTCCCCCCCCCCGGTCCCCTGCTGCTTCTCCTCCTCCCCCCCCGGTCACCTGCTGCTTCTCCTCCTCCTCCCCCTCCTCCTCCTCCCCCCCCGGCCACCTGCTGCTTCTCCTCCTCCTCCCCCCCCCCCGGTCACCTGCTGCTGCTCCTCCTCCTCCTCCTCCTCCCCCCCCGGTCACCTGCTGCTTCTCCTCCTCCTCCCCCCCCCCGGTCACCTGCTTGCTTCTCCTCCACGTCCTCCTCCCCCCCCCCCCGGTCACCTGCTGCTTCTCCTCCTCCTCCCCCCCCCCCGGTCACCTGCCTGCTTCTCCTCCACGTCCTCCCCCCCCCCCCCGGTCACCTGCTGCTTCTCCTCCACGTCCGCCGCCCCCCCCCCCCCGGTCACCTGCGGCTTCTGCTCCACCACCTCCTCCCCCCCCCCCGGTCACCTACTGCTTCTCCTCCTCCTCCTCATCCCCCCCCCCCCGCAACCGGTCACCTGCTGCTCCTGCTCCTCCTCCTCCTCATCCACCCCCCCCCCCAACCGGTCACCTGCTGCTGCTCCTCTCCTCCTCATCACCCCCCCCCCCCACACCGTCACCTGCTGCTCCTCCTCCTCCTCATCCACCCCCCCCCACCGTCCCCTGCTGCTCCTCCTCCTCCTCATCCCCCCCCCCCCCCCACCGGTCACCTGCTGCTCCTCCTCCTCCTCATCCACCCCCCCCCCCACCGTCACCAACCGGCTGCTCCTCCTCCTCCTCCCACCCCCCCAACCGGTCACCTGCTGCTCCTCCTCCTCCTCCACCCCCCCAACCGGCACCTGCTGCTCCTCCTCCTCCACCCCCCCCCACCGGTCACTGCTGCTCCTCCTCCTCATGCCCCCCCCCCACCCGGTCACCTGCTGCTCCTCCTCCTCCTCATCCCCCCCCAACCGGTCACCTGCTGCTCCTCTTCCTCCTCTCCACCCCCCCCCCACACCGGTAACCTGCTGCTCCTCCTCCTCCTCATCCACCCCCCCCCCACCGGTCACCTGCTGCTCCTCCTCCTCCTCTCATCCACCCCCCCCCCCCCACCGGGCACCTGCTGCTCCTCCTCCTCCTCATCCACCCCCCCCCCCACCGGTCACCTTCGGCTCCTCCTCCTCCTCATCCACCCCCCCCACAACGGTCCACCTGCTGCTGCTTCCCCACCCCCCCCACTTCACGCTGCTTCACTCCTCCTCCTCCTCCTCATCCACCCCCCCCCGCAACCGGTCACCTGCTGCTCCTGCTCCTCCTCCTCCTCATCCACCCCCCCCCAACCGGTCACCTGCTGCTCCTCTTCCTCCTCATCCACCCCCCCCCCACACCGGTCACCTGCTGCTCCTCCTCCTCCTCCTCCACCCCCCCCCCACCGGTCACCTTCTGCTCCTCCTCCTCCTCCTCCTCATCCACCCCCCCCCACCGGTCCACCTGCTGGCTTCCTCCTCCTCCTCATCCACCCCCCCCAACCGGTCACTGCTGCTCCTCCTCCTTCACCCCCCCCCAAACCGGTCACCTGCTGCTCCTCCTCCTCCACCCCCCCCCCCAAACCGGTCACCTGCTGCTGCTCCTCCTCCTCATCCACCCCCCCCCCACCCACCCGTTCACCTGCTGCTGCTCCTCCTCCTCCTCATCCACCCCCCCCCAACCGTGTCACCTGCTGCCTCTTCCTCCTCATCCACCCCCCCACACCGGATCACCTGCTGCTCCTCCTCCTCCTCCATCCACCCCCCCCCACCCGTCACCTGCTGCTCCTCCTCCTCCTCCTCATCCACACCCCCCCCCCACGCGTCACCTGCTGCTCCTCCTCATCCACACCCCCCCCCTGTTCACCTGCTGCTCCTCCTCCTCCTCCACCCCCCCCCACCCGGTCACCTGCTGCTCCTCCTCCTCCACCCCCCCCAACCGGTCACCTGCTTCTTCCTCCTCCTCATCCACCCCCCCCCCCCCCCCTCCCCCCCCCCCCCCCCCCCTCCCCCCTCCCCCCCCCCCCACCCCCCCCCTCCCTCCCCCCCCCCCCCACCCCTCCTCCCCCCCCCCCCCCCCCGGTCACCTGCTGCTCCTCCTCCTCGCCCCCCCCCCCCCCCCCCTCCCCCCCCCCCCCCCCCCCCCCCCCCCCCACCCCCCCCCCCTCCCCCCCCCACCGCCCCCCCACGTCCCACCCACCGCCCACTCCCACCCCCCCCCCCCCCCCACCCCCCCCCTCCTCCCCCCCCCACCCCCCCCCCCCCCTGCTGCTCCTCCTCCTCCCCCCCCCCCCCCACCGTCCCACCTGCTGCTCCTCCTCCGCCTCCTCCCCCCCCCCCCCCGCCCCACCGGTCCCCTGCTGCGCCTCCTCCTCCAACCCCCCCACCCCCCCCCCCTGCTCTCCTCCTCCTCCCGCCTCGCCCCCCCCCCCCCCCCCCCTCCACCCCCCCCCCCCCTCCTCCCCTGCTGCCCCCCCCCCCCCCTTCCCCCACCCCCCCCCCCCCCCCCTGCTCTCCTCCTCCACCCCTCCCCCCCCCCCCTGTCCGCCACTCCTCCTCCCCCCCCCCCCCCCTTCTCCTGCTCCTCCTCCCTCCTCCCCCCCCCCCCCCCCGGTCACCTGCTGCTCCTCCTCCTCCTCCTCCTCCACCCCCCCCACCGTCACCTGCTGCTCCTCCTCCTCCTCATCCACCCCCCCCCCCCAACCTTTCCACCTGCTGCTCCTCCTCCTCCTCATCCCCCCCCCCCCGGTCACTCCCTGCTGCTCCTCCTCCTCCTCCTCCGCCACCCCCCCCCCCGTCACCTGCTGCTCTTCTCCTCCTCCTCCTCACCCCCCCCCCCCCCCGTTCACCTGCTGCTCCTCCTCCTCCTCCACCCCCCCCCCAACCGGTCACCCTGCTGCTTCCTCCTCCTCATCCACCCCCCCCCCCAACCGGTCACCTGCTGCTCTTTCCTCCTCCTCCTCCACCCCCCCCCCCAACCGGTCACCTGCTGCTCCTCCTCCTCCTCATCCACCCCCCCCCCCGTCACCTGCTGCTCCTCCTCCTCCTCATTCCACCCCCCCCCCAACCGGTCACCTGCTGCTCCTCCTCCTCCTCATCCCCCCCCCCCCAACGGTCACCTGCTGCGTCCTCCTCCTCCTCATCACCCCCCCCCCCAACCGGTCACCTGCTGCTCCTCCTCCTCCTCATCCACCCCCCCCACCCCGGTCACCTGCTGCTCCTCCTCCTCCTCCTCCTCACCCCCCCCCCCCCCCGGTCACCTGCTGCTCCTCCTCCTCCTCATCCACCCTCCCCCGGTCACCTGCTGCTTCTCCTCCTCCTCCTCATCCACCCCCCCCCCCCCCGGTCACCTGCTGCTTCTCCTCCTCCTCATCCTCCCCCCCCCCGCCCGTCACCTGCTGCTTCTCCTCCTCCTCCTCATCCACCCCCCCCCCCGGTCACCTGCTGCTTCTCCTCCTCCTCCTCCCTCCTCCCCCCCCCAACCCGGTCACTGCTGCTCCTCCTCCTCCTCATCCACCCCCCCCCCCCAACCGGTCACCTGCTGCTTCTCCTCCTCCTCATCCACCCCCCCCCCCCCGGTCACCTTCTGCTCCTCCTCCTCCTCATCCACCCCCCCCCCACCGGTCACCTGCTGCTCCTCCTCCTCATCCTTCATCCACCCCCCCCCCAACCGGTCACCTGCTGCTCCTCCTCCTCCTCATGCCACCCCCCCCCAACCGGTCACCTGCTGCTCCTCCTCCTCCTCATCCACCCTCCCCCGGTCACCTGCGGCTGCTCCTCCTCCTCCTCCTCATCCACCCCCCCCCCCCCGGTCACCTGCTGCTTCCTCCTCCTCCTCATCCACCCACCTCCCCCCCCCCAACCGGTCACCTGCTGCTCCTCCTCCTCCTCCTCATCCACCCCCCCCCCCCCGGTCACCTGCTGCTCCTCCTCCTCCTCATCCACCCCCCCCCCCCCGGTCACCTGCTGCTCCTCCTCCTCCTCATCCACCCCCCCCCCCCCCCCGGTCACCTGCTGCTCCTCCTCCTCATCCACCCCCCCAACGGTCACCTGCTGCTCCTCCTCCTCCTCCCCCCCCCAACAACTGCTGCTCCTCCTCCTCCTCCTCCACCCCCCCCCCCCGGTCCCTTCTCCTCCTCCTCCTCCATCCCCCCCCCCCCCGGTCACCTGCTGCTCCTCCTCCTCCTCATCCACCCCCCCCCCCAACCGTCCACCTGCTGCTCCTCCTCCTCCTCATCCACCCCCCCCCCAACCGTCACCTGCTGCTCCTCCTCCTCCTCATCCACCCCCCCCCCCCGGTCACCTGCTGCTCCTCCTCCTCCCATCCACCCCCCCCCCCCCCCCCCCGGTCACCTGCTGCTTCCTCCTCCTCATCCCCCCCCCCCAACCGTCACCTGCTGCTCCTCCTCCTCCTCATCCACCCCCCCCCGGTCACCTGCTGCTTCCTCCTCCTCCTCCTTCACCCCCCCCCCCCACCGGTCACCTGCTGCTCCTCCTCGTCCTCATCCCCCCCCCCCCCCACCCGGTCACTTGCTCCTCCTCCTCCTCATCCACCCCCCCCCACCCGGTCACCTGCTGCTCCTCCTCCTCATCCACCCCCCCCCCAACCGGTCACCTGCTGCTCCTCGTCCTCCTCATCCACCCCCCCCCCAACCGGTTCACCTGCTGCTCCTCCTCCTCCTCATCCACCCCCCCCCCCCCCCCAACCGGTCACCTGCTGCTCCTCCTCCTCCTCATCCACCCCCCCCCCCGTCACCTGCTGCTCCTCCTCCTCCTCCACCCCCCCCCCCAACCGTCACCTGCTGCTCCTCCTCCTCCTCATCCCCCCCCCCCCCCCGGTCACCTGCTGCTCCTCCTCCTCCTCATCCACCCCCCCCCCCCCCAACCGGTCACCTGCTGCTCCTCCTCCTCCTCCTCCACCCCCCCCCCCCCCGGTCACCTGCTGCTCCGCCTCCTCCTCCTCCATCCCACCCCCCCCCCCGGTCACCTGCTGCTACCGCCTCCTCCTCCTCATCCACCCCCCCCCCCCCCGGTCACCTGCTGCTCCTCCTCCTCCTCCTCCCCCCCCCCCCCGGTCACCTGCTGCTTCCTCCTCCTCCTCCTCATCCCCCCCCCCCCCGGTCACCTGCTCCTCCTCCTGCTCTACCACCCCCCCCCTTCCGGTCACCTGCTGCTCATCCTCCTCATCCCCCCCCCCCCGGTCACCTGCTGCTCCTCCTCCTCCTCCTCCTCATCCACCCCCCCCCAACCGGTCACCTGCTGCTCCTCCTCCTCCTCCTCATCCACCCCCCCCCACCGGTCACCTGCTGCTCCTCCTCCTCCTCATGCCCCCCCCCCCCCCCCGGTCACCTGCTGCTCATCCTCCTCCTCATCCACCCCCCCCAACCGGTCACCTGCTGCTCCTCCTCCTCCTCATCCACCCCCCCCCCAACCGTTCACCTGCTGCTCCTCCTCCTCATCCACCCCCCCCCCCGGTCACCTGCTGCTCCTCCTCCTCCTCATCCACCCCCCCCCCCCCGGTCACCTGCTGCTTCTCCTCCTCCTCATCCACCACCCCCCCCCCCCGGTCACCTCCTGCTCCTCCTCCACCTCCTCCGCCCCCCCCCCCGTTCAACTGCTGCGCCTCGTCATCCCCCCCCCCCCCCGGCCACCTGCTGCTCCTCCTCCTCCTCCTCCACACCCCCCCCCGGTCACCTGCTGCTCCTCCTACTCCTCCTCCCCCCCCCCGGTCACCTGCTGCTCCTCCTCCTCCTCATCCACCCCCCCCCCCCGGTCACCTGCTGCTCCTCCTCCTCCTCATCCACCCCCCCCCCCCGGTCACCTGCTGCTCCTCCTCCTCCTCATCCACCCCCCCCCCCGGTCACCTGCTGCTTCCTCCTCCTCATCCATCCCCCCCCCCCCCGGTCACCTGCTGCTGCTCCTCCTCCTCCTCATCCACCCCCCCCCCCCCACCGGTCACCCTGCTGCTCCTCCTCCTCCTCATCCACCCCCCCCCCCCCCGGTCACCTGCTGCTGCTCCTCCTCCTCCTCATCCACCCCCCCCCAACCGGTCACCAGCTGCTCCTCCTCCTCCTCCCCCCCCCCCCCGGTCACCTGCTGCTGCTCCTCCTCCTCCTCATCCACCCCCCCCCCCCCGGTCACCTGCTGCTCCTCCTCCTCCTCCTCACCACCCCCCCCCAACCGGTCACCTGCTGCTCCTCCTCCTCCTCATCCACCACCCCCCCCCCGGTCACCTGCTGCTCCTCCTCCTCCTCATCCACCCCCCCCCCCCACACCGGTCACCTGCTGCTCCTCCTCCTCCTCATCCACCCCCCCCAACCGGTCACCTCCTGATCCGCCTCCTCCTCATCCACCCCCCCCCCCCCGTCACCTGCTCCTCCTCCTCCTCCTCCTCATCCACCTCCACCCCCCCCCCGGTCACCTGCTGCTCCTCCTCCTCCTCATCCACCCCCCCCCCCCCCAACCGGTCACCTGCTGCTCCTCCTCCTCCTCATCCACCCCCCCCCTCCGGTCACCTGCTGCTCCTCCTCCTCCTCATCCACCCCCCCCCCCGGTCACCTGCTGCTCCTCCTCCTCCTCATCCACCCCCCCCCCCCCCCGTCACCTGCTGCTCCTCCTCCTCCTCCACTCCACCCCCCCCCCCGTTCACCTGCTGCTCCTCCTCCTCCTCCTCATCCACCCCCCCCCCCCAACCGGTCACCTGCTGCTCCTCCTCCTCCTCCTCCCCTCCCCCCCCCGGTCACCTGCTGCTCCTCCTCCTCCTCATCCACCCCCCCCCCCCGTCCACCTGCTGCTCCTCCTCCTCCTCCACCCCCCCCCCCCGGTCACCTGCTGCTCCTCCTCCTCCTCATCCACACCCCCCCCCCCACCCGGTCACCTGCTGCTCCTCCTCCTCCTCCTCCACACCCCCCCCCCAACCCGGTCACCTGCTGCTCCTCCTCCTCCTCATCCACCCCCCCCCCCGGTCACCTGCTGCTCCTCCTCCTCATCCACCCCCCCCCCCCGGTCACCGGCTGCTCCTCCTCCTCCTCATCCACCTCCACCCCCCCCCGGTCACCTGCTGCTCCTGCTCCTCCTCATCCACCCCCCCCCCCGGTCACCTGCTGCTCCTCCTCCTCCTCATCCACCCCCCCCCCGGTCACCTGCTGCTTCTCCTCCTCCTCATCCTCCCCCCCCCCCCCCGGTCACCTGCTGCTTCCCTCCTCCTCCTCATCCCACCCCCCCCCCCCGTTCACCTGCTGCTCCTCCTCCTCCTCATCCCCCCCCCCCCCCCGGTCACCTGCTGCTCCTCCTCCTCATCCACCCCCCCCCCCCCCCCGGTCACCTGCTGCTCCTCCTCCTCATCCACCCCCCCCCCCGGTCACCTGCTGCTGCTCCTCCTCCTCCTCATCCACCCCCCCCCCCGGTCACCTGCTCCTCCTCCTCCTCCTCCTCATCCACCCCCCCCCGGTCACCTGCTGCTCCTCCTCCTCCTCCATCCCACCCCCCCCCCCCGGTCACCTGCTGCTCCTGCTCCTCCTCCTCATCCACCCCCCCCCCCGGTCACCTGCTGCTCCTCCTCCTCCTCCTCCACCCCCCCCCCCGGTCACCTGCTGCTCCTCCTCCTCCTCCACCCCCCCCCACAGGTCAGCTGCTGCTCCTCCTCCTCATCCACCCCCCCCCCACCCGGTCACCTGCTGCTCCTCCTCCTCCTCCTCATCCACACCCCCCCCCGGTCACCTGCTGCTCCTCCTCCTCCTCATCCACCCCCCCCCCCCGGTCACCTGCTGCTCCTCCTCCTCATCCACCCCACCCCCCCCGGTCACCTGCTGCTTCTCCTCCTCCTCCTCATCCACCCCCCCCCGGTCACCTGCTCCTCCTCCTCCTCCTCCTCATCCACCCCCCCCCCGGTCACCGTGCTGCTCCTCCTCCTCCTCCTCATCCACCCCCCCCCCCCCGGTCACCTGCTGCTCCTCCTCCTCCTCCTCCCCACCCCCCCCCCCCGGTCACCTGCTGCTCCTCCTCCTCCTCATCCACCCCCCCCCCCGGTCCCCTGCTGCTCCTCCTCCTCCTCATCCACCCCCCCCCCCCGGTCACCTGCTGCTCCTCCTCCTCCTCATCCACCACCCCCCCAACCGGTCACCTGCTGCTCCTCCTCCTCATCCACCCCCCCTGGTCACCTGCTGCTCCTCCTCCTCCTCATCCACCCCTCCCCCACCCGGTCACCTGCTGCTCCTCCTCCTCCTCCTCCACCCCACCCCCCCCCGGTCACCTGCTGCTCCTCCTCCTCCTCCTCCCCCCCCCCCCGGTCACCTCTGCTGCTCCTCCTCCTCCTCATCCACCCCCCCCCCCCGGTCACCCTGCTGCTCCTCCTCCTCCTCATCCACCCCCCCCCCCCCCTGTCACCTGCTGCTCCTCCTCCTCCCTCCTCATCCCACCCCCCCCCAACCGGTCACCTGCTGCTCCTCCTCCTCCTCATCCACCCCCCCCCCGGTCACCTGCTGCTCCTCCTCCTCCTCCTCATCCACCCCCCCCCCCGGTCACCTGCTGCTCCTCCTCCTCCTCCTCCACCCCCCCCCCCCCCCGGTCCACCTGCTGCTCCTTCCGCCTCCTCATCCACCCCCCCCCCCCTCTCACCTGCTGCCCCGCCACCTCCTAATCCATCCCCCCCCCCCCCCGGTCTCCTGCTGCTCCTCCTCCTCCTCATCCACCCCCCCTGGTCACCTGCTGCTCCTCCTCCTCCTCATCCCCCCCCCCCCCCGGTCACCTGCTGCTCCTCCTCCTCCTCATCCACCCCCCCCCAACCGGTCACCTGCTGCTCCTCCTCCTCCTCATCCACCCCCCCCCACCGGTCCACCTGCTGCTCCTCCTCCTCCTCCTCATCCCCCCCCCCCCACCCGGTCACCTGCTGCTCCTCCACATCCACCTCCACCCCCCCCGGTCAACTGCTGGTGCTCCTCCTCCTCCTCCTCCTCATCCCCCCCCCCCCAACCGGTCACCTGCTGCTCCTCCTCCTCATCCACCCCCCCCCCCCGGTCACCTGCTGCTCCTCCTCCTCCTCCCTCCTCCACCCCCCCCCCCCCCGGTCACCTGCTGCTCCTCCTCCTCCTCCTCCACCCACCCCCCCCCCCGGTCACCTGCTGCTCCTCCTCCTCCTCCACCTCACTCCCCCCCCCCCCCGGTCACCTGCTGCTCCTCCTCCTCCTCATCCACCCCCCCCCCCCCCCACCTGCTGCTCCTCCTCCTCCTCCTCCCTCCACCCCCCCCCCCCCCCCGGTCACCTGCTGCTCCTCCTCCCTCCATCCACCCCCCCCCCCCCGGTCCACCTGCTGCTGCTCCTCCTCCTCCTCCACTCCACCCCCCCCCAACCGGTCACCTGCTGCTCCTCCTCCTCCTCCTCATCCACCCCCCCCCCCGGTCACCTGCTGCTCCTCCTCCTCCTCCTCCACCCCCCCCCCCCCCCCGGTCACCTGCTGCTCCTCCTCCTCCTCATCCCCCCCCCCCCCCGGTCACCTGCTGCTCCTCCTCCTCCTCATCCACCCCCCCCCCCCCAACCGGTCACCTGCTGCTCCTCCTCCTCCTCATCCACCTCCACCCCCCCCCCCAACCGGTCTCCTGCTGCTCCTCCTCCTCCTCATCCCCCCCCCCCAACCGGTCACCTGCTGCTCCTCCTCCTCCTCCTCCCCACCCCCCCCCCAACCGGTCACCTGCTGCTCCTCCTCCTCCTCCTCCACCCACCCCCCCCCCCAACCGGTCACCTGCTGCTCCTCCTCCTCCTCCCTCCACCCCCCCCCCCCAACCGGTCACCTGCTGCTCCTCCTCCTCCTCCTCATCCACCCACCCTCCCCCAACCGGTCACCTGCTGCTCCTCCTCCTCCACCCCCACCCCCCCCCCCCCAACCGGTCACCTGCTGCTCCTCCTCCTCCTCCTCCACCCCCCCCCCCAACCGGTCACCTGCTGCTCCTCCTCCTCCTCCACCCCCCCCCACCGGTCACCTGCTGCTCCTCCTCCTCCTCCACCCCCCCCCCCCCCGGTCACCTGCTGCTCCTCCTCCTCCTCCACCCCCCCCCCCAACCGGTCACCTGCTGCTCCTCCTCCTCCTCCTCTTCCACCCCCCCCAACCGGTCACCTGCTGCTCCTCCTCCTCCTCCTCATCCACCCCCCCCCCACCCGGTCACCTGCTGCTCCTCCTCCTCCTCCTCCACCCCACCCCCCCCCCCCCGGTCACCTGCTGCTCCTCCTCCTCCTCCTCCACCCCCCCCCCCCCAACCGGTCACCTGCTGCTCCTCCTCCTCCTCCACCCCCCCCCCCCCAACCGGTCACCTGCTGCTCCTCCTCCTCCTCCTCCACCCCCCCCTGTTCACCTGCTGCTCCTCCTCCTCAACCCCCCCCAACCGGTCACCTGCTGCTCCTCCTCCTCCTCCACCCCCCCCCCCCCCGTTCACCTGCTGCTCCTCCTCCTCCTCCTCCACCCCCCCCAACCGGTCACCTGCTGCTCCTCCCCCTCCTCCACCCCCCCCCCCAACCGGTCACCTGCTGCTCCTCCTCCTCCTCCTCCACCCCCCCCCCCAACCGGTCACCTGCTGCTCCTCCTCCTCCTCCAACCCCCCCAACCGGTCACCTGCTGCTCCTCCTCCTCCTCCACCCCCCCCCCCCAACCGGTCACCTGCTTGCTCCTACTACTCCTCCTCACCCCCCCCCCAACCGGTCACCTGCTGCTCCTCCTCCTCCCCCCCCCCAAACCGGTCACATGCTGCTCCTCCTGCTCCTCCTCCAACCCCCCCCCCAACCGGTCACCTGCTGCTCCTCCTCCTCCTCCTCCACCACCCCCCCCCCAACCGGTCACCTGCTGCTCCTCCTCCCTCCACCCACCCCCCCCCCCCCAACCGGTCACCTGCTTCCTCCTCCTCCTCCTCCACCCCCCCCCCCCAACCGGTCACCTGCTGCTGCTCCTCCTCCTCCTCCTCCACCCCCCCCCCCAACCGGTTCACCTGCTGCTCCTTCCTCCTCCACCCACCCCCCCCACCGGTCACCTGCTGCTCTCCTCCTCCTCCTCCTCCCTCCCACCCCCCCCCCCAACCGGTCACCTGCTGCTCCTCCTCCTCCTCCACCCCCCCCCCCCAACCGGTCACCCGCTGCTCCTCCTCCTCCTCCTCCACCCACCCCCCCCCCAACCGGTCACCGGCTGCTCCTCCTCCTCCTCCCCCCCCCCACCCCCCCCAACCGGTCACGCTGCTGCTCCTCCTCCTCCTCCACCCCCCCCCCCCCCCCAACGGTTACCTGCTGCTCCTCCTCCTCCTCCTCCACCCCCCCCCCAACCGGTCACCTGCTGCTCCTCCTCCTCCTCCACCCACCCCCCCCCCAACCGGTCACCTGCTGCTCCTCCTCCTCCTCCGCCTCCCACCCCCCCCCCCCCAACCGGTCCCCTGCTGCTCCTCCTCCTCCACCCCCCCCCCCAACCGGTCACCTGCTGCTCCTCCTCCTCCTCCACCCCCCCCCAACCGGTCACCTGCTGCTCCTCCTCCTCCTCCACCCCCCCCAGCCCCCCCCCCAACCGGTCACCTGCTGCTCCTCCTCCTCCTCCACCCCCCCCCCCCCAACCCGGTCACCTGATGCTCCTCCTCCTCCTCCTCCACCCCCCCCCCAACCGGTCACCTGCTGCTCCTCCTCCTCCTCCACCCCCCCCCAACCGGTCACCTGCTGCTTCCTCCTCCTCCTCCTCCACCCCCCCCCACCGTTCACCTGCTGCTCCTCCTCCTCCTGCTCCACCCCACCCCCACCCCTGCTCCTCCTCCACCCCCCCCAACCGGTCACCTGCTGCTCCTCCTCCACCCCCCCCCCCAACCGGTCACCTGCTGCTCCTCCTCCTCCTCCTCCACCCCCCCCCCAACCGGTCACCTGCTGCTGCTCCTCCTCCTCCTCCTCCCCCCCCCCCCCACCCGGTCCACCTGCTGCTCCTCCTCCTCCACCCCCCCCCCACCCAACCGGTCACCGTGCTGCTCCTCCTCCTCCTCCACCCCCCCCCCAACCGGTCACCTGCTGCTCCTCCTCCTCCTCCACCACCCCCCCCCCAACCGGTCACCTGCTGCTCCTCCTCCTCCTCCTCCACCCCCCCCCCAACCGGTCACCTGCTGCTCCTCCTCCTCCTCCACCCCCCCCCCCCAACCGGTCACCTGCTGCTCCTCCTCCTCCTCCACCCCCCCCCCCCCGGTCACCTGCTGCTCCTCCTCCTCCTCCTCCACCCCCCCCCCCACCGGTCACCTGCTGCTCCTCCTCCTCCTCCACCCCCCCCCCAACCGGTCACCTGCTGCTCCTCCTCCACCACCGGTCACCTGCTGCTCCTCCTCCACCCCCCCCCCAACCGGGCACCGGCTGCTCCTCCTCCTCCTCCTCCACCCACCCCCCCCCCCCAACCGTCACCTGCTGCTCCTCCTCCTCCTCCTCCACCCCCCCCCCCACCGGTCACCTGCTGCTCCTCCTCCTCCTCCTCCTCCCTCCACCCCCCCCCCCCAACCGTGCACCTGCTGCTCTCCTCCTCCTCCTCCTCCCCCCCCCCCCCCAACCGGTCAACCTGGCTGCTCCTCCTCCTCCCTCCACCCCCCCCCCCCCAACCGGTCACCTGCTGCTCCTCCTCCTCCTCCTCCACCCCCCCCCCCAACCGTCACCTGCTGCTTCTCCTCCTCCTCCTCCACCACCCCCCCCCCCAACCGGTCCACCTGCTGCTCCTCCTCCTCCTCCTCCACCCCCCCCCCCCCCAACCGTTCACCTGCTGCTCCTCCTCCTCCTCCTCCTCCTGCCACCCCCCCCCCCCACCGGTCACCTGCTGCTCCTCCTCCTCCTCCTCCACCCCCCCCCCCCCACCGGTCACCTGGCTGCTCCTCCTCCTCCCTCCTCCACCCCCCCCCCCCAACCGGTCACACTGCTGCTCCTCCTCCTCCTCCTCCACCCCCCCCCCCACCGGTCACCTGCTGCTCCTCCTCCTCCTCCTCCTCCACCCCCCCCCCCAACCGGTCACCTGCTGCTCCTCCTCCTCCTCCACCCCCCCCCCCAACCGGATCACCTGCTGCTCCTCCTCCTCCTCCACCCCCCCCCCCCCCACCGTCACCTGCTGCTCCTCCTCCTCCCTCCTCCACCCCCCCTCCCCCAACCGGTCACCTGCTGCTCCTCCTCCTCCTCCTGCACCCCCCCCCCCCCCCCGGTCACCTGCTGCTCCTCCTCCTCCTCCTCCACCACCCCCCCCCCCAACCGGTCACCTGCTGCTCCTCCTCCTCCTCCTCCTCCTCCACCCCCCCCCCCCCCACCGGTCACCTGCTGCTCCTCCTCCTCCTCCTCCCCCCCCCCCCCAACCGGTCTCCTGCTGCTCCTCCTCCTCCTCCTCCACCCCCCCCCCCCCAACCGGTCACCTGCTGCTCCTCCTCCTCCTCACCCCACCCCCCCCCCAACGGTCACCTGCTGCTCCTCCTCCTCCTCCACCCCCCCCCCCCCAACCGGTCACACTGCTGCTCCTCCTCCTCCTCCCCCCCCCCCCCCCAACCGGTCCCCTGCTGTCCTCCTCCTCCCCCCCCCCCCCAACCGGTCACCTGCTGCTGCCTCCTCCTCCACCCCCCCCCCCCCCCCCACCGGTCACCTGCTGCTCCTCCTCCTCCTCCACCCCCCCCCCCCCCCCCCCCCAACCGGTCACCTGCTGCTCCTCCTCCTCCTCCTCCACCCCCCCCCCCCCCCCCCGGTCACCTGCTGCTCCTCCTCCTCCTCTCCACCCCCCCCCCCCCACCGTCACCTGCTGCCTCCTCCTCCTCCTCCTCCTCCCCCACCCCCCCCCCCCCAACCGTCACCTGCTGCTCCTCCTCCTCCTCCACCCCCCCCCCCCCCCCCCAACCGTCACCTGCTGCTCCTCCTCCTCCTCCTCCCCCCCCCCCCCAACCGGTCACCTGCTGCTCCTCCTCCTCCTCCACCCCCCCCCCCCCCCAACCGGTCACCTGCTGCTCCTCCTCCCTCCTCCTCCACCCCCCCCCCCCCCAACCGGTCCCTGCTGCTCCTCCTCCTCCTCCACCACCCCCCCCCCCCCAACCGGTCACCTGCTGCGCCTCCTCCTCCTCCACCCCCCCCCCCAACCGGTCCACCTGCTGCTCCTCCTCCTCCTCCCCCCCCCCCCCCCCCCAACCGGTCACCTGCTGCTCCTCCTCCTCCTCCACCCCCCCCCCCCCCCCCAACCGGTCACCTGCTGCTCCTCCTCCTCCTCCACCCCCCCCCCCCCCCCAACCGTTCACCTGCTGCTCCTCCTCCTCCTCCACCCCCCCCCCCCCCCCCCCCAACCGGTCACCTGCTGCTCCTCCTCCTCCTCCTCCACCCCCCCCCCCCCCCACCGTTCACACTGCTGCTCCTCCTCCCTCCTCCTCCACCCCCCCCCCCCCCCAACCGGTCACCTGCTGCCTCCTCCTCCTCCACCCCCCCCCCCCCCCAACCGGTCCACCTGCTGCTCCTCCTCCTCCTCCTCCACCCCCCCCCCCCCCCAACCGGTCCACACTGCTGCTCCTCCTCCTCCTCCCTCCACCCCCCCCCCCCCCCCCAACCGGTCACCTGCTGCTCCTCCTCCTCCTCCACCCCCCCCCCCCCCCCCGCAACCGGCTTGCTCCTCCTCCTCCTCCTCCTCCACCCCCCCCCCCCCCCCAACCGTTCACCTGCTGCTCCTCCTCCTCCTCCACCCCACCCCCCCCCCCCCAACCCGGTCACGCTGCTGCTCCTCCTCCTCCTCCCCACCCCCCCCCCCCCCAACCGGTCACCTGCTGCTCCTCCTCCTCCTCTCCCCCCCCCCCCCCCCACCGGTCACCTGCTGCTCCTCCTCCTCCTCCTCCACCCCCCTTCTGCTGCTCCTCCCTCCTCCTCCTCCACCCCCCCCCCAACCGGATCACCTGCTGCTCCTCCTCCTCCTCCCCCCCCCCCCCCAACCGGTCACCTGCTGCTCCTCCTCCACTCCTCCACCCCCCCCCCCCAACCGTCACCTGCTGCTCCTCCTCCTCCTCCTCCTCCACCCCCCCACCAACGGTCACCTGCTGCTCCTCCTCCTCCTCCACCCCCCCCCCCCCAACCGGTCACCTGCTGCTCCTCCTCCTCCTCCACCCCCCCCCCCAACCGGTCCACCTGCTGCTCCTCCTCCTCCTCCTCCACCTCCCCCCCCCCCCCCAACCGGTCACCTGCTGCTCCTCCTCCTCCTCCACCCCCCCCCCCCCCCCCCCCAACCGGTCACCTGCTGCTCCTCCTCCTCCTCCACCCCCCCCCCCCCAACCGGTCACCTGCTGCTCCTCCTCCTCCTCCTCCTCCACCCCCCCCCCCCCAACCGGTCACCTGCTGCTCCTCCTCCTCCTCCACCCCCCCCCCCCCCCACCGGTCACCTGACTGCTTTCCTCCTCCTCCTCCTCCACCCCCCCCCCCCCCAACCGGTCACCTGCTGCTCCTCCTCCTCCTCCACCTCCACCCCCCCCCCCAACCGGTCACCTGCTGCTCCTCCTCCTCCTCCACCCCCCCCCCAACCGGTCCACCTGCTGCTCCTCCTCCTCCTCCACCCCACCCCCCCCCCCCCCACCCGGTCACCTGCTGCTCCTCCTCCTCCTCCCACCCCCCCCCCCCCCCCAACCGGTCACCTGCTGCTCCTCCTCCTCCTCCACCCCCCCCCCCCCCCAACCGTTCACCTGCTGCTCCTCCTCCTCCTCCCCCCCCCCCCCCCCCCCCAACCGGTCCACCTGCTGCTCCTCCTCCTCCTCCACCACCCCCCCCCCCCAACCGTTCACCTGCTGCTCCTCCTCCTCCTCCCCCCCCCCCCCCCAACCGGTCCACCTGCTGCTGCTCCTCCTCCTCCTCCACCCCCCCCCCCCCCCCCCAACCGTTCACCTGCTGCCTCCTCCTCCTCCTCCACCACCCCCCCCCCCCCCCCCCCCACCGGTCACCTGCTGCTCCTCCTCCTCCTCCTCCACCCCCCCCCCCCCCCCCCAACCGGTCCACCTGCTGCTCCTCCGCCTCCTCCTCCACCCCCCCCCCCCCCCCAACCGGTCACCTGCTGCCTCCTCCTCCTCCTCCACCCCCCCCCCCCCCCACCGGTCACCCCTGCTGCTCCTCCTCCTCCTCCACCCCCCCCCCCCCCCCCCCAAACCGGTCCACCTGCTGCTCCTCCTCCTCCTCCACCCCACCCCCCCCCCCAACCGGTCACCTGCTGCTTGCCTCCTCCTCCTCCCCCCCCCCCCCCCCCCCCAACCGGTCACCTGCTGCTCTCCTCCTCCTCCACCACCCCCCCCCCCCCCCCCCCACCCGGTCCCCCTCTCCTACTCCCACCCTCCCCCCCCCCCCAACCGGTCACCTGCTGCTCCTCCTCCTCCTCCACCCCCCCCCCCCCCCCCCCCAACCGGTCACCTGCTGCTCCTCCTCCTCCTCCTCCACCCCCCCCCCCCCCAACCGGTCACCTGCTGCTCCTCCTCCTCCTCCACCCCCCCCCCCCCCCCCCAACCGGTCACCTGCTGCTCCTCCTCCTCCTCCACCCCCCCCCCCCCAACCGGTCCCCTGCTGCTCCTCCTCCTCCTCCACCCCCCCCCCCCCCCAACCGGTCACCTGCTGCTCCTCCTCCTCCTCCACCCCCCCCCCCCCCCCCCCAACCGGTCACCTGCTGCTCCACCTCCTCCTCCTCCACCCCCACCCCCCCCCCCACCGGTCACCTGCTGCTCCTCCTCCTCCTCCACCTCCCAACCGGTCACCTGCTGCCCCTCCTCCTCCCCCCCCCCCCCCAACCGGTCACCTGGCTGCTGCCTCCTCCTCCTCCACCCCCCCCCCCCCCCAACCGGTCACCTGCTGCTCCTCCTCCTCCTCCACCCCCCCCCCCCCCCCCCCCACCGGTCACCTGCTGCTACTCCTCCTCCTCCTCCCCCCCCCCCCCCCCCCCCCAACCGGTCACCTGCTGCTCCTCCTCCTCCTCCTCCCACCCCCCCCCCCCCCCACCGGTCACCTGCTGCTCCTCCTCCTCCTCCGTCCCACCCCCCCCCCCCCCAACCGGTCCCACCTGCTGCTCCTCCTCCTCCTCCCTCACCACCCCCCCCCCCCAACCGGTCACCTGCTCTACTGCTCTCGCCTCCTCCTCCTCCTCCTCCCCCCCCCCCCCCCCCCCCCACCGGTCACCTGCTGCTCCTCCTCCTCCTCCTCCCCCCCCCCCCCCCCCCCCCAACCGGTCACCCTGCTGCTCCTCCTCCTCCTTCCTCCTCCCCCCCCCCCCCCCCCAACCGGTTCACCCTTCTGCTCCTCCTCCTCCTCCCCACCCCCCCCCACCCCCTCCACCCCCTCCTCCCCCCCCCTCCACCACCTGCTTGCTCCACCTCCCCTCACCCTCCACCCCACCCCCCCCAACCCTCACCACCTGCTGCTCCTCCTCCACTCCACCTCCTCCTCCTCCACCCCCCCCCCCCCACCACTGCTCCTCCTCCTCCTCCTCACTCACCTCCTCCACCTCCACCTCCTCCACCTCCACCTCCACCTCCACCACCTCCACCTCCTCCACCTCCACCTCCACTTCCTCCTCCACCTCCACCACCACCTCCACCTCCACCTCCACCACCACCACCTCCCCCACCACCACCACCTCCACCTCCGCCACCCCCACCTCCACCTCCACCTCCACCACCTCCCCTCCACCACCTCCACCTCCACCACCTCCACCTCCACCACCACCACCTCCACCTCCACCACCTCCACCTCCCCTCCACCACCTCCACCTCCACCTCCACCTCCACTACTACCTCCCCTCCACCTCCACCTCCACCACCTCCACCACCTCCACCTCCACCTCCACCACCACCTCCACCCTCCTTCCACCTCCACCTCCACCACCTCCACCTCCACCTCCACCACCTCCACCTCCACCACCTCCACCTCCACCACCTCCACCTCCACCACCACCCACCTCCTCCACCACCACCTCCTCCACCTCCACCTCCACCTCCACCTCCACCTCCACCACCTCCACCACCACCTCCACCACCACCTCCTCCACCTCCACCACCCTCCACCTCCACCCACCACCACCTCCACCTCCTCCCACCTCCACCTCCACCACCTCCACC